>CP115869.1:10632891-11231141 GCA_027920645.1 Caenorhabditis nigoni
GTCAATTTTGAACCGATGCTAGGGGTCTATGGTTCGACTCCTTTTGTGGCATCAAACTTCTTTTAATTTTTTGATTTTCGATTTTTATGTTTGCATGATTATTTTAGCTGTTTTAACGCAATTTTTGGATGCTAAAGGTCCGAAAATACTTAGAAAAATCCAACATTCGTCAATTTTGAACCGATGCTAGGGGTCTATGGTTCGACTCCTTTTGTGGCATCAAAACTTATTAATTTTTTGATTTTCGATTTTTATGTTTGCATGATTATTTTGGCTGTTTAAACGCAATTTTCGGATGCTAAAGGTCCGAAAATACACAAAAAAATCCAACATTCGTCAATTTTGAACCGATGCTAGGGGTCTATGGTTCGACTCCTTTTGTGGCATCAAACTTCTTTTAATTTTTTGATTTTCGATTTTTATGTTTGCATGATTATTTTAGCTGTTTAAACGCAATTTTCGGGTGCTAAAGGTCCGAAAATATTTAGAAAAATCAAATAACCGGCACTTTTTGAACCGATGCTGGGGGTCTATGGTTCGACTCCCTTTGTGGCATCAAAACTTATTAATTTTTTGATTTTCGATTTTTATGTTTGCATGATTATTTTGGCTGTTTAAACGCAATTTTCGGATGCTAAAGGTCCGAAAATACACAAAAAAATCCAACATTCGTCAATTTTGAACCGATGCTAGGGGTCTATGGTTCGACTCCTTTTGTGGCATCAAACTTCTTTTAATTTTTTGATTTTCGATTTTTATGTTTGCATGATTATTTTAGCTGTTTTAACGCAATTTTCGGATGCTAAAGGTCCGAAAATACTAAGAAAAATCCAACATTCGGCACGTTTTGAACCGATGCTAGGGGTCTTTGGTTCGACTCCCTTTGTGGCATCAAACTTTTTTTAATTTTTTGATTTTCGATTTTTATGTTTGCATGATTATTTAAGCTGTTTTAACGCAATTTTTGGATGCTAAAGGTCCGAAAATACTTAGAAAAATCCAACATTTGTCAATTTTGAACCGATGCTAGGGGTCTATGGTTCGACTCCTTTTGTGGCATCAAAACTTATTAATTTTTTGATTTTCGATTTTTATGTTTGCATGATTATTTTAGCTGTTTAAACGCAATTTTCGGATGCTAAAGGTCCGAAAATACTTAGAAAAATCCAACATTCGGCACGTTTTGAACCGATGCTAGGGGTCTATGGTTCGACTCCCTTTGTGGCATCAAACTTTTTTTAATTTTTTGATTTTCGATTTTTATGTTTGCATGATTATTTTGGCTGTTTAAACGCAATTTTCGGATGCTAAAGGTCCGAAAATACACAAAAAAATCCAACATTCGTCAATTTTGAACCGATGCTAGGGGTCTATGGTTCGACTCCTTTTGTGGCATCAAACTTCTTTTAATTTTTTGATTTTCGATTTTTATGTTTGCATGATTATTTAAGCTGTTTTAACGCAATTTTTGGATGCTAAAGGTCCGAAAATACTTAGAAAAATCCAACATTTGTCAATTTTGAACCGATGCTAGGGGTCTATGGTTCGACTCCCTTTGTGGCATCAAAACTTATTAATTTTTTGATTTTCGATTTTTATGTTTGCATGATTATTTTGGCTGTTTTAACGCAATTTTCGGATGCTAAAGGTCCGAAAATACTAAGAAAAATCCAACATTCGGTACGTTTTGAACCGATGCTAGGGGTCTTTGGTTCGACTCCTTTTGTGGCATCAAACTTTTTTTAATTTTTTGATTTTCGATTTTTATGTTTGCATGATTATTTAAGCTGTTTTAACGCAATTTTTGGATGCTAAAGGTCCGAAAATACTTAGAAAAATCCAACATTTGTCAATTTTGAACCGATGCTAGGGGTCTATGGTTCGACTCCTTTTGTGGCATCAAACTTCTTTTAATTTTTTGATTTTCGATTTTTATGTTTGCATGATTATTTAAGCTGTTTTAACGCAATTTTTGGATGCTAAAGGTCCGAAAATACTTAGAAAAATCCAACATTTGTCAATTTTGAACCGATGCTAGGGGTCTATGGTTCGACTCCTTTTGTGGCATCAAACTTCTTTTAATTTTTTGATTTTCGATTTTTATGTTTGCATGATTATTTAAGCTGTTTTAACGCAATTTTTGGATGCTAAAGGTCCGAAAATACTTAGAAAAATCCAACATTTGTCAATTTTGAACCGATGCTAGGGGTCTATGGTTCGACTCCTTTTGTGGCATCAAAACTTATTAATTTTTTGATTTTCGATTTTTATGTTTGCATGATTATTTTAGCTGTTTTAACGCAATTTTCGGATGCTAAAGGTCCGAAAATACACAAAAAAAATCCAACATTCGTCAATTTTGAACCGATGCTAGGGGTCTATGGTTCGACTCCTTTTGTGGCATCAAACTTCTTTTAATTTTTTGATTTTCGATTTTTATGTTTGCATGATTATTTAAGCTGTTATAACGCAATTTTTGGATGCTAAAGGTCCGAAAATACTTAGAAAAATCCAACATTTGTCAATTTTGAACCGATGCTAGGGGTCTATGGTTCGACTCCTTTTGTGGCATCAAAACTTATTAATTTTTTGATTTTCGATTTTTATGTTTGCATGATTATTTTAGCTGTTTTAACGCAATTTTTGGATGCTAAAGGTCCGAAAATACTTAGAAAAATCCAACATTCGTCAATTTTGAACCGATGCTAGGGGTCTATGGTTCGACTCCTTTTGTGGCATCAAAACTTATTAATTTTTTGATTTTCGATTTTTATGTTTGCATGATTATTTTGGCTGTTTTAACGCAATTTTCGGATGCTAAAGGTCCGAAAATACTAAGAAAAATCCAACATTCGGCACGTTTTGAACCGATGCTAGGGGTCTTTGGTTCGACTCCCTTTGTGGCATCAAACTTTTTTTAATTTTTTGATTTTCGATTTTTATGTTTGCGTGATTATTTTAGCTGTTTTAACGCAATTTTCGGATGCTAAAGGTCCGAAAATACTTAGAAAAATCCAACATTTGTCAATTTTGAACCGATGCTAGGGGTCTTTGGTTCGACTCCCTTTGTGGCATCAAAACTTATTAATTTTTTGATTTTCGATTTTTATGTTTGCATGATTATTTTAGCTGTTTTAACGCAATTTTTGGATGCTAAAGGTCCGAAAATATTTAGAAAAATCAAATAATCGGCACTTTTTGAACCGATGCTGGAAGTCTATGGTTCGACTCCCTTTGTGGCATCAAAACTTATTAATTTTTTGATTTTCGATTTTTATGTTTGCATGATTATTTCAGCTGTTTTAACGCAATTTTCGGATGCTAAAGGTCCGAAAATACTTAGAAAAATCCAACATTCGTCAATTTTGAACCGATGCTAGGGGTCTATGGTTCGACTCCTTTTGTGGCATCAAAACTTATTAATTTTTTGATATTCGATTTTTATGTTTGCATGATTATTTCAGCTGTTTTAACGCAATTTTCGGTAGCTAAAGGTCCGAAAATATTTAGAAAAATCAAATAATCGGCACTTTTTGAACCGATGCTGGGGTCTATGGTTCGACTCCTTTTGTGGCATCAAAATTTATTAATTTTTTGATTTTCGATTTTTATGTTTGCATGATTATTTTAGCTGTTTAAACGCAATTTTTGGATGCTAAAGGTCCGAAAATACTTAGAAAAATCCAACATTCGTCAATTTTGAACCGATGCTAGGGGTCTATGGTTCGACTCCTTTTGTGGCATCAAAACTTATTAATTTTTTGATTTTCGATTTTTATGTTTGCATGATTATTTTAGCTGTTTTAACGCAATTTTCGGGTGCTAAAGGTCCGAAAATACTTAGAAAAATCCAACATTCGTCAATTTTGAACCGATGCTAGGGGTCTATGGTTCGACTCCTTTTGTGGCATCAAAACTTATTAATTTTTTGATTTTCGATTTTTATGTTTGCATGATTATTTCAGCTGTTTTAACGCAATTTTCGGTAGCTAAAGGTCCGAAAATATTTAGAAAAATCAAATAATCGGCACTTTTTGAACCGATGCTAGGGGTCTATGGTTCGACTCCCTTTGTGGCATCGAAACTTATTAATTTTTTGATTTTCGATTTTTATGTTTGCATGATTATTTCAGCTGTTTTAACGCAATTTTCGGTAGCTAAAGGTCCGAAAATATTTAGAAAAATCAAATAATCGGCACTTTTTGAACCGATGCTAGGGGTCTATGGTTCGACTCCCTTTGTGGCATCGAAACTTATTAATTTTTTGATTTTCGATTTTCATATTTGCGTGATTATTTTAGCTGTTTTAACGCAATTTTTGGATGCTAAAGGTCCGAAAATACTTAGAAAAATCCAACATTTGTCAATTTTGAACCGATGCTAGGGGTCTATGGTTCGACTCCTTTTGTGGCATCAAAACTTATTAATTTTTTGATTTTCGATTTTTATATTTGCGTGATTATTTTAGCTGTTTAAACGCAATTTTCGGGTGCTAAAGGTCCGAAAATATTTAGAAAAATCAAATAATCGGCACTTTTTGAACCGATGCTAGGGGTCTATGGTTCGACTCCCTTTGTGGCATCGAAACTTATTAATTTTTTGATTTTCGATTTTCATATTTGCGTGATTATTTTAGCTGTTTTAACGCAATTTTTGGATGCTAAAGGTCCGAAAATACTTAGAAAAATCCAACATTTGTCAATTTTGAACCGATGCTAGGGGTCTATGGTTCGACTCCCTTTGTGGCATCGAAACTTATTAATTTTTTGATTTTCGATTTTTATGTTTGCATGATTATTTCAGCTGTTTTAACGCAATTTTCGGTAGCTAAAGGTCCGAAAATATTTAGAAAAATCAAATAATCGGCACTTTTTGAACCGATGCTAGGGGTCTATGGTTCGACTCCCTTTGTGGCATCGAAACTTATTAATTTTTTGATTTTCGATTTTCATATTTGCGTGATTATTTTAGCTGTTTTAACGCAATTTTTGGATGCTAAAGGTCCGAAAATACTTAGAAAAATCCAACATTTGTCAATTTTGAACCGATGCTAGGGGTCTATGGTTCGACTCCTTTTGTGGCATCAAAACTTATTAATTTTTTGATTTTCGATTTTTATGTTTGCATGATTATGTTAGCTGTTTTAACGCAATTTTTGGATGCTAAAGGTCCGAAAATACTTAGAAAAATCCAACATTTGTCAATTTTGAACCGATGCTAGGGGTCTATGGTTCGACTCCTTTTGTGGCATCAAAACTTATTAATTTTTTGATTTTCGATTTTTATATTTGCGTGATTATTTTAGCTGTTTAAACGCAATTTTCGGGTGCTAAAGGTCCGAAAATATTTAGAAAAATCAAATAATCGGCACTTTTTGAACCGATGCTAGGGGTCTATGGTTCGACTCCTTTTGTGGCATCAAAACTTATTAATTTTTTGATTTTCGATTTTTATGTTTGCATGATTATTTTAGCTGTTTTAACGCAATTTTCGGGTGCTAAAGGTCCGAAAATACTTAGAAAAATCCAACATTCGTCAATTTTGAACCGATGCTAGGGGTCTATGGTTCGACTCCTTTTGTGGCATCAAAACTTATTAATTTTTTGATTTTCGATTTTTATGTTTGCATGATTATTTTAGCTGTTTTAACGCAATTTTCGGAAGCTAAAGGTCCGAAAATATTTAGAAAAATCAAATAATCGGCACTTTTTGAACCGATGCTGGGGGTCTATGGTTCGACTCCTTTTGTGGCATCGAAACTTATTAATTTTTTGATTTTCGATTTTTATGTTTGCATGATTATTTTAGCTGTTTTAACGCAATTTTCGGATGCTAAAGGTCCGAAAATACTTAGAAAAATCCAACATTCGGCACTTTTTGAACCGATGCTAGGGGTCTATGGTTCGACTCCTTTTGTGGCATCAAAACTTATTAATTTTTTGATTTTCGATTTTTATGTTTGCATGATTATTTTAGCTGTTTTAACGCAATTTTCGGAAGCTAAAGGTCCGAAAATATTTAGAAAAATCAAATAATCGGCACTTTTTGAACCGATGCTGGGGGTCTATGGTTCGACTCCCTTTGTGGCATCGAAACTTATTAATTTTTTGATTTTCGATTTTTATGTTTGCATGATTATTTTAGCTGTTTTAACGCAATTTTTGGATGCTAAAAGTCCGAAAATACTTAGAAAAATCCAACATTCTTCAATTTTGAACCGATGCTAGGGGTCTTTGGTTCGACTCCCTTTGTGGCATCAAACTTCTTTTAATTTTTTGATTTTCGATTTTTATGTTTGCATGATTATTTTAGCTGTTTTAACGCAATTTTCGGATGCTAAAGGTCCGAAAATACTTAGAAAAATCCAACATTCTTCAATTTTGAACCGATGCTAGGGGTCTATGGTTCGACTCCCTTTGTGGCATCAAACTTCTTTTAATTTTTTGATTTTCGATTTTTATATTTGCGTGATTATTTTAGCTGTTTCAACGCAATTTTCGGATGCTAAAGGTCCGAAAATATTTAGAAAAATCAAATAATCGGCACTTTTTGAACCGATGCTAGGGGTCTTTGGTTCGACTCCCTTTATGGCATCAAACTTCTTTTAATTTTTTGATTTTCGATTTTTATGTTTGCATGATTATTTTAGCTGTTTTAACGCAATTTTCGGATGCTAAAGGTCCGAAAATACTTAGAAAAATCCAACATTCTTCAATTTTGAACCGATGCTAGGGGTCTATGGTTCGACTCCCTTTGTGGCATCAAACTTCTTTTAATTGTTTGATTTTCGATTTTTATATTTGCGTGATTATTTTAGCTGTTTTAACGCAATTTTCGGATGCTAAAGGTCCGAAAATACTTAGAAAAATCCAACATTCGGCAAGTTTTGAACCGATGCTAGGGGTCTTTGGTTCGACTCCCTTTGTGGCATCAAACTTCTTTTAAATTTTTGATTTTTGATTTTTATGTTTGCATGATTATTTTAGCTGTTTTAACGCATATGTCGGATGCTAAAGGTCCGAAAATACTTAGAAAAATCCAACATTCTTCAATTTTGAACCGATGCTAGGGGTCTATGGTTCGACTCCCTTTGTGGCATCAAACTTCTTTTAATTTTTTGATTTTCGATTTTTATATTTGCGTGATTATTTTAGCTGTTTTAACGCAATTTTCGGATGCTAAAGGTCCGGAAATACTTAGAAAAATCCAACATTCGTCACTTTTTGAACCGATGCTAGGGGTCTTTGGTTCGACTCCCTTTGTGGCATCAAACATTTTTTAATTTTTTGATTTTCGATTTTTATGTTTGCATGATTATTTTAGCTGTTTTAACGCAATTTTTGGATGCTAAAGGTCCGAAAATACTTAGAAAAATCCAACATTCTTCAATTTTGAACCGATGCTAGGGGTCTATGGTTCGACTCCTTTTGTGGCATCAAACTTCTTTTAATTTTTTGATTTTCGATTTTTATATTTGCGTGATTATTTTAGCTGTTTTAACGCAATTTTCGGATGCTAAAGGTCCGAAAATACTTAGAAAAATCCAACATTCGGCAAGTTTTGAACCGATGCTAGGGGTCTTTGGTTCGACTCCCTTTGTGGCATCAAACTTCTTTTAAATTTTTGATTTTTGATTTTTATGTTTGCATGATTATTTTAGCTGTTTTAACGCATATGTCGGATGCTAAAGGTCCGAAAATACTTAGAAAAATCCAACATTCTTCAATTTTGAACCGATGCTAGGGGTCTATGGTTCGACTCCCTTTGTGGCATCAAACTTCTTTTAATTTTTTGATTTTCGATTTTTATATTTGCGTGATTATTTTAGCTGTTTTAACGCAATTTTCGGATGCTAAAGGTCCGGAAATACTTAGAAAAATCCAACATTCGGCAAGTTTTGAACCGATGCTAGGGGTCTTTGGTTCGACTCCCTTTGTGGCATCAAACTTCTTTTAAATTTTTGATTTTTGATTTTTATGTTTGCATGATTATTTTAGCTGTTTTAACGCATATGTCGGATGCTAAAGGTCCGAAAATACTTAGAAAAATCCAACATTCTTCAATTTTGAACCGATGCTAGGGGTCTATGGTTCGACTCCCTTTGTGGCATCAAACTTCTTTTAATTTTTTGATTTTCGATTTTTATATTTGCGTGATTATTTTAGCTGTTTTAACGCAATTTTCGGATGCTAAAGGTCCGGAAATACTTAGAAAAATCCAACATTCGTCACTTTTTGAACCGATGCTAGGGGTCTTTGGTTCGACTCCCTTTGTGGCATCAAACATTTTTTAATTTTTTGATTTTCGATTTTTATGTTTGCATGATTATTTTAGCTGTTTTAACGCAATTTTTGGATGCTAAAGGTCCGAAAATACTTAGAAAAATCCAACATTCTTCAATTTTGAACCGATGCTAGGGGTCTATGGTTCGACTCCTTTTGTGGCATCAAACTTCTTTTAATTTTTTGATTTTCGATTTTTATATTTGCGTGATTATTTTAGCTGTTTTAACGCAATTTTCGGATGCTAAAGGTCCGAAAATACTTAGAAAAATCCAACATTCGGCAAGTTTTGAACCGATGCTAGGGGTCTTTGGTTCGACTCCCTTTGTGGCATCAAACTTCTTTTAAATTTTTGATTTTTGATTTTTATGTTTGCATGATTATTTTAGCTGTTTTAACGCAATTTTCGGGTGCTAAAGGTCCGAAAATATTTAGAAAAATCAAATAATCGGCACTTTTTGAACCGATGCTGGGGGTCTATGGTTCGACTCCCTTTGTGGCATCAAAACTTATTAAGTTTTTGATTTTCGATTTTTATGTTTGCATGATTATTTTAGCTGTTTTAACGCAATTTTCGGATGCTAAAGGTCCGAAAATACTTAGAAAAATCCAACATTCGGCAAGTTTTGAACCGATGCTAGGGGTCTTTGGTTCGACTCCCTTTGTGGCATCAAACATTTTTTAATTTTTTGATTTTCGATTTTTATGTTTGCATGATTATTTTAGCTGTTTTAACGCAATTTTTGGATGCTAAAGGTCCGAAAATACTTAGAAAAATCAAATAATCGGCACTTTTTGAACCGATGCTGGGGGTCTATGGTTCGACTCCCTTTGTGGCATCAAAACTTATTAATTTTTTGATTTTCGATTTTTATGTTTGCATGATTATTTCAGCTGTTTTAACGCAATTTTCGGATGCTAAAGGTCCGAAAATATTTAGAAAAATCAAATAATCGGCACTTTTTGAACCGATGCTGGGGGTCTATGGTTCGACTCCCTTTGTGGCATCAAACTTTTTTTAATTTTTTGATTTTCGATTTTTATGTTTGCATGATTATTTCAGCTGTTTTAACGCAATTTTCGGATGCTAAAGGTCCGGAAATACTTAGAAAAATCCAACATTCGGCACTTTTTGAACCGATGCTAGGGGTCTTTGGTTCGACTCCCTTTGTGGCATCAAACATTTTTTAATTTTTTGATTTTCGATTTTTATGTTTGCATGATTATTTTAGCTGTTTTAACGCAATTTTTGGATGCTAAAGGTCCGAAAATACTTAGAAAAATCCAACATTCTTCAATTTTGAACCGATGCTAGGGGTCTATGGTTCGACTCCCTTTGTGGCATCAAACTTCTTTTAATTTTTTGATTTTCGATTTTTATATTTGCGTGATTATTTTAGCTGTTTTAACGCAATTTTCGGATGCTAAAGGTCCGAAAATACTTAGAAAAATCCAACATTCGGCAAGTTTTGAACCGATGCTAGGGGTCTTTGGTTCGACTCCCTTTGTGGCATCAAACTTCTTTTAAATTTTTGATTTTTGATTTTTATGTTTGCATGATTATTTTAGCTGTTTTAACGCAATTTTCGGATGCTAAAGGTCCGAAAATACTTAGAAAAATCCAACATTCTTCAATTTTGAACCGATGCTAGGGGTCTATGGTTCGACTCCTTTTGTGGCATCAAAACTTATTAATTTTTTGATTTTCGATTTTTATGTTTGCATGATTATTTTAGCTGTTTTAACGCAATTTTCGGATGCTAAAGGTCCGAAAATACTTAGAAAAATCCAACATTCGTCAATTTTGAACCGATGCTAGGGGTCTATGGTTCGACTCCTTTTGTGGCATCAAAACTTATTAATTTTTTGATTTTCGATTTTTATGTTTGCATGATTATTTTAGCTGTTTTAACGCAATTTTCGGGTGCTAAAGGTCCGAAAATACTTAGAAAAATCCAACATTCGTCAATTTTGAACCGATGCTAGGGGTCTATGGTTCGACTCCTTTTGTGGCATCAAAACTTATTAATTTTTTGATTTTCGATTTTTATGTTTGCATGATTATTTTAGCTGTTTTAACGCAATTTTCGGGTGCTAAAGGTCCGAAAATATTTAGAAAAATCAAATAATCGGCACTTTTTGAACCGATGCTGGGGGTCTATGGTTCGACTCCCTTTGTGGCATCAAAACTTATTAAGTTTTTGATTTTCGATTTTTATGTTTGCATGATTATTTTAGCTGTTTTAACGCAATTTTCGGATGCTAAAGGTCCGAAAATACTTAGAAAAATCCAACATTCGTCAATTTTGAACCGATGCTAGGGGTCTATGGTTCGACTCCCTTTGTGGCATCAAAACTTATTAAGTTTTTGATTTTCGATTTTTATGTTTGCATGATTATTTTAGCTGTTTTAACGCAATTTTCGGGTGCTAAAGGTCCGAATATACTTAGAAAAATCCAACATTCGTCAATTTTGAACCGATGCTAGGGGTCTATGGTTCGACTCCCTTTGTGGCATCAAACTTTTTTTAATTTTTTGATTTTCGATTTTTATGTTTGCATGATTATTTCAGCTGTTTTAACGCAATTTTCGGATGCTAAAGGTCCGAAAATACTTAGAAAAATCAAATAATCGGCACTTTTTGAACCGATGCTAGGGGTCTATGGTTCGACTCCTTTTGTGGCATCGAAACTTATTAATTTTTTGATTTTCGATTTTTATGTTTGCATGATTATTTTAGCTGTTTTAACGCAATTTTTGGATGCTAAAGGTCCGAAAATACTTAGAAAAATCAAATAATCGGCACTTTTTGAACCGATGCTAGGGGTCTATGGTTCGACTCCTTTTGTGGCATCGAAACTTATTAATTTTTTGATTTTCGATTTTTATGTTTGCATGATTATTTTAGCTGTTTTAACGCAATTTTTGGATGCTAAAGGTCCGAAAATACTTAGAAAAATCAAATAATCGGCACTTTTTGAACCGATGCTAGGGGTCTATGGTTCGACTCCTTTTGTGGCATCAAAACTTATTAGTTTTTTGATTTTCGATTTTTATGTTTGCATGATTATTTTAGCTGTTTTAACGCAATTTTCGGGTGCTAAAGGTCCGAAAATATTTAGAAAAATCAAATAATCGGCACTTTTTGAACCGATGCTGGGGGTCTATGGTTCGACTCCCTTTGTGGCATCAAAACTTATTAATTTTTTGATTTTCGATTTTTATGTTTGCATGATTATTTCAGCTGTTTTAACGCAATTTTCGGGTGCTAAAGGTCCGAATATACTTAGAAAAATCCAACATTCGTCAATTTTGAACCGATGCTAGGGGTCTATGGTTCGACTCCCTTTGTGGCATCAAACTTTTTTTAATTTTTTGATTTTCGATTTTTATGTTTGCATGATTATTTCAGCTGTTTTAACGCAATTTTCGGGTGCTAAAGGTCCGAAAATACTTAGAAAAATCCAACATTCGTCAATTTTGAACCGATGCTAGGGGTCTATGGTTCGACTCCTTTTGTGGCATCAAAACTTATTAGTTTTTTGATTTTCGATTTTTATGTTTGCATGATTATTTTAGCTGTTTTAACGCAATTTTCGGGTGCTAAAGGTCCGAAAATATTTAGAAAAATCAAATAATCGGCACTTTTTGAACCGATGCTGGGGGTCTATGGTTCGACTCCCTTTGTGGCATCAAAACTTATTAATTTTTTGATTTTCGATTTTTATGTTTGCATGATTATTTCAGCTGTTTTAACGCAATTTTCGGGTGCTAAAGGTCCGAATATACTTAGAAAAATCCAACATTCGTCAATTTTGAACCGATGCTAGGGGTCTATGGTTCGACTCCCTTTGTGGCATCAAACTTTTTTTAATTTTTTGATTTTCGATTTTTATGTTTGCATGATTATTTCAGCTGTTTTAACGCAATTTTCGGATGCTAAAGGTCCGAAAATACTTAGAAAAATCAAATAATCGGCACTTTTTGAACCGATGCTAGGGGTCTATGGTTCGACTCCTTTTGTGGCATCGAAACTTATTAATTTTTTGATTTTCGATTTTTATGTTTGCATGATTATTTTAGCTGTTTTAACGCAATTTTTGGATGCTAAAGGTCCGAAAATACTTAGAAAAATCAAATAATCGGCACTTTTTGAACCGATGCTAGGGGTCTATGGTTCGACTCCTTTTGTGGCATCGAAACTTATTAATTTTTTGATTTTCGATTTTTATGTTTGCATGATTATTTTAGCTGTTTTAACGCAATTTTTGGATGCTAAAGGTCCGAAAATACTTAGAAAAATCAAATAATCGGCACTTTTTGAACCGATGCTAGGGGTCTATGGTTCGACTCCTTTTGTGGCATCGAAACTTATTAATTTTTTGATTTTCGATTTTTATATTTGCGTGATTATTTCAGCTGTTTTAACGCAATTTTTGGATGCTAAAGGTCCGAAAATACTTAGAAAAATCAAATAATCGGCACTTTTTGAACCGATGCTAGGGGTCTATGGTTCGACTCCTTTTGTGGCATCGAAACTTATTAATTTTTTGATTTTCGATTTTTATGTTTGCATGATTATTTTAGCTGTTTTAACGCAATTTTTGGATGCTAAAGGTCCGAAAATACTTAGAAAAATCAAATAATCGGCACTTTTTGAACCGATGCTAGGGGTCTATGGTTCGACTCCTTTTGTGGCATCGAAACTTATTAATTTTTTGATTTTCGATTTTTATATTTGCGTGATTATTTCAGCTGTTTTAACGCAATTTTTGGATGCTAAAGGTCCGAAAATACTTAGAAAAATCAAATAATCGGCACTTTTTGAACCGATGCTAGGGGTCTATGGTTCGACTCCTTTTGTGGCATCGAAACTTATTAATTTTTTGATTTTCGATTTTTATATTTGCGTGATTATTTCAGCTGTTTTAACGCAATTTTTGGATGCTAAAGGTCCGAAAATACTTAGAAAAATCAAATAATCGGCACTTTTTGAACCGATGCTAGGGGTCTATGGTTCGACTCCTTTTGTGGCATCGAAACTTATTAATTTTTTGATTTTCGATTTTTATGTTTGCATGATTATTTCAGCTGTTTTAACGCAATTTTCGGATGCTAAAGGTCCGAAAATACTCAGAAAAATCCAACATTCGTCAATTTTGAACCGATGCTAGGGGTCTATGGTTCGACTCCTTTTGTGGCATCAAAACTTATTAATTTTTTGATTTTCGATTTTTATATTTGCGTGATTATTTTAGCTGTTTAAACGCAATTTTCGGGTGCTAAAGGTCCGAAAATATTTAGAAAAATCAAATAATCGGCACTTTTTGAACCGATGCTAGGGGTCTTTGGTTCGACTCCTTTTGTGGCATATAAACTTATTAATTTTTTGATTTTCGATTTTTATATTTGCGTGATTATTTCAGCTGTTTTAACGCAATTTTCGGATGCTAAAGGTCCGAAAATACTTAGAAAAATCCAACATTCGTCAATTTTGAACCGATGCTAGGGGTCTATGGTTCGACTCCTTTTGTGGCATCAAAACTTATTAATTTTTTGATTTTCGATTTTTATGTTTGCATGATTATTTCAGCAGTTTTAACGCAATTTTCGGATGCTATAGGTCCGAAAATACTTAGAAAAATCCAACATTCGTCAATTTTGAACCGATGCTAGGGGTCTATGGTTCGACTCCTTTTGTGGCATATAAACTTATTAATTTTTTGATTTTCGATTTTTATATTTGCGTGATTATTTTAGCTGTTTAAACGCAATTTTCGGATGCTAAAGGTCCGAAAATATTTAGAAAAATCAAATAATCGGCACTTTTTGAACCGATGCTAGGGGTCTTTGGTTCGACTCCCTTTGTGGCATCAAACTTCTTTTAATTTTTTGATTTTCGATTTTTATGTTTGCATGATTATTTTAGCTGTTTTAACGCAATTTTCGGATGCTAAAGGTCCGAAAATACTAAGAAAAATCCTAAATTCGGCACTTTTTGAACCGATGCTAGGGGTCTTTTGTTCGACTCCCTTTGTGGCATCAAACTTCTTTTAATTTTTTGATTTTCGATTTTTATGTTTGCATGATTATTTTAGCTGTTTTAACGCAATTTTCGGATGCTAAAGGTCCGAAAATACTAAGAAAAATCCTAAATTCGGCACTTTTTGAACCGATGCTAGGGGTCTTTTGTTCGACTCCCTTTGTGGCATCAAACTTCTTTTAATTTTTTGATTTTCGATTTTTATGTTTGCATGATTATTTTAGCTGTTTTAACGCAATTTTCGGATGCTAAAGGTCCGAAAATACTAAGAAAAATCCTAAATTCGGCACTTTTTGAACCTATGCTAGGGGTCTTTGGTTCGACTCCCTTTGTGGCATCAAAACTTATTAATTTTTTGATTTTCGATTTTGATGTTTGCATGATTATTTTAGCTGTTTTGAAGCAATTTTCGGATGCTAAAGGTCCGAAAATGCTTAGAAAAATCCAACATTCGGCACTTTTTGAACCGATGCTAGGGGTCTTTGGTTCGACTCCCTTTGTGGCATCAAAACTTATTAATTTTTTGATTTTCGATTTTTATGTTTGCATGATTATTTTAGCTGTTTTAACGCAATTTTCGGATGCTAAAGGTCCGAAAATACTTAGAAAAATCCAACATTCGGCACTTTTTGAACCGATGCTAGGGGTCTTTGGTTCGACTCCCTTTGTGGCATCAAACTTCTTTTAATTTTTTGATTTTCGATTTTTATGTTTGCATGATTATTTTAGCTGTTTTAACGCAATTTTCGGATGCTAAAGGTCCGAAAATACTAAGAAAAATCCTAAATTCGGCACTTTTTGAACCGATGCTAGGGGTCTTTTGTTCGACTCCCTTTGTGGCATCAAACTTCTTTTAATTTTTTGATTTTCGATTTTTATGTTTGCATGATTATTTTAGCTGTTTTAACGCAATTTTCGGATGCTAAAGGTCCGAAAATACTAAGAAAAATCCTAAATTCGGCACTTTTTGAACCGATGCTAGGGGTCTTTGGTTCGACTCCCTTTGTGGCATCAAAACTTATTAATTTTTTGATTTTCGATTTTGATGTTTGCATGATTATTTTAGCTGTTTTGAAGCAATTTTCGGATGCTAAAGGTCCGAAAATGCTTAGAAAAATCCAACATTCGGCACTTTTTGAACCGATGCTAGGGGTCTTTGGTTCGACTCCCTTTGTGGCATCAAAACTTATTAATTTTTTGATTTTCGATTTTTATGTTTGCATGATTATTTTAGCTGTTTTGATGCAATTTTCGGATGCTAAAAGTCCGAAAATACTAAGAAAAATCCTAAATTCGGCACTTTTTGAACCGATGCTAGGGGTCTTTGGTTCGACTCCCTTTGTGGCATCAAAACTTATTAATTTTTTGATTTTCGATTTTGATGTTTGCATGATTATTTCAGTTATTTTAACGCATTTTTCGGATGCTAAAGGTCCGAAAATACTTAGAAAAATCCAACATTCGGCACTTTTTGAACCGATGCTAGGGGTCTTTGGTTCGACTCCCTTTGTGGCATCAAAACTTATTAATTTTTTGATTTTCGATTTTTATGTTTGCATGATTATTTTAGCTGTTTTAACGCAATTTTCGGATGCTAAAGGTCCGAAAATACTAAGAAAAATCCTAAATTCGGCACTTTTTGAACAGATGCTAGAAGTCTTTGGTTCGACTCCCTTTGTGGCATCAAAACTTATTAATTTTTTGATTTTCGATTTTTATGTTTGCATGATTATTTTAGCTGTTTTAACGCAATTTTCGGATGCTAAAGGTCCGAAAATACTAAGAAAAATCCTAAATTCGGCACTTTTTGAACCGATGCTAGGGGTCTTTGGTTCGACTCCCTTTGTGGCAGCAAACTTCTTTTAATTTTTTGATTTTCGATTTTTATGTTTGCATGATTATTTTAGCTGTTTTAACGCAATTTTCGGATGCTAAAAGTCCGAAAATACTAAGAAAAATCCTAAATTCGGCACTTTTTGAACCGATGCTAGGGGTCTTTGGTTCGACTCCCTTTGTGGCATCAAACTTCTTTTAATTTTTTGATTTTTGATTTTTATGTTTGCATGATTATTTTAGCTGTTTTAACGCAATTTTCGGATGCTAAAGGTCCGAAAATACTAAGAAAAATCCTAAATTCGGCACTTTTTGAACCTATGCTAGGGGTCTTTGGTTCGACTCCCTTTGTGGCATCAAACTTCTTTTAATTTTTTGATTTTTGATTTTTATGTTTGCATGATTATTTTAGCTGTTTTAACGCAATTTTCGGATGCTAAAGGTCCGAAAATACTAAGAAAAATCCTAAATTCGGCACTTTTTGAACCTATGCTAGGGGTCTTTGGTTCGACTCCCTTTGTGGCATCAAACTTCTTTTAATTTTTTGATTTTCGATTTTTATGTTTGCATGATTATTTTAGCTGTTTTAACGCAATTTTCGGATGCTAAAGGTCCGAAAATATTTAAAAAAATCAAATAATCGGCACTTTTTGAACCGATGCTAGGGGTCTATGGTTCGACTCCCTTTGTGGCATCAAAACTTATTAATTTTTTGATTTTCGATTTTTATGTTTGCATGATTATTTTAGCTGTTTTAACGCAATTTTCGGATGCTAAATGTCCGAAAATACTTAGAAAAATCCAACATTCATCAATTTTGAACCGATGCTAGGGGTCTATGGTTCGACTCCTTTTGTGGCATCAAAACATATTAATTTTTTGATTTTCGATTTTTATGTTTGCATGATTATTTTAGCTGTTTTAACGCAATTTTCGGATGCTAAATGTCCGAAAATACTTAGAAAAATCCAACATTCATCAATTTTGAACCGATGCTAGGGGTCTATGGTTCGACTCCTTTTGTGGCATCAAAACTTATTAATTTTTTGATTTTCGATTTGTATGTTTGCATGATTATTTTAGCTGTTTTAACGCAATTTTCGGATGCTAAAAGTCCGAAAATACTAAGAAAAATCCTAAATTCGGCACTTTTTGAACCGATGCTAGGGGTCTTTGTTTCGACTCCCTTTGTGGCATCAAAACTTATTAATTTTTTGATTTTCGATTTTTATGTTTGCATGATTATTTCAGCTGTTTAAACGCAATTTTCGGATGCTAAAGGTCCGAAAATACTTAGAAAAATCCAACATTCGTCAATTTTGAACCGATGCTAGGGGTCTATGGTTCGACTCCTTTTGTGGCATCAAAACATATTAATTTTTTGATTTTCGATTTTTATGTTTGCATGATTATTTTAGCTGTTTTAACGCAATTTTCGGATGCTAAATGTCCGAAAATACTTAGAAAAATCCAACATTCATCAATTTTGAACCGATGCTAGGGGTCTATGGTTCGACTCCTTTTGTGGCATCAAAACTTATTAATTTTTTGATTTTCGATTTTTATGTTTGCATGATTATTTTAGCTGTTTTAACGCAATTTTCGGATGCTAAAAGTCCGAAAATACTAAGAAAAATCCTAAATTCGGCACTTTTTGAACCGATGCTAGGGGTCTTTGGTTCGACTCCCTTTGTGGCATCAAACTTCTTTTAATTTTTTGATTTTCGATTTTTATGTTTGCATAATTATTTTAGCTGTTTTAACGCAATTTTCGGATGCTAAAGGTCCGAAAATACTTACAAAAATTCAACATTCGGCACTTTTTGAACAGATGCTAGGGGTCTTTGGTTCGATTCCTTTTGTGGCATCAAACTTTTTTTAATTTTTTGATTTTCGATTTTTATGTTTGCATAATTATTTTAGCTGTTTTAACGCAATTTTCGGATGCGAAAGGTCCGAAAATACTTAGAAAAATCCAACATTCGGCACTTTTTGAACCGATGCTAGGGGTCTTTGGTTCGATTCCTTTTGTGGCATCAAACTTTTTTTAATTTTTTGATTTTCGATTTTTATGTTTGCATAATTATTTTAGCTGTTTTAACGCAATTTTCGGATGCGAAAGGTCCGAAAATACTTAGAAAAATCCAACATTCGGCACTTTTTGAACCGATGCTAGGGGTCTTTGGTTCGACTCTCTTTGTGGCATCAAACTTCTTTTAATTTTTTGATTTTCGATTTTTATGTTTGCATAATTATTTTAGCTGTTTTAACGCAATTTTCGGATGCTAAAGGTCCGAAAATACTTACAAAAATTCAACATTCGGCACTTTTTGAACAGATGCTAGGGGTCTTTGGTTCGATTCCTTTTGTGGCATCAAACTTTTTTTAATTTTTTGATTTTCGATTTTTATGTTTGCATAATTATTTTAGCTGTTTTAACGCAATTTTCGGATGCGAAAGGTCCGAAAATACTTAGAAAAATCCAACATTCGGCACTTTTTGAACCGATGCTAGGGGTCTTTGGTTCGACTCTCTTTGTGGCATCAAACTTCTTTTAATTTTTTGATTTTCGATTTTTATGTTTGCATAATTATTTTAGCTGTTTTAACGCAATTTTCGGATGCGAAAGGTCCGAAAATACTTAGAAAAATCCAACATTCGGCACTTTTTGAACCGATGCTAGGGGTCTTTGGTTCGATTCCTTTTGTGGCATCAAACTTTTTTTAATTTTTTGATTTTCGATTTTTATGTTTGCATAATTATTTTAGCTGTTTTAACGCAATTTTCGGATGCTAAAGGTCCGAAAATACTTAGAAAAATCCAACATTCGGCACTTTTTGAACCGATGCTAGGGGTCTTTGGTTCGATTCCTTTTGTGGCATCAAACTTTTTTTAATTTTTTGATTTTCGATTTTTATGTTTGCATAATTATTTTAGCTGTTTTAACGCAATTTTCGGATGCGAAAGGTCCGAAAATACTTAGAAAAATCCAACATTCGGCACTTTTTGAACCGATGCTAGGGGTCTTTGGTTCGATTCCTTTTGTGGCATCAAACTTTTTTTAATTTTTTGATTTTCGATTTTTATGTTTGCATGATTAATTTAGCTGTTTTAACGCAATTTTCGGATGCTAAAGGTCCGAAAATACTTACAAAAATTCAACATTCGGCACTTTTTGAACCGATGCTAGGGGTCTTTGGTTCGACTCTCTTTGTGGCATCAAACTTCTTTTAATTTTTTGATTTTCGATTTTTATGTTTGCATGATTAATTCAGCTGTTTTAACGCAATTTTCGGATGCTAAAGGTCCGAAAATACTTAGAAAAATTCAACATTCGGCACTTTTTGAACCGATGCTAGGGGTCTTTGGTTCGACTCTCTTTGTGGCATCAAACTTCTTTTAATTTTTTGATTTTCGATTTTTATATTTGCGTGATTAATTTAGCTGTTTTAACGCAATTTTCGGATGCTAAAGGTCCGAAAATACTTAGAAAAATCCAACATTCGGCATTTTTTGAACCGATGCTAGGGGTCTCTGGTTCGACTCCCTTTGTGGCATCAAACTTCTTTTAATTTTTTGATTTTCGATTTTTATGTTTGCATAATTATTTTAGCTGTTTTATCGCATTTTGCGGATGCTAAAGGTCCGAAAATACTTTAAAAAAATCAAGTAATCGGCACTTTTTGAACCGATGCTAGGGGTCTTTGGTTCGACTCCCTTTGTGGCATCAAAACTTATTAATTTTTTGATTTTCGATTTTTTTGTTTGCATGATTATTTTAGCTGTTTTAACGCAATTTTCGGATGCTAAAGGTCCGAAAATACTTAGAAAAATCCAACAATCGGCACTTTTTGAACCGATGCTAGGGGTCTTTGGTTCGACTCTCTTTGTGGCATCAAACTTCTTTTAATTTTTTGATTTTCGATTTTTATGTTTGCATAATTATTTTAGCTGTTTTAACGCAATTTTCGGATGCTAAAGGTCCGAAAATACTTAGAAAAATCCAACATTCGGCACTTTTTAAACCGATGCTAGTGGTCTATGGTTCGACTCCCTTTGTGGCATCAAAACTTATTAATTTTTTGATTTTCGATTTTTTTGTTTGCATGATTATTTTAGCTGTTTTAACGCATTTTGCGGATGCTAAAGGTCCGAAAATACTTAAAAAAAATCAAGTAATCGGCACTTTTTGAACCGATGCTAGGGGTCTTTGGTTCGACTCCCTTTGTGGCATCAAAACTTATTAATTTTTTGATTTTCGATTTTTATGTTTGCATGATTATTTTAGCTGTTTCAACGCAATTTTCGGATGCTAAAGGTCCGAAAATACTTTAAAAAAATCAAGTAATCGGCACTTTTTGAACCGATGCTAGGGGTCTTTGGTTCGACTCCCTTTGTGGCATCAAAACTTATTAATTTTTTGATTTTCGATTTTTTTGTTTGCATGATTATTTTAGCTGTTTTAACGCATTTTTCGGATGCTAAATGTCCGAAAATACTTTAAAAAAATCAAGTAATCGGCACTTTTTGAACCGATGCTAGGGGTCTTTGGTTCGACTCCTTTTGTGGCATCAAAACCTATTAATTTTTTGATTTTCGATTTTTTTGTTTGCATGATTATTTTAGCTGTTTTAACGCATTTTTCGGATGCTAAATGTCCGAAAATACTTTAAAAAAATCAAGTAATCGGCACTTTTTGAACCGATGCTAGGGGTCTTTGGTTCGATTCCTTTTGTGACATCATACTTTTTTTAATTTTTTGATTTTCGATTTTTATGTTTGCATAATTATTTTAGCTGTTTTAACGCAATTTTCGGATGCGAAAGGTCCGAAAATACTTAGAAAAATCCAACATTCGGCACTTTTTGAACCGATGCTAGGGGTCTTTGGTTCGATTCCTTTTGTGGCATCAAACTTTTTTTAATTTTTTGATTTTCGATTTTTATGTTTGCATAATTATTTTAGCTGTTTTAACGCAATTTTCGGATGCTAAAGGTCCGAAAATACTTAGAAAAATCCAACATTCGGCACTTTTTGAACCGATGCTAGGGGTCTTTGGTTCGACTCCCTTTGTGGCATCAAACTTTTTTTAATTTTTTGATTTTCGATTTTTATGTTTGCATGATTATTTTAGCTGTTTTAACGCAATTTTCGGATGCTAAAGGTCCGAAAATACTTAGAAAAATCCAACATTCGGCACTTTTTGAACCGATGCTAGGGGTCTTTGGTTCGACTCTCTTTGTGGCATCAAACTTCTTTTAATTTTTTGATTTTCGATTTTTATGTTTGCATAATTATTTTAGCTGTTTTAACGCAATTTTCGGATGCTAAAGGTCCGAAAATACTTACAAAAATTCAACATTCGGCACTTTTTGAACCGATGCTAGGGGTCTTTGGTTCGATTCCTTTTGTGGCATCAAACTTTTTTTAATTTTTTGATTTTCGATTTTTATGTTTGCATAATTATTTTAGCTGTTTTAACGCAATTTTCGGATGCGAAAGGTCCGAAAATACTTAGAAAAATCCAACATTCGGCACTTTTTGAACCGATGCTAGGGGTCTTTGGTTCGATTCCTTTTGTGGCATCAAACTTTTTTTAATTTTTTGATTTTCGATTTTTATGTTTGCATAATTATTTTAGCTGTTTTAACGCAATTTTCGGATGCTAAAGGTCCGAAAATACTTAGAAAAATCCAACATTCGGCACTTTTTGAACCGATGCTAGGGGTCTTTGGTTCGACTCCCTTTGTGGCATCAAACTTTTTTTAATTTTTTGATTTTCGATTTTTATGTTTGCATAATTATTTTAGCTGTTTTAACGCAATTTTCGGATGCTAAAGGTCCGAAAATACTTAGAAAAATCCAACATTCGGCACTTTTTGAACCGATGCTAGGGGTCTTTGGTTCGACTCTCTTTGTGGCATCAAACTTTTTTTAATTTTTTGATTTTCGATTTTTATGTTTGCATTATTATTTTAGCTGTTTTAACGCAATTTTCGGATGCTAAAGGTCCGAAAATACTTAGAAAAATCCAACATTCGGCACTTTTTGAACCGATGCTAGGGGTCTTTGGTTCGACTCCCTTTGTGGCATCAAACTTTTTTTAATTTTTTGATTTTCGATTTTTATGTTTGCATAATTATTTTAGCTGTTTTAACGCAATTTTCGGATGCTAAAGGTCCGAAAATACTTAGAAAAATCCAACATTCGGCACTTTTTGAACCGATGCTAGGGGTCTTTGGTTCGATTCCTTTTGTGGCATCAAACTTTTTTTAATTTTTTGATTTTCGATTTTTATGTTTGCATAATTATTTTAGCTGTTTTAACGCAATTTTCGGATGCTAAAGGTCCGAAAATACTTAGAAAAATCCAACATTCGGCACTTTTTGAACCGATGCTAGGGGTCTTTGGTTCGACTCTGTTTGTGGCATCAAACTTCTTTTAATTTTTTGATTTTCGATTTTTATGTTTGCATAATTATTTTAGCTGTTTTAACGCAATTTTCGGATGCGAAAGGTCCGAAAATACTTAGAAAAATCCAACATTCGGCACTTTTTGAACCGATGCTAGGGGTCTTTGGTTCGATTCCTTTTGTGGCATCAAACTTTTTTTAATTTTTTGATTTTCGATTTTTATGTTTGCATAATTATTTTAGCTGTTTTAACGCAATTTTCGGATGCTAAAGGTCCGAAAATACTTAGAAAAATCCAACATTCGGCACTTTTTGAACCGATGCTAGGGGTCTTTGGTTCGATTCCTTTTGTGGCATCAAACTTTTTTTAATTTTTTGATTTTCGATTTTTATGTTTGCATAATTATTTTAGCTGTTTTAACGCAATTTTCGGATGCGAAAGGTCCGAAAATACTTAGAAAAATCCAACATTCGGCACTTTTTGAACCGATGCTAGGGGTCTTTGGTTCGATTCCTTTTGTGGCATCAAACTTTTTTTAATTTTTTGATTTTCGATTTTTATGTTTGCATGATTAATTTAGCTGTTTTAACGCAATTTTCGGATGCTAAAGGTCCGAAAATACTTACAAAAATTCAACATTCGGCACTTTTTGAACCGATGCTAGGGGTCTTTGGTTCGACTCTCTTTGTGGCATCAAACTTCTTTTAATTTTTTGATTTTCGATTTTTATGTTTGCATGATTAATTCAGCTGTTTTAACGCAATTTTCGGATGCTAAAGGTCCGAAAATACTTAGAAAAATTCAACATTCGGCACTTTTTGAACCGATGCTAGGGGTCTTTGGTTCGACTCTCTTTGTGGCATCAAACTTCTTTTAATTTTTGATTTTCGATTTTTATATTTGCGTGATTAATTTAGCTGTTTTAACGCAATTTTCGGATGCTAAAGGTCCGAAAATACTTAGAAAAATCCAACATTCGGCACTTTTTGAACCGATGCTAGGGGTCTTTGGTTCGACTCTCTTTGTGGCATCAAACTTCTTTTAATTTTTGATTTTCGATTTTTATATTTGCGTGATTAATTTAGCTGTTTTAACGCAATTTTCGGATGCTAAAGGTCCGAAAATACTTAGAAAAATTCAACATTCGGCACTTTTTGAACCGATGCTAGGGGTCTCTGGTTCGACTCCCTTTGTGGCATCAAACTTCTTTTAATTTTTTGATTTTCGATTTTTATGTTTGCATGATTAATTTAGCTGTTTTAACGCAATTTTCGGATGCTAAAGGTCCGAAAATACTTAGAAAAATCCAACAATCGGCACTTTTTGAACCGATGCTAGGGGTCTTTGGTTCGACTCTCTTTGTGGCATCAAACTTCTTTTAATTTTTTGATTTTCGATTTTTATGTTTGCATAATTATTTTAGCTGTTTTAACGCAATTTTCGGATGCTAAAGGTCCGAAAATACTTAGAAAAATCCAACATTCGGCACTTTTTGAACCGATGCTAGGGGTCTTTGGTTCGATTCCTTTTGTGGCATCAAACTTTTTTTAATTTTTTGATTTTCGATTTTTATGTTTGCATGATTAATTTAGCTGTTTTAACGCAATTTTCGGATGCTTATGGTCCGAAAATACTTAGAAAAATCCAACAATCGGCACTTCTGGAACCGATGCTAGGGATCTTTTGTTCGACTCTCTTTGTGGCATCAAACTTTTTTTAATTTTTTGATTTCCGATTTTTATGTTTGCATAATTATTTTAGCTGTTTTAACGCAATTTTCGGATGCTAAAGGTCCGAACATACTTAGAAAAATCCAAAATTCGGCACTTTTTGAACCGATGCTAGGGGTCTTTGGTTCGACTCCCTTTGTGGCATTAAAATTTTTTTCAATATTTTGGTTTTCGATTTTTATGTTTGCATGATTATTTTAGCTGTTTTAACGCAATTTTTGGATTCTACAGGTCCGAAAATACTCAGGTAATTAGCATAGGACGGAATCTGCAAACATTTTACTCGTTTGAAAACATCTATAATAAAAAAAACTGCTGTGAACTCACTCTGACGTAGGGAGTGAATGGAAAGTTGTCCAAATCGATGGTTAATTAAAGATTTGCCATACCTAAAATAAAAATATCATTTGAAAATCATTTGAAAAATCACATTGCGTACTTCTAACTTACTAGGGAAGGTTGTAATCGGGGGGTGGAACTTCGGTATGAGACCTATATCATTCGAAAGCTGAGAATGAGACATTTTCAAATATGTATTCAGATTTTGCTGAGGAGCTACCAGATTCGAGAAAATCAAGTTTCAAATTTGGCTCAAATTTGACTCCGAAGGGCGCCGCGCCTCCCCTCTTTCTTATATAGATTAGGAGAATGGAAAGAAACAGGCAGCAGTGGTGTAGTGGCGAGGAGGGATGAAGGGTAATCAACCGGTTGTAGGTTCGATTCCTCCTCTCGTTATTGTTTTTTGATTTCAATTTCGTTTTTTGTGGCGATCTTCAAAATGTTATGAACGCAGTTTTTTCAAAGAAAAATTTTAATTGGATACTTATTTTTTTACCTTTTGACAAGTTTTGAAAAGTACATACTCCATAGCTTTTGCAAATTTTTTTATTAGATTGAAGCAACACAGCAACATTAATCTTTCTTCAGTTCTTTATTTCAAAATCCACAAGATTTGTTCGTTATTGAGGTTGTACAGTGATAAATCAATGAGACATAATCTGAATCTATGTTTTTCTCAAGGTTTTGAGTACTACTGGGTGATTATCGAAGAAATACGGATTGTAGGAACTTCAAAAAACAATAAAAGCTCTCGAATCCAAAAAGGTTGAGGCTTTCAGATCTTGCTAAAAGGATCATTTTATTGTTTCTGTCCGTTTAGAATTCATTTTACCACATTTGAAAATTTTTCGAAAAATAGTTCGAAAATGCCAAAGGGGGTACCCCATGGATATTTTTCTTCAAAAAATTTTTTTCTGGAAAAACGAGAAAACTTTCCCAGATCATAGAGGAACACTTGAAATTGTAATTACAATCAAAAAACTTCCAAAATCGATCAACAATCATCAAATTTCTTTCTCTCAAAAATCAAAATGTAGTTTGAAAAATGCTTCAAAAAAGTTTTTTTAAAGCATTTGACATAAGTATTTCATAAGTTTTACATGAAAGAGAATGATCCCATAAAGTTTTCAAGTTTTTTTCGAAAAAAAAATTTTCGGAAAAAAAAATCACAATGGGGTCCCCCCTTTGCTTTTGCAATTTCTCAGATTTCGAACCTGATTTTCTCGAAACTGGTAGCTCCTCAGCAAAATCAGAATACATATTTGAAAATGTCTCATTCTCAGCTTTCGAATGATATATGTCTCATACCGAAGTTCCACCCCCCCGATTACAACCTTCCCTAGTTAGAACCAAGATATAAAGTCATAGGTCTAAAATCCGTTTAATGTCTAACTGTTTGTTACGAGAGAAAACAAAGAATTGTATTCAAGAGTTCTACAATTATTTTCAAAAACTGAATTGAAAAAAAAACTCACCCATTAAACTCACCGTGTATTCTATAAAATGAAATATGGTATCGATTTTTAATCTGGTCGAATAAATAAAATAGCCCCCTTGGCACGACCCAAGCATTCTATGGCTTCATATTTCGTAGGATTAAACGAGTCGACCAATTTTTCAGCAAACGAATTTTCACCTGGAGAGACCTCCGAAAAAAAGCTGAAAAAACATCAGTTCAATTTTTAACTCGGCTCACGAGTTTTATAAAATATAATTTTTTCAGTTATAAACTGATTAGTCTCAAAAGAAGAAAACAATGCCCGACTTATTTTATTTTTGAATTGATCTTAAATGGAAATGAACGACAATAAGTAATGGTACAGAAAAAAGGTCATTCTAGAATTGAACAAAATCAAGTGTATTGTGAGATGCCAAGGATCACTTCTGACACTCTGAAGATTCAGAAAGTGTTGACATCTCACTAATGAAATCAAGGCGTATTAGAAAAAGAATAATAATTCAATTGGAAGAGAAATGAGAAGTTTTTGTGGGATAGAGAGTTGAAATAGTTTTACTAGAGTATTCTAATGTAACGGAAGAAGAACCTAGTCAATTGATACCATAGTAAAAGCGGGCTGGTAGAGAAGAGTTGGGATGGTTGAGGAACATATTATTCTAACATCTGAGGGACAGCATCGGTTAGCATGAAATTTTCATTAGGGTCGAATGATAGAAGACCAGCGGACAAAGCACTTTGCAGTTTGGGGTACGACAAACTGCCACGAAGTTGACTGATAACTTCATCCACGAACTCAGACGCAAACATCATATTGTTCTGAAGCAGCATATCCTTGACACCCTGAAAATTAACATTCAGTGTCCAAAGGAGAGGTAGAAATATCAAAATTACTACAATCGAAGTTAACATTTTTAAAGAAATTGATTTCGCGAAAAATACTATATTCTTTAAATACTGGCTGGAAAACAAGTTCGATTTTTTTTCAATAAGTCGGAGAAATTTTTTTTTGGATTTCGAAAAGCAATCCGGAGTCAAACGTTTGACTAGAAAATCTGAGTGTATGAAACGAAAATAGAGAAACAAACAATTTTTTTGCTGAAGTTTTGAATTTTTTCTGAAAAAATCTATTTCCAAAATGATTATCTATTTTGTTTTACATATTCCTAAATTTTGAGAGTTGAATGGTAAAAACCTAATTTTTATTTTTAGACTAGTGATTTTTCGATGTTTACGACTCTGAGAAGGTTATGAGGACTCTATTTTTCGCCAGTACTGTAGTAGTTTTGATTGGAAAATGTTCTAAAGAAATATATTTTCCAAAAACGATAACTTTTTTTCAACTTACTCTCATTTCGTTCACAAATGATGCCACGGTGAGCTCCGGTTTGTCCATCACTTTTGAATCAGTTCTACAGCAAACCAGTAAGAACACGACAGAGGCTGCGTCGTAAGAATAGACGTAAGCTTTGGCCTCTTTCGTGTTCCGTTTCGCTCTCTGAGCCATTCCAAAATCGGTCATCTTCATGTGAGTCAACTAAAATGCAATTTTCATTAATTGAAAATTTTGTAAAATCAGTACGTACATCGGCACAGAAAAGGAGTTGGCCCGGGTGAAGATCACGGTAGACGATTCCTAGTTTCTGAAGATGTTCGAAGATTCCGAGAACAGTGTACCCAACTTTCAATGTATTCCACACATTAATGATTCTATCTTTGAGCATCGATTCCAAACTCAATCCATACTTTTCGAAAGCTGAAAAAATGAGATTGAACTGAGATCATAAAAACGGTCGCACTCAAATAATTTGATGATTCTGCTCGAAAAAAATTTATTGTATTCGAAACTGGGAAGCAGAAAAAATATTTTTTGGATTCTAATTCCGAAAAAAATCAGAAATAATCTATTTTTCGGTACTAGGTTATGAAAAAAAATTATCTTCGGAAATTTTGACAGAAAAAAAACTGGAAAAATGATTGATGAATTTTGGCTTTCGATTGAAATGAGAATTATTTCTGTTTAGAAACAGATTTCCTAGTTCTAGCTTCTGATATCCTCTGGATAGTTTTCAAAAAAGTTTTGTTCAAAAATTATCTCGTGAACACTTTTTTTTCGGTGTTCACATCCGGAGAAATGTTCGCATTTTTTTCGAACCAAAAAAAAGTTTTATATGAAATTTTTTTTGCTCAGCCATGATTAGAAATTTTCCGGATGATAACAAAATTAAAAATGGCAGAAGAGAACAAATAAAACGCATGTAACGTTTAAAAAAACTAGATACTTACCGAAAAGCATGTAGTTCTGCTCGTCAAGAGATAGAATGAATGATTTTTTGAGACGGATAATATTGTCAACATGAGTACACATCTTCAAGATATCCACTTCTCTCTGAACATCAGCATCTTCTCCCTCTTCGAACTTCACCAATTTCACCGCGACGATTCCCTCTTGTGTTCCATTCTTTTTCGTGTAGAGGGCCTCATAGACCTGTCCAAACGCTCCGCTACCCAATTTGGCTCCAATTTCGAATCTTGACCCGCTTCCAGAAAACAAAAGTTGTCCTTGGCGGACGAAGTTGTCTGTGTCACTGGCATTCATGGTACAGAGTTTTCTGCAAAAATTAAATAATTTATAATTGAAGCGTATTGAATTGTTTATACAAAAATCGAGTGATTCTAACATTTTTTAAAAAATTGCACAAGAGTGATCATGTCTCTAGCCCGGTTTTTATGGGCTATAGTGTTTCTAAACGCTGAAATCAAATTTTGAAGAACCGAGAAACTTGGACCAGAAATGAGCGAAATCAAAATTTTCAAAATTTGGAGGAATCGATATTATCAAAATTTCTAAAAAAAAGCGGGAAAAATGATCGCAATTTCTGGAATCACAATTTTAGGTATATCGGAGAACTTGGAATTGCTAAAATTACTAATTTTTTAAATTTCTTCAACTTTGAATTTCTGAATCTAGAATTTTTTTATATTCTAAAGTTCCGAATTTCCCATTTTTTTAATTCAGGATTATTGAATTTTTGTATTTTTTTTCGTTTCTGATTTTTTAAAACTCTAACAACTTCAAAACTCTGGGTATTGAAAAAAACATTTAATTCTCCAAAAACATCAGAAACTTTTATTCCTCACATCACTATAATTTTCACGGTTCTCTACAACATTGGTCAAAACGTCTTCAAAACTCCGTTAAAAAACGCAAAAAGCATTTCAAAAAAATTACGATAATCATTTTTAAACACACCTCGATATCAATCTCAGGCTAATTTCAAAGCGTTGAATAGTTTAATCACCTGAAAATTCAAAAATTAGTGTCTGAAGCGTACTGAAAAAGAATTTCGTAGAATTAAACGGCATGGAAATAGAATTTTAAAAAAGAGAAAACATGAAAGTATGAAAGGGACAACTCTTAACTGAATTGGTCTTCCTAAAAACTGAAATTTTGGCTATTTTATGTCGTGATTACTAATTCTAAATTTTTAACAGAGAATTTTATTATAAAATTCTAAATTTCAGAATTCTAAAATTTCGAAAAACTCGGTAAAATCTCAAGTTCTGAGCATTAAAACCTAGAGATATATAAAAGAAATCTCATTATAAAAGTTAAACGGTTATTAATTCCTGAAATTTTGACATTTAAACCTTAAAATTTCAAAACTTTTGTTTAAAAAAATTAGAAAATCAAATTTTTGGATTAGAAACAAATTTAAAATTTTTTTTCTCAACTATGAAGTCCTAAACTTTAGAAGTTGGTGGATAAAAAACTTCAGAACAGTCAGAAGTTCCGGATCTCGAAATTCGAAGAATTAGTTAAATTAGGAAAAAATCCTTCGATCATTTTATGAAATTGACTTTTGTCGAAAATCGAATTTCTCGAGTAACTCGAGTCGAGTTTTCTCATGAAGCAAGAGAAAGTCTTTTAAAAATATGGTCTTTTTTACTTTTAAGAAGGACACTGTTTTGAAATCTTCAATTTTTCTTAGTGTTTAATTATCCACTTCAAAAGACAAAATAGCACCAAACAGCAGGAAAACTAATAGGTGGAAATTAAAAAAAAAGTCCATTTGAATCGTTTTTGTAGCTTCCTGACACGTGAGAATCCATGGCTCTAATTTCGGAAGTTTTTGTATCTGAAAGAAAAAAACGATTAAAAAAGTGAAAAATCAGAAAGGAATTTGTAAGATATACTCTTGACTGTTCTTTTAGAAAACTTTGACCGTATAGGCGATGACGTTACTGGAGAAGTACTGAAATTCTGAAAGTTGTTTGTGAAAGAAAACTGAGTCCAAAATACAAGAATATGAGTCCAGACAACACAAACAGAAAGAGTCCAATAGAAAAACAAACAACACCTCCGAAAAATAGGGAATCCAACCAGTCGACTGTCGTTGAAAGTCCTTTTAAAGTCAGTGCCCTAACTCACGAAGATGGCAATGAAAGCGTGAAAAATACTAAATTGATTGAGAGAGAGACATGTATAAGAAGCGTGCAGTCCGTCGTGGTAAACTGAAGATCCCGACAACTCGAAAAACACCAAAATATCCGCCTAAACCTAATCGGAGCCCTAATCCTAGTCCAACAGACTCCCACAATCCCAGACACCAATTAAGCACCCACTTGCTCTTGGCTGGATGTGGCATACAGAAATATGATTTCATTCAGACTATATCTGAATAAATCAAATGCTTATGGAATCAAAATGGCGTCACATTCTCATCATGCTGAATAGCACGTGGACTGACTACCGAAGGCATCGTTCGCATACCACATTATCAGTCAAATTGAAGGTATGAAGGAAAAATCTCAATTATTTTGCGATTAGATGTTTCCTAAAGTCACCTAAACTCATATTTTCCCCAACATCTAATCACAAAATAGCCAAAACTCTCCCATCTCCCTCCAACGACTGATAAGGGCGTTTTTGCCTCTTCTTCTTTAGCAATCCTCCTCCTGTCATCATCGATCGGTCCATTCTTCGAATATTGAAATTTTTAACAACAACAAATGAAAAATTGAAAAAAAATCAATATAGAAATGATATTGCATAAACTTGATGCACTTTATTCTCAAGCCTTTTTTAGGCGAGTTCATTATTCAGCGTCATTCTTTTGATTGCTTTTTTCAAAATTATGTCGCTTTTTATATTCAATTTTTCAAAATCCATCGCTTTTTTTTATTAGAATCATCCCAAAACCTATTTCTCACCTAAAACTGAGTGCTCAATTTCCCCAAAATTTTAAAACTTCCGAAAAAATAAGCAAAATATCATCCCCTATAAAGTTTGAGTAATAGCAATAATGTTCATACCATTTATGGAGTAACAATAACACTTATACGCAAACAGGATTTCCCAAAAAAAAGTCAGATACTACTTCAATACTTCAATACCCCCTTCACCCCAGCGCGTGCATTTTCTCAAACTTACCACCTGAAATTCAAATCTAAAAAACCTAATCGTCCTGAAGAGAGAAATATAAATAAACTAACTTCCACTCCAATCGAAGTGCCTGATTTCCAATCGATATCCAAATCACTGATGCCATTCCCTCGATCGGTTCCACTCTCCGTTTCTCCACCATCACCAGCCAATGTCCCGTTTTTGAGGTTCTACGATCCATTCGCCACACGGATTCTCCTAAATATTAAAATCAATTTTTTTCTCATTCAAGTACTTTGAGAATTTCTACCTAACAGTTTTGAGCATCTAATTTTCAAAAATTTCAAAAATTTCATTTTTTTTTGTGCTTTTGTTATTTTTCAATTAGAAATGTTCCGAATGACTCAATTCGTAGTTTTTCTACTAAATTTCTGTTTTTCAGAGCGGTTCTAACTACAAATTTGCAACCATTTTCAAAAAAAAAAGAATATTGAAAAAAAAAATTTTTTCAAAAATTTTTTTTTGGAATCAAAAATTTTTTTTATTAATTGGATATTTTTAAATCTAGTTTCTAATCTGATTAATTTTTATTTGTTTCTTATTTCACCCAGAACTGAAGTAAAACTCTCATTAAAAAAAGTATACCTTAGTAAACTGTTCTGCTTGAGAAGATCGATCTTTTTGGTGTCCCTGTTGATTTCATTGTTGTCATTGTATATTATGAATATTCCACTATTTCCTGTAAAAAAACTATAATTATATCAGAAATGAACAAAAGAAACAAGAAACGAACGAAAGCCGCAAAAAAACGCGCGCGCGCGGAAGAAGCGGGGAGCCGGGGGGAGCGGGAGAGAGAGCGGAGAGCGCACCAAAAACGAAGAGGCGTTCACACACGAATGAACTCCCTCCTCATCGACTGACCTTTGCTCTCTGCGTAGTAAAATGGGCGGGGGGAGGTGGGAGCGCGCACCACGGTTAGATGGTTAATAACTCACGTACCAGATTGAATTTTCAAGATGTTTTGGCATGTACAGGAACAGGATCTTGTGGGGAAAAATATGGGATGAAAAAAAAATTGTTGCGGTCCGTGGTACGTGGTCCCAGTACTAATTTTGCCCTCCGCAAAGAGCGCGCACCACACTTCAACACATCAGAACAGGGTGATAGAGAAGGATAACATAGGGAAAACTTATATGCACGTGATCAGGGAAACGTGGAGAACACTGAAAAATATTCAGTTTACCGAAAAACAGTCAGAATAAAAATTTCAGAAAATTTTCAGCACATTTTGCCTCTCCAAAAAAAAATCATAAGGGTCCCCCCCATGGGGAAAAATTTTTTAGTTGAAATTTTTTGATTTTCGGTTTTTATGTTTGCATGGTTATTTTAGCTGTTTTAAAGCAATTTCCGGATGCTAGAGGTCCGAAAATACTCAAAAAGTAAAAAATTCGGCACTTTTTGTATCGATTCTAGGGGTGTCTGGTTCGACTCCCTTTGTGGCATCAAACTTTTTTAATTTTTCGATTTTCGATTTTTATGTTTTTTTAATTCTCATTTTAATGAAACTTGCATGCATTTCCGTGCATTTTGATGCAAAAATTGGAAAAAAAACAGAATCTTTGATTGAAATCAAAATTTTAATCAAAGAGATTACACAAAATTTGGAGATTTTTGGAGGGACATGAAAAAACAAAAGAAGTTGGCAAATGGAAAATCGATCCCACTCATAGTCGGTAGCTATCATACCATTCCCTTTTTCACAATTCATTATTTTCAAGGCTCGCCTAATTTGTATAGATAAGGGCGTACCGTTTTTTTCCGCTAAATTACGCTTATAAGAAGTGAAATTCGATAAGCAACATCTAGCGGCTTTATCTCATTTGTCATCAAATCTGAAAGTACATATATGGATACCAATTTTCAAAAAATTTTCAAACCTCGTCTGAAAACACTTTCCTTGTTAAGTGAACATTGAACATTTCCAGCTAAAGATAGTTGGAGAAAACGGAACATGTTCTCAGATGAATCCTGAATAAAAAGCTATGAAGAGTTTTTTAGAGAGTTCTAACTCGTTGATAGAAGATTTACCATCTGAAAAGAAAAATTATACTTGAAAATACTTTGTTGAATTTTTTGTTGGAATTTTAACTAACGTCTAAAGAAATAAAAACGGGAAAATACTAAACATCTGTTATAAATCCGAATAATGTATTTTTGTTTGTTGCTAAACCATGAACTTTTAAATTATTGCTTTCGAGAATTCTCTATTCAAAAAAGAAAAAAAACTTACATTCAATCATGAAACTTACCATATATCCTGAAAATTCGACGAAGTCTTCAATAATAAAAAGTAAAAGAGAGAAACTGAAATTCAAATCAGATCAGATACAAATTGCAGTATGAGTTATACTGTTTCGAATTAATAATAAAAGAAAGAACATTTCAAAAAATGGTACAGTTTTATTCGGTTTGAAAGAAGTAATGATTGTAATTCGAATAGGAGAAAATTCGTGTGATTTAATAATGAAGAAAAGAAGTGGAAATGTAGAAGAGAAAGAGAGGCCGGGACATTACTCCGGCCCAATGATAATCAAAATAGCCCGAGTTGAATAAGCACGAGAAATTGAGATCAAAATAAGGCACCGGAAAATGAAAGTCAAGAAACATAGGTAAAGGAGTTGAAGAATCATCGGGACAATCAAGAGTATTACGTGGGGTTTGAATAATTTATAGAAAAGTATTAGTTTGAGGAATGAAAAATCAATAGATTGAGGAAGAAGAATAGAGTATCGTAGTGAAAATGAGAACAGTGATTATTAGACAAGAGTGATCTTCTTGCCACGAGCATATTTGAGACAGAACGGCTTGTTCAAGTCAACGGGTTTGGCAGTGTTCTGAAATGATTTCAAAATTTCATCGTAATCGACGTTGTTGGCATTCGCTTGGTTGATGATCACATATGCAACTCCTAGCAGAAAAGAAGAATCGTTTCTCAGTACTTGTCCAGGGTTCGAGTGCTGAAAAGAAGTGTTCACCAATTGAAATATTCAGGTAAAAACTCACAAAGAAGATTTTCATTGCTGTTTTTTGAACATGCGTCTTTCCTCCGAAGGGTGCCACTTTTGCAAAATCCATCAGCATGTACAACATCATAACCAAATCATCAGTCTCATTGGCACGATTACCCAACGCCAGCGACAAACTTGAATAGTCTGACATCGCGAAATTGTAATCTTTCATCGGAACCGGAATAATGTTTCCATCAGGTGTCATGAAACACTTTGCCATTCCAAAATCCACAATATGAAGGAAAGCCTCCTGAAATGATGAGATTTCAGAATGAAAAACGTGTCAAGCTATTTTTAGTTGATTTCTATCATTTTCAGAAATCTGAATCTCAGCTGTCAATTGTCGAATCACTTTTAAAATTGTGGAGGGTGTAAAACAGAATTAAAAACTTTGCATTCACAGAATGTTTTGAAAATTCCTAATTTTTCAGATGTTTGCCGATTTCTGAAAGACACCTGTTTTTTTCAAGTTTTCATTATAAAAACAAGTAAAAAGGCGTGCCCTTCAGTAGTCTGCAAGTAGCTCGAAAACCATAAATTTTCAAAAATTATGCGAATGAAACGTTTTCAATCTAGGTTTGTTTTACACCCTTCAAAGTTTTCAAAGTGATCCTAGACTTGATAGCCGACCTCCAAACTTCTGTAAGTAGTCAAAATCGATTGAAAAACACGCTTTTGGATACTATATTGACCGGTTCTGTAGATCATCCATGTTTACGAAAAAGCGTTAAACAATGAACCAGAATGTTTCTAGACTTCTCAGAATTCTACAAGACAAAAACAATTCCACTTGTTCATTACTAAACTCACATTGCCAACTGCTTTCAACATAATGTTCTCCGATTTCAAGTCTCGATGAAGGTATCCAGCGCCATGCACATCCTTAAGAATTTTCGTGAGCTGGTATCCAATTTTCATAATTTGATTCTTCGTGAAGTGTTGATTGTCGAATAAGGACCCCAAATCTATCGAATAAATTTCCAGAACTGCAATTAGAAAGTTTTCTGAATTCCAAAAATGCTTTGATCTTACTAATGCAAAGGGACGTTTTGTGAAGAAAATGAGTATGCATTTTCTGAACTCCTGGAATTGCAGCCAGCGCTTCCAAATTCCTGATTTCGGACAAATCCGGATCGTATCCTTTGACCTCTTTCAATGCCTTCGCTTTCTCATCCACCACGTCGGTTACTTTGTATACTGTACCGAATCCTCCCTTTCCAAGACGACCAATCACATGGTAACGGTTCTTGATCAAAGTTCCGTTGGCAAATGTCATCTGTAAAAATTATGAGTAAAGATTAGTCAGTATTCAGTTCACCTAGGGGTGTACGGAAAAAATTAAAATTTGGTAAAAAATTGAGAAAAACTGATTTTCAAAAACTCGAACATTTTAAAAACTCTGGATTTTGAAGAAAAAAAACAATAATTTCAACGTTCCGAAAATATCAAACAATTTTTTTCTGCACACCCCTGTAGTTTTCAAGCTAGTTTACAATTTTTGGTGAAAATGTCTTCAAAATTCTCTCAAAAACACGCAAAAATATTTTAAAAAATCAGAAATTCCAATGATTTTCTACGAACTTACTGTTCAACTATTAATTCCACAAGTGTTGACTGCAAGGCAGTGAGTAAGTAGTTCGATTACCTGAAAATGTTGAACTTAATGAATGAAACGCACTGAAACTTGATTTTGTAGAAGTAAACGAGAGAAAAAAAATTAACATGGAAAGACTCCCAAGTGTTACTATTAAAAATAAACAAGACTTAATCAAGAAGACAAGAGAGCGTGAAAAGTTATCATGCAATCCAATCAAATTAGTTGTTTTATTTTGTTAGTTAGTTATGACCGAAAACGTATCAGCAAAATTGCAAAAAACACAACCACTTCCACACATGAGGAGATGTGGTAATTTTAGGTCGCGAAAAATGGTCTGGAAAAAGTGGTCGCGAAAAAAGGAAAATTTTCCGAAGGAAATTTTTTCGCGACAGTTGAAGTAATTGTGTTAAAAAAAAGAAAAATGGGAATTATATATACATAATTATTAATTTTTCCAGATAATATCCGATTTTAAATTAGCTACAGTAATCTAGGCGAAAATTCGTCTGAAACTCGTATAAGGAGGCAAAAAACGTAGGTCGCGAATGGTATAGGCGTATTTATCGTCAAAAAATATTCAAAATGAACAAAAATCGCGACCTAAAAGAGCAAATTTTTCCACTGAAACGACATTTGGGAAATCGGTACAGTAATCAAAGCGAAAATTCGCCCAAAACTCGTATTAGGAGGCAAAAAACATAGGTCGCGACTGTTATATTCGTGTTTCTCATCGAAAAATATTCAGTTAGAAAAAAAAGATCAAGCTGAAGCATGCATTTTTTCCACCAAACCACTAATTGGGAAAAAGTGCCATTTCCCAATTGTAAATACACTGTGCCCGGCGAGAATTTCCCAAATGATAATTTTGTGTGAAATTAGGTCGCGAATTTGCTCTAAATGGAGTCCCGGCGGTTGTCATTGACGAAACTGTTTTAAACAGTTCGCGTAAGTTATGCCAAACGTGTGTAATAGCAACGTGAAGCGTGGTGCGCGCTCCCTCGAGGTGGTCGGCGCGACCGTTTCTCTGCGTCTCTTCTGAGCGCTGTTGTGTATAGCGCGTGCGCATGGTAATGGGAGGTCGCTGGTTCGAGGAAAGGGTACGAATTGGAAAACAAATTCTGGCGACCTTTTTTTTTTTTTGGCCGACAGGTCGCGAAAATTCGGAAAATTTTAGGTCGCGAAAAAAAATTTTTTTAGGATTTCCCAAAAATCCTGCATGTGTGACCACTTCCCAAATTCATAACGCTATCAGTTTAAACCCGTTCGATAACATTTTAAAACAATAAACAGACAGTTAATTGAACTTTTTAAATATCATTTTTAATATTTTTCATCACACGAGATCGAACGGATAGTGTTAGAAATTTTTGACATAATAGAAGATTTTAGCATTTTTTTTGAGCCATATCAATTTTTCTGAGAAAAAAAAGCCGTATCACTTAGGAGTCGTTCCATGTTTTAAAAAATGAAAAAAAAAGAAAATCTGAGAGGAAAAACTCTTAACTTGATTGGTAATCCCTAAAAAAACAGATTTATATGTAGCACTAACTTATTCTAAAATCCGAAAAGAGAATGGGAATAAAATGTCTTGAGTTCAACTGTGCATGAGTGTTTTTTATCCAGCTTATCAAATGAAACAAGTAAGCCAAAAAACAAAATAGAAAAATGATGATTCTCATTCTTATCCGAAATGCGCTACTTGAACAAACCTAAAAGTTCAACTTGTAGTTATTGAACTATTCGAAAGAAAAACAATTGAAAAAACAACTTTCAAAAAGAAGATGAAATTGAAAGAAGTTTTGGAACTTTATGAAATTTTCAGTTTTGTATTTAATTGCGAAATTTCGATTTTTTATTCAAAAATAATTGTTTATTTGAATTTTTTTAGAAAACCAATTAACAATTCACACCAGTCTCATGATTCCGAGCTCAAAATTTAGAGAATAAGACAACTCGAAGTTTTAAAAACTCGATCAGTTTGTGAAAATTGTTTTTGTCAAAATCCTAATATCACGAGTTTTCTCAAAAAGGGGAAACGCGGCTAAAGCTCATTACTTTTTATAATTTTCCGTTTTTAAGAGTTTCTGAAAGAGAACATATTGTTTGAGGGAAGGGAAAAAGAATCCATCACTTGAAACTCCGAGTTTTTTGCACCTGAAAAAAAAACCATATTGAAAATGAAAAAAAAAAACAGAAAAAGTTCGTGAAACAAACTTTTGACTGTTTTTTTTTTGGAATACGCTTACTGCTGGGACTCTGCTGAGTAGCTGATTGCATTCTGATTTCTGAAAAAAAAACTGAGTAAAAAAAAACAAAAATGAGTCCAGAAAACACAAACAGAAAGAGTCCAATAAAAAACAAACAACACCTCCGAAAAATAGGGGATCCAACCAGTCGACTGTCGTTGAAAGTCCTTTTAAAGTCAGAAACCTAACATACGAAGATGGCAATGAAAACGTGAAAAATAGTAATTTGATTGGGAGAGACATGTATAAGAAGCGTGCAGTCCATCGTGGTAAACTGAAGATCCCGACAACTCGAAAGAACACCAAAATATCCGCCTGAACCTAATCGGAGCCCTAATCCTAGTCCAACAGACTCCCACAATCCCAGACACCAAATAAGCACCCACTTGCTCTTGGCTGGATGTGGCTTACAAAATTATGATTTCATTCAGACTATATCTGAATTAATCACATGCTTTTGGAATCAAAATGGCGTCACATTCTCATCATGCTGAATAGCAAGTGGACTGACTACCGAAGGCATCGTTCGCATACCACATTATCAGTCAAATTGAAGGTGTGAAGGAAAAATCTCAATTATTTTGTGATTAGATGTTTCCTAAAGACACCTAAACTCATGTTCCCCACACATCTAATCACAAAATAACCGATACTCTCCCAACTCCCTCCAACGACTGATAAGGGCGTTTTTGCCTCTTCTTCTTTTGCAATCCTCCTCCTTTCATCATCGATCAATCCATTCTTCGAATATTGAAATTTTGAACAAAAACAAATTAAAAATTGAAAAAAATGAATAGAAATTATATTGCATGAACTTGATGCACTTTATACTCAGGCCTTTTTTGAGGCGAGTTCATTTTTTAGCGTCATACTTTTTATTGAATTTTTCAAAATTATGTCGCTTTTTTATATTCAATTCTTCAAAATCCAACGCTTTTTTATAGAATTCTCCGAAATGTGTCGCTTTTTTAGATTTCCACCCCGAAACCTATTTCTCACCTAAAACTGAGTTCTCAATTTCCCCAAAATTTTAAAACTTCCGAAAAAAGAGCATAACATCATCCCCAATGGAGTTCGAGTATTAGTAATAATGTTCATCCCATTAATGTACTAACAAATACACCAATACTCAAACAAGATATCCCCAAAAAAAGTAAGTAATTATTCAATTTTATCCCCCCCTCCCATACCGCGTGCATTCTTTCAAACTTACCATCTGAAATTCAAATCTAAAAAACCTTAGCGTCCTAAAGGGACAAATATAAATAAACTAACTTCCACTCCAATCGAAGTGCCTGATTTCCAATCGATATCCAAATCACTGATGCCATTCCCTCGATCGGTTCCACTCTCCGTTTCTCCACCATCACCAGCCAATGTCCCGTTTTTGAGGTTCTACGATCCATTCGCCACACGGATTCTCCTAAATATTAAATTTGATTTTTTTTCTCATTCAAGTATTTTTAGAATTTCTACCTAACAGTTTTTAGCATCTAATTTTAAAAAATTTCAGAAATTTCATTTTTTGGTGCTTTTTTTTATTTTTCAATTAGAAATTTTCCGAATGACTTAATTCGTAGTTTTTCAATTAAATGACTGCTTTTAAAAACAATTCTAACCACCAATTTGCACCCATTTTCATTTTTCCAAAAAAATTTTTTCCGAAAATTTTTTTTTTGGAACCAATTTTTTTTTTAAATTAAATATTTTTTGAAATAGTTTCTAATCTAATTAATATTTTTATTTGTTTCTTATTTCACCCAGAACTGAAATAACACTCTCATTTAAAAAAAGTATACCTTAGTAAACTGTTCTGCTTCAGAAGATCGATTTTTTTGGTGTCCCTGTTGATTCGATTGTTGTCGTGGTATATTATGAATATTTCCAGGATTCCCTGCAAAAAAACTAAAATTATATCAGAAATGAACAAAAGAAACAAGAAACGAACGAAAGCCGCAAAAAAACGCGCGCGCGCGGAAGAAGCGGGGAGCCTGGGGGAGCGGGAGAGAGAGAGGAGAGCGCACCAAAAAGGAAGAAGCGTTCACACACGAATGAACTCCCTCCCCATCAACTGACCTTTGCTCTCTGCGTAGTAAAATGGGCGGGGGGGAGGTGGGAGCGCGCACCACGGTTAGATGGTTAATAACTAACGTACCAGCTTATATTTTCAAGGGGTTTTTGCATGTACAGGAACAGGATCATGTGGGGAAAAATATGTGATGAAAAAAAAAAATGGTCACGGTCCGTGGTACGTGGTCCCAGTACTAATTTTGCCCCTCCGCAAAGAGCGCGCACCACACTTCATTCCATCAGAACAGGGTGTTCAAAAAGAAAAACATAAGGGAAAGGTGTATGCCCGTGATCAGAAAAACATTGGGAACACGGTGAAATATTCAGTTTTCTCAAAAACAGTCAGATGAAAAATTTCAGAAAAATTTCAGCAGATTTTGCCTCTCCAAAAAAATCATAAGGGTCCCCCCCATGGTGAAAAAAATTTTTTTGGGAAATTTTTTGATTTTCGATTTTTATGTTTGCATGGTTATTTTAGCTGTTTTAAAGCAATTTTTGGAATCTAGATGTCCAAAAATTATTCAAAAGATCAAATATTCGACACTTTTTCAACCCATTCTAGGGGTCTCAGGTTCGACCCCCTTTGTGGCATCAAAATTTCTTAATTTTTTGATTTTCGATTTTTATGTTTGCATTGTTTTGGCTTCTTTCAAACTGAATTTTATTAATAATTTAAATAAACTAGCGTTTTTATTCATTCAAATACTTCGATTGAGAAATTTTTGAGTTTTTTTCTTGAATTTTCTGGTATTTTTCATTTTTCGACAGTTTTTTTATATTTAAAAATCAAAATCGTTCTGACCATACTGAAAATTGTATTGAATTTGCTTTCTAGAGTGCAAATTTGTAATTTTTACGGTTTTCTCCTGTTTTTTTTTGAATTTTACGGGTGACCTAATTATTTTTTGGCGTGACCTACATTTCAAAATGTGCTCAACACTTTTCCCCAACTATAACTTATACACACCAACTATTTTGTCATTGAAGAAAAATCGAAATTACCTTTGAAACAGACGTTGGGAGGGAGAGAGAGCAGAAAAAGTCACCAATCCCAAGGGAGAAAAAGAGCAAGACTGATTTTTCTGAAGGATTTCCCTCTTCATCGACTGTGAAACGTGGAAGGTCACCCTAAATTGTTTTGAGGGTAACAGGTTTTCATTATTTTTGAAGTGTGAGTGACCGGGGGTGGGTGGTTGTGATGGGTGGGGATGAAGATAGGAACATGAAATTGGGTCAGCTCCGGAACTAGGTCAAATTATACCTGTATTTAGGTCAAAATTGGAATTTCGCCGGTTTTGATGGTAAAGGCACCATATTGGGTGGTTGGAAAGAGTAATTAGTATCAAACAGAAATTAGGTCACAAGGCGACATTAACTAGGTCAGGTCTGTATTTTTGTCGGTTTTATAGGTAGATGTCCCAAATTGGGTGAATATGATCCTTGAGAGATCAGAAATTCGAATTGGGTCACAGTTTTTTAAAAGTAGGCCACAGAAGTGCCTCTAAAATACAAAAAATGGCTTATAAACAGCTGGAATAGTCTAACAACCTCAAAAATCGACAATCAAAAAATTAGAAATAACGATGCCACAGGAGGGATCGAACTTGGGACCCCTAAAATTGCTTCAAAAAATGCGAATAATTGATTTTCAGGTCATTTTTGTGCCTCTAGAATACAAAAATTGCCTCAAAAATAGCTGGAATAGTCAAACAACTTCAAAAATCGAAAATCGAAAAAATTAAAAAATTTCGATATTATGAAATTGTTAGATTTGCATTCCAATATCTATTCTCACTAAAAACGCAGTTCTTCGTTACCCAAAACTTGAAAAACCCCACAAAAAAGCAAATGGCCTTCCCCAATCGAGTTCGAGTATTAGTAATAATGTTCGTCGTTTTTAAGGACTAGTAATTACACCAATACTCAACATAGGTTCCTAGAGAAAAGTATCTAATTTAATTTTACCATTTTTCAAATTTAGCGCCTAAAATTCAAATCTAGAAAACCTTAGCGTCCTAAAGGGACAAACGTAAATGAACTAACTTCCGATCCAATCGAAAAGTCGATTTTCCAATTGATATCCAAGTACATTCGATTGATTCCTTTGCAGCGATCGATCCCAGTCTCCATTCCTGCCATCACCAGCTCCAATTTTTCAAGGCGCAACAATCTTCTTTCCAAACTAAATGTTATTAATAATTTAAATAAACTAGCGTTTATTCATTCAAACACTTCAAAAATTATGTGTTTTTTTTTGCTTCTCGTCATGAGTTTTTTCTTGCATATTTAGGGAGTTTTTATTTTTCGCCAATTTTTTTTCGAAAATTAGAAATCAAAAACATTCTGGCCATACTGAAAATTGTATTGAATTTGCTTTCTTGAGTGGAAATTTGTAATTTTTACGGTTTTCTCCTGTTTTTTCTTGAATTTTATGGGTGACCTGATTATTTTTTGGCGTGACCTACATTTCAAAATATGCTCAACACTTTTCCCCAACTGTAACTTATACACACCAACTACTTTGTCATTGAAGAAAAATCGAAATTACCTTCGAAACAGACGTTGGGAGGGAGAGAGAGAGCAGAAAAAGTCACCAATCCCAAGGGAGAAAAAGAGCAAGACTGATTTTTCTGAAGGATTTCCCTCTTCATCGACTGTGAAACGTGGAAGGTCACCCTAAATTGTTTTGAGGGTAACAGGTTTTCATTATTTTTGAAGTGTGAGTGACTGTGGGTGGGTGGTTGTGATGGGTGGGGATGAAGATAGGAACATGAAATTGGGTCAGCTCCGGAACTAGGTCAAATTATACCTGTATTTAGGTCAAAATTGGAATTTCGCCGGTTTTGATGGTAAAGGCACCATATTGGGTGGTTGGAAAGAGTAATTAGTATCAAACAGAAATTAGGTCACAAAGCGACATTAACTAAATCAGGTCTGTATTTTTGTCGGTTTTATAGGTAGATGTCCCAAATTAATAGGTTGGCAAGAAAGTTTCTTTCTTTTTGGAAGGGTCGTTTTTGAGCTTCGATTTCTGGTTCTGAAAGTGGAGTACCAGGCCAGATTTTTTTTTGTTAGATAGCTGTGTTCGGTGTTTATTAGATTGTAGATTTTCAAATTTTTATCTCACTTCGTGTTGGAGAAATGTCGATTCTTTCGGTCCTTGTCCCAATGCACATAAGCAACATGCTTATATTTTTATTATTATTTGTTCTTTAATCACCTGGTATTCGCAAGAAAATTGTGTATGTATATAAGGGACATCTCGGTCATTGCCTAGTATTTGCCTTTGGTTCCAAAAATTCCGCTCAGGGGAGTTCAGTTGGAAAAATGGCAACGGCCTAGTGAGTAAGATCTTCATCAATTGCTAAAAACCGGGGAGGTGCATCCATTTCAAACTATTTGTAAAATGTCACAGGTATTGTCCTCTAGTCAACCAAGTATTGTGAACGGATCGAAGTCTCTTGGCAAAGTCAAAAACTGGGTTGATTCGTACCTAGTGTTTTTCCGGGCTTCAATATGTTTTGCCATGTAGACATGGGTATGTTTCACCTATGATTTCTTCGCACGTTCAGTTGGCTGGATGATCTAACTATTGTAGATGAGAAGCGGGTTAGTTACTCTATCAATGTGCGGAAGGGTCAGTCGATTAACGAAGGAAGGCTAGCTCTGAACGTTCAGAAACCCAAATTTTCTGTAAAAATGGGTATGCTTGGAACTTTGTGGTTTTTCGAAGGAATGAATGACTGGAAACTTTTAGATGTTAATACCACTATAACTGCCAGTTTGTATAGTTTCTAATTAGAAAAATGGAATTTGACAGTCAAATCAAAACAAGGAGAAAAATCCAAAGTTTATTTCCAGCGCGACGTGAGAGATCACCGGTGACTAGAGGGATCAGTCAAAAATTCATGTCGCTCAGCTGAACTATTTTTTTGCACCCGACGTATTTTCCAGACTTTGTTCTTTCAGACAAATGGTCGTTTGGGGATCTTAAACGTCATCTTGATAGAAAAAAGTTCAATCGAAAAGATGACACAAAAAAGGAGTTGGCTCACTTTTTCAATCTCAGCCCTCTTCCTTCTGAGCCAACGGAATCAAGAAATTACCAGAGCGTTGCCAGACAACTATCAATGCTCATGGACGTTACTTTCATTGATCTTGCCGCCTCCGCTTTAAGGAAAATCGGGTCAAAAATTTTGCCGAAAAAGAAAGAAACTTTCTTGCCAACCTAATAGGTGACTATGATCCTTGAGAGATCAGAAATTCGAATTGGGTCACAGTTTTTCAAAAGTAGGCCAAAAAATTGCCTCTAGAATACAAAAATTGCCTTAAAAGTAGCTGAAATTACCAAACAACCTCAAAAATCAGAAATCAAAAAATTAAAAATATTCGATATTATGAAACTGTTAGATTCGCATCCAAATACCTATTCTCACTAAAAACGCAGTTGTTCGTTGCCCAAAATTTGAAAAACCCCACGAAAAAGCAAAGTATCATCCCCAATCGAGTTCGAGTATTCGTAATAATGTTCGTCGCTTTTAGGGACTAGTTATTACACCAATACTCTAACAAGATTTCCAGAAAAAAGTGAGTATGTAAGTTAATTTTATCGGTAGAGCAATTCACAAACAAATTGAGAACTTTCTCTCGATTATATTTTGGTATAACCTGACAAACCTGGAATTTTTATTAAATCGATCCATTCAGTGAAAGATATGAGGTTGAAGAAAAATTTTGAAAAGGTAACAATTAGGATAATATAAAGGACAATCAAAATTTAATGAGGTCAGTCGAAGAATAGAGAGAGAGAGAGAGAGATAGGGAAAGTTTAACATTCGAAGAAAGGTACATATTTTAGAAGTAGTCTTACACAAGGCATAGTTAACTGTATCCGATATGAATAATTGAGATAATAATAGAAACAAAACTGAACACGTTTTCAATCAGAGAGATATGATTGCGATAACAGCTGGAAAATGAATGCAAACACAAAATTTGTGTCCAGTAGAAAAGTTTCTGATCCTCAATTTAAGGCCACGCCTGCGAACCTATATCTTTAAAAGGTCAGAAATTTGAGGTAGTGTGTGGAACTCGTCGTCTCGAATTCTGAAAACAAACTTCAATTGAAAAAAAAAACAAAATTGTGGTAAAACTGACGATTCCACTCCTTCCAATCCTCTGATTCTATCATGCATGAGTATATACGAGAGCTGTGGTCCGTTTCCACGTCCCTCATTGAATACAAACTTCATTTCTCTCATATTTACCAGTTTCTGGCCTTTCTGCCACTCGAGAACAAGTTTGACAAGTTGTTTCAATTTGACAGTAGTATCGAATTCAATGAAAATGTTTTGAAGATTTTCAATTTTGGAAGTACGAAATTGTCCAAGTGTCATCCAGAGACATTCATCAAAACTGATACTTTTCTGGTTGAAACTCATCTTGCCAAAACGTCCCCAGTAAGCTACATTAACATGCAAACGGAGGTTTTCAATTGAACACTGTCGCTAAAGAAAATTCATGTTATTTTTTTTTACTGGTTCACCTTTTCAACTAGTTCCAAATTCTCAAAATGCCTTGTGAATTCGAAAATACGAGAATCAAACACATTGAACCAATCGAAAGACTGACAAGTCATTTTGAACTTTTTGACTCGAACTAATCGAGAAAGTACCGTATTCAATTCAAAGAATTTTGTTTCATTATATCGACAAATAGTGTTAAATTCAAATACAGTTTTGAAACTGTCCGAAAATTTCACTATTGTCGAAAAACAATTCATCCAAACTTCTCTACAATCATTAGGTTTTATTACTCGTCTTGAGCTGATAACCCATTCAATTTTAAGACCAATCAACTTATAATAAGAGAGAACTCGTTTGAATGGCTTTGAGATGAGTGTTCGTCTGATCCTGCAAAAAACTGCATAAATTTCAAACCATAATAATGACAGCATGATATTTATCGGGGAATTTTTGGTAAATTTCATTGGTGAACTTTGAAAATCGAAAAACAAGACTTACGTTTCTTCGGGATCGATTTGAGAAACCACTAAACTCCGAAAAAGCACAGGTAGAGACCAAAATGGAAAACGGTTCATGGTGAATAGGGGCAGTGCTGAAACAATACACATATTCGCAAATCAGACTCATATTTATATCGAATTCCAACAATCAGTTAATGCGGGTTCCATTTAAAGAGACATCATAAAAAAATTGGAAAATACAATTGGAAAATATAGTAAAGCAAGAAGATTATTTGTAATTTTTTTGATATCCATGAAAGTTTCAGAATCCTTTCCGGTGGCGATAAATATCATTTTCAAATCTGAAAATGTAAAGAACATTCAGTTTTAGATAATGAAGCAACCGCTTGAAAAAATTCAACAATATCAAAAAATGCAATTTTTCACTGCGCCATAATTATGGAGCTTTTTCGACTTGAACGTAATTCTGACTTGAACGAATTACACTTTCCTAAAATTTAATACGCTTGGTTAAGCAAACTAAAAATTAATCTCGCCCGGGTGGCGCTCTCTGATGAAAATTTTTGTGCGGTTATTCTTATGATTTGAGTTAAATACTTTTTGTGAAAAAAAAATAATAATTTCAAAAAGCAAACCGACAAATGGAAAATCGAAACTCGTCTTAAACGTTTGCACCAACCAGTGAGGAAAACTAGGTATGTTATCTAAGAGTAGTCCCTTTTATTATTATTCCCCCTCTATTATAAGTCTATTACAATCAAAGATGCCTCCTGGCACGAATTGTGAAGTAGCACAGCTATTCTGTGTGTGAAAAAAAGAACAATGAGAGTTGACCCCTCGTATTGGGATTACACACTCTGAACTGGCCATGAAAATGACGATTAGACTATTTGAAAATTATTTTCAAAAAATTCTATACAGCAACGGGTTTAAACAGGACACTAGAACATCTAAGTGATGGGAAAGAAGTGAAATCTAAGTATTGAAAAACAGCGCGGATAAGAATTGGATGCACCGAGTACATCAAGCTGAGCAAGAGAACACAGCAGAGATCGACTCAGTTTTCACCAACTCTGTGTTTTCTCCATTGTTTTTTTTTTGACGTGCTGACTGAACCATTGGGAAAGAGTAGGGTGTATTTGTCTCTTCCTTCTACTCTACATCGTCAATCTGAAGAGGAGGGACGAGTTGGCCGTCATTAAAGTGATGGACTGTCGTCCCCCCTTTTCTCTTGCACTTTCTCGACGTGACGTCTAACAAGAAGGGTTTCCTTGGGAGAATGTGGAATGGCAGTGTCACTCTGTTCCTACATCTATACTGTACAAACATGAAGGTGAGCAGCGAATTGGCCGCCTCATCGATCGGTATCGATAAGAAATTATTCTAGACATTGTACGGTACGGGAACTCTTCGAAACACAAGAGAAAAAAGTTATTCTATCTCAGCAAGAAAGGGACTCAACATTTGCATGAGCTAGAACCTCCAAACGAAAAAAGCTTTTATTTCAAAGCAGGTTAATTCTGAATGGCAGAATTGTTTTGTTTGAAAATCTTATGAAGTAGTCTAAAAGCTTATCCGCAAACAAACCATTGGAGAAATTGAAAATTTGACTGGTTTGATTTAAAAAAAACATTTTCAAGGCAGTTGACGCAGTTAAATATTAGAAAATGTTTGAGAAAATATGTAAGAAGGATTTCATGGAGTACACAGGTAGAAAAATGCAACAGCAATGAATGGATTTAGGTTATTGCAAAACGCGAGCACGCTCAATAAAGAAGAGGAAGAATGTGATTTACTGGTTAGCAGCCGTCATCGACGTTGTGATCGGTCCTCCTTTTTTTCCATTGCTCTATCGACTTGGTTGAAATAAAATTTCTAACTCGTTCCCTCTCACATGAAAATTATCATTTGTGTTCCAATTTTGAAGAAAACCACTGAAACTCGTGAAGAATTTAACATTAGCTGGAAAAAAGTAATGTCAAATTTAATGCATTTTCAACGCAAGTTACAGGTCAGAAAATGCAAAAAAAGAGGTTTCATCATGTAGGGAAATACATGGCAACTAAAATCGACTCTCTCCAATTTAGATGAAGTTTCTGCATTTTTGAGGGGTAGTGTTCTAAAAAAAATTCAACATTTATTCTCATCGTCATTGTACATTTTCCAAAGCACCAAAAAAGCGACAAAAATAGCTTCCAAGTCCATTTTCAGTGAAAAAATAAGAGCTACGATAAAAAAAACGACCGACCGAAAACGATCTACTTCTTACTAAGGAAACTTTTCTGTGTGTGTGTCTGTCCGTCTGTCTCGGACATTTACTTGAATAACTCAAAGGGACATGGGACTTCTATAGTGGTGTGTGGTATGTAGTCATGGACTACCGAGCGCTTCATGCCCATGATGTCATTGGCCTTCTAGCTTATAGGGAACCTATAGGGTTAAGAATCTAAATTTTCAAAATTATGCTGAAGCTCACTAAAACTTCAAGATATTTTGCAAATCGTAATTTGGGGTTATTTATGTGCGTCCTACAAATAATTGAGCTCAAATCTACAAAATTAAAATGTTTTGAAATTTTTGTTTTTTTTTCGAGAATCTGTTCAATTTCGGTCATGGCCTACTGCAAATCTGTGTTTTAGTGTTATTTGTAATACAGTCATTATTTTCAAATACTTCTGTAATTTTCTGATGCCATATTCAGACACATTTACCTGGGAAAATCGTTTTTTTTTCTCCAAAAATCACAATAATTATTTTCCAAATATAACGTTTTTTTTAAGTTTCAGTTTTTTGATGAGACTGAATTCGAAAATGTTATTACATTTGAATTTTCTGATTGCTTGATTTTTAAATTTAAAAAAAGACATTCGAAATATAGGTAATTCAGAAAATCTATATTTGGAGATTCAGAAACTAATAACATGGTTTCTTTTCCAAATTCTACTCCATATGCTTCATTCAGAATTTAAAATATATCGAATTTTCGGAAACCGGAAATATCGGAAACTCGAACACTCAAAATTCCGGAAAGAGGGGAATCTAGGAAATTTCAGAAGTTCCAGAACATTCTAGAATAATCCGGAGAATTAGAGAAAATTCAACAAAATTCAAAAACAATCAAAAAGTTCTAGAAGGCTCCAGAAGTTTGCAGAATATTCTAGAAAACTCAAGAACCAGAACATTCCAGAACATTCCAGAACTTTCTAGGAAATTACGACAATTCCAGATAATTCCGGAAGGTCCAGGAAAATTCCAGAACATAAAGAAAATGTTGAGAAAACTCCAGAAAAGTTCAATTCATTCTGGAAACTTCCAGAACATTCTAGAACAATTCGGACAATTCCCGAAATATCCAAAATTTTCCAAAACATTCCGAGAAACTTTCAAAACATTCTGAAAAGTTACAGAACAATCCAGAACATTCTAGAAAATTCCGAAAACTTCCCGAAAATTCCAGAGCATTAAAGAAAATGTCAAGAAAACTCCAGGAAAACCAAAATCATTCTAGAAGGTTCTAAAACGTTCTAGAAAGCTCCAAAAAAGTTTAACATAATCCTGGAAATTCAAGAAAATCAAAGAAATTTCCGGAAGATTCCAAAAATTTCTAAAACTTTTTCAAATTCTAGATTTCTCTATAAGAATACAGGTATTGCGACCACTTCTCTATATTTTGTGTAATCTAGAACCAAAGGCTTAGATAAAATGTTGTATGAAGTTTCCGAAATTAAGAAACCCCGAAATTTTGAAAAAAAAACTCGGAAAATGCAGATATTCGAATGTTGGTGAATTTTGTATAGAAATTCGAGACTTTAGAAATTCAAAAAATATTCTTCTGTCATGAAGAAACTCGGAAACTTGGAAGTTCAGAAAATCGGATATTTCAGTTTAGTTATCGTGCTTTCAATTATTATTACCAGAAAATTAGGGAGAAAAATTACGTCTGCAATAACCAAAAAAAAAAACAAGACCTAGCCAGGCTGGGATTTTATCAGAGGTAGGCATCAAATAGATGTGGACTTCTATGAGAATAATCTAAAATTTGAAAAGTGAGATACTTCGAAGGCACTCGGAAAGTGGGAAATTCAGAAGTTAGTAATTCAAGTGTAAGATAAAGTAAACGGAAGCCAGGAGGTTGAGCCCCCGGCAGGGGGCTCAAACCGACTGGTAAAAATTAACAGAAAACATTAGAAAAAAAAAAACAAAAAAAAAACTTGTTTGCTATTCTGCTCAACCTGCGCATGGGCATCTCATATTATTAGGTTGGCGGGAAAGTCTTTGTCACTCTGTTTGTTTAATCACTGTTCTCGTATATGGAGGCTGTGTATGATATCGACTCTAGTGAATAACAAGGTGATAAGAACCTTCCATATAAACAAGTCCCCATTTCCTTCCCTGCTCCTCATCTGTAATTGAAACGATATGTTTGTTCCCACTGCTATTCACATCAGACATGTTTTGATTTACCTCTTCCTATCTCACACCACGATGAAGGATTCGGAAACTTTCTTGAAGAATGTGTACAACACACATGCCCCTCACTACAATACTATTCGCAATTGGTTCCATCGTTTTGAAAAAGATGACTTCTCGCTCGATGAAAAGGATCGCTCTGGGAGACCCCGTGAGTTGGATTTGGACAAGCTGAAGCACGCATTGCAATCGGATCCATTTCAATCTAGCCGTGAACTAGCTGTCACATTCGGAGTTCACCATAGCACAGTCGTTCCCCTGCCGGGGGCTCAACCTCCTGGCTTCCGTTTACTTTATCTTACACTTGAATTACTAACTTCTGAATTTCCCACTTTCCGAGTGCCTTCGAAGTATCTCACTTTTCAAATTTTAGATTATTCTCATAGAAGTCCACATCTATTTGATGCCTACCTCTGATAAAATCCCAGCCTGGCTAGGTCTTGTTTATTTTTTTGGTTATTGCAGACGTAATTTTTCTCCCTAATTTTCTGGTAATAATAATTGAAAGCACGATAACTAAACTGAAATATCCGATTTTCTGAACTTCCAAGTTTCCGAGTTTCTTCATGACAGAAGAATATTTTTTGAATTTCTAAAGTCTCGAATTTCTATACAAAATTCACCAATATTCGAATATCTGCATTTTCCGAGTTTTTTTTCAAAATTTCGGGGTTTCTTAATTTCGGAAACTTCATACAACATTTTATCTAAGCCTTTGGTTCTAGATTACACAAAATATAGAGAAGTGGTCGCAATACCTGTATTCTTATAGAGAAATCTAGAATTTGAAAAAGTTTTAGAAATTTTTGGAATCTTCCGGAAATTTCTTTGATTTTCTTGAATTTCCAGGATTATGTTAAACTTTTTTGGAGCTTTCTAGAACGTTTTAGAACCTTCTAGAATGATTTTGGTTTTCCTGGAGTTTTCTTGACATTTTCTTTAATGCTCTGGAATTTTCGGGAAGTTTTCGGAATTTTCTAGAATGTTCTGGATTGTTCTGTAACTTTTCAGAATGTTTTGAAAGTTTCTCGGAATGTTTTGGAAAATTTTGGATATTTCGGGAATTGTCCGAATTGTTCTAGAATGTTCTGGAAGTTTCCAGAATGAATTGAACTTTTCTGGAGTTTTCTCAACATTTTCTTTATGTTCTGGAATTTTCCTGGACCTTCCGGAATTATCTGGAATTGTCGTAATTTCCTAGAAAGTTCTGGAATGTTCTGGAATGTTCTGGTTCTTGAGTTTTCTAGAATATTCTGCAAACTTCTGGAGCCTTCTAGAACTTTTTGATTGTTTTTGAATTTTGTTGAATTTTCTCTAATTCTCCGGATTATTCTAGAATGTTCTGGAACTTCTGAAATTTCCTAGATTCCCCTCTTTCCGGAATTTTGAGTGTTCGAGTTTCCGATATTTCCGGTTTCCGAAAATTCGATATATTTTAAATTCTGAATGAAGCATATGGAGTAGAATTTGGAAAAGAAACCATGTTATTAGTTTCTGAATCTCCAAATATAGATTTTCTGAATTACCTATATTTCGAATGTCTTTTTTTAAATTTAAAAATCAAGCAATCAGAAAATTCAAATGTAATAACATTTTCGAATTCAGTCTCATCAAAAAACTGAAACTTAAAAAAAACGTTATATTTGGAAAATAATTATTGTGATTTTTGGAGAAAAAAAAAACGATTTTCCCAGGTAAATGTGTCTGAATATGGCATCAGAAAATTACAGAAGTATTTGAAAATAATGACTGTATTACAAATAACACTAAAACACAGATTTGCAGTAGGCCATGACCGAAATTGAACAGATTCTCGAAAAAAAAACAAAAATTTCAAAACATTTTAATTTTGTAGATTTGAGCTCAATTATTTGTAGGACGCACATAAATAACCCCAAATTACGATTTGCAAAATATCTTGAAGTTTTAGTGAGCTTCAGCATAATTTTGAAAATTTAGATTCTTAACCCTATAGGTTCCCTATAAGCTAGAAGGCCAATGACATCATGGGCATGAAGCGCTCGGTAGTCCATGACTACATACCACACACCACTATAGAAGTCCCATGTCCCTTTGAGTTATTCAAGTAAATGTCCGAGACAGACGGACAGACACACACACAGAAAAGTTTCCTTAGTAAGAAGTAGATCGTTTCATAACTATTCCAGTTCAGTTGAAAACCGAAAACCTTATGCGTTTTTTCTAAAATTAGTCCACCCACAGAAAGAGGCTGGAAAATAGAAGGTTCATTTTTGTCGTTTTTTAGTATTCCTGCTCAGTTAAGAACCGGAAACTTTCTTGTGTGGGCCCTGTCTCAAATAGAAGGTCACCCTAACTTTCTGCGAGAATGAGATTAATGAATAGAAGCCCATGTACCTCTATAAAAGAAAATACGTTATTGAATACATTTTAAATAGGCTTAGAGGTGCATATTTTCAAAATGAGTGTAACTCTGAAAGATACAATACATAACTCTGAAGGGTACTTTTCCAATATGAGCACAATTTTCAAATTTCTGGCCTCTATTTTTCCTTGGGTCATCTAAACTAGAAAATATGCAAATGTTTCTTCTCTTTGTACAAGGTTATGAAATTTCGAGCAAACTTGATCCATTTTTTTTTTCAAAAAAAAATTCAAATAACTTTTTTGCTATTCTGCTCAACCTGCGCATGGGCATCTTATATTATTAACATTGTGCTAGTTTATAGAAGAAACATATTTTAACACCAACTTCTGAGAAAAATTTAGTGGCCACTTCGAATACCGCATATTTGAAACTAAAGCTGAAAATTAATATGAATCTAGAAAAAAAATTCTAAGGACCAAGTAAAATCTAAGGACCAAAAATAATTTGAAGGACCAAATAAAAAACTAAGGACCAAAAATAATTCCAAATGTAAGAACCAAAATAACCGACTAGAGCCGAATAATTTCCAGAGAAAAGCAAATTAAATTTTTTTTGGTGGTACAAAGATTGATTTTTCTCCTTCTGAATTGTCACATGACCTATCGATTTTACCAGATGCGATTGATTCCTTCTTTCCCATGAGCACGCGCCCCCTAACCCGTCATCACTATAAGAGGAAACCTATTCTGCGATTTAGTTCATTCTTCCAATTTTTTCTTTTTTTTCTATATCTCCTTTTTTCTATTGATTTGATCACCGCGAAAGTTTATTGATTCTCCTTATTGCCGATAGATTTTTTTTTTGAAAAACTCCTATTGGCTATTGATTTTAAGTTTATTCGTGTGTATCAAATTGGATTGGCGATTGCTACGTTTCAATATTTTGGATAATTCTACAATAAGTACATAGTATGAAGACTTGTTCCATTATTTTTCTACTGCTGCTCCTCGCTTGTTCTCCAGTCACCAGTGCTCCCATTTTAAGTCTCCCATTAAGATTGGTGGGTGCCGAAGTCATGAGAACGGTAAATTTTATCTTATCTTAAATATTAATCTTACACTATTGCAGGACAAAGTCGATTTTCTGGTGGAAAAAATTGGAACGTCTCTTCTTTTGGAAATTAAAAGTTTCGTGAACGAAGTATTTTCTGAGGCAATGAAGAAGTTTGACTCTTCGGAGAAACGCAAAGAACAGGAAACGAAGGAAATACAAAACGAGTCACACGAGGAGCTGGAGGATAATAAGCCACTGGAGAAGGAGGAGGATAATGAGCAACTGGAGGAACAGGAGGATGATGAGCCACAGGAGAAGTTGGATGATGGTGTGCCACTGGAGGAGGAGAATGATGATGAGCCATTGGAGGATCGGGAGGAGGATGATGAGCCGCTGGAAGAACAGGAGAAAGAGCAGGTATATGAGCAAAAGGATAATGAGCCACTAGAGGAGCAGGAGGATGACGAGCCGCAGGAGGAGTTGGAGGATGATGTGCCACAGGAGGAGGAATATGATCATCAGCCATTAGAGGAGTCTGAGGATAATGAGCCGCGGGAGGAGGAAGATGATGATGAGCTACAGGAGGAGGAGGATGATAATCTACTGGAGAAACAGGAGGAGGCCGAGCAGGTATATGAGCAGGAGGATAATGAGCAACTGGAGGAACAGGAGGATGTTGAGCCACAGGAGGAGGAGTATGATCATGAGCCGTTGGAGGAGGAGGATGATGAGCCACTGGAGGAACAGGAGGATGATGAGCCACAGGAGGAGGAGTATGATCATAAGCCGTTGGAGGAGGAGGATGATGAGCCACTGGAGGAACAGGAGGAGGACGAGCAGGTTTATGTGCAAGAGGATAATGAGCCACTAGAGGAGCAGGAGGATGACGAGCCGCAGGAGAAATTGGAGGATGATGTGCCACAGGAGGATGAGTATGATCATGAGGCATTGGAGGACCGGAAGGATGATGAGATCCAGAGGGAGGAAGATGATGATGAGCCACTGGAAGAACAGGAGGAGGACGAGCAGGTTTATAATCAGGAGGATGATGAGCCACACGCGAAAGAGGAGGATGATGAACCATTAGAGGAGGATAAGGATTATGATCCACTGGAAGAGGAGGAAGAGGAAAAAGTGCTCCACCGTTGGCAACGTCACCACACACTTTGATTCTTTATGTTATTGTTCTTCACGTACATTTCAAACTCGTTGTTATGAATAACTGACCTAAATTTGTTATGTATTTTGTGCAATGTGATAATTTAATGTCCTCAAGTTTCTACGTATTTTTTGTATACTCGTTATCTTCATGGAAAACACACATAATAAATAATTATTCAATGAAAACATTCGAAAATCACCGAAAAAATACTTGCGCTAAAGAAATTCAGGAAAAAAAAATCTTCATTTGCAGCACACCCCTGACCGTGCAATTTGTCTCTTCTGAGAACGTAATTTCGAAAAAAAAATTTAATCAATTCGTATTCCGACGGCACAAGTTTTCATAGACCCATACCAAGAAAAGGTTGGGATCATTTCAGGCGACATTCAGGTTAGGCCGAACTAAAAAACCTGTTTCCCTGAAGTTCCCAAAATTTTGGTTATTTGAGATAAAAAATACCATGGTACTCTCAGATCAGAGAACAAAGATATTTAGATAAAACATTCATTAATTAGAAAATGAATCAATGATGGGATCCTAAAATGCCACGGGATGAGTGGAATCAAAACGGGTGGTTTAATTAATTATAAGAAAAGATGCTGATTTTTGCTATTATAATCAAAAAGTAAATAGAAAAGAGTATCGGGGAAAGAAGAGCAATTAAAATTAGAATATTATTGAATTTAGGGATATTCCGAAAATAAAATTTGGGGGAGGGAGATTACATTTTTAACTAGGCTTTGAAGAGAGAAAAAGAGAATTGAAAGCATGTTTAGGAATACGATTGAGGGAAAAAGCATGGCATTTTTATGATTTTGGGGTCGCTTGCTCTCCTTCCAGGAACTTCTTCCAATTTTAGCTTTTCGTATGCTCCTGCTCAAAATATGATTCTGGAACCCAGGTCCATTTGAGACGGATTCCAGATCCATTCGGAACGGTTCACGCCCGGACGCTTCTTCTTGTGACGATTGGCTCTCTTCACTTCCGCGGAGGCTTTTTTGTGAAGTGGAAGAGTTTCACCGTACTTGTTTCCAAAGTTCTGGATAGTTTTCTTATCAGCCAGCCGGTCCTCCGTAGAATTGGTGGCGTTTGAATGATTAGTGTTATTGGTGGTTTCCAATTTCCATTCAGCCTCAGCCGTCTCCTTGTTGACTTTGGTGGATGCTTCGATTTCCAACACTTTCTTAATATCTTCCTCATTTGCATGGATGAGTAGGAGTGTGTCACAAATACGACGTGTGTAGGAGTCCCAGTTGGATGAATTTTGACAGAGTCTTCTTTTCGAAATCAACTCTTCGAGCTTTTCCCTGTGACTTTTTTCCAATCGTTTGAGTCTTTCCACTTCCGCCGACGCTTTTTTGTAAAGTTCAATAGTTTCACCGTACTTTTTTTCGAGGTCCAGGATAGTTATATTATTAGCCAGCCGGTCCACCGTAGAATTGGTGGCGTTTGAATGAATGGTGGTATTGGTGGCAGTTCGGACGTTGGGCATGCTAGTCGTTCCTGAAAAAAGAATTTGTTTATTCGAAATGATCCTTCGAGGAATGTCTGAAGAAAACAATGGGTTTTGATCAAGTTGTGGTATTTTTGAAATTAAAGAAAATTACCGTTTGTAGTAGACGATTCGCCATTTCCTCTCGAGCGACGCTTATAGATTCGTTGATATATGTTGTCTGGGTCATGATGTTGATCATCTGAAAACAATATCTTTAAGAATTTCCAAGGCTTTTTCAATTTTGTGAATAACTGTTGCATTTAGCGGTGTTTCTATTTTTCGGAATTTAGAAAACGATTTCTGGATTGAAAACAAGAAAATTCCAGCGTTTGTTTTCTGTTTCCCAGGCTTTCTGTTTTTGAAAGTTGGACCCAGATCAAATTTAGTAGAAACATTCACAAAGAAATTATAGGATCATTTGGATGGGATCATTTTATTTTCACTTTCCGGTATTTGGCAAATAAAAAAAACAATTTTTACCGTTCAAATGCGACTCGCAGATTTCGTTCACGCGACGCTTGCGGATGCGGCTATACATGTTCTCGGCATCATGACGTTGGTCGTCTGAAAAAACTTATGTTGAAGGTTCTTCGACAATCTATGATTTTGTTGTCTCACCTGGAATTTGGACCCGGCTTCCATCTGGACCGCTGTTGAATGGTTTATCCATTGTTGAATCTTCCTTGAAGAATTGATGAACACTTGTTTATTACCTGCAAAATGTTAATTTGATTGGAAGAGAAAACGAGAATAGTTTGCAAGTAAAGAATGAGTACGAAAGAAGTAGTTTTGTTCGATATAAAAATGTGTGGTTATTCCGTGAGAAATTTGATAAAATAATCTGAACAGAGCTCCCCAACAAGTTTCAACAAGTTTTTTTTGTGAGAAAAAATCAAAGTTTGTACTTCAATCGGAAATCAAACACCTAAAACATGAGACTTTTTCTCAAATAATCTGAATTTCGAAAATTCGACGGCAAGATCAACAACGGTGACAAAACACTAAAAAGTCTATCCAAAAATTCAAAGATCATTTGCTGTAATTTGAACCGAAGCTTTTTTGGACTCACGGTGGGTCGAAGTATCAAATGAAAAGACTTGGAGACATCCTGAACTTATAAGATACTTTCCATATATATTAAAATCAAAATTTACTAAATCAGGAAAGGAAGACTCGGTGGTGTAAACTGCCAATTGCGCACAGAGAAATAACTTAAGAATCAAATGGATTATTCAGCTGTGGAGAAAATCCAACAAACGGATAAGAAAAAGATTCTACGGCGGCAAAACCGCAGCTCACGAAAAACCGAAGCATTTTCTTTCACTTTCGAAAATTCAAGTTTTCGCCCTTTCCTTTATTGATATGTAAAAAACAACGGGTTTGAGCCAGCAAAAATACGAAAAAACAGCCCAAGTTGGCACAAAAAAAAGCGGATAAAGAAAGAACAATAGACGGGCTGGGAGAACACAGGGCTAGTGCGGCGGGAAGAGAGTGGAAAAACTGTTAGACAATGTAAATTTTTCTTAGATAGGGTGAACTTCGAAAAATCGAAAGATATACAAAGCATCAAATCACATATGAATTCAAATATTATTGAACTTAACTAACTCCCATGTACAATCTTATGTACAGTAAAGCCAACACTTATTCACTAGATTTAGCAAAAGAAGACTCGGTGGTGTAAGTGACCAAATGCGCACATATAAATGACTGAAGAGCCAAATGAACCATTCAGCTGTTGCGAAATTCCAACAAACTGATAAGAAAAAGTAAATTCTACGACGGCGAAAACATCAGTTCACGAAAAAGCGGAAGCATTTTCCTCTTATCGCAAAAAATCAAGTGCCCACCTTTTTCTTGTAAATTTAAAATACACCTAACAGAGCGGAAAAAAATGGTTCGAGCCAGCAAAAGTTGCAAAGAAAAAACGCAATATGGCGTGCTGAAATCACAAAAAAACGGAAAAAAGAAACAGCAACAGAGAGTGCATAAGCAGAGAGCGGTTGCGGGGTGACGAGAGTGGCGAGGGTCGGTGGTCCGCAATAGGTTCGTTGTGTATGCACCCCATCCTCCGCGCAATCGCATACTCCAACACACCCCTACACCAATCGGCGGTGTGTTCTTGTGTATTGCGCGCCAATTTGGGACGCGTCATTCTTGTATTTCCGCTTGCCCTCATTTTTTTTCTCGCTTTTTTTCTCTCTGCCGCCGCCGAGTCTTCGTTTTCTTTGAAAGTTGTCGCGATTAATAAAAGCTGTATAGGAATATTGGTTTTTATGTTATTTTCCTGTGCGAGTTGAGGCACTCACGCCGCCGAGTCTTTGTTTTTCATATCTTCGGTTCAAAATGAAAGTAAAGCATTTTATGAGTGTAGAATTTCATCTTGCGTTTTTTCACCGTGTCTCATCGAAACACTGAAAATCCCTATTTAGATTGTCAGAAAGAATCGTAGTGAATAGTTATCCAGTGAATACGCTCACTTTTTGTGACATTTTGTCAAATAGCGCCGCCTCCCGTTACTTTGGAAATTTTTTTGTTTTTCTCTCTTTCAATCTACCAGTAATTTGAATCTTATTTTTTGCAGTACTAACTTCTTTGTTATACCTTCTAACAATCAACATCAGAAACCATGGATCAGCGCAGCAAATCATTCAAAACTGTCTACAGTGGATCAGATGAGAACCGAGTACAAACTCCAGGTAAGAAAATTCTGCAAAGCCAATAAATAATAAGGGCAAGTTTGGGGTCAATAATGTTTGCGATAGAGAACATACTTACCCGAGTAGAGTTATAAAATAACCAACTTTCGCGTCTCCAAAAAAAATCTCGAAAACTAATATTTCTTGAAAATTACTATAATTTTTTCACAAAGTTTGAATCAAGTGTACCAATTTCAAATACCTCCTTTTCAGACCGTCATCATCATGACTCAGACAACATGTCCAGCAGCCTCCGTGAACGCCGCTCGACCCGATTTGGCAAATTGTCAACTTCTAACGGTAATTTTTTAATATTCAATAACTATTAAATTTTGAAAATTGATATATGCTGACCAAAGACATTCTCACTCCGAATCTCCCTAGTTTCAAAATTACTTTTTCCACGACTTGAGCTTCATGATCAATTCGAAATAAAACTTATTCGATTCTTTTTTCAGACACTTCTAACACGTCTAACGTCAAAGCAGTCGCCAATACGCTCAAAGAGCCAAATACTGAACTTTCTACAAAAGACCGACAAGCACTCAAGAGACTTATCATTGCTCTTGGGAACAAGTACGCGGAAACTATTGTGCTCCACGAGAAGGCATCAATGGAAGTCGAAAAACTGGAGCACCAGAAAAAAAAAGCAAAAGAACAAAATCCAACAGTGGAAAGCTTTGCAAAAAACGAATTCGCATGGAAGAAACATTCAAAATCGATCCTATTCTGATTCCTTCAGAAGTAATTTCCAAACAGCGCAGGATTCTCTCGACGAAATCAAGAAAAATCTTCAGAAGGCGTGTGAAAACCAAGAAGTCACGAAAGAAAATATGGAAGAGGCTGAGGCCGATTGGAAGTTCGAAGCCATGTGCTCTGGAGAAGCATACTATGAGGACGGCAAGTGGAAATGGCGTTATTGATTAATTTTCGATTTCTACTCTATTTTATTTATTTATTTTTCACTTTTTTATACCAGCTACTCCTTCACATTGTATTCATCTTTCTTATTTTCCTGTCACAAATAAATTTTGTACAACGAATACTTTGTGTTTCGTTCACGTTGGATATCATGGGTATTTGATAGCAAATCAAAAGACAGGACACTTGCCATATTTGGGCAGAAAAGAGGAGACTTTCCATGGATGGCGAAAATTTCGAATGCAGTTTGGTATATTTTAGAATCGAAAATCACAGCTCTGTCGTGAAAAAAGTTGTCTCAGCTTTGTTTTTCAGAGAACATTAAAATTGACGATTGCAAATGAATTTAGCACCATTTGAAACAAGTGAATGAACTTCCAGTGACTCGCTTTTTGTCTTCCGAAAAGAGCCATTCAAATCTTTCAATTTCTCTTTCTGTTCTTTTGCTGTTTTGAACAATTTCTAACTTTGGCGAGTTTTTTCTTCCAGTTCGTTGATCAGCACATCTTTCTATGTTTTCATTTTGCAGAACAAAAAGATTTTGGTTGCAGAACACAGTGCTTCTTAGAATGGTGATCACTGTTTCAGCATTTGTCAGCTTCAATCCAGACTGGTATTCTTAAAGGGTTCTCTATACTGTAAAAAGAGCACCGATTAACACACATTCTCTGTAGTTTTCGAGCATTGGCCAACTGTCGTATGTACAAAAAAAAATCAAGCTGTTTGAAATGAGTTGGTAATGCATACAGTTAGTACACCTAAACTTCTAAGAATTTTGAGGATACTTTTGATTGGCTCCGCCCACTTTGGTCCGATCTGCAAAATCGGTGGACCAAAAAATAATATTTTTTATTTTTTGAGATAGAAACGAAATCTTTTTTGGAGTATACGTATTTTGTTATTTTAAGCTTTTTTCATGTTAAGACCAAAAAATAAGGGTCTCATCTACCAATAGAAAACATATGATTTTTGAAAATTCTGTGAATTTTTCGATTTTTCATTATCATGTGTATGTTTTTCCACTGATTTTTTTGCAGATTCGAGTTTCTCATAAAATTTTGCTCCAGGAACTGATACTCTGACCAAAGAATTCTAGGACCGGAACAACGAATTTCGACAAAATGTTGATTTTTTCGACTACTGAAAAATTTCGAAATCTTTTTTTGATTTTCAGTTTTTTTTGAAGTTCTATTTTCTTTGTGAATTTGAACATTATCAATACAATTACATTATTTAAAAGCAATAACGGTGCACATTTCACTCTATTTTGAAATTTATCCAAGAAAATAACCGAAAAACCAAAAATTGGGTTCCGATGACTACAACTTTTTTCAGAGAAGAGTTAGAGTTTTGAAATGTTCTGAAGAAAGATGAATGAACCTATGAGCAACTCAAAAAACACAAAATTTCGTGCTTTTAGGCTAATCCAAAAAATTTTTCAGACATTTTATGAACTCAACCTCCCGAAAACTTGGAACATTTTTTTGAAGGTTCTCTAGCATGTGAAGATTTGTTTCCAGAAAAACATTAGAGATGTAAAATTATTCACAGAGATTGGTTTTTACAAAAAATGTATGTTTTTCAAAGCTGAAATCCCAAAAATGTGATTCAGCTACAGTCAAAATAACACAAAATTATCGCTCAAATCATTTTTTCCTAGTACAATTTTTTCTCAAAATTTTTGGTGATTTATTCAATTTTGTGCCGAAAATTAGCTAAATAGTAGTATTATATCAAAATACTTGGGAACAGAGCACAAACTTCCGTTAGAAATTGCTCCAATATAGATGCGTGTGAGAACTGATGTTTTGAACTGAAACAAACCGCAAATCAACCAAAGATATTATTAAAAAGCACAATTTGATTGATTTCCAAAGAAATATTGAGAAAAAATTGTACTAGGAAAAAATGATTTGAGCGATAATTTTGTGTTATTTTGACTGTAGCTGAATCACATTTTTGGGATTTCAGCTTTGAAAAACATACATTTTTTGTAAAAACCAATCTCTGTGAATAATTTTACATCTCTAATGTTTTTCTGGAAACAAATCTTCACATGCTAGAGAACCTTCAAAAAAATGTTCCAAGTTTTCGGGAGGTTGAGTTCATAAAATGTCTGAAAAATTTTTTGGATTAGCCTAAAAGCACGAAATTTTGTGTTTTTTGAGTTGCTCATAGGTTCATTCATCTTTCTTCAAAACATTTCAAAACTCTAACTCTTCTCAGAAAAAAGTTGTAGTCATCGAAACCCAGATTTTGGTTTTTCGGTTATTTTCTTGGATAAATTTCAAAATAGAGTGAAATGTGCACCGTTATTGCTTTTAAATAATGTAATTGTATTGATAATGTTCAAATTCACAAAGAAAATAGAACTTAAAAAAAAACTGAAAATCAAAAAAAGATTTCGAAATTTTTCAGTAGTCGAAAAAATCAACATTTTGTCGAAATTCGTTGTTCCGATCCTAGAATTCTTTGGTCAGAGTATCAGTTCCTGGAGCAAAATTTTATGAGAAACTCGAATCTGCAAAAAAATCAGTGGAAAAACATACACATGATAATGAAAAATCGAAAAATTCACAGAATTTTCAAAAATCATATGTTTTCTATTGGTAGATGAGACCCTTATTTTTTGGTCTCAACATGAAAAAAGCTTAAAATAACAAAATACGTATACTCCAAAAAAGATTTCGTTTCTATCTCAAAAAATAAAAAATATTATTTTTTGGTCGACCGATTTTGCAGATCGGACCAAAGTGGGCGGAGCCAATCAAAAGTATCCTCAAAATTCTTAGAAGTTTAGGTGTACTAACTGTATGCATTACCAACTCATTTCAAACAGTTTGATTTTTTTTTTTGTACAGTGGGTTGCTCGAAAATCTCAGAGAATGTGTGTTAAACTTTAAACCAGAAAGTTTAGCTATTCGTAAATTGTTACTTGATGGAAAACGAAACTTTCTTCTTCTTAGAGTTGGACAAGCCGCAGCTGGCATCTTTATGGCTGTGGACGATAATCTGGAAGCAAACATTTTGAGATTCGAATTTTCAACCTTGAAAACTATTCTCACAATGGCAGTGGCAAGTAGTCAAAATCCGGTTGAAAACGAGGAAATCCACCAAAGCCTACTGGTAGAAAACATGATTATATTCAAAAAAGGAAAATTGAAAGGATTCACAAACAAATTTCAGTAGAAATGCAGTTTTTGTTCTGATCTCTTCGTCTTGATTCGATGTCGGTTCAATGATTCTGTTGGACTTTTAGAAACCTTGTTTCCGCGTTTTTTTTTCAATTTTTAATCTGGTAAATTTGAAACTTAAAAACAAGGTTTTTATTTGTTTTTTGCGATTCTAGAAACAGGTATTTCTAATGAGCTGAAGTTCGTTTTTTAACATGTAGTCATAATATTTGCTGACAAGGTTTGCTTTCATTTTTTGGAGGAGCTAGAAATTTTCATTTGAAATCACTTTTAGAATTTCTCAGAAAAAAGTACAGGAATTTAAACGTTTTTTTTTTAATCTCAATTTTTCTTTTTTTTGACCTGAATATTTTTCTGAAAATCGGAAAAATGAAAACGTTATTTTTTTAATATTAATTTATTTAGAAAAAATGAACTCAATCGTTTTTCAGCATTTCAAATGTCGAGATTTCAACATAGATGTCCGAAAAAGACATTCAAAAAATGGAAACGTGCATTTCAACAATCTTCGAATTTCTCCTCATATTTCACATATCTTACTTAAGCACTGGGAACACTTTTTTTTCTCATTTTCTCTTCTCTCTTAATTACAAATTGGGCATTTATTCTGGGAAGAATTCGAAGGCATTGCCAATAAACTCACTTTTACTGTCATAAACACTGCATTATTACCATGAAAGTCTACATTACCACCCTAAAACCATGAGTAGGTGAAGAGAGCCCACCTGGCGTCGACTCCGCCCCCTCCGCTGTCCCTATAAATACCTCCGAGTACCTCTCATTAATATTCATTCCCACTTCTTGTAATCCCTCTTTGCCCTATTATTTTTCCTGACGACCTTCTGCATGGACGTCGGAGAAATATACATACTATTTTCCTGAATTTATTCCCCTTTAACTGAGTATTCCATGGAAAGAATCCAATTCTGGGGTTTTCATAATTGGCAACCTAGCGCGTACCTGTTGCCACAGCTATGAACCCAATCTTTCATTGGTTCGAGTTTTTCAAAAAGGATTCACCCCAGCACAACTTATTCTTGTAACTCGGGAAGTCGTATTCCCAACAGTAAGAATTTATACAATTGATAACAAGTAATTTGTTCATATTTCAGCTTACATTCGATTATGGAGCCAAATATATAGAGGAACATTCGAAAAACAATTGCATCTGCGGAAGAGCCAGCTGCAAAAGCTCGCCCTTATACAAAATGATGGATGAGGCAAATGAGAAATCTGTGAGACTCTATATAATCGCTTTTTATTCTGATTTTACTATTTTTCATCTGTTTTTTTTTGAAGATTTCATTTTTCTAACTGGTTCTCCCTTTCCTGTAATCTATTTTATTTTCTTATCCAATTTGTACATTGTCAATTTTGCCGTTATCATTTTTCATCCCCGTTAAATTATATATTCTGAATTATGAGTATTCTCAAATCCATCACATGCTTTCCCCCACAACTGAATCTTTCTTTTATTGTCTTTCTCCGACTTTTTTGATACAAGGAATCTCTCAATTTTACAAATTTCTTTCATTTTTTTCAATTAGTCAAACAATAAAAGATCAGAACTTGTATTTTATCTCCATTCTCCTTTCTTCAATATCCAGAATTTCATTTCTCGACGGCACCAAAGGAATATATGTCAAAAAGGAAAAATCTGAAATAAAAAAGACTAAATACAGGTTCTTACGACCACCCATGTTTAGGGTCATAACTTGAGAGCTGTCAGATGTATCGGCCTAATTTTTGGAAAATCAGATTTGGGACAAAAAATTAAATCTGGTGCACAGTTTTTGTAATGAACCCTTAAAATCCACCCGAGTTATCTCGAAAAATTTTCCATTAGGGTCGCCTTGTTTGGTGGTTCATGGCTAGGTGAATTCATTTTCACTGAACGTTCCCCTTTTGCAAAAGACTCAATCAAAGAAAAAAGAAACAGATGAACATAAACAATAAATAGCGCTCGTATAGCTTTTTAGCAGTGAAAAAGAACTATTGAAAATTAGAAAACTCTCTCCTCGAAGACAGGGGTTTTGTGTTGGTGTTTTCCCCCTGTGAAAACCCATTTTCCCTTTCATGTACTGAGCCTCTACGTGGCGAAAGGGATCATCAAACGAAACTCTGGCTAATTAGTACACTTTTGAAACTTGTCTTTTTTTATAATTTTTGTTGATATGTTCAGGAATATCTATATTTGACTTTTTTTTCAATAAATCCCTCTTTTACAGTTTTCATTTCATTTTTCTTTTTTTCAATCCCGTTTACAAAAAGGAGAAATCAAAATTGGACACCTCTGTCTTCGCTGGAAGTCGTGATCTACTGATCTTTGGAGTGTACGTATAAACTTTCAAGGCTTGCAAAAGTCACATTGTCAGATTTTTCCAGATAACTCGGGTGGTTTTTCAGCTTTCATTACAAAAATTGTCCACTAGATTTAATTTTTTGTCTCAAATCTGATTTTCCAAAAATTAAGCCGATACCTCTAACAGCTCTCAAGTTATGACCCTAAACATGGGTGGTCGTAAGAACCTGTATTTAGTTTTTTTTTAAATTTCAGATTTTTCCTGAAACACCGATGGCTGACATATATTCCTTTTGGTGCCGTCGAGAAATGAAATTCTGGATATTGAAGAAAGGAGAATGGAGATAAAATACAAGTTGTGATCTTTTATTGTTTCACTATTTGAAAAAACTGAAAGAAATTTGTAAAATTGAGAGATTCCTTGTATCAAAAAATTAGGAGAAAGGCAATAAAAGAAAGATTCCGTTGTGGGGAAAGCATGTGATGGATTTGAGAATACTCATAATTCAGAATATATAATTTAACGGGGATGAAAAATGATAACGGCAAAATTGACAATGTACAAATTTGATAAGAAAATGAAATAGATTACAGGAAACGTTTAGGAGAACCAGTTAGAAAAGTGAAGTCTTCAAACAAACAAAAAAAAAACAGATAAAAAATAGGAAAATCAGAAAAAAAGCGATTATATAGAGGATGTGCCTGTTGCAACATTTTCTTCGATTGGATCCAATACCTTTGTTTTGTAATCATTGTATCGGTAGTGATATCGCAGATTCTGGTACATTCTTCGATTGGATCCAAATCCTTGTCCAAATGTTATGCAAATATGAAAAACCCAGAAATTGGATTCTTTCCATAGAATACATTGCATCGGTAGTGATATCGCAGAGTCTGGTACATTTCCAGCTGAAAATAAAACACTGATCTTGTAATTTTTATTTTTAACTCACAGATTTCTCATTCGTCTCATCCATCATTTTGTATGAGAGCGAGCTTTTGCAGCTGGCTCTTTCACAGAAGCAATCGTTTTTCAAATGTTCCTCTATATATTTGGCTCCATAATCGTTCGTTAACTGAAATATGCACAAATTACTTGTTATCAATTGTATAAATTCTTATTTCTACTCTTAGGAATACGACTTCCTGGGTTACAAGAATAAGTCGACAGTGTGCTGGGGTGAATCCTTTTTGAAAAACTCGAACCGATGAAAGATTGGGTTCACAGCTGTGGCAACAGGTACGCGCCAGGTTGCCAATTCTCTTTGGGTTTATTAACCATTCTTTTCCTTCGGCAAGATGTTCTTTCATCTCTTGAACCTGCTTCTTATTCGCTTTCTTGTCTTTCATTATATTCTTCCAAGAGTGGTTACAAGGTATTAGAATTGACAAGAATTATTTATTTCTCGTCTTCATTCCGAGTTCTCCGACTAAAAAAAATTTTTGCTTCAAAAATTATTTCTCCGTTTGCGCAGCTTTGAAAACCGTTTTAGAAAGTTTATTGATGGAAAAAAACCATCCTGAATTCTCAGAAAATCTTGTGCATCGCGTGCGTTTTGCGTATCTTAGTGTTTTGTGTTCCTGGTATTATAAGCGGACGTAAAAGCATCTACGAAATCGGGGCAAGAGTTGTGAGAAATTCAAATTTAAATTTCAGTCAACGGAAGCCAAGAGGTCGAACCTCCGGCAGGGGGGTCAAATCGACTGGTTATTTCGTTTTAAAATATTTTAGAACTGTTCATTTTAGAACATTGGGATCGTTTTTGAATTTATTTCGAGAACGGCGAAGAAAAAAAGATAAATCAGTTGTTTGTTGAAGTATTAGATGAAACGAAGAGAAAACATGAAAAGGGCAACCGCACGCTGTGTCAGGAAGCCTGGTCGAAAAACGCGCCCCAGCGAACGTGAAAAATCACTGCGCAACGTGGCTGGCTGAGGATCAAACTTTTAAACGTTGGGCGAAAAAATCGCGAGTTGCAATGCGTTGATTAAAAATATATGTAGGTCATCCACGTCAACTTTAAAATTCATAAATTTCGCCTGGCCTAAAGGTTTTCTGGGGCGCGATTTTCGACCAGTTGATCTGACACACCGTGCAACCGTTTTTTAAAACACTGATAAGAAATCTAAAAAAAAACTGATTTCCAGAATAATCCAAATGAATGAATGAGCTGAAAAAGAAAACGAAAAAAAAAGAATTTCCGGGCCGGTGAATATTTTTCTTGCCTGGCCCGGCCGGCTGGCCCGGGTTTTTAAGACAAAATTTATTTAAGAGTCATTATTGAGAGGAAATTTGGATTTCAAAACTATTTGGGAACATTTTATCAAAATTTATTTGTTTTCAGCTTTCAGATGTGTAAAAGGCAACTTTAAAATTATCTTTTGACAAAAAAGTATCAAAAACCATCAGAAAAATTTGGAGTTATTTGAAATTCGGGCTGAGGTAGGATTTAGCAAGTATGATTATTACGCTTTCAGTTCCATTGGCAGAACAGCGGAACGGCGGCGGCAGACAGTGAGACGAAGAAACAAGAAGTGGGCGCCAGACAGTTAGACAGAAAAGCGAAATGGCGGCACCAGACGGCTAGACAGAAAAAGTGTAGAGCGGCTCGGAGGACAGTCGGAGGCGTAGGCCCGTCTGCACGCGCACAGTTCCTGCTTCCCTCCTTTACTATTCAACTTCCGGATACTACCACACATTCACACTCACTAAACACACACGTTCCTCTGTCTGCGCTTCCACACCTCCCTCGCTTCCTTCTCACACTATCGGCTTTCCGTGCTTTCTCTCCCAATCCCTCTGCTTGTGCTCTTTATCTCCATTCACATTTGTTTTCTCTGCGCTCTCCTCTCTTTCTCTCTCTTTTTTTCAATTCATTGGTTTTCAATCTGAAAATTGCCTCGGGTATTTTCTTTCGATTTCCACGACGTAAAAAAGGAGGTCCGCGTCCGTGGGCATCCTTTCCCATTACTCGAGAACTGAAGCACCTTGTCCATCTGCAACATGTTTTGTATATTTACGTCGGCGTTTTTTGGAATATTGATCTTTTGAAATGTTTTTTTTGTTTACCAGCTCTATTTCTTTAATTTTTCTAAGAATTATGTGATGTTTTTCAATTAAAACAGTCCGTCTGAAGAGTGAAAACAAAACATCATTTTCTGATTTTGTTAATAGTTTTGAACTTTTGGAATTTCTAACTATCAACCAAATTCAGTTCACTTTTGTTTCACCTGGTTGTTTTAGTTTTAAGGAAAAACCTCGAAAATGTCGATATCTCATTTGAATGGATTTGTACAGAAAAGTTGTCATCTACAAAAATAAAGTTCTATTTTTGGTCGATTGATCTGAAAATGTTCAGATTTTTCGATAATGGTTAAAGTTTCACTTTGGAAATTTTTGAACTAAAAAAGCAAATCGAATTTTCCTTTTTTGGTGGTACAAATAAAAAAAATCGATTTTTGTCCTTGAAGGGGTATCTGACCTATTGACTTTACCAGATGCGATTGATTTCTTCTTTCCCATGAGCATGCGCACCCCACCTGGAAATAAGCTCCGCCCCCTAACCCGTTATCCCTATAAAAGGAAACCTATTCGGTGGTTTAGTTCAGTCTCCCAATTTTCTCCCTTTTTTCTATATCTCTTTTCTATTGATTTAATCACCGCAAAAGTTTATTAGTCCACTTTTTTGGCTGTAGACATTTTTTTGAAAGACTCTCATTGGCTATTGATTTTAACGGAGTAGATAACAAAATGAAAAATTAGTCCATTGATGAAATGTTGGTCATAATGTCAGCAACATTTTATCGATTGACATGTTTTTGATATCTCTCATAGAAAAAAGTGTGTGTATCAATTTTATCCATTTTTTTTTTCAAAATTTATTTTTTTCCGTTTTTCCGTCAACTTTTCCGAGGAGGCGCGTTAGGAACCAAAATTATAGTTTAAGGCGCATTAACAAAAATATTGTCTATTCAAAAAAATCGCACCGGTGAACGCACAAACAAACATGAAAACAAGGAGGCGGAGCGGTCCGCCCCTTTTCGCAAAGGCGCGGCGCGGTTTTTCGGCGGTATTTTAGTGTCGCCGATCTTGGGTATTTTTCCACCGATTTTCTTCAGAATTGAAAGAAATTTGTCGATTTTTTTTCTTTTTTTCTACTTCATCTATCATCTAAAAAGAAAAATCGCCTTCTGGCATCACAACTATGAAGAAGTGATGAATAATCTGCGGTTAGTTGACAAATTACTCTAAATACTTCTCCGTTCGAGTTTTTGCAGGTTCTGGCTTGGCTTCAAAAGATATCTTCAAGAGAAACACTTTGAGAATCAGCAGCAATTCGAGAAGTTCCGGGATCGAAGACAAACTGCATTAATAAGACCAAATAGCAAGAAGTAGAAACAAAGTAGAAACGAAAAGCAAGCATTTAGAAACACAAAAGAAAGAAAGAAATATTAGAAACAAACAACATAGGCAAGAATTAGAAATAGGCAATAAATAGAAAAGAAAACATGAAGAACTTGAGATCGTAAGAATTATCTAGTCTTCAAAGTCATAACTATCATCCTCTGAATCATTAGTCACCCCTTCTTCAACCTCTTCGTAATCTTCCATTTCCAGACCTCCTTCTTCGTAATCGCTGAAATCGTCGTCACAGTACTCTTCGTCTTCGAGAATTTCCACATTGACTAGATTCCCCGCTTCATCAACGTCGTAGGAGAGTTTGAATGATTCGTCGTGCCACTCAGCAGCCCGTTCAATCATCATCTCTCTGACGTTCTGCTCATCTCTACGTGTATGGTCCATCAGCTTACGGGCTTCTGCGGGAGGGAAGTTCTTCAAGAACTCCAGAGTTCTTATTCTAACCTATAATTTAGTAACCTAGAAATATTTTTCATTTAGAGTTTTTACAATTTCCAAGCTATCAGAGACTTTCCCAAGACTACGAAGATGTTGCTTCAACTGGCTCCATAGCAATTCGATGGGATTCCAAAAACAATGGTACGGTGGAAGACGAAGAATTTCCACGTCTTGTTTTGAAGCCCAATCATCTATTTCGTACACCGTGAACATTGATCTACCTCCACAAGCCTTGATGTACCCCTGCATGATCTTAACAAGCTCAACCTTTGTCTGGGAAATGTGGTGGGGCACATTGTGCTTCTGCAGGAAAGAAACAATGTCAGCTTTCACACTAGCTCCAGTGGGGGGCTAAAAAGTCAAATTTCAAGAAATTCCTAAATATTCTATCCTACTTTTTCCAAAGTTTTGCTATGGTAAGCTGCGTTATCGCAAAGGATTGCAGCTTTTCTGCCATGCAAGTCAGCAGCGGCTTTCAAAAGTGGAACCATCTCTTTGATATACTTTTCGTAAGTATCGCTGGACATTTCGGTATGATAGTCCAGTTTCTGATCCTCTTCTTTTGTACCCGAAATGATCACTTTTTCAGAACCTTCTAGAACACCATCCTCCGTCAACATAGCCAAAACAATTCCCCTCTTTCCGCGATGCTTTCCTTTGTTTGGTCCAGACATTGGGGTGTCTAGATTCACCATTCTGGAGCGCTCATACATTGTGGCATTGCTGTGTTGCCACGCTTCATCAGGAGTCATTCCGTCGTGGTTCCATGATTCATCGACGGCTGCAAAATAGACACCACCCCGATCCATGTGATCTTTTTTTCGAAGATACTCGATCCTTCGCTTCACAATGTCTGGTCTTTCTACAAGGATGGTGTTTTGACTTCGTTTTTTGTGCGTGAAACCCATTCCTTGAAGAATATGATAAAACATCGTTCTTTCGAATTTGAACGCTATATTCGCCTTTGCCCATTCATGGATGACGTCAAGAGTAACATTTTCATCGTTTTTCCACATCTCATGGAGTTTTTTGGTGATTTGGAATTTTTCAAAAACGGATAGTCGTCCTGCCAACCGACGGTTTTTTTCCTTTTGTCCCATCTCTTTCAAAAGCTTTCTCCTTGTAGTTTCTGGCTTTTTCACTAACTGGCGGGAAATGGTGCTTCGATGTACACCTGAGAGTGATGCTGACGATTCGAGAACCGATCGAAAGGGTGTGAACTTCGCATCATCTCCCAAACTACTCTGAATGTATTCCATCGATTTGACCAGATTTCTTAAAAGGTCCTCTCCTGAGCTTTTTACTTTTCCAGAAATCTGAGTTGTTTCACATGCTTTCAAATTCATATTGGCAACAGTTTCTCCGATTCTCAAGTATAATTGCTCTTTCTGGAAAGAATTCTAACTAAAACTCATGCGAATACTACTATTTCAACCTTGTCTAATTTTTGATAACGATCACTTTGTGCCTCTGTCATCGTTCCTGTCGAGGTAATCTCTGGAGTGGCTTGTACCTCTTGTGATTGTTTTTCTACATAATCCGTTTCTGTTAATGCCAAGCAGTGGAAATCGGGAATCTCATGAGCACCGACGTTTACACCAACACTACGAAGAAGAGTTGTTCGAGTTCCACAGACTAGAAACATGCTTTTCTATAGTTTATGACTTTATGTCTGATTAAAAAATGTCTAATTTTGTTTTCATTCCAGATTAAACAAAAAATTTCAATGATAATTTATGTATTTTAGTGATCTCGAAGCTTTTCTACCTCTTCTCTCCATCATTGCAGGCTTCGAAACGTCACATGGTCTTGCTCTTTTCATTTTACCCTGAATCAAAGAAGATTGTTTCCCAATTGTGTTTCTCAGTTTTTATTCAAACAAAGTTATATATTCCTTCACAAAATCGACAAATTTCTTTCAATTCTGAAGAAAATCGGTGGAAAAATACCCAAGATCGGCGACACTAAAATACCGCCGAAAAACCGCGCCGCGCCTTTGCGAAAAGGGGCGGACCGCTCCGCCTCCTTGTTTTCATGTTTGTTTGTGCGTTCACCGGTGCGATTTTTTTGAATAGACAATAGCGACGTTTATTTTTAATGCACCCGTCTTTGATACCGTACCATAAAATTAAGATTATTTGGTCGATTTTCAGCTTCTTTTCTATTTTTGAGGAACATTGAAATGAAGATTCATCAGTATCACACGGGAATAGCAATAATGTGATGAATTTTGAGATACGTCATCGTCAGTTTATTTGAAAAATCATTTTCAATGATTGCCAAGCGATACACCTTTAGCTGCATTTTCGGCCATATCGGTTTTTCGTTGATTTTTTAAAAAATCAATTTCTTGCGTGTTTCTCGCTTTGGTATTTTTTTCCTACGATTTATACTGTTCCGCTTTCTTATCAAAAAACCCCTGTTGTATAATAATAAATCTATAAATGTATCTAATTTCAGTTGTGCACATCAACAATGCAAGGAAATCAACCGTCTTCCTATTCGGATCAAAAAAAGGTGAAAGCCGTCGATGCAAAAGATAAAGCAGTCGATGCAAAAGCAACGCAAAAGAAGGGGAAGCCCACTAGCTCCAGATTCGGTAAAAAAGTGAGTTATTTTCAAATAATGAGAATTTAAAAAAAAAACTGTCCAAACAGTAGGCAATTTCGATCAAAAAATGTATTTTTTATAGAGATATTGATTAGATCTCCGTTTTTGAAATGATGTGAACATTTTTCAGGACGACAGATTTTCATTGATTTTGATTTTTTGCAAAATTGGAACAAAAATGAACGTTTAGAGAAAATCGTTCTAAATCAAATTTAGTCAATATCTCCATGGAGCAAAATTTTCATTTTCTGACCAAAATTGGCAACTGTTTGGACAGTACCGGCTGAGTCCGAAACTGATGTTAATTTATCAATTTAAAACTATCCTAACCTTCTAAATATATAATATTAATTCTCAAAAAATAGCTTGAACCCCTGTCCAACATTCAACAAGAGAATTCTCAAGCCATCAGAAATATGTTGACTCATAGGCGATTCGTGTTTTTTGAGAATCACTATTCCACAACGCCGCACTATGAATTACTTTGTTTTTGACATTTTTGTGTTACCTGAAGTTTTTTAAATCGAATTCTTGAAAAGTTTACAGCTTGTTATGAATCTTATGTCTCCTTTCGATTGAGGACATTTTTTGAAAACTGTGAAAACAATTCTTTTTCAGTTTTGAAAATTTCAAAAATTATCCCAATACAGAAGTCCAGAATTTCAAAATTTGAAAATATCAGAAATTTGGTAGTTTTGAAATAAAAGTTTATTAGAATGGGAAATTTATAAGTTTTTAATTTCAGAAGCAACACAAGTCCGAATGGATTTGGTCACCGGATGATTATCCTCTGCCCGAATATCCGGAGCAGAGATTCCCTAAGGAAATTCCTCAAGGACCAGCAAGAGTTCTGAATTACAAAATAGAAGACCTCGATAAAGAATTTAAAAAACCGTAAAAATGTTATGCTTTTTCAATCATTGCTTTTGATTCTCTTTTTCTCTCTTCAAAGTTTTACTTTTCTGATTTTTTTTGAATTTTTGTGTTATCTTCTAATAAACCAACCCCCCCCCCTCCCAATTTTTTTTTCGAAATTTACCCACCCCAACTTTCCTTTCAATTTATCACCGATCGACATTTCAATAAATAAAAAAACATTATTTTTTCCAAATTCTTCATATAAAATTCGTAAAATAGTCCAAGTTCAAAACTTGATGTTCTCATTTTGAAGAATGCTTCAAAATTCCTTTAGTTTCAACCTGAAATAGTCAGAAAATAATTTTAAACTCTTCTTTTTGTTGCGTCCTTCAAAATGAGACCCTGGATAGACTACGCCCACTCTGATTTTAGGTTGAAAAATTTGGCGGAGCCTAATATACATGAAGTATTTCTGAAAAAAAGAAATTTGTTCTGCTTCAAAATTAAGTGTTACAAAATATTGGAAACCTAGTCATGCTTATACTCATTTTGAAGCTCTTGGATTTTTTTTCCGAAAAAAAATCTCACTGACTGATCATGCAGACATAATGTGGAAATTCAGTTAATTGTGAGATTGTATCGAATGTTCCGTTAAAAAAAAGTGAGCAATGAAAAATGTATTCCCTTGAAATGCAATTTTTTGAATTTCCCGCTATTTTTTTCAAATTCAAAATTTCAGAATTCTACACATTGAGAGAAGAACATTTTAAAATTCAATGGAGAAGAGATGGAGAGACAAACAATGTGTCTGCTTCCACGATGTGTTGTTCACAATTTTGATTTCAAAGTTGTCCAACACCATAGCATTCTTAGATCAGACAAGACAACATCAGAGTATTTCTAAATAAAACATTCATTTAAATTGAAAATGAATCAATGATGGGATACTAAAATGCCACGGGGTGAGTGGATACAAAAACGGGTGGTTCAATTAATTATAAAAAGTAAAGCTGATTATTGCTACTATAATAAAAATGAAATAAAGAAGGAAAATCAGGGGAAAAAGAGCGATAAAATTAGAATAATATTGAAAAATAACTTAAGGTAGGGATAATCCGAAAATAAAATTTGGGGGAGGGGGTTACATTTTTTAACTAGAATTTGAATAGAGAAAAAAGCATGAATAAGAATGAGGGGAAAAAGCATAGCATATTCACGATTTTGGGATCGTTTCCTCTCCTTCCAGAAACTTTTTCCAATGTTTGCTTTTTGTTAGCTCCTGCTTAAAATATGATTCTGGGTCGCATTGAGCCTAGACTAGGAGAATCCTCTTTCGAGAATTCTTTATCGAGGTCCCCTACTGTGTAGTTCAGAACTCTTGCTGGTCCTTGAGGAATTTCCTTAGGGAATCTCTGCACCGGATATTCGGGCAGAGGATAATCCTCCGGTGACCAAATCCATTCGGACTTATGTTGCTTCTGAAATTGAAAACTTTCAAATTTCTCATACTAATAAACTTTTATTTCAAAACTACCTTGTGACGATTGGCTCTCTTCACTTCCGAGACTTTTTTATGAATTGGAAGAGCTTCACCGTAGTTGTTTCCAAAGTTCTGGATAGTTTTCTTATCAGCCTCCGCAGAATTGAAGGCATTTAAATGATTGGTGATATTGGTAGCTTCCAATTTCCATTCAGCCTCAGCCGTCTCTATGTTGACTTTGGTGGATTCCTCGATTTCCAACGCTTTCTTGACATCCTCGTCATTTGCATTGATAAGTAGGAGTGTCTCACAAATACGACGTGTGTAGGAGTCCCAGTTGGATGAATTTTGACAGAGTCTTCTTTTCGAAATCAACTCTTCGAGCTTTTCCCTGTGTCTATTTTCCAAGCGCTTGGCTCTTTCCACTTCCGCCGACGCTTTTTTGTGAAGTTCAATAGTTTCACTGTACTTGTTTCCGAGCTCCAGGATAGTTATCTTATTAGCCAGCCGGTCCACCGTAGAATTGGTGGCGTTTAAATGAATGGTGGTGTTGATGGCAGTTTGAACGTTGGGCATGCTAGTTGTTCCCGAAAAAGAATTTGTTTATTCTAAATGATTCTTTGAGGAATTTCTGAAGTAAGCAATTAGTTTTGATCAAGTTGTGGTACTTTTGAAATTAAAGAAAATTACCGTTTGCAGTAGACGATTTAGAAATTTCGTTGCAGCGACGCTTATAGCTCCGTTTATATATGTTGTCTGCGTCATGATGTTGATCATCTGAAAATAATATATTCGAGAATGTTTAACGAATTTTCAAATTTAAGACTCTCTGTATTTGAAGATTCAATGTAGCTCGAATTGAGTAGAAAAATTTTTGAAAGAAGCAATAGTATCACTTCGATTGGAGTAGTTTGTTTTGAATTTGTGGTATTTGGCTAATGAAAAAAAAACAATCTTAACCGTTCAAATTCGATTCAAAGATTTTGTTCAAGCGACGTTTGCGGATGCGGCTATACATGTTTTCGGCATCATGACGTTGGTCGTCTGAAAAAACTTATGCTTAATGTTCTTGGACAAATTATGATTTCGTTGTCTCGCCTGGAGTTTGGACCTGGCTTCCATCTGGACCGCTGTTGAATGGTTTATCCATTGTTGGATCTTCCTTGAAGAAGTCGTGAAAGATTGTGTATTACCTGCAAAATGTTAATTCGATTGGAATAGAAAACGAGAATATTTTGCAAGTAAAGAATGAATACGAAAGAGGTAGTTTTGTTTAAATTCAAAATGTGCGGTTGTTAAATGAGAAATTTGATGAAATAATCTAAACGGAGCTCCCGGGACATTCAGATGTCGCGGAAATCCCAACAAATTAATACGAAAACAAAGATTTTGCGACGGCAAAAACCAAAGCTCTCAAAAAACTGAAGCATTTTCCTTCCAATTCAAAAATTTAAGTTTTCGCCCTTTCCTGATAGATATGAAGAAACAGTTGGTTTGAGTTAAGTTGGCATAAAAAAAAGCTGATAGAGAAAGATCAAGAGACGGGCTGAGAGCACACAGGGCTGGTGCGGCAGGAAGAGAGTGGAAGAACGGTTAGAAAATGAGAATTTTTCTTAGATAAGGAGAATTTCGAAAAATCAAAAGATAAACAACGGTGACGAAACATCAAAACAGTCACCCATAAATAAAAATGTTACTAAACTTGCTTAACTCCCATTTACAGGTTCCTCTTATGTACAGTAAAGCCGAAATTTACTAGATACAGGAAAGGAAGACTCGGCGGTGTAAGTGACCAGATACGCACATAGAAATGCTTCAGAGCCAAATGGACGTTCAGCTGTTGCGAAATTTCAACAAACTGATAAGAAATAGAAGATTCTACGGCGGCGGAAACCTCAGCTCACAAAAAACCTGAAGCATTTTCCTTTAATCGCAAAAATTCAAGTGTTCGCCTTTTCTTGTAAATATAAAATACACCTAACAGAGAGGAAAGAAAAAAACTGGTTTGAGACAACAAAAAAATACAAAGAAAAAACGCAAATTGGCGCGCTGGAATCACAAAAAAACAGGAAAAAAGAAACAACAAATGGGAGTGGATAAACACAGAGCGGTTGCGGGGTGACGAGAGTGGCGAGGGTCAGTGGTCCGCAATTAGTTCGTTGTGTATGCACCCTATCCTCCGCGCAATCGCATACTCCAACTCACACACACACCAATCGGCGGTGTGTTCTTGTGTATTGCGCGCCAATTCGGGACATGTCAGTCTTGTCTTTTCGCGTGCTCATGTTAGTTTTTCGATGAGCATTTTTCTCTCCGCCGCCGCCGAGTCTTCGTTTTCTTTTGAAATTGTCAGCTGAATAAGAAACTTGTATTTTATGTCATTTTCCGGTGCAAGTTTGGGTACTAACGCCGCCGAGTCTTTCTTTCTTTTTATTCTCGGTTCGAAATGAAAGTAAAGCATTTTATGAGGTAAGAATGATGTCTTTCGTTTTTTTCATCGTGCTTCATCGTAACTCTGAATATCCTTATTTTGATATTCTGTGTATTCTACGACACACAACTGCTCTTATCTCGTCCGCCATCTCCCGTTCACTACACTCGCCCTCCCCACTCTTCTCTCTTTTCTCCTCCTCTTCCTGTCCCGGCCAGTTATTATCGATTTTTTTATGTTTGTCTTTTTCACTTCGAAGGTGCGTTCTTTGTGAAACATCCCAGTTCTTTCTCATCATTAAATGCACGAAATTGTTTGCGGTTTCCTCCCGTTTATTGTTTTCAAAAAATTAACATTAAGAAACAATGATATTTCTTTCAGGTAATCATGTCGAATCGCTACAGATGTCCCTTTGAGAATCTATTGATTCTGGATTTTAATACGACTTGCGAGCAGAATAATTACGATTACCCCTCTGAAATCATCAGATGAATGTTACTGTTATCAACATCAGAGATAAATTGATTGTGAGTTTTAAAAGTCAAAAATGTATTTAAATAAACTCTCAATTTCAGAGAGAAGATCAGACTTTCAACCGATTCGTTAGACCAGTGATCAATCCAGTGCTTTCGGACTATTGTGCCCGTTTGACAGGTGATTTTATTTTTCTCAAACTGCCAAACTTGAAACAAAAACTTTTGCAGGCATTGATCAAAATTCGATTAACACCGCAGACGTGTTCCCTGTGGTCTACGACCAATTTGTTGAATGGCTCCGAGAGCATAATTTCCAAGAGAAAACCTTCGCCTTCGTGTGCGAGGATCATCAAACCATCTGGCTTAATGCACAATACCAGTTTTTGTTGCTTGATCGGTCAATGCCAGCGATTTTCCGTCAATGGAATAACATTACGACGGTTTTGCAATATCTTATCCCCGAGAGAAACTATGACAATCTTCCTGGAGAGGTTAGTTTTGTGAATATTTCTAATTCTTGGAGCACCTAGCACTTTTCAAATAGTCATATGACAAATAAACTTGGGAAACACTAAAAAACGATAATTTCAGACTTTCGTCGACAAGTCGTCGAACTTTTACAACATTGAATTCGTCGGAAATTCTCACAACTCTATGGACAAATCTTCTTACCTTGCCAAACTCACTAAGAGACTTCTAGACGATAACAACTTGGTAACTGTAAACCGTGTTCTGAGATGCAATGTTAACGTAAGTTTCTGAATAGTTTCACTCAAATATAGGCATATGATTGTGTTACAGAGTCGCAGAGTTCCATTGAACGTCGATCCAAACTGGAGGACCACTTTCCAATCGGCGATGCTTGTTTTCGTCAGAATGTTGCCCCTCGTACCGGCTGTCGTCTACACATACTTCACGGATGACGACTATGCCAAGTGTCAGTACTGCAAAAATGGTCCAAATGTTTGCACTGGCGTGGTTCACGAACAGTTTCCCTATGAGGTGTATGAGCAGCTTGTAGAGCCCAGTGCATTTGCCTCCGCTGCAAGGCTTGATATCGATTTCGACGGCGAGGACGAAGACGAAGTCGAGGACGAAGAAGATGTCAATGACGAAAACGACGTCAATGACGAAAACGACGTCAATGACGAAGATGACGTCGATGACAAAGACGAGGATTAAACCATTCTCGTTACTTCTGATACCTTGTTACCATTCCTGAAAGACTCACGCTGATTCGCATTTTTTGTTAATTTTTTAGAGATCAAATCTCTTTTTTTTTCATCCCGCTCCCATGTTAAACCTTACTCCACGTGTTTTTTTACATTTTTACTGTTACTTTTCTACTGCATTCAAATGTTCCCAATATTTTTGCGCCGTATTCCTAGTTTCTAACTAGAACTTTGATTTATTAATAAAATAAGGCAACTAAAATCAATGTTATGTTTTTTGAAACCAAAAATAATAGGTGTGCTGACAAACGTTCATTGATTGGAAAAGTGAACATTTTGTCATCATTTGGAACATTCCGATTTTTCTTTCGTCTTCAGGTATGTGAAAATTGTGGTCGTCCTCTCCTCATTAGTATTTTTCTGATTGATTTTCTCTGCGTAATTTTGATTAATTGTTTTGGAACTGGCAGACACTATGACAATTTAGTGCCTGTTCAATAACAAAAGTCCAAAACAAAAACGATGGTTTCTTGTTGAACGTTATACAAAAAAAATAGCGAATTTAATTAAACCAATCCGAGAAAGAAATCCATGAATATCATGTTTTAAGGAAATCCGGCAAAATTTGGGAGAAATCTTTTTGTTCGGAAGTTTCGACCGAAAAAAACCGGAAAAATCGAAAAAAAATCGTTTCAATTTTGCGCTGAAATATCGGGTTGAAGTGATAATTTTTCAGAATCGAAACTTATTCTTGATGTGCCTTCATTTGCTGAGTTTTTCGAGACGTTTTCAAAACATTTCTGGATCACTCAAGTTATCCCAATACCTTTTTTCCTATTTGAAATTGAGTTTTGTTAAAAATTGACCTAATTTATTACCGACCGAACAAAATGTTTCAATGAAAAAATTTTCTGTTCGAACATTTTCCAATTCCAGAGCTCCGAAAATTGTTTCGCTCTAATTTTCTTTTCCAGTTTTGAAATCCGAAAAATTTTCCGCCAACCTTTTTTTGTAACTGACAGAAAAAAAACGAAAAAATTTTACCGATATCGAAAATTTTCCGCTTAGTCTTGGACAGAACAGCGCAATGGCGGCACCAGACGGCTAGACAGAAGGAGGGTAGAGCGGCTCGGAGGACAGTCGGAGTTGTAGGCCCGTCCACAGGCGCGTGGTTCCTCATTCCCTTCTCTTCTATTCAACTCACGGACACTGACACATTCGCACTCACAACACACACACACGTCTTTCTCCCTCCGCTTTCACACACTCCCCGCTTCCCTCTCACTTTTCCGTGCTTCCTCTTTCAATCTCTCTTCTTGTGTTCTTTTTTCTCCCTTCACATTTGCTTTCTATGCGCTCTTCTTTCTTTCTCTCTCCTCTCAATTTGATGATTATTCAATCTTAACGGAAAAAAGTCTTTCCAGAAAGGGAAATCAACTCTTACTGCCTATTTGAACATTCTCGTTATGTGTCTTCCGTTCTTCTTTTTCAGAAAAAACCATTTCTGATTCCGTTTGAGTTATTTTACGTTTACCTGCTCAATCTCTAATGTGTTTCTAATAATTTTATAACTTTTTTAAAAATTAAAACAATGTTCATTTTTCAGGAGTGAGAACAAATCGACTTGGGCGGTTAGACCTTGCGTGAGTTTGACACAACTTCAATATAATAAAAAATGACAATTTTTCAGCACTCTCTGGTCCTAACCTGATTTCTTGGGCCGAGGTGGTTTTCTTATTTTTTTCAACCTCAATGTATTAATCTATGGTGAGTCATAATGAATATGTTTCTTAATAACTTGAACTTTTCAGGACCAGTGTGTATGGACCTCGATTTTAAAGAGATTTGATTTTTCTGAATATGTAAGTTTCTTTGCCAATGATTGTGATAACAAATAAATCTAGTGAAAGTTACCCGAGCTTCGTAAACAGGCTCAAGCCAATTGAAATTGCTGCGTGGCAGAAAATACTGTATTTCCTCTAATATAGGCTCATAGGCTTCTATTTTTTAACTATCTTCTGAGGGTGGACTAATTTTTAGAAAAAAACGCTCATATTGAAAGGTTTTCGGTTTTAAGAAATGGTTATAAAGCGACAAGAACCAACGGAAGTTATCAGAAAAATTAACAAAAAGCATAGTTGCAAAATCACGGGCTGGCCCGTCGTTGCCTCAATTTTTATCGATTTTTTTTTCGAAAATTTGAAAAAAAAACTATTTTTTTTATTACGTTCCACTCATTTAATTTTGTTAAAAATGAAATTTTTTCTTTGATTGAAAAAAATGTTGCACGTCTATTTTTTTTCGTTCCAAAGCTATCTGTCGAACTTCCAATTCTTAATGAATACCGTAAAACCTGTAATAAAAGAGCCTTGGTCAACTGATAAAATGTATATCATATCAATACAAATAGTTTATCAGTTGACGCATTTTTTATAACTTTCATAAGAGCCAAGAAAAACCTCAGACTTCAGAGTGAGGGGGCCCTTCTATTACAAGTTTTACGGTAGGTGTTTTCTTTCAGAAAATTCTACGTTGCAAGATGAAAAACCGAAAGCAAACAACCAACAGAAAACGGAAGGTAAAGCGTCGAAGTCGGAAGTTTTGAGATCTAAAATTCCTTTGTTTCAGTTCAAGGCTCTTCGTGTGGGAAAGTATTGGCTTCTGTCAGAACTCTCTCGTTCCACAGAGACAAATTACATTCCACCGAAAACTATCGCCTCCTCTGCAATCGTTTTCTCTTGTCCCATGAATCCTCAAAAGACCATCTCTCCATATTCCACGAGATCAATCGATCGATTAGCTGTTCCTGTTGCGGTTGGACATTTTTCAATTTTTCCGTGTTGAACGTCTTAAACAGAACCATCGTCGTCAAGAAGTCGGAATCTCGTCAGCAGAATCTGCACCGATAATGGTCCCAAGGGTCCCAAAGCCGTGCCCACAGCTGGAAGGTCCACGTGGGATCCCGAAGACCGGCGCGCAAGCTGGCTTCAAGCTCGAAATCCGCTACATTTGGGACGACGAGACCGACAGGAACGGAGAATCTTTGTCTGAATTGGAGTCTTCGAGATTCGCTGGAGACATCAAGGTGAGAGATGGGATTCTGAAATTTTCCGCTTTTTTTTGGGATAAGACATTTTTGAGCCCAATTATCTCGGCTCCCATAAAAGTTATCTAGCCCTTTTTCTTTTTGAGAGAACTCATTTTAGTCCATAAACTAAACTCGATCCAAATTGAATCACCCAAAATTATGATTTTTCTTTCAGAACCCTCCCAACACAATGCCCATTTTTTTTGCAGTCTGGTCATACTTTTACAAGGACCATCCATTGCTGAATGTGATCTCTGAATGGTACTGTACTTGAAACTTGCTTCTTTTTGTTTTCAAGATGATTTTTTAAGGAGTAACTATTCACCGACCCCACTCTCTCCAAACCCATCAATGGATTAAGGACACAAAAGTTACATGATCAAAAATCTCCAGGAGTTGCAGCAGTAGACATCTACCCGTATAAATTGAGAACTACAGTATCCCTCTGCAAATGACTCGTTTCCCCCATGTTTCCATCAGTCACATTTATGCATCGTTTTCGCAATAGGTCGTGTCTTGTTTCTCTGCAAAATGTGTCCTTTCCTTTTTTGTTTCTTTTTCTCTGGTTGCTTTTTTTGAAATTTTTTTTTGATAAATTTTTTCTCCGCGCATTTTTAGTGCATTCTATTTTTTTGTGCTCACCAACCAACAAATGATGAAATTGCATAGTATCCCAATAGCAAGGCCTAGAAGAATTGGGGAAAACACGAATATTTTGATTAGCCAAATGGGGGAAAAAACAAAACAGAAGAATTTCACAGATGTAGTGAGGATCAAAAGCAACTGAACAACTTCAATAATATTATTTTTAGAAAGTATTTGGGGAACTACGGAGAAATTTTAAAGTCTATTTGAGTATTTTGAGAGAAGTTACATAACTTTAAACGTGTTGCAAAAATTTTGGCGCACACTGTATTTTGCGCACCAGTCCTAGTTTCTAACTAGAACTTTGATTCATTAATAAAGTAGGGGGACTTCAATCAGTGATGAAAAAATTGAAAGGATTAACAAACAAATTTCAGTAGAAATGCAGTTTTTTGTTCTGATCTCTTCGACTTGATTCGATGTCGGTTCAATGATTCTGTTGGACTTTTGGAAACCTTGTTTCCGCGCATTTTTCAAATTTAAATCTGGTAAATTTGAAACTTGAAAATAAGGTTTTTATTGGTTTTTTGCTATTCTAGAAACAGGTATTTCTAATGAGCTGAAGTTCGTTTTTTGACAGTCAGTCATAATATTTGCTGAAATATTTTGCTTTCATTTTTTGGAGGAACTGGAAATTTTCATTTGAAATCACTTTTGGACTTTTTTTTTAAATACAGGAATTCAAACGTATTTTCAAAATTTCCATTTTTTACTTCTGATCTGGATATTTTTCTGAAAATCGGAAAAATGAAAACGTAATTTACATGTTTGTAAAAGTTTATTCAGAAAAAACGAACTCAATCGTTTTACAGCATTTCAAATCTCGAGATTTCGACACAGATGTTCGAAAAAGACATTCAAAAAATAGAAACCTGAATTTCAACGATTTTTGATTTTCTCCTCATATTCCAAAAAACTTGCTTGAGCATGTCAAACACATGATTATCTCTTAATAACTTTTTTTCTCAGTTACAAATTGGACATTTCTTCAGGAAAGATTTCGAAGACAATGCCAATAAACTCACTCTTAATGTCATAAATCCTGTTTTATTACCATTAAAGTGTACATTACAACCATAAAACTATGCATAGGTGAAGACAGCCCACCTGGCGTCGACTCCGCCCCCTCGGCTGTCCCTATAAATACCTCCGAGTAGCTATGATTAACATTCATTTCCACTCTCATGTGATTCCCCATCCCCTAATATTTTTCCTGACGACCTTCTGCATGGACGTCGGAAAAATATTCCCTTTTATTTTCCTGAATTCATTTCACTTAAACTACGTATTCTATGGAAAGGATCCAATTTCTGGGTTTTTCATGTTTGCAAAACATTTGAACGATGTTTTCAACTGTTAACCAATCTGCTACATGGAGATCTGTAAACAAGAACCGAGAGAAACAAAATGGATCATGGACTGGATCAATGGACGTGCATTACAAGAATAGAGCGTTTTATTTTCTTGCTGGAAATGCACCAGACTCTGCGATATCACTATCGATACAATGATTACAAAACAAAGGCATTGGATCCAATCGAAGAAAAAGTTGTAGCAGGCACATCCTCTATATAATCGCTTTTTATTCTGATTTCACTATTTTTAATCTGTTATTTTTTGTTTGTTTTTTTGAAGATTTCATTTTTCTAACTGGTTCTCCTAAACGTTTCCTGTAATCTATTTCATTTTCTTATCCAATTTGTACATTGTCAATTTTTCCGTTATCATTTTTCATTCCCGTTAAATTATATATTCTGAATTATGAGTATTCCCAAATCCATCTCATGCTTTCCCCCACAACTGAATCTTTCTTTTATTGTCTTTCTCCTATTTTTTGATACAAGGAATCTCTCAATTTTACAAATTTCTTTTTTTTTCAAATAGTGAAACAATAAAAGATCACAACTTGTATTTCATCTCCATTCTCCTTTCTTCAATTTCCAGAATGTCATTTCTCCACGGCACGAAAGGAATATATGTCAGCCATCGGTGTTTCAGAAAAAATATGAAATAAAAAAAACTAAATACAGGTTCTTACGACCACCCATGTTTAGGGTCATAACTTGAGAGCTGTTAGAGGTATCGACCTAATTTTTGAATTTGGGACAAAAAATTAAAGATTTGGGACAAAAAATTAAATCTAGTGAACAATTTTTGTAATGAAACCTTAAAAACCACCCGAGTTATCTGGAAAAGTCTGAAAATGTGACTTTTGCAAGCGTTGAAAGTTTATACGTCCACTCCAAAGATCAGTAGATCACGACTTCCAGCGAAGACAGAGGTTCCCAATTTTGATTTTTCTTTTTTGTAAACGGGATTGAAAAAAAAAAACGAAATACACCATGACACACATTTTCAATAGGCCACAGAACCAAAAATTGAGTAATTCTCGAAAAAACGGAAATTTCAAAAAATTCAATTTTGAAAGTTTGAGTTCAAATGTCTCTCCCGATCCCTCTCTTTGTGTTTTTTATTCTCCATATGTTTTCTCTGCGTTTTCCTCTCTTTCTCCCTCTTTTTTTTTTCATAATTCATTGGTTTTCAATCTGAACGGAATAATTTTAAACAATATATCCCCGAAAATGCTTTCAATATACAAAAGATGGCGAAGAAGTACGGGTATTTGATTTTCTGTGAAATTATGAAGTTTGTCGACAGCTACGTGTAATTTTTTGCGCTGAAATTTTCCTGGGTATTTTCTTTCGATCTCCGCGACGTAAAAAAGGAGGCCCGCGTCCGTGGACGAGGTTTCTCATTACTCTTGAACTGAAGCACCTTGTCCATCTGCAACATGTTTTGTATATTTTTGTCGGCGTTTTTAGGAATACTGATTTTTTGAAATGTTTTTTCATTGTCATAGAAAAAAAACAAAACTTTGAAAGATTTTGATTCAACAAACAATTTTGTCGGACTCCTCGTTCCAGAAAAAGATATCTCTTTCTTCCTGTCTGCTACTTCTCGTTATGTGTATTCCTTTCTTCTTTCCAGAAAAAAAATTTCCGATTCCGTTTGACTTATTCTGCTTACCAGCTCTATTGATTTACTTTTTCTAATAACTATGTAATTACAACAGTTCGTCTAAGGAGTGAAAACAAAACATAATTCTGATTTTGTTAATAGTTTTGAACTTTTGAAAGTTCTAACCATCCACAAAATTCAGTTCACTTTTGTTTCACCTGGTTTTTAGAGTTCCAAAGAAAACCCTTAAAAATGTCCATACCTCATTTGAATAGATTTGTACAAAAAAGTTGTTAACTACAAAAATGAAGCTCTATTTTGCTCGATTAATCTGAACATTTTCAGATTTTTCGATAATGGTTAAAGTTTTTTTTTGAAATTTTTGAACTAAAAAAAGCAAATCGAATTTTTCTTTTTTAATGGTACAATTATAGAAAACCCGATTTTTGTTCTCGAAGGTATATCTGACCTATTGACTTTACCAGTTGCGATTGATTTCTTCCTTCCCATGAGCATGCGCACCCCACCAGGAAATAAGCTCCGCCCCCTAACCCGTCATCCCTATAAAAGGAAACCTATTCTGTGGTGTAGTTCAGTCTCCCAATTTTCTCCCCTTTTTCTATCTGTCTTTTTTTCTATTGATTTAATCACCGCAAAAGTTTATTGATCCAATTTTTTGGCAATAGACTTTTTGTTTTCGAAAAACTCTTATTGGCTATTGATTTTATGCTTATTTGTGTGCGTTTTTAGCGGCATCGCAATAACGGAGTAGATAACAAAAAAACAATTTATCCATTGATGAAATGTTGTTCATAATGTCAGCAACATTTTATCGATTGACTTGTTTTTGATATCTCTCATAGAAATTGTGTGAATCAATGTTTTGAATTTTTTTTCAAAATGTCTTCTTTTTCCGTTTTTCCGTCAACTTTTCCGAGGATGCGCGTTAGGAGCTTTAATTATATTTTGAGGTGCATTAACAAAAGTAGCGGCAGTTTTTTTATGGCACCCTTCTTCGATGCCGTACCATGGAATTAAGATTACTTGGTCGATTTTAAGATTTTTTCTATTTTATAAAAAAATTTAAATGAAGATTCATGAGTAGCAGACGAAAATATTAAGAATGAGATGAGTTTTGAGATCAGGTATCGTCAGTTTATTCGAAAAATCATTTTCAATGATTGTCAAACGATACGCCTTCAGCTGCATTATCGGCCATATCGGTTTTCCGTTGGTTTTTTAGAAATTCAATTTCCTGCGTGATGGTGTCTCTCGCTTTGGTATTTTTTCCTGCAAGTTATACTGTAGCGCTTTCTTAGCAAAAAAAACTATGTTGTAGAATAATAAATTTTGAAATGTTTCAAATTTCAGTTGTGCACATCAACAATGCAAGCAAATCAATCGTCTTCCAATTCGGATCAAAAAAAGGTGAAAGCCGTCGATACAAAAGATAATGCAGTCGATGCAAAAGCAACGCAAAAGAAGGGGAAGCCCACTAGCTCCAGATTCGGTAAAAAAGTGAGTTATTTTAAAATAATGAGAATTGAAAAAAAAACTGTCCAAACAGTAGGCAATTTCGATCAAAAAATGTATTTTTTATAGAGATATTGATTAGATCTCCGTTTTTGAAATGATGTGAACATTTTTCAAGACGATAGATTTTCATTGATTTTGATTTTTTGCAAAATTGGAACAAAAATGAAATTTTTCAGCGTAAAGGAAACAAGATAGAACTTTAGTTTTTAACACAAAAAATGCCCAGAACGTTTAGAGAAAATCGTTCTAAATCAAATTTAGTCAATATCTCCATGGAGCAAAATTTTCATTTTTGACCAAAATTTGCCACTGTTTGGACAGTACCGGCTGAGTCCGAAACGGATGTTAATTTTTCAATTTAAAACTTTCCCAACCTTCTAAATATATGTTATCAATGCTTTAAAAATAGTTTGAACACCTGTCCAACATTCAACAAGAGAATTCTCAAGCCATCAGAAATATGGTGACTCATAGGTAGTGCGTGCTTTTTGAAAATCACTATTCCACAACACCGCACTACGAATTACTTCGTTTTTGACACTTTTTATGTTGCCTGAAGTTATTTAAATCTAATTCTTGAAAAGTGTACAGCTTGTTATGAATCTTATGTCTCCTTTCGATTGAGGACATTTTTTGAAAACTGTGAAAACAATTCTTTTTCAGTTTTGAAAATTTCAGAAAATATCCCAATACAGAAATCCCGAATTTCAAAATTTGAAAATATCAGAAATTTGGTAGTTTTGAAATAAAAGCTTATTAGTATGAAAAATTTAAAAGTTTGAATTTCAGAAGCAACATAAGTCCGAATGGATTTGGTCACCGGATGATTATCCTCTGCCCGAATATCCGGAGCAAAAATTCCCTAAGGAAATTCCTCAAGGACCAGCAAGAGTTCTGAATTACAAAGTAGAAGACCTCGATAAAGAATTCAAAAAACCTTAAAAATGTTATGGCATTTCCTTCATTTCTTTTAATTATCTTCTTCTCTCTTCAAAGTTTTACTTTTCTAATTTTTTTTTTAATTTTTTTTGTGTTATCTTCTAATAAAACAACCCCCCCCCTCTCCCAATTTTTTTTCAAAAATTACCCACCCCAACTTTCCTTTCAATTTTATCACCGATCGAAATTTCAATAAATAAAAATAAACATTATTTCTTCCAAATTCTTCAAATAAAATTCGAAAAAATAGTCCAAGTTCAAAACTTGATGTTCTCGTTTTGAAGAATGCTTCAAAATTCCTTTAGTTTCAACCTGAAATAGTCAGCAAATAATTTTAAACTCTTCTTTTTGTTGTGTCCTTCAAAATGAGACCCTGTATAGACTCCGCCCACTTTGATTTTAGGTTGAAAAATTGGGCGGAGCCTAATTTACATGAAGTATAGTAGTGTTTGTTCAAAATCAACCTCACAACGAACTGAATCAGTTTTGTAGCAGTTTTTGAACTAAAAGTTTTACGATTTTCTGCAGGAAACAATGCGCCGCCCATTCTAAAAAATATAAATTTGTTTTGCTTCAAAATTAAGTGTTACAAAATTTTAGAAACCTAGTCATACTTATACTCATTTTGAAGCTCTTGGATTTTTCTCCGAAAAAAAATCTCACTGACTGATCTTGCACACAGAATGTGGAAATTTAGTTGATTGAAAAACAATGATTTATTTGTCACTTAAAACAAGAAAGATGAAAAAAAATACGAAGATAAATTTTGAAATTTTTGATTTTCAATAATCGCTAAACATTTTTCTGGTTTTTCAAAAAAAAAACGTTGTATATTTTTTTGTTTTTGTCACGAAATAACGTTCTAGTTTGAAAAGAAAATGTGAGATTGTATCGAATGTTCCGTTGAAAAAACTGAGCAATAAAACATGTATTCCCTTGAAATGCAATTTTTCGAATTTCCCGCTTTTTTTTCAAATTCAAAATTTCAGAATTCTACACAGACTATGGTATTACAATAAATTGAGAGAATAAAATTTTGAAATCCAAAGGAGAAGAGATGGAGAGACAAGCAATGTGTCTGCTTCCACGATGTATTGTTCACAATTTTGATTTCATAGTTGTCCAACACCATAGCATTCTTAGATCAGATAACACAACAGCAGAGTATTTCTAGATAAAACATTCATTTGAACTCGAAAATGAATCAATGATGGGATAACCAAATGCCACGGGGTGAGTGAATACAAAAACGGGTGATTCAATTAATTATAAGAAGTTGCTATAATAATAATAAAAAGGAAGGTAAGAATGAAGATCAGGGGAAGAATACAATTAGAATATTATTTTTAAAAAAACTTGGGTAGGGATAATCCGGAAATAAAATTTGGATGAGGGGGGTTACATTTTTTAACTAGAATTTGAATAGAGAAAAAAGCATGTTTACGAATAAGAATGAGGGGAAAAGGCATAGCATTTTCACGATTTTAGGGTCGCTTCCTCTTCTTCCAGAAACTTCTTCCAATTTTTGCTTTTTGTAAGCTCATGCTCAAAATATGATTCTGGGTTGCATTGAGCATTGACCAGGAGAATCCTTTTTCGAGAATTCTTTATCGAGGTCTTCTACTGTGTAGTTCAGAATTCTTGCTGGTCCTTGAGGAATTTTCTTAGGGAATCTCTGCACCGGATATTCAGGCAGAGGATAATCCTCCGGTGACCAAATCCATTCGGACTTATGTTGCTTCTGAAATTAAAAACTTTTACATTTCTCATACTAATAAACTTTTATTTCAAAACTACCTTGCGACGATTGGCTCTCTTCACTTCCGCGGAGACTTTTTTGTGAAGTGGAATAGTTTCACTGTACTTGTTTCCGAGGTTCTGGATAGTTTTCTTATCAGCCAGCTGGCCTTCCGTAGAATTGGTGGCGTTTGAATGATTGGTGATATTGGTGGCTTCCAACTTCCATTCAGCCTCAGCTGTCTCCATGTTATCTTTGGTGGATTCCTCGAGTTCCAACGCTTTCTTAACATCCTCCTCATTTGCATGGATAAGTAGGAGTGTCTCACAAATAAGACGTGTGTAGGAGTCCCAGTTGGATGCATTTTGACACAATCTTCTTTTCGAAATCAACTCTTCGAGCTTTTCCCTGTGACTTTTTTCCAAGTTCTTGGCTCTTTCCACTTCCGCCGACGCTTTTTTGTGAAGTTCAATAGTTTCACTGTACTTGTTTCCGAGGTCCAGGATAGTTATCTTATTAGCCAGCCGATCCACCGTAGAATTGGTGGCGTTTGAATGATTGGTAGTATTGGGGGCAGTTTGGACGTTGGGCATACTAGTCGTTCCTGAAAAGAATTTGTTTATTCGAAATGATCCTCCGAGGAATGTCTGAAGAAAACAATGGGTTTTGATCAAGTTGTGGTATTTTTGAAATTAAAAAAATTACCGTTTGCAGTAGACGATTTAGCAATTTCGTTGCAGCGACGCTTATAGCTCCGTTTATATATGTTGTCTGCGTCGTATTGATCTTCTGAAAGGAGTATGTTCAAGAATGTTTAACGAATTTTCAATTTTGCGACTCTCTGTTTTTGAAGGTTCGATGTAGCTCGAATCGAGTAGAAACTTTTTTCAAAAGAAGCAATAGTATCATTTCGATTGGAGTAGTTTGTTTTCGATGTTCGGTATTTGGCAAATAAAAAAAACAATCTTTACCGTTCAAATTCGATTCGAAGATTTCGTTCAAGCGACGTTTGCGGATGCGGCTTTACATGTTCTCGGCATCATGACGTTGGTCGTCTGAAAAAACTTATGTTTAAGGGTTTTGGACAAATTATGATTCTGTTGTCTCGCCTGGAGTTTGGACCCGGCTTCCATCTGGACCGCTGTTGAATGGTTCATCCATTGTTGGATCTTCCTTGAAGAAGTCGTGAAAGATTGTGTATTACCTGCAAAATATTAATTTGATTGGAAGAGAAAACGAGAATAGTTTGCACCTAAAGAATGAATACGAAAGAGGTAGTTTTGTTTAAATTAAAAGCGTGCGGTTGTTAGATGAGAAATTTGATGAAATAATCTAAACGGAGCTACCAGGGACGGCAAAAACCAAAGCTCACAAAAAACAGAAGCATTTTCCTTCAATTTCAAAAATTTCTGTTCTCGCCCTTTTCTTATAGATATGAAGAAACAACTGGTTTGAGCTAAGTTGTCATAAAAAAGCGGATATAGAAAGAACAAGAGACGGGCTGAGAGAACACAGGGCTAGTGCGGCAGGAAGAGAGTGGAAGAATGGTTAGAAAATGAGAATTTTTCTTAGATAATGAGAATTTCGAAAAATCAAAAGATAAACAACGGTGACAAAACATCAAAACGCTCACATACGAATTCAAATATTATTGAACTTAACTAACTCCCATGTACAAGTGCCTCTTATGTACAGTAAAGCCAACATTTATTCACTAGATTCAGCAAAAGAAGACTCGGCGGTGTAAGTGACCAAATGCGCAAATAGAAATGACTTAAGATCCAAATGAACCATTCAGCTGTTGCGAAATTCCAATAAACTGATAAGAAAAAGAAGAATTTACGGCGGCAAAAACAACAGTTCACGAAAAAAGCGGAAAAATTTTCCTCTAATCGCCAAAATACAAGTTGTCGCCTTTTTCTTGTAAATATAAAATGCACCTAACAGAGCGGGAAGAAAAAAACTGGTTTGAGACAACAAAAAATACAAAGAAAAAACGCAATATGGCGTGCTGAAATCACAAAAAACGGAAAAATAAACAACAACTGGGAGTGCATAAACGCAGAGCGGTTGCGGGGTGACGAAAGTGGCGAGGGTCAGTGGTCCGCAATGGGTTCGTTGTGTATGCACCCTATCCTCCGCCCAATTGCATACTCCAACGCGCACACACACCAATCGGCGGTGTGTTCTTATTTATTGCGCGCCAATATGGGATAGGTCATTCTTGTTTTTCCGCTTTCCCGCGTGCGTTGTCCAATATGCGTTTTTCTCTCCGCTGCCGCCGAGTCTTCGTTTTCTTTGGAAGTTGTCGCGATTAATAAAAGTCGAATGAAAAATTTGTATTTTATGTCATCTTCCTGTGCAAGTTCGGGCACTCACGCCGCCGAGTCTTCCTTATTATTTTCTGTTCAAAATGAAAGTAAAGCATTTTTCAAGAATGCCATCTTTCGCAAATAGCTCCGCCTCTCAGTGTTAATCTTGTTTTCACTACATCCGTTACTTTAGAAATTTTTTCTCTCTTTCAATCTACCAGTAATTTGAATCTTCTTTTTTGCAGTACTAACTTCTTCGTTATACCTTCTAACAATCAACATCAGAAACCATGGATCAGCGCCGCAAATCATTCAAAACTGTCTACAGCGGGTCAGATGAGAACCGAGTACAAATTCCAGGTAAGAAAATGCTGTGAAACCAGTAATAAGAAGGCCACCATAGCGGACTAGCGTAATCAAAACGAACAAAAATGTGAATTTCCCAAAAAACTAGAAAAAAAATAGTTGGGTTCATTTCAGAGATGCACGGACATGGAAATTTTTTGGCCGGACAACGGACAACGGACAACGGACAAACTTTTTTTTCAACGGACAACGGACACCGGACACCGGACAGAAATTTTTTTCGACGGACAACGGACACGGACAACGGACAGGCAAAAATTGACGGACAACGGACCACGGACAGCGGACAACGAACAAAATTTCTTCAAATCAACGAGTTTTTCCGTTACAAAATGACAAAAAATGCGATTTAACGAAGGAAAATAGTAGTGCAAAAGGAAACGGAGCTTATCGACCATTTTAACTGCCTTCCGAGACGGAAATATTCAACTTCAATTTTTCTGGTAAATGGACGGACAAAAAAAAATTTTCTCGGACAACGGACAACGGACAGCGGACAAAATAATTTTTCGGCGGACAACGGACACGGACAACGGACAGCCAAAAAATGGCCGGACAACGGACAACGGACAACGGACAACGGACTGTCCGTGCATCTCTGGTTCATTTGATTGAAAATACTATTAACCAGTTTCAGAAAATACAAACATTCCAAAATGAGGCAATTAATCACAACAATACATATTTTGAATTTAACCTTTTCAGACCGTCATCATCATGACTCAAACAACATATCTAGCCGCCTCCGTGAACGCCGCTCGACCCGATTTGGCGAATTGTCTATTTCTAACGGTAATTTTTTTTTAATTCAATAACTATCAAATTTAGAAAATCGATCTATACTGACCAAAAACTGACATTCTTGACTCTCCCTAGTCTCAAAATCACTTTTTTATAGTTTGAACTTTGAAAATCAATTTGAAACAAAACTTTTTCTATCTTTTTTCAGACACTTCTAACACGTCTAACGTCAAAGCAGTCACCAAACCGATCAAAGAGCCAAATACTGAACTTTCTACAAAAGACCGACAAGCACTCAAGAGACTTATCATTGCTCTTGGAAACAAATACGCTGAAACTATTGTGCTCCACGAGAAGGCATCAATGGAAGTCGAAAAACTGGAGCACCAGAAAAGAAAGCAAAAGAACAAAATCCAACAGTGGAAAGCTTTGCAAAAAACGAATTCGCATGGAAGAAACATTCAAAATCGATCCTATTCTGATTCCTTCAGAAGTAATTTCCAAAAAGCGCAGGATTCTCTCGACGAAATTACGAAAAATCTTCAGAAGGCGTGGGAAGACCAAGAAGTCACAAAAGAAAATATGGAAGAGGCTGAGGGCCGATTGGAAGTTTGAAGCCATGTGCTCTGGAGAAGCATACTATGAGGACGGCAAGTGGAAATGGCGTTATTGATTAATTTTCGATTTATACTCTATTTTATTTATTTTTTTTTTCACTTTTCTATACCACCTACCCCTTGACATTGTATTCATCTTTTTTATTTTCCTGTCAAAAATGAACTTCGTACAACGAATACTTTGTTTTTCGCTCACTGGAATATCATGGAGATTTGAAAAAAAATCAAACGACACTTACCACGTTTAGGAAATTTAAAAAAAGGATATACATGTATTGCAAAAATTTCGAATCTAGTTTGGAATGGTTTGAAATCAGAAATCACAGCTCTGTCGTGAAAAATGTTGTCTCAATTTTGCTTTTTGGAGATCTTCGTAAAATTAACATTCATGAATAAATTTAGCAAAATTATATTGGATTTCTGAAGATTTGAATATTAACGAAGTTTCAATCAAAATATTAATTCCTCTTCGGATTTTCAAAATTGGAATGTGTTGTTCATCAGAAAAAAAATTTGCAGTCGGAATGAGCTCAGATCTCACTTTCTGGTACCAATCAAGGAAATAAATGTGCCAAGCTGTTGTTAAATGCACAAATATAAAAAGTTCGGCACTTATTTGGTTTGGTGATATTTTTTTTGAATTTCTCCTTCGAAATGCTTCAAAAACGAAAGACTAAACTATGAAATTCACACTTTATCAACATGCAAAAATTTATAACCACTTTTGAAAAAATGCATCAAACACATTCGATTTTTTCACAAAAAAAGAACTATTTTTATAACGGGAGGATTGGAATTTAAAGAAGATTGTAATTTCGAACACTTACATTAAATGTTTCCTGAATATCACGACGGATTATGAGATGTTTGGAAACGAGAATAAAGAAAATGGGGATGCTTGAAGGACCGGTGTAGACTAAGCATTATACCGAAGTCATGTTTGGAAGGGTTGCAAAAAGTGTATCAAATTAAAAAATGAGCTAAAACATCACAATCACTTGACAGAAAAGAAAAAAATGAGTTGGGAAAAGTTTCAAAGACGGTCTTAGGATAAATGATGTAACGAGGGGAACAAAAAACGGGATGAACTGCTTGAGGAACAGGGATTTTCAAATAAAAACATATTAGGTTGGCTAATAAGTTTCTTTCGATTTTGGTAAAATTTTTCATCATTTTTTTAATGAAAGTAACATCCATAAGCATTGATAGTTGTCTGCCAACGCTACTACAGTTTTTTGCTTCCATTGGCCTCAAACGAGGAAAGCTGCGATTGAAAAGGTTTGTCAACTCCTTTTTGATGTCATCTTTTCAATCGAAGTCTTTTCTATCAAGATGACGTTTAAGAACCCCAAAAGACTATTTATTTGAAAGAGCAAGATTTGAAGAATACTGTGAATGCAAAAGAATAGGCCAGCCCAGCGACATGAATTTTTGTCGGGTCCGTCTAGTCACATGTGATCTCGCATTGTCGTGCTGGAAGTGAACCTTGGTCTTTTCTCCTTGTTCCGATTTCAATGCCAGATTCCATTGTTTTAATTAGAAACCATACGAACCGGCAGTTATAGTGGTACTAACATCTAAAAGTTTCCAGTCTTCATTCCTTCGAAAAACCACAAAGTTCCCAGCATACCCTTTTTCACGCAAAATTTAGGTTTCTAGACGTCCAGAGCTAGCTCTTCTTTGCCAATCAACCGGCCCTTCCACACATTGATAGAGCAACTCACCCACTCATCGTCTAGAGTAGTTAGATCATTCAGCCAACTGAACGTGCAAAGAAATGATGGGAGAAACATGCTCATGTCTACATGGCGATCATTGTCGTAGTCCTTCAAAACATGGGGTACGAATCGACCCAGTTATTGGAGTTGCCAAGAGACTTCAATAACTCTACAATTCTTCGTTGACTAAAAGCCAATGCCTTTGACATTTTACGGGTGGTTTGAAACGGATCAGTTTCAATTGGATTCTTCATGAGGTGCAAGTCCAACTTTCGGGCCAATCTTCGTCTTCCAGTCCAAAATGTTTGGCTTCAAGTCGATGAGTCTAATGCTTCGTGGTAGGAATCGTGGAAAATCGTCCTTTATCTATTTCTTTTCTTTTCTTGTGAATATTAGAATTTTTCAAACCAGGAAGGAATAAAAACAAAGTGCCATTTCAAAAGTGTAGATAGTGAGGGATGAAAGCATGCGGCATACTCGCCAACGGCGAGTAGAAGAAACGAGGCAAAATGTATATAGCAAGTCCGTAAGATACTCTATCCACCAAAAAAACATTCACCAGGAAAAAGCATCCCAAAGAAAAGTTACAATTTTTCAAAGTTGAACCTTAAAAATCGAAAGAAACTTATTAGCCAACCTAATACATCAATTGAGATAGTGTAGAAGAAAAACGGAAAATTCAACAACATGAAAGTTTTGTGTGCTTTTAATCTATCAAGAGGTGACCATTTTCAGCATCGTAATGATAGGTGATTGCCGATTGTGGATCAAATCCAGGAATTGCTCGACGAACAGCGGTCATCGCTTGCAAATGACTGATCCTGTCGGCACGCATCTCTTCAAGTTGCAGATACAAGTCACCGAGCCACATCGTTTCCGGTGTAAGTGCTGCATAAGGATTGGCATGCTAAAAAATGAATGCAGTCACGATAAGAGTAATATCAGTAACTTACAAAGTTCTCTTTCTTCTCAAGAGCTGTCAAATGTCGGTTTGTGTTGAAATGGAACGGATTGACAGTCTGACATGTAAGCATCACGAAGACAATCGATAAGTAATCGTCGATTCGGGTGTATATTTCGCCACGTGTGACGTTGAGACTATGGAAAGGTTGAAGAAATACTGGGTTATTCAATGATGGCGCATAAATGCGTGTGGCGTGGCCAAAGTAACTCAGGTTAACGCAGAGCTCCTGAAACATTATTCTCTTGATGACTATAATAAAAATACACATACCCCATTCTGAGCCACATCGAACATAATCGTCAGCGGTCTGATGTCCCGATGCAGAAAACCTTTGAGGTGCGTAGACTGAATAATACGGAAGAGACGATACCCAATTCGAATCGTATTCTCCTTCGAGATGTGGAACAGACGATCGTTCAGAATGCCCTGAAGCCGGATTCCTGTGTGAGAGTGAGCTGTAAACATTGATTAGGAAACAAAATCAGAGAAGAATATCCCAACCGATGAACTCGCTTCCAAGTGTTGTGAAATGATCGACGAACGTTGGTATTCCTTGCAAGCCGCCACATTCCTTGAACAACTCAATGTGCGCATCGATGCGTGGGTCCTCGGGATCGAATGCTTTCAGAATCACTGGCTTGTCGACTTGCAGATCCCTCGCGTAAAAGAAACGTTCCCCGTTCCAGTCTCCCACGTAATTATCGATTTTGTACCTGTCGTTGAGAACTGCACCATTTTGTACATAGCTCCTGTAAAACAAAAAAGTTTTTATCAATCCTCTGAATCAGTTTAAACGTCCAAAATCTCTAAATTGCAAGGAAAGAAGAAAAAATGAGAAAATTGCTTCTATTCTAGATGTGGCTGTTATATACTTCAAGAAAACGTAACCTTCAATATTTTTGTCTGACATTTCACGTAATTTTCATACACCACCGCCTATGAAAATATACAAAAACGGAATATTCAGTAAAAAACGGTGCAAATGCGAAATTTTCAATATTGGTCCGTTTCAAACTCTTCAAATGTTAAGTATTAGGTTGGGAGGAAAGTAACTGTTTGTGGACCACGACAGTGCATACTGTCAATCTTGGATTAATCACATTTCATCTTGCGTTATTCTCTAACTAAAAAATGGACAGTTACATTCCTTCCAACCTAATAGTTAGGAGCCGAGCTCCAGACTCCCAAATATGGTCAAAAACAGCCAAAAATCAATTGAAAAATGCTTTCTGTCATTTCATTGACCGGTGCTAACAAATGAAAAAATGAATTTAAACCATTTAAAACTCACATTTTGTTTTTTGTCGGTTTGATGGTTTGAACAAGTGCGACGAATGCGAACAGTGCGGGTTTGTCGAGCTACAAGAACACAATTGTCAGAAATCAACGGTAAAAAAGTGAAACACGAAAAAAAAATAACAAAAACAAAAGAGATTTTGAAAGGAAAAAACATAACTATGCTCGGGCAATCGCTGAAGAAATAAAAGGGATTGGCAAACCATTACTAAGAACTTAAAAAAAGAGGTGGGTCATTGTGTGGAATGGTGTGCGGTGTAAAAGAGAAAGAGAGGTGAGAGACAACGTAAAAAGAGAGGGATGAGGGTGAGTGGGGGTGCGTCGAGTCCTCTCTTACAATGTGGAAACGTTGTAGTCAAGACCGTCGTTGTCGCTCGGGTTATTGATTTCTTCCCCATTTAACGTTGAACTGTTCAAAACAGAATTCGAATTTCGTGAAAACGGTATTTTAAGTTTTCTAACAATTTCAAATACTAATGAAAATATCTAACTGCCTCATGAGATGAATTATATCAGACTGAGAAGGGAATGTCGTACAGGAAGCTCTTCAGAGTTTTCTCTAAACTGGCTCATTTATAGAATCAATTATGAGCATCCTGGAATTTTTCATTATTTTCAACTTTTTGAATTTACGAGGTTTTTCATGACCAGCCTCATCGAAAAATTGGATAAGGTTTTTTTGGTCAACCTTTTTTTTTCAATATTTCTGAAATGAATCAGTATTTTCACTTCCTCGCTGGGTGTAAAACACCGTCGTTCGTTTTCCATCCTTTTGGTATTTTTTTCAACCAGAAATCAGACGGAAATTAATAATCTGGAAATCAGAATTCAGTTTTTTAGTCTCATCTCACGATTTTTCTGCGAGGACAAAGAAATTAATTTACGTCAATCAATTCTTTTTTTAAATTCTTTTTTGTCTATATTAAAATTTTTCAACCAGTAATTACAGGTATACAGGGTGGGGCAAAAGTTCTGCAACCAAAAGAAGACGTCATAACTTCTCGGAAAATGGTACAATCCGGGTCAAAATTTGACAGGACTTTATAAAAGAGATTTGTAACTAAATTAAGTTATAGTTGTTTGTTTCTGGCAGCTCTCTTTCAGATCGCGGGGCTCAACAATTTTGGGTAGCTTCTTTGGCGGCAGGGGGGGGTGGTCTGTGGGTAAACTGTCTCATTCCGCGGTGAAAAAAATTTTGAGAGCACCCAAAAACATGTGTAAATAAACTTGAACATATGCTCTAAAAGTTTCAAATACTGAAATTCTCATCGGATTGTCGTCTGACTCGAGACAGGCCATCCTTTTCGGGTATGAAGTTGGAACATTTGGTTTTGGCACTTTTTGCTGAACCCTTCTTTCTGTATAAGTAAATCCTACATCTTTTTGGGTAGTCTAATATCACGATTTTTCAGGCACCATGACTTAGACAGCATAATATTCTAAATAAGTAGTATTCCTGGTACACTTTCTTGCCCATCTAGATCTGCCAAAAAACAGGAAAAAATCAAGTAAGGTGTGCAGAAAGTAGTGCCATCTTCGTAAAAATTGAGATAGGAACATGAAATTTTGCACATCTACTGAAGAAGAGACTGGGTAAAATGTGAACAGAAAATTTAAACACAAAAAGTGCGTCAGCGCGCGCCAGCTTCCGTCAAACTGTGGGTTGCAGAACTTTTGCCCCATCCTGTAAGTTTAAAAAATGTTTGATCTGGTGCGAGGATACGCTGTTAAGATTTCAGAGAATCCCTTTACTAAGATTCAGAACTCTTTCTCCCAACACTGTTACCAATTGAACTGATACTGTTCAATGGTTCTCATAGTGGGAACCACCCAAGGGAATCGAACCCACGAGGGTGTGCACCACAGCCAGTTGTTCTACCAACTGAGCTATGGAGGCACACGAACTTCTTTCCAGAAGAAATTTCCAATTTGTAATTAAAAGAGAATGATGTGTTCGAGATGCCCAAGCAAGATATTTGAAATATGAGGAGAAAGTCAAAAATCGTTGAAATGCACGTTTCCATTTTTTGAATGTTTTTTTTTGGAACATCTAGTTCGAAATCTCAAGATTTAAAATGCCGAAAAACGGTTGAGTTTGTTTTTTTTTCTAAATAAATTCACGTTTTCATTTTTTAGGTTTTCAGAAAAATATTTATTTCAAACATTCGAAAGTTGGAATTTTGAAAACGCGTTTAACCTCTTCTGTTTTTCTGAACAAATTCACAAAATGTTTGTCCTGATTCACTCACCTTCAGAAATCCACGCCGTTGGACCGTCAGCAAATAGGTTCCACAACTTGTTGTAGACATACATGGAATACATAGTTAGAAAAGAAGAAATTCAGAAAATTAAAAAGGATAATTTTCCGACGTCCATGCAGAAGGTCGTCAGGAGAAATATTAGGGCAGAGGGGGATTACAAGAAGGGGGAATGAATATTAATGATAGGTACTCGGGGGTATTTATAGTGACACTAGAGGGGGCGGAGACAAACCAGGTGTGCTGTCTTCACCTATGCATACTTTTATGGTTGTGATGTAGACTCTTGTTTGTACTGAAAATCATTATTCACATTTATAAACGAGGTTTTTTGGAAAATATAAGAACGTCAGACAAAATACATAGAATGGCACCATTGGAAGCATGAAGGATCTTTTAAAAATGCATAAACAATTCAAGCTAGCAAGAGTGCCAAATGACAGAAAATATTTACTGAGGCAAATAGTTTGATGACATGACTTTGTAAGACATAACTAACTTTACGTCAGAAGGTAATGTTGGCTCTTTTTCCACGCTCAAATTCAAAAAAAAACTTACATTTTTCAACAAAAATTCCAGCAACAATGAATATTATGAAACTCTTGCATTTCTAGAATATAGTTAGAAAATTATAGAGAGTGAAGAATCATCAGAAAAATCAAAATGAGTTCTCCAAAATCCATTCACTTTTAGGACTTTCGGAGAGAAAAGTTAGGCGTCCATTCAGTCAGAGAGAAGGAGTGAGATGATATGTATTTGGAAAATACAGAGGCAACTCTATTGATTTCCTCTCCTTTGTTTCCTCATTCTGCCTCATGTTTCTCAATTTTGCATACATATTAACATGTTACCCAGCGAAGAGACACCTCTAATACACCACCAGGTGAGATTAAACAGCAATATAACGTCTTCAGCCCATCATATGAAGTGTCATGTAATTTCACACATTATATACCAGACAAAAAACCTAATAAAATTTCAACCAATGAAACTTAAAATGAATAACAAACAAATTTAAAAAAATGCAATTTGTTTTGTTATGATCTCTCCTCTATCGTCTTGATTTGATATAGGGTATGATTTCGTTCGAGTTTGGATATCTTTTCCCAGCGTATTGTTCGACTTTTCAACTTTTGTCCTGAATGTTCAAGAAAGTCTGAAAAAGGAATATGTGCGATTTTTATACGAATTTGTTCAGAAAAACAGAAGAGGTTAAACGCGTTTTCAAAATTCCAACTTTCGAATGTTTGAAATAAATATTTTTCTGAAAACCTAAAAAATGAAAACGTGAATTTATTTAGAAAAAAAACAAACTCAACCGTTTTTCGGCATTTTAAATCTTGAGATTTCGAACTAGATGTTCAAAAAAACATTCAAAAAATGGAAACGTGCATTTCAACGATTTTTGACTTTCTCCTCATATTTCAAATATCTTGCTTGGGCATCTCGAACACATCATTCTCTTTTAATTACAAATTGGAAATTTCTTCTGGAAAGAAGTTGAAGGCATTGCCAATAAACTCACTTTTACTCTCATAAACACTGCATTATTACCATAAAAGTCTACATTACAACCATAAAACAATGAATGGGTGAAGACATCCCACCTGGTTTGTCTCCGCCCTCTCGAGTGTCCCTATAAATACCCCCGAGTACCTATCAGTAATATTCATTCCCCCTTCTTGTAATCCCTCTCTGCCCTAATATTTTTCCTGACGACCTTCTGCATGGACGTCGGAGAAATTATCTTTTTTATTTTTCTGAGTTTTTTTCTTTTCTAACCATGTACATGGATGTCTACAACAAGTTGTGGAGACTATTTGCTGACGGTCCAACGGCGTGGATCTTCTGAAGGTGAGTGAATCAGGACAAACATTTTGTGTTCCTTTTCAATTATCATCACATTTTTCAGAGGACCACTGTAATATCACTTCCAAAGCTGTTCAAATGACCAACTCGAATTTCTCCTACATTTCGGATAATGTCACAACTGCGTTGAACATCAATTGCAAAGTTCAAGACGATTTTCAACATGAACTACCAAAATTGCTGAAGCATTTTTCATGCTCATACTCAAAGTGGATTACTCTCGATCTGTCAATCTCTCCACACTTTGAATTTGTCCGTGTCTACGAATCCGGATTCACCAACCAAGATATGAGCGTCTACGTTGAGAAGGTTTTTTTTGGTGAACTACCGAATTTGATCGACTTTGAAGCAGAAATTGAAGAACTGGACCATGACGAAATCGCGAGTGAAGTCATAAAATTAGCCAAGAATGATCCAGAAACTTTAAGACTACTCTTTGCTTTACCACAACCACAAGCTCATGTTCCAGTCCCGCAGCACTCGATGTCCCCGATGTCAGCACATTTGCTTTTTCTCATGTTTCCAAGGGGCCATTCTCTGTATTTCTTACGACGTTTTTTTATATTTTCAATAAACCTCATTTTCAAATGTGAATTATCGTTTTATCACAAACAAAACAGAAAAAAGTTCCGAAATCGACTTATCATGACAAACGTTGCATGCTTCCAAACGTTCCAGCCGCGCGCTGACCTTTGCCGCTCATTCTTATACGGATTAAGGCTCTCTAGCTGTGTGTGCCTCCATAGCTTAGTTGGTAAAACAACTGGCTGTGGTCCACACCCTCGTGGGTTCGATTCCCTCGGGTGGTTCCCACTATGAGAACCATTGAACAGCATCAGTTCAATTGGTAACAGTGTTGGGAGAAAGAGTTCTGAATCTTAGTAAAGGGATTCTCTGAAATCTTAACAGCGCATCCTCGCACCAGATCAAACATTTTTAGAACTTATATCTGTAATCATCGGATGCGATAAATATTAATAAAGCAAAAAAGGAGGGACGTCAAAAATAATAATTTGAGGTCATTTATTCTTGTTGTTTTCACATGAAAAAGTTGGATGAAACTGTAGAAAAAACTTATTAGGATTGAAATTTAGTAGTAAATTCAATAAAGTCACATCCTCAAACTTTCAGCTAATACCACTTCATCCCATGTCATGCATGTCATCTGATACCATTCGATTTCTCATCTCTCCCTCTCATATTCATTGTCTTCATTTCAATTTCCAAGGCATCAGAAATTTAAGTCCTTCAAAAAAAAATATGGGACGATTTTTCGGACCTCTCTGAAATTCGAGAGTTCTTTCCCACAATAACATTTTTAAAATTGTTTTTAAAGCTGCACAAAAGAAGAAATCTTTTTTGAAGCAACCAGTTTTTTTCCGATCGGGGAACTTTGAAAACAGGATTGAGGATTTTTAAATGAGAATGACAAAAAAATTGAAGCAGATTTTGTACCGTATATACCAGTAAAATCAAGGAAAAAACTAATAAAACTTCATTACAGATGCGTGTTTAATAACGTTGGTGTAACTGAGATTTATAGGATTGAGGTCTTCAAGAATATCATGGGGCGAACAATTTGTTGGATCTAATCATGTTTCGGCAAAAAACGCGTGATCCTTCACATCGAAAAATGATAGGCGATTGGACGGGTCGACAGTGAACATCAGATCAAGTAGTTGGAACAGTGGAAGATCTTGCTGTTGACGCATCAATTTCCGAATGCCTTGAGCCTCGAATTCATCAAAAGGTCCGAGGAAGGTAAGATCGAGGCGACACTGTCTGAAAACGTACATCATTTTTTTTTAATATTGATTGTTTCTTGAAACTATATTAACAAAATTGTTGTTACTCACCCTCCTTGCTTTGATTGTTCCAGAAGCTTTTCTGGTACTGTGGTCTCCAATGTGTAGATGATATCCTTCAATTGGCTCTGTTCCTCCTCCAATTTTGAATCTCCACTTTCGAACATAAATGGTTCTTCTCCGGAATACATTTCGATGAGCATGCATCCCATTGACCACACATCTGATTTGACAGAATGTGGGATTCCTGAAATGGAACACATATGTTTCAACTTCAAAATAATTCCCACTTCAGCCAGGAGTTTCAGTCTAAAATCCGATATTTTTTCCGTTTTTTTTTCAATTCTTTTGTTCACAATTCCGAAAAAAAGCATATCCACTTTCCCATTATTTTTCCGATTTTTTGACGTCGTTTTTCGCAGACAATGGAAGATATCCATACGTTAACCGGGGATTCGCTTTAATAGTAGTACAGAGGCTATCTAGTACAACCACAAAGTTACCTTCAAACGGGTCGTTATAATTTCGTAGTTGGTCTAGATACGCTGTATACTACTATTTGACATAGGTTTCATCCAAATCCCCGGGTTACATATGGAGAGCTTATCGTGTCAACCCTGAACCTGATTTATTTCCGTTAGAATGTTTTAAGTGATGCTGATTTATAAAGATCAATAATATAACTGACTCACCTAGCAAAACTTCGGGTGCTCTATATACTAGTGTCTGAACACTCTCGTAGACTTGCTTCTCGCCATGTTGCGGATGGAACTTTGCATTGCCATAATCGATGACTTTCACGTCGGTTCCGGCCATTTTGATAACTGTGTGATTTGGACCTGATTCCGTTTCGTAGGCGAAATCTTTAATAAAAACGACGTTGTCCATTTTAAGGTCCAAGTGATAAATTTCCAACGTTTCCAGATGGTGCATAGCATCTGCCACTTGTTTTCCAATTTTTCTGATATCGGTGAGCGAAAACGTTGCACTTTGAGATTCGTGCAAATCTCTGTCGACCTCTGAAAAAATAATAGGTTTTTAGATGAAAAATGCGGAATGATGAATACTATATCAAAAATCTTTGTTTCTACTTTATGCTAGTTTCTACTGTAAAATACATATATATATCCCGACAAAACTCACTGTCTAAAACGTCAAATAGCGATGGTCCACAAGCAGGAGTGATAAAGACTTTCGGGGTGCATGTTGGTGGCGGATTCATCAATAAACCCTTCAAATGTAATAATAGGAGATTTTCGTGCGGATTCGCGGCGATTCTCTTGTACGCCTGAAACAAAATACAAATCAAATTTTCATTAAATTTTTCACTTACCTGCTCTTCTGGTAAAGCAAGATACACGTTTTTACGTTCCTTGATGACCTTTGCTGCGTAATCGTTGTTGTCTTCTCCTCGAACAAAGTACACGATACCGAACACGCCTTCTCCAAACTTGCCATTCACGATAACTGAAATCTTTTATATTTGAATCATTTGGTTTCGATCATTTCACTCACATTTCTCTCCAGTCTGCAATTCCAAAACCGGGGGTAAGTCTGGAGACTTGAATATGTCTGATTGTGATGCAGTCGCGACCTGTAGTACAGGAGGTGTTGATACTTTCGAGCTGATCCAATCTGGGTCATCCGTGTCAACCGGCGGTGACATCTAAAACCCATCAGTAAATATTGAACAATTATGCATCGATTAAAAACATGACTGTTTTTTTTTCTGACAATCATCTTATTTTTTGTTTGGATTTTACCTTATGAATCCCCATATCTCTGGTGGCTTTTGAATTCTCTTGTTGTGTGTTGGACAGGATTCTAGACGCCGAACTTTTGGTGATTGATGTTGGCGACCGAGGGAACTTTGACATTGCAGTCTTCTCTAGTTGTGGCTCTTTTCTGACTTCTTTTTCATTTGATGGTGACTGCTGAAAAGATAGTAGCTTTCCAAAAAAATACTTGAATGAAATCGGAATTCCTATATTTCTTGTTTTTTTTTCCAATTCTTTCAAAAACTCACTTCTTTATCAGCCATCGCACTAGAGCTAGGCTCCTCATTCTCTTGTGTTGTGTCATCAAAGTCTTTGCACTTTTTCTGACTTGATTTAGGCGGCGACTCTTGATTTCTCTTCATGGTTTTATTGCGAACCTGAAATTTAATAAATGAATAAATTACCAATTCTCACTCAGAAAATAATTGTTTGATAAGGAAAACGCATGCAAAATAGTAAAAATGGCCGAAACAAAAAAGACAAAGAAAAGGTACTTGTGAGAGACACTTCTCAAAAAAAATTTTCAAATTTTGAATAAAATATGAGAGGTCTCTCTCTATGAAGATACATACTCGATTGTCCGCAATGGGTTCGTTGTGTATGCACCCTATCCTCCGCGCACACTCCAACTCACACACACACACTCACACACCAATCGGCGGTGTGTTCTTGTGTATTGCGCGCCAATTTGCGACGTGTCATTCTTGTATTTTGCTTGCCCGCATCTCTCTCTCTCTCTCTCTCTGTGAAGGACGCATACTCGATTGTCCGCAACATGGCGTCGCAGTGTTAGAACTGCAATTGCTGTATATTCCACCACACAAAACTGATCTTTTCTCGTCCCCCATCTCCCGTTCACTACACTCGCCCTCCCCTGTCCTCTCTCTTTTCTCCTCCTCTTCCTCTCCCGGCCAGTTCTTATCGATTTTTTATATGTGTCTTTTTCACTTCGAAGGTGCGTTCTTCGTGAAACAGCCCAGTTCTTTTTTATCCTATCGTTCCTCAAATTTGTTCGCCTTTTCCTCCCGTTAAAATTGTGTTCAGAAAGTTAAGAAACAGTGATATGTCTTTCAGGTAATCATGTCGAATCGCTATAGATGCCCGTTTGAGAATCTATTGATTCTGGATTTTAATACGACTTGCGAGCAGAATAATTACGATTACCCCTCTGAAATCATCCAGATGAATGTTACTGTTATCAACATCAGAGATAAAATGATTGTGAGTTTCAAAAGTCAAAAATGTATTTAAATAAACTCTCAATTTCAGAGAGAAGATCAGACTTTCAACCGATTCGTTAGACCAGTGATCAATCCAGTGCTTTCGGACTATTGTTCCCGTTTGACAGGTGATTTTATTTTTCTCAAACTGCCAAACTTGAAACAAAAACTTTTGCAGGCATTGATCAAAATTCGATTAACACCGCGGACGTGTTCCATGTGGTCTACGACCAATTTGTTGAATGGCTCCGAGAGCACAACTTCCAAGAGAAAACCTTCGCCTTCGTGTGCGAGGATCACCAAACCATCTGGCTCCATGCACAATACCAGTACTTGTTGCGCGATCGGTCCATGCCAGCTATTTTCCGTCAATGGATTAACATTACGACGGTTTTGCAATATCTTATCCCCGAGAGAAACTATGACAATCTTCCTGGAGAGGTCAGTTTTGTGAATATTTATATTTCTTGGAGCACCTAGCACTTTTTAAGTAGTCATATGATAAACAAACTTGGGAAAAAAACTAAAAAAAAAACGATAATTTCAGACTTTCGTCGACAAGTCTTCGAACTTTTACAACATTGAATTCGTCGGAAATTCTCACAATTCTATGGACAAATCTTCTTACCTTGCCAAACTTACTAAGAGACTTCTAGACGATAACAACTTGGTCACTGTAAACCGTGTTCTGAGATGCAACGTTAACGTAAGTTTCTGAATAGTTTCACTCAAATATAGGCATCTGATTGTGTTACAGAGTCGCAGAGTTCCATTGAACGTCGATCCAAACTGGAGGACCACCTTCCAATCGGCGATGCTTGTTTTCGGAAGAATGTTGCCCCTCGTACCGGCTGTCGTCTACACATACTTCACGGATGACGACTATGCCAAGTGTCAGTACTGCAAAAATGGTCCAGATGTTTGCACTGGCGTGGTTCACGAACAGTTTCCCTATGAGGTGTATGAGCAGCTTGTGGAGCCCAGTGCATTTGCCTCCGCTGCAAGGCTTGATATCGATTTCGACGGCGAGGACGAAGACGAAGTCGAGGACGAAGAAGATGTCAATGACGAAAACAACGTCAATGACGAAAACGACGTCAATGACGAAGATGACGTCGATGACAAAGACGAGGATTAAACCATTCTCGTTACTTCTGATACCTTGTTACCATTCCTGAAAGACTCACGCTGATTCGCATTTTTTGTTAATTTTTTAGAGATCAAATCTCTTTTTTTTCATCCCGCTCCCATGTTAAACCTTACTCCACGTGTTTTTTTACATTTTTACTGTTACTTTTCTACTGCATTCAAATGTTCCCAATATTTTTGCGCCGTATTCCTAGTTTCTAACTAGAACTTTGATTTATTAATAAAATAAGGGAACTAAAATCAATGTTATTTTTTTTGAAACCAAAAATAATAGGTGTGCTGACAAACGTTCATTGATTGGAAAAGTGAACATTTTGTCATCATTTGGAACATTCCGATTTTTCTTATCGTCTTCAGGTATGTGAAAATTGTGGTCGTCCTCTCCTCATTAGTATTTTTCTGATTGGTTTTCTCTGCGTAATTTTGATTAATTGTTTTGGAACTGGCAGACACAATGACAATTTAGTGCCTGTTCAATAACAAAAGTCCAAAACAAAAACGATGGTTTCTTATTGAACGTTATACAAAAAAATAGCGAATTTAATTAAACCAATCCGAGAAAAAACTCCATGAATATTAGGTTGGCAAATAAGTTTCTTCCGATTTTGGTATAATTTTTGATGAAAATTTTCTCAAAGCAGAGGCGGCTAGACCAATGAAAGTAATGTCCATGAGCATTGACAGTTGTCTGCCAACGCTTCGGTAATTCCTTAATTGTATTGGCCCAGTACGAAGAGGGCTGCGATTGAAAAGATGAGTCAACTCCTATTTGGTGTCATCTTTTGAATTGAAGTCTTTCCTATCAAGATGACAGCTGAGAGCCCCAAACGACCATTTTTCTGAAAGGGCAAGACACGGCGAATGCGACAGATGCAAAACAATAATTCAGCCAAACGACCTGTTTTTTTGGCGGATCTCTCTACTCAGGGGCGATCTCGCATTGTCGTCCCGGAAGTAGTCCTTAGCCTTTGCTCCCTGTTTCGGTTTGACTAACGGACTTAAATTTCTCCTATTGTGCAGCTTACAAGGTGGCAGTTGTAGTGGGACTTTCATAAAACAGTTCCCGGTCTCCTCTCCTTCGACAGAGCACCAAAGACAAAGCATACCCTTTTTCACGATAAATTTAGGTTTCGGGATGTCCAGAGCTAGCTATTCTTTGTCAATCGACTAACTGTTCCGCACAGTGTTAGAGTAGCTTACCCACTTCTTATCCACAATAATGAGATCATACACCCAACTGCACGTGTAGATAAATGATAGGAAAAACATGCTCATATCCACATGGAAATTCATATCGTAGCCCTTCAAAAAATTGGGTACGAACCATCCAATTTTTTGACATTGCCAAGGGACTTCAATTTGTTCACAGTACTTGGTTGACTAACGGGCGATGCCTACAGTGCGTTCAATAATTATAGGACCCCCCTCGATTTTGAGGGTTCTGAAAAAACTAGAAATGATATGAAAAATCTGTAAATGCCATTCGATTCAAAATACAAAATAACCCCCAGGTACAAATTTTCATGTCCCTACCTCTTTTTACACTCCCGTACCATCAAAAAGACCCTCCTGCAGGCGTTCAATAATTATAGGACCCCCCAGAAAAACGAAAAATCGCAAGTTTTTTCGGGACCAAATATGGACCTTTTTTAGTTGGAAATCATTAAAATAGTCTCAGAACAGCCTATTTTGACGGTTTACACAAAGGTTGATTCCTGTATTCAGGTTTCAGAAAAAATTATTTTTAGACATTTTCGCTATTTTTTGAGTTTTTGGAATAAATTTTGAATAACTTGGTTTCTGTGTGAGATTTTGAGCTGAAACTGAAAGGGAACATCTCAGGAATGATCATGATCATGTTGCTAGTGCTCAAGGCATTTTCGAGCTTTGGTTGCTCAAAATTGAGCACCAATTTTGAACTGAAAAAATATGCCCAATTGAAAATATTCCAAACTTGTCTAAAATTTTTGAAAGATGATCAAAGTGACCACAATTGGCATCAAAGTTATTATTTTTTACGGAAAAATGATATTCGACCGTAACTTCAAGGTTTTTGACAAAAACCAGAATCACCGAATTTCATGGTCAATTTTTGAAATTTCAGTTCAGCCTAAATTACAAACAACGGCTCAGAATAGTATAAGAGCAATTTGTAAATAATTCAAATCCCTGCAAAAGTATTGTCTATCAGTTTCAGCTCAAAATCTCACACAGAAACCAAGTTATTCAAAATTTATTCCAAAAACTCAAAAAATAGCGAAAATGTCTAAAAATAATTTTTTCTGAAACCTGAATACAGGAATCAACCTTTGTGTAAACCGTCAAAATAGGCTGTTCTGAGACTATTTTAATGATTTCCAACTAAAAAAGGTCCATATTTGGTCCCGAAAAAACTTGCGATTTTTCGTTTTTCTGGGGGGTCCTATAATTATTGAACGCCTGCAGGAGGGTCTTTTTGATGGTACGGGAGTGTAAAAAGAGGTAGGGACATGAAAATTTGTACCTGGGGGCTATTTTGTATTCTGAATCGAATGACATTTACAGATTTTTCATATCTTTTCTAGATTTTTCAGAACCCTCAAAATCGAGGGGGGTCCTATAATTATTGAACGCACTGTATAACATTTCACAAGTGGTTTGAAACGGATCGGTTTCAATAGGATTCTTCAAGAGGTCCATGTTCAACTTTCGGACCGATCTTCGTCTTCCGATTCTAAATTTTTGGCTTCAAATCGATCGGTCCAATGCGTGATGGTAGAGACAGTAGGAAGTCTTTCTTTATCTATTTCTTTTAATTTCTTGCGAAAATCATGATTTTTCAAACCAGGAAGAAATTAAAATAAAATCACATTTTGAAACGGTAGATGGGAAGGTGCGGAAGTAAGCGACATGCTCGCGAACGGCGACCAGGGGGAATGAGGCAAAATGTATATAGCAAGTCCGTGCAATACTCTATTCAACAAAAAAACATCCCTCAAGAAAAAGTATCCCACTGACCAGATATGAATCTTCAAAGTTACGCATTCAAAATCGGAAGAAACTTATTTACCAACCTAATATCATGTTTTAGGGAAATCCGGCAAAATTTGGGAGAAATCTTTTTGTTCGGAAGTTTCGACCGAAAAAAACCGGAAAAATCGAAAAAAAATCGTTTCAATTTTGGGCTGAAATATCGGGTTGAAGTGACAATTTTTCAGAATCGAAACTTATTTTTGATGTGCCTTCAATCTTTAAGTTGTTTTGGGAAATTTTCAGAACATTTCTGGATCACTCAAGTTATCCCAATACCTTTTTTCCTATTTGAAATTGGGTTTTTTTTTAAATTGACCTAATTTATTACCGACCGAACAAAATGTTTCAACGAAAAAATTTTCCGTTCGAACATTTTCCAATTCCAGAGCTCCGAAAATTGTTTCGCTCTAATTTTCTTTTCCAGTTTTGAAATCCGAAAAATTTTCCGCCAACTTTTTTTTGTAACTGACAGAAAAAAAACGAAAAAATTTTACCGATATCGAAAATTTTCCACTTAGTCTTGGACAGAACAGCGCAATGGCGGCACCAGACGGCTAGACAGAAGGAGGGTAGAGCGGCTCGGAGGACAGTCGGAGTTGTAGGCCCGTCCACAGGCGCGTGGTTCCTCATTCCCTTCTCTTCTATTCAACTCACGGACACTGACACATTCGCACTCACAACACACACACACGTCTTTCTCCCTCCGCTTTCACACACTCCCCGCTTTCCTCTCACTTTTCCGTGCTTCCTCTTTCAATCTCTCTTCTTGTGTTTTTTTTTTCTCCATTCACATTTGCTTTCTATGCTCTCTTCTTTCTTTCTCTCTCCTCTCAATTTGATGATTATTCAATCTGAACGGAAAAAAAACCTTTCCAGAAAGGGAAATCAACTCTTCCGGCCTATCTGAACATTCTAGTTATGTGTCTTCCGTTCTTCTTTTTCAGAAAAAACCATTTCTGATTCCGTTTGAGTTATTTTACGTTTACCTGCTCAATCTCTAATGTGTTTCTAATAATTTTATAACTTTTTTAAAAATTAAAACAATGTTCATTTTTCAGGAGTGAGAACGAATCGACTTGGGCGGTTAGACCTAGCGTGAGTTTGACACAACTTCAATATAATAAAAAATGACAATTTTTCAGCACTCTCTGGTCCTAACCTGATTTCTTGGGCCGAGGTGGTTTTCTTATTTTTTTCAACTTCAATGTATTAATCTATGGTGAGTCATAATGAATATGTTTCTTAATAACTTGAATTTTTCAGGACCAGTGTGTATGGACCTCGATTTTAAAGAGATTTGATTTTTCTGAATATGTAAGTTTCTTTGCCAATGATTGTGATGACAAATAAATCTAGTGAAAGTTACCCGAGCTTCGTAAACAGGCTCAAGCCAATTGAAATTGCTGCGTGGCAGAAAATACTGTATTTCCTCTAATAGAGGCTCATAGGCTTCTATTTTTTAACTATCTTCTGAGGGTGGACTAATTTTTAGAAAAAAACGCTCATATTGAAAGGTTTTCGGTTTTAAGAAATGGTTATAAAACGACAAGAACCAACGGAAGTTATCAGAAAAATTAACAAAAAGCATAGTTGCAAAATCACGGGCTGGCCCGTCGTTGCCTCAATTTTTATCGATTTTTTTTTTCGAAAATTTGAAAAAAAAACTATTTTTTTTATTACGTTCCACTCATTTAATTTTGTTAAAAATGAAATTTTTTCTTTGATTGAAAAAAATGTTGCACGTCTATTTTTTTTCGTTCCAAAGCTATCTGTCGAACTTCCAATTCTTAATGAATACCGTAAAAACTGTAATAGATGAGCCTTGGTCAACTGATAAAATGTATATCATATCAATACAAATAGTTTATCAGTTGACGCATCTTTTATAACTTTCATAAGAGCCAAGAAAAACCTCAGACTTCAGAGTGAGGGGGCCCTTCTATTACAAGTTTTACGGTAGGTGTTTTCTTTCAGAAAATTCTACGTTGCAAGATGAAAAACCGAAAGCAAACAACCAACAGAAAACGGAAGGTAAAGTGTCGAAGTCGGAAGTTTTGAGATCTAAAATTCCTTTGTTTCAGTTCAAGGCTCTTCGTGTGGGAAAGTATTGGCTTCTGTCAGAACTCTCTCGTTCCACAGAGACAAATTACATTCCACCGAAAACTATCGCCTCCTCTGCAATCGTTTTCTCTTGTCCCATGAATCCTCAAAAGACCATCTCTCCATATTCCACGAGATCAATCGATCGATTAGCTGTTCCTGTTGCGGTTGGACATTTTTCAATTTTTCCGTGTTGAACGTCTTAAACAGAACCATCGTCGTCAAGAAGTCGGAATCTCGTCAGCAGAATCTGCACCGATAATGGTCCCAAGGGTTCCAAAGCCGTGCCCACAGCTGGAAGGTCCACGTGGGATCCCGAAGACCGGCGCGCAAGCTGGCTTCAAGCTCGAAATCCGCTACATTTGGGACGACGAGACCGACAGGAACGGAGAATCTTTGTCTGCATTGGAGTCTTCGAGATTCGCTGGAGACATCAAGGTGAGAGATGGGATTCTGAAATTTTCCGTTTTTTTTGGGATAAGATATTTTTGAGCCCAATTATCTCGGCTCCCATAAAAGTTATCTAGCTCTTTTTCTTTTTGAGAGAACTCATTTTAGTCTATAAACTAAACTCGATTCAAATTGAATCACCTAAAATTATGATTTTTCTTTCAGAACCCTCCCAACACAATGCCCATTTTTTTTGCAGTCTGGTCATACTTTTACAAGGACCATCCATTGCTGAATGTGATCTCTGAATGGTACTGTACTTGAAACTTGCTTCTTTTTGTTTTCAAGATGATTTTTTAAGGAGTAACTATTCACCGACCCCACTCTCTCCAAACCCATCAATGGATCAAGGACACAAAAGTTACATGATCAAAAATCTCCAGGAGTTGCAGCAGTAGACATCTACCCGTATAAATTGAGAACTACAGTATCCCAATGCAAATGACTCGTTTCCCCCATGTTTCCATCAGTCACATTTATGCATCGTTTTCGCAATAGGTCGTGTCTTGTTTCTCTGCAAAATGTGTCCTATCCTTCTTTTTTGTCTCTTTTTCTCTGGTTGATTTTTTTGGATTTTTTTTTGATAAATTTTTTCTCCGCGCATTTTTAGTGCAATCTATTTTTTGTGCTCACCAACATATGATGAAACTGCATAGTATCCCAATCGCAAGGCCTAAAAGAATTGGGGAAAACACGAATATTTTGATTAGCCGAATTGGGGAAAAAACAAAACAGAAGAATTTCACAGATGTAGTGAGGATCAAAAGCAACTGAACAACTTCAATAATGTCATTTTCAAAAAGTATTCAGGGAAATATGGTGAAATTTTAAAGTCTATTTGAGTATTTTGAGAGAAGTTACATAACTTTAAACGTGTTGCAAAAATTTTGGCGCACACTGTATTTTGCGCACCAGTCCTAGTTTCTAACTAGAACTTTGATTCATTAATAAAGTAGGGGGACTTCAATCAGTGATGAAAAAATTGAAAGGATTAACAAACAAATTTCAGTAGAAATGCAGTTTTTTGTTCTGATCTCTTCGACTTGATTCGATGTCGGTTCAATGATTCTGTTGGACTTTTGGAAACCTTGTTTCCGCGCATTTTTCAAATTTAAATTTGGTAAATTTGAAACTTGAAAATAAGGTTTTTATTGGTTTTTTGCTATTCTAGAAACAGGTATTTCTAATGAGCTGAAGTTCGTTTTTTGACAGTTAGTCATAATATTTGCTGAAATATGTTGCTTTCATTTTTTGGAGGAACTGGAAATTTTCATTTGAAATCACTTTTGGACTTTTTTTAAAAAAAAATACAGGAATTCAAACGTATTTTCAAAATTTCCATTTTTTACTTTTGATCTGGATATTTTTCTGAAAATCGGAAAAATGAAAACGTAATTTACATGTTTGTAAAAGTTTATTCAGAAAAAACGAACTCAATCGTTTAACAGCATTTCAAATCTCGAGATTTCGACACAGATTTTCGAAAAAGACATTCAAAAAATAGAGACCTGAATTTCAACGATTTTTGATTTTCTCCTCATATTCCAAAAATCTTGCTTGAGCATGTCAAACACATCATTATCTCTTAATAACTTTTTTTCTCAGTTACAAATTGGACATTTCTTCAGGAAAGAATTCGAAGACAATGCCAATAAACTCAGTCTTAATGTCATAAATCCTGTTTTATTACCATGAAACTATGCATAGGTGAAGACAGCCCACCTGGAATTGGCTCCGCCCCCTCGAGGGTCCCTATAAATACCTCCGAGCACCTATCAGTAATATTCATTCCCCTCTCATGTAATCCCTCCCTTCCCTATTATTTTTCCAGACGACCTTAGGCATGGACGTCGGAAAAATATTCCCTTTTATTTTTCTGAATTCATTTCTCTTAAACTACGTATTCTATGGAAAGAATCCAATTTCTGGGTTTTTCATATTTACAAAACATTTGAACGAAGTTTTCAACTGTTCACCAATCTACTAAATGGAGATCAGTAAACAAGAACCAAGAAACAAAATGGATCATGGACTGGATCAATGGACGTGGATCTTCTGAAGGTCATCACCACCGATATCACTACAGATACAATGATTACAAGACAAAGGTATTGGATCCCATCGAAGAAAAAGTTGCAGCAGGCACATCCTCTATATAATCGCTTTTTATTCTGATTTCACTATTTTTCATCTGTTATTTTTTGTTTGTTTTTTTGAAGATTTCATTTTTCTAACTGGTTCTCCTAAACGTTTCCTGTAATCTATTTCATTTTCTTATCCAATTTGTACATTGTCAATTTTGCCGTTATCATTTTTCATTCCCGTTAAATTATATATTCTGAATTATGAGTATTCCCAAATCCATCACATGCTTTGCCCCACAACTGAATATTTCTTTTATTTTCTTTTTCTAATTTTTTTATACAAGGAATCTCTCAATTTTACAAATTTCTTTCTTTTTTTTCAAATTGTGAAACAATAAAAGATCACAACTTGTATTTTATCTTCATTCTCCTTTCTTCAATATCCAGAATTTCATTTCTCGACGGCACCAAAGGAATACCGTAAACACTCTAATACATAGCCCCTCCTAATTGAACGCCACCCTCTAATAGAACGTTCTCTGAGCGGTGCTCCGAAAAATACAACGCCACCCTCCAATTGAACGCCACTCTCCATTTGAATGTCACCTCTAATAGAATGTCATCTCCAAAATTGATTAACAACTTGCCAGATTTTTCATTTGTTGCATTTCGAGAGGTTGAGACATTATGTTGGTAAACATTTTAAACTTTTTTTTTCAGATTATTTTTAACTTTTCGCTTCTTTGTCTTCGCTTTTTTACAATTTGTTCGGTAGGGATCTTAAAAGAATCTTCGAAATGTTTTTATGCGAGAAAAAAATTGATGTCGAATAATAGAATGCCACCCTCTAATTGAATGCCACTCTCTAATAGAACGTTCTCACAGCTATGCATTGAAAAATAGAACGCCATGGCATTAAATTAGAGTTTTTACGGTATATGTCAGCCATCGGTGTTTCAAAAAACATCTGAAATAAAAATAAACTAAATACAGGTTCTTCAGACCACCCATGTTTATGGTCATAACTTGAGAGCTGTTAGAGGTATCAACCTAATTTTTGGATAATCAGATTTGGGACAAAAAATTAAATCTAGTCGACAATTTTTGTAATGAAACTTTAAAAACCACCCGAGTTATCTGGAAAAGTCTGAAAATGTGACTTTTGCAAGCGTTGAAAGTTTATACGTCCACTCCAAAGATCAGTAGATCACGACTTCCAGCGAAGACAGAGGTGCCCAATTTTGATTCTTCCTTTTTGTAAACGGGATTGAAAAAAAACGAAATACACCATGACACACATTTTCAATAGGCCACAGAACCAAAAATTGAGTGATTCTCGAAAAAAAACGGAAATTTCAAAAAATTCAATTTTGAAAGTTTGAGTTCAAATGTCTCTCCCGATCCCTCTCTTTGTGTTTTTTATTCTCCATATGTTTTCTCTGCGTTTTCCTCTCTTTCACCCTCTCTTTTTTCTCAATTCATTGGTTTTCAATCTGAACGGAATAATTTCAAACAATATATCCCCGAAAATGCCTTCAATATACATAAGAAGGCGAAGAAGTACGGGTATTTGATTTTCTGTGAAATTATGAAGTTTGTCGACAGCTACGTGTCTTTCTTTTTTGCGCTGCAATTATCCCGGGTATTTTCTTTTAATCTCCGCGACGTAAAAAAGGAGGCCCGCGTCGGTGGACGAGGTTTCTCATTTCTCTTGAACTGAAGCACCTTGTCCATCTGCAACATGTTTTGTATACTTACGTCCTCGTTTTTTCGTACTTCAAAATCATTTTTTAACAAAGATGTATCAAAAATTATTAGGAAGTTATTCGGAATTCATGCCCGCAAAATTTTTTCTCTGGCCGGCCAGGGCCAACCCGGGCCGGACCATGATTTAGTAAGTATGATTATCACGCGTTTTCGGAAACAGTTCCATTGGCAGAACAGCGAAACGGCAGCGGCAGACAGTGAGACGAAGAAGCAAGAAGTGGACGCCAGACAGTTAGACAGAAATGCGAGATGGCGGCTCCAGACGGCTAGACAGAAAAAGGGTAGAGCGGCGCGGAGGACAGTCGGAGGCGTGGGCCAGTCTACAGACGCGCTGTTCCTCCTTCCCTCCTTTACTATTCAACTTTCGGATACTACCACACATTCACACTCACAACACACACGTTCTTCTGTCTGCGCTTCCACACCTCCCCCGCTTCCTTCCCACACTATCGGCTTTCCGTGCTTCCTCTCCCATGCCCTCTGCTTGTCTCTTTATCTCCATTCACATTTGTTTTCTCTGCGTTTTCCTCTCTTTCTCCCTCTCTTTTTTCTCAATTCATTGGTTTTCAATCTGAAAATTTCCCCGGGTATTTTCTTTCGATTTCCACGACGTAGAAAAGGAGGCCCGCGTCCATGGACAAGGTTTCTGATTACTCGAGAACTGAAGCACCTTGTCCATCTGCAACATTTTTTGTATATTTTTGTCGGCGTTTTTAGGAATACTGATTTTTTGAAATTTTTTTTCATTGTCATAGAAAAAAAAACAAAACTTTGAAAGATTTTGATTCAACAAACAATTTTGTCGGACTCCTCGTTCCAGAAAAAGATATCTCTTTCTTCCTGTCTGCTACTTCTCGTTATGTGTATTCCTTTCTTCTTTCCAGAAAAAATTTTCCGATTCCGTTTGACTTATTCTGCTTACCAGCTCTATTGATTTACTTTTTCTAATAACTTTGTAATTACAACAGTTCGTCTAAGGAGTGAAAACAAAACATAATTCTGATTTTGTTAATAGTTTTGAACTTTTGAAAGTTCTAACCATCCACAAAATTCAGTTCACTTTTGTTTCACCTGGTTTTTAGAGTTCCAAAGAAAACCCTTGAAAATGTCCATACCTCATTTGAATAGATTTGTACAAAAAAGTTGTTAACTACAAAAATGAAGCTCTATTTTGCTCGATTAATCTGAACATTTTCAGATTTTTCGATAATGGTTAAAGTTTCTTTTTGAAATTTTTGAACTAAAAAAAGCAAATCGAATTTTCCTTTTTTTGATGGTACAATTATAGAAAAACCGATTTTTGTTCTCGAAGGTATATCTGACCTATTGACTTTACCAGTTGCGATTGATTTCTTCCTTCCCATGAGCATGCGCACCCCACCTGGAAATAAGCTCCGCCCCCTAACCCGTCATCCCTATAAAAGGAAACCTATTCTGTGGTGTAGTTCAGTCTCCCAATTTTCTCCCTTTTTTTATATCTCTTTTTTTCTATTGATTTAACCACCGCAAAAGTTTATTGATCCACTTTTTTGGCAATAGACTTTTTGTTTTCGAAAAACTCTTATTGGCTATTGATTTTATGCTTATTTGTGTGCGTTTTTAGCGGTATCGCGATAACGGAGTAGATAACAAAAAAACAATTTATCCATTGATGAAATGTTGTTCATAATGTCAGCAACATTTTATCGATTGACTTGTTTTTGATATCTCTCATAGAAATTGTGTGAATCAATGTTTTGAATTTTTTTTCAAAATGTCTTCTTTTTCCGTTTTTCCGTCAACTTTTCCGAGGATGCGCGTTAGGAGCTTTAATTATATTTTGAGGTGCATTAACAAAAGTAGCGGCAGTTTTTTTATGGCACCCTTCTTCGATGCCGTACCATGGAATTAAGATTACTTGGTCGATTTTAAGATTTTTTCTATTTTATAAAAAAATTTAAATGAAGATTCATGAGTAGCAGACGAAAATATTAAGAATGAGATGAGTTTTGAGATCAGGTATCGTCAGTTTATTCGAAAAATCATTTTCAATGATTGTCAAACGATACGCCTTCAGCTGCATTATCGGCCATATCGGTTTTCCGTTGGTTTTTTAGAAATTCAATTTCCTGCGTGATGGTGTCTCTCGCTTTGGTATTTTTTCCTGCAAGTTATACTGTAGCGCTTTCTTAGCAAAAAAAACTATGTTGTAGAATAATAAATTTTGAAATGTTTCAAATTTCAGTTGTGCACATCAACAATGCAAGCAAATCAATCGTCTTCCAATTCGGATCAAAAAAAGGTGAAAGCCGTCGATACAAAAGATAATGCAGTCGATGCAAAAGCAACGCAAAAGAAGGGGAAGCCCACTAGCTCCAGATTCGGTAAAAAAGTGAGTTATTTTAAAATAATGAGAATTGAAAAAAAAACTGTCCAAACAGTAGGCAATTTCGATCAAAAAATGTATTTTTTATAGAGATATTGATTAGATCTCCGTTTTTGAAATGATGTGAACATTTTTCAAGACGATAGATTTTCATTGATTTTGATTTTTTGCAAAATTGGAACAAAAATGAAATTTTTCAGCGTAAAGGAAACAAGATAGAACTTTAGTTTTTAACACAAAAAATGCCCAGAACGTTTAGAGAAAATCGTTCTAAATCAAATTTAGTCAATATCTCCATGGAGCAAAATTTTCATTTTTGACCAAAATTTGCCACTGTTTAGACAGTACCGGCTGATTCCGAAACGGATGTTAATTTTTCAATTTAAAACTTTCCCAACCTTCTAAATATATGTTATCAATGCTTTAAAAATAGTTTGAACACCTGTCCAACATTCAACAAGAGAATTCTCAAGCCATCAGAAATATGGTGACTCATAGGCAGTGCGTGTTTTTTGAGAATCACTATTCCACAACACCGCACTACGAATTACTTCGTTTTTGACACTTTTTATGTTGCCTGAAGTTATTTAAATCTAATTCTTGAAAAGTGTACAGCTTGTTATGAAACTTATGTCTCTATTCGATTGAGGAAATTTTTTGAAAACTGTGGCAATAATTCTTTTTCAGTTTCGAAAATTTCAGAAAATATCCCAATACAGAAATCCCGAATTTCAAAATTTGAAAATATCAGAAATTTGGTAGTTTTGAAATAAAAGCTTATTAGTATGAAAAATTTAAAAGTTTGAATTTCAGAAGCAACATAAGTCCGAATGGATTTGGTCACCGGATGATTATCCTCTGCCCGAATATCCGGAGCAAAAATTCCCTAAAGAAATTCCTCAAGGACCAGCAAGAGTTCTGAATTACAAAGTAGAAGACCTCGATAAAGAATTTAAAAAACCTTAAAAATGTTATGCTTTTTCAATCATTGCTTTTGATTCTCTTTTTCTCTCTTCAAAGTTTTACTTTTCTAATTTTTTTTTTAATTTTTGTGTTATCTTCTAAAAAAATAATCCCCCCTTCCAAATGTTTTTTTTTTCGAAAATTACCCACCCCATCTTTCCTTTCAATTTTATCACCGATCGACATTTTAATAAATAGATAAAAACAAAATAACGTTCTAGTTTGAAAAGAAAATGTGAGATTGTATCGAATGTTCCGTTGAAAAAACTGAGCAATAAAACATGTATTCCCTTGAAATGCAATTTTTCGAATTTCCCGCTTTTTTTCAAATTCAAAATTTCAGAATTCTACACAGACTATGGTATTACAATAAATTAAGAGAAGAACATTTTGAAATCCAAAGGAGAAGAGATGGAGAGACAAGCAATGTGTCTGCTTCCACGATGTATTGTTCACAATTTTGATTTCATAGTTGTCCAACACCATAGCATTCTTAGATCAGATAACACAACAGCAGAGTATTTCTAGATAAAACATTCATTTGAACTCGAAAATGAATCAATGATGGGATAACCAAATGCCACGGGGTGAGTGAATACAAAAACGGGTGATTCAATTAATTATAAGAAGTTGCTATAATAATAATAATAAAAAGGAAGGTAAGAATGAAGATCAGGGGAAGAATACAATTAGAATATTATTTTTAAAAAAACTTGGGTAGGGATAATCCGAAAATAAAATTTGGATGAGGGGGGTTACATTTTTTAACTACAATTTGAATAGAGAATAAAGCATGTTTAGGAATAAGAATGAGGGGAAAAGGCATAGCATTTTCATGATTTTGGGATCGCTTCCTCTCCTTCCAGAAACTTCTTCCAATTTTTGCTTTTTGTAAGCTCATGCTCAAAATATGATTCTGGGTTGCATTGAGCATTGACCAGGAGAATCCTTTTTCGAGAATTCTTTATCGAGGTCTTCTACTGTGTAGTTCAGAATTCTTGCTGGTCCTTGAGGAATTTTCTTAGGGAATCTCTGCACCGGATATTCAGGCAGAGGATAATCCTCCGGTGACCAAATCCATTCGGACTTATGTTGCTTCTGAAATTAAAAACTTTTACATTTCTCATACTAATAAACTTTTATTTCAAAACTACCTTGTGACGATTGGCTCTTTTCACTTCCGCGGAGACATTTTGTGAATTGGAAGAGCTTCACCGCACTTGTTTCCAAAGGTCTGGACAGTTTTCTTATCAGCCAGCCGGTCCGCCGTAGAATTGGTGCCGTTTGAATGATTGGTGGTATTGGTGGTTCCCAATTCCCATTCAGCCTCAGCCGTCTCCATGTTCCATGTTATCTTTGGTGGATTCCTCGAGTTCCAACGCTTTCTTGATATCCTCCTCATTTGCATTGATAAGTAGGAGTGTCTCACAAATACGACGTGTGTAGGAGTCCCAGTTGGATGAATTTTGACAGAGTCTTCTTTTCGAAATCAACTCTTCGAGCTTTTCCCTGTGACTTTTTCCCAAGCTCTTGGCTCTTTCCACTTCCGCCGAGAAGTTCAATAGATTCACCGTACTTGTTTTCGAGGTCTAGGATAGTTATCTTATTAGCCAGCCGGTCCACCGTAGAATTGGTGGCGTTTGAATGATTGGTGGTGTTGGTGGCAGTTTGGACGTTGGGCATGCTAGTCGTTCCTGAAAAAAGAAATTGTTCATTCGAAATCATTCTTCGAGTAATGTCTGAAGAAAACAATAAGTTTTGATGAAGTTTTTTGAAATCGAAGAAAATTACCGTTTGTAGTAGACAATTCGGCAGTTTTGTTGCAGCGACGTTTATAGATCCGTTTATATATGTTGTCTGCGTCATGATATTGATCATCTGAAAACAATATATTCAAGAAAGTTTAACGAATTTTCAAATTTGAGACTTTCGGTTTTTGTAGATTCAATGTAGCTCGAATTGAGTAGAACATTTTTTTAAAAAGAAGCAATAGTATCATTCTGATTGGAGTAGTTTGTTTCGAATTTTTGGTATTCGGAAAATGAAAAAAAATCTTTACCGTTCAAATGCGATTCGAAGATTTCGTTCGCGCGACGCTTGCGGATGCGGTTTTACATGTTTTCGGCATCATGATGTTGGTCGTCTGAAAAATTTATGTTTAGGGATCTTGGGCAAATTATGATTTTGTTGTCTCACCTGGAGTTTGGACCCGGCTGCCATCTGGACCATTGTTGAATGGTTCATCCATTGTTGGATCTTCCTTGAAGAAGTCGTGAACGATTGTGTATTACCTGCAAAATTTTAATTCAATTAGAAGGGAAAACAAAAATAGTTCGCAAGTAAAGAATGAGTACAAAAGAAGTAGTTTTGTTTAATTTAGAAATGTGCGGTTGTTAGATGAGAAATTTGATGAAATAATCTAAACGGAGCTCCCTAACAAGTTTCACTCTTGTGAGAAAAAAAAGAAAGTTTGTACTTAAATCTGAACTCAAACAACTAAAAAGTGAGACTTTTTCTCAAATAATCTGAATTTCAAAAATTCGACGGCAAGATCAGCAACGGTGACAAAACACTAAAAGGTCTATCCAAAAATTCAAAGATAATCTGCTCTAATTTGAACCGAAGCTTTTTTGGACTCACGGTGGGTCGAAGTATCAAATGCAAAGACTTGAAGACATTCTAAATTCATAAGATACCTTCTATGTATATTAAAACAAACTTTACTCAATCAGGAAAGGAAGACTCGGTGGTGTAAACTGCCGAATGCGCAAATAGAAATGACTTGAGATCCAAATGAAACATTCAGCTGTTGCGAAATTCCAACAAACGGATAAAAAAAAGCAGATTCTACGGCGGCGGAAACCGCAGCTCACAAAAAACGGAAGAATTTTCCTCTAATCCTCAGCTGCGCCTGTTGTCTTTTGGGCGAAAATAAGGACTTCGCCGTCTTTTGGGCGAACATGGGCGCCTTTTGTGCGAAATTAGAGCTTTGCCGCCTTTCGAGCGAGCTTTGGCGCCTTTTCTGCGAGAAATATATTTTTAGGCGAACCCCAGGCGACGGTAGAACCTCTCAGGCGAACCCAAGGCGAAGCCAGCCAGCTTCTGCACTTGTTTTCGCAGGCTTTTGAGAACTGTTTGGGCACCTTCTGGGAAAATCCCTAGCGGAATCTGGCCAACCAGCGCCCAAAAGACGACAGCCGCAGCCGAGTCGCCAAAATACAAGTGTTCGCCTTTTTTCTTGTAAATATAAAATGCACCTAACAGAGCGGAAAGAAAAACAACTGGTTTGTGCCAACTATGAGGACACTATGAGGGTATGAGGCATACTATGAGGACGGCAAGTGGAAATGGCGCTATTGATTAATTTTCGATTTCTACTCTATTTTATTCATTTCTCATTTCTTGTAACTACCTACCCCTTGACATCATATTCATCTTTCTTATTTTCCTGTCAAAAATAAATTTCGTACAACGAATTCTTCGTTTTTCGTTCACGTGGAATATCATGGACATTTGAAAGAAAATCAAACGGCACCTAACATGTCTAAAAAATTGAAAAAAAGAATATCCATATATGGCAAAAATTTCGAATTTAAATAGTTTGGAATGGATTGGAATCAGAAATCACAGCTCTATCGTGAAAAATGTTGCCTCAATTTTGCTTGATCTTCAAAAAAGTAACATTCTTGAGTGAATTCAGCAAAATGGTATTGGATTTCTGAAGATTTGAATATCAACGAAGTTTCAATCAAAATATTAATTCCTCTTCGGATTTTCAAAATTGGAATTTTTTGTTTATCAGAAATAAAATTTGCCGTCGGTGTGAGCTCAGATCTCACTTTCTGTTACCAATTAAGGAAATAAATGTGTAAAGCTGTTGTTAAATGCACAAATAGAACAAGTTCAGCACTCATTTGGATTGGTGATATTTTTTTTGAATTTCTCCTTCGAAATGCTTCAAAAACGAAAGACTAAACTATGAAATTCACACTTTATCGACACGCAAAAATTTATAATCACTTTTGAAAAAATGCATCGAACACATTCGATTTTTTTACAAAAAAAGAACTATTTTTATAACGGAAGGATTGGAATTTAAAGAAGATTGCAATTTCGAACGCTTACATTAAATGTTTTCTGAAAATCACGACGGATTATGAGATGTTTGGAAACGAGAACAAAGAAAATGAGGATGCTTGAAGGACCGGTATAGACTAAGCATTATACCCCTTATACCCGTTGCAAAAAGTGTATCAAATTGAAAAATGATCCAAAAAATCACAATCACTTGACAGAAAACAAAAGTTTTAGCTCTGAGGAAAGAAGTGGAAAAAAATGAGGTGGGAAAAGTTTTAAAGACGGTCTTAGGATAAATGATGTAACGAGGGGAACAAAAAACGGGATGAACTGCTAGAGGAACTGGGATTTTCAAATAAAAACATACATCATTTGAGATAGTGTAGAAAAAGACGGAGAATTCAGCAACATGAAAATTTTGTGTGCTTTCAATTTATCAAGAGGTGACCATTTTCAGCATCGTAACGATAGGTGATTGCCGATTGTGGATCGAATCCAGGAATTGCTCGACGAACAGCGGCCATCACTTGCAGATGAGTGATCCTGTCGGTACGCATCTCTTCGAGTTGCAGATACAAATCACCCAGCCACATCGTTTCTGGTGTGAGAACCCCATAGGGATTTGCATGCTAAAACTGAATTCAGTCATGACAATAACAATCTTAATAACTTACAAAGTTCTCTTTTTTCTCGAGAACTGTCAAATGTCTGTTTGTGTTGAAATGAAACGGATTGACAGTCTGACATGTGAGCATCACGAAGACAATCGATAAATAATCGTCGATTCGGGTGTATGTTCCTCCACGTGTAACGTTGAGACTATGGAAAAGTTGAAGGAAGATTGGGTTGTTCAATGGTGGCGTATCAATGCGTGCAGCGTGTCCGAAGTAACTCAGGTTAACGCAGAGTTCCTGAAATCATATTCTCTTGATGACAGTGAGAAAAATTACACTTACCCCATTCTCACCAACATTGCACATAATCGTCAGAGGTCTGATGTCTCGATGCAGAAAACCCTTAAGATGCATAGACTGAATAATGCGGAACAGACGATAGCCAATTCGAATCGTATTCTCCTTCGAAATGTGGAACAGACAATTGTTCAGAATGCTCTGAAGTCGGATTCCTGTGTGAGAATGAACTGCAAAAATCATTGAAAACCGAAATAAGAGAAGAATATCCCAACCGATAAACTCGCTTCCAAGTGTTGTGAAATGATCGACGAACGTTGGTATTCCTTGCATGCCACCACACTCCTTGAACAATTCAATGTGCGCATTGATTCGTGGGTCCTCGAGATCGAATGCCTTCAGAATCACTGGCTTGTCGACTTGCAGATCTTTCGCGTAAAACAAACGTTCGCCGTTCCAGTCTCCCACATAATTGTCTATCTTGAATCTCTCGTTGAGAATTGCACCATTTTGAACATAGGTCCTGTAAACAAAAAAGTGTAATGAGATAACTTTTTCTCAATCCTCTCATTCTGATTCCACGCCCAAAAATCTCTAAATTGCAAGAAAGTGAAAAAAATGATAAAATTGCCTGTATTCTAGATGTGGCCGTTATAACTTAAAGAAAACGTAACTTTTAACTTTTTTGCCTGATGTTTCACGTAATTTTCATACACTACAGGTTATGAAGATTTACAAAAACGTAATTTTCAGTTGCAACCAGTAAACAGACTAAAAACAAGATTAATCCAAGGTTGACAGTATGCACCGTCGTGGTTTCCAACATGTTTAACCCAAAAATGAACCAATGAATGGAAACCATTTGAAACTCACATTTTGTGTGGATACAAATATCTAAGGTTTTTTTGAAGAATTGCCGGTTTGATGGTTTGAAGAAGTGCGACGAATGCAAACAGTGAAACTGAAAACAAACACATTTTTCAAAAATCAACGGTTAAAAGTGAAACACAAAGAGAAAGAGCAAAATCGCAAGAGCTGTTGAAAAGAAAACAAAGACCTATGCTCGAGCCGCTCTAGAGGAAAAAAAATAAACTAGAATGGCAAATCATCAATAAGAACGTAAGAAGGAAGGAGGGACATCGTGTGGGATGGTGTGTGGCGTGAAAGAGAGAGAGAGAGAGCGAGAGATAAGAGACAACGTGAAAAAGAGAGGTGTGAGATGTGTCAGTGAGTGAGGATGAGTATAGATATGAAAAAAAAACTGGTTTGAGCCAGCAAAATTACGAAAAAACAGTCCTAGTAGGCACAAAAAAAGCGGACAAAATATCAATACACGGGCTAAGAGAACACACGGCGAGTGCGGCGGGAAGAGAGTGGAAAAATGGTAAGCCAATGAGAATTTTTCTTAGATAAACTCCTATGTACAGGTTCCTCTCATGTACAGTAAAGCCAAAATGTATACACTAGATTCAGGAAAAGAAGACTCGGCGGTGAAAGTGACCAAATGCGCACATTGAAATGACTTAAGATCCAAATGGACCATACTGCTGTTGCGAAATTCCAAATACTGATAAGAAAAAGAAGATTCTACGACGGCGGAAAAAACAGCTCACAAAAAAACGGAAGCATTTTCTCTAATATCATAACTTCAAGTGTTTGCCCTTTCCTTGTAGATATGAAATACGCCTATCAGAGCGGAAAGAAAAAACAACTAGTTTGAGCCAGGAAAAATACAAAAAAATAGCCCAAAATAGTGTGCTAAAACCACGAAAAAGCGGAAAAAAGAAACAACAACTGGGAGTGATAAACACAGAGCGGTTGCGAGGTGTCGAAAGTGGCGAGGGTCAGCGGTCCGTAATGGGTTCGTTGTGTATGCACACTACCCTCCGCGCAATCACATACTCCAACACACACCAATCGGCGGTTTGATCTTGTGTTTTGCGCGCCAATTTGGGACGTGTCATTCTTGTATTTTCGCATGCCCATATTATTTTTCCGCTAAGAATTTTTTCTCCTCCGCCGCCGAGTCTTTGTTTTCTTTTAAAATTGTAGCGATTTATTAAACCTGAATGGAAAATTTCTCATTTATTTCATTTTTCTGTGCGAGTTTGGGCAATCACGCCGCCGAGTGTTCTTTATTTATATTTTCGGTTCAAAATGAAAGTGAAGCATTTTATGAGTTAAGAATGTCGTCTTCCTTTTTTATCGTGTCTAATCTTAACTCTTAAAATCCCCACTTTGATAGTCTGAAATAATTGTAGGGAAACGTTTTCTAGTAAAGGCGCCAATTTTTGTGTCTTTTCCCTGTCATCCCATTCTGCACACAATACAGTTTTTTGAGCCATCGGTAGCAAAAGTTTTAGTAGTAGAAGTGGTACAGTTTTCTGGTTTTTTTTTGTAGAAAACAAATAGCAAATAGCGCCGCCTGTCGGTTCTGTTCTTGTTTTCCCTACATCCGTTACTTTAGAAATGTTTCGTTTCTTTCAATCTATCAGAAACTTGAAAACTCTTTTTTGCAGTACCAACTTCTTCGTTATACCTTCTAAGGATCAACATCAGAAGCTATGGATTAGCGTCGCAAATCATCCAAAACTGTAAACAGTAGATCAGGTGATATCCGAGTTTAAACTCCAGAAAGGAAATGCTACAAAACCAGTAGTAGAGAGGACAGGAGCGGGTTCAATAATGTATATTCACAACGTTAGAATCGAGTGTAAAAGTTTCAATATCAATCTTTTTAGACCGTCATCATCATGACTCAGACAACATGTCCTGCCGCCTCCGTGAACGCCGCTCGACCAGATTTGGCGAATTGTCTACTGCTAACGGTAATTCTTTCATTCATCGAACTTTTAACAATCGCTTCATACTGGTCAAAAACTGATATTCTTTTGACCCGAATCTCATTGTTTTCAAAACCAAATCTTCCACAATTTGAGCTTTGAAATCAATTCGAAGCGAAACTAATTCCATTATTTTCAGACACTTCTTACACGTCTGAAATCAAAACCGTCACTAATATGATCAAACAGCCGAATACTAAATATTCTACAAAGGACCGACAAGCACTCAAGAAACTTATCATTGCTCTTGGAAACAAGTACGCGGAAACTATTGTGCTCCACAGGAAAGCGTCGATGGAAGTCGGAAAGCTCAAGCTCCAGAAAAAAGAACAAGAGAAGAGAATCCAAAAATTGAAAACATTGCAAAAAAGCATTCGCATGGAAGAAACATTCACAATCGACCATATTCGGATTCCTTCAGAAGTCGTTTCCAAGAAGAGCAACATCCTCTCGATGCAATTAAAAAGAATCTTTAGAAGACTCGGAAAATCAAAGAATCCACGAAAGAAGATATGGAAGAGGCTGAGGCTGATTGGAAGTTTGAAGCCATGTGCTCTGGAGAAGCATACTATGAGAACGGCAAATGGAAATGGCGTGATTGATTAATTTTCGATTTCTACTCTATTGTATTTTTTTTACTTTTTTAAAATTACCTACTCCTTGACATTGTATTCATCTTTCTTATTTTCCTGTCAAAATAAATTTCGTACAACGAATACTTCGTGTTTCGTTCACGTTGAAAATCATGGATATTTCATAGAAAATCAAAAGACGCTTGCCATATTTCGGCAGAGAAGAAGAGATTTTCTATGTATGGCAAAACATTTCGAATCTTCTTAGATTCTGAAATCAAAGCTCTGTCGTGAAAAATGTTGTCTCAGTTTTGTTTTTTTTTTTTTTTGAGAACTTATAAAAATCAACATTTGTAAATGAATTAGGCAACATTTGAAACAAGTGAATGAATTTCCAGTTACTTGCTTTCTGTCTCCGAAAAAGGGGCATTCGAATCTTTTGATTTCTCCTTCTCCTCTTTGACTGTTTTGAACAATTTCTCACTTTGGCGAGCTTTTTCTTTCATTTCGTCGATTAGCACATCCTCTTGGATTTTCATTTTGCAGAACGGAAAGATTTCAATTGCAGAGCACAGATCTATTCAAATTTGTGATCGCTTTTTCAGCATTTGTCAAGTTCTGCGTCAATTCAAACTGTTCTTTTTTTAGGGATCTGCTTTTCTGAAAAAATAGCAACGATGAAACTTTAAACCAGAAAGTTTAGCTGTCCGTAAATTGTTATTTGTTGGAAAACAAAACTTACTTCCTTCTAGAGTTGGACAAGCCGCAGTTGGCATCTTCGTGGCAGTGGACGATGATCTGGAAGCAAAAATATTGATATTAGAAATTTCGACATTGAAAATTATTTTCACCTGGCAGTGGCAAGTGGTCAAAATTCGGTTGAAAACCAGTGAATCCACCAAAACCTCCAAACTGCGTACCACTTGTAGGAAGAGTGAAAGGGTAGAAAACCTAATTATATATTTTTTTAATATGAAAGGAACAACAAACAAATTTCAAAAGTAATGCAAATATTTTGTTCTGATCTCTTTGTCTTGATTGGATATCGGTTCAATGATTCTGTTGGGCTTTTAGAAATCTTCTTCCAGCGTATTGTTCGAATTTGAATCTGCTAAATTTGGAACCTAAAAATAAGGTTTTTTTTTGTTTTTTATTATCTAGAAACAGGTATTTCTAATGAGCTGAAGTTTTTTTTTCAAAGTTAGTTATAATATTTGCTAACTGGTTTTGTTCTCTTTTATTGGAAAAATTTGCATTTGACATCAGCATTTTTAGACTTTTTTCAGAAAAAAAACAAGAATTCAAATGTATTTTTGAAAAAAATAAATAAAAACCCTAAATATTAGGTTGGTCGAAAAGTAATGCGCGTTAAGTTTGGTGATTTGTAAATTGCCTGCAAACGATGGCTTTGGCCTAAGTTTTCCTTTATTCTAAAGAGCATGTCTTTAGCTCATTTTTCGATAGTTTTGAATCCATGTTTGCATTAGAAAAAGATTTAATAAAATACCCAATCAACATTTTTGCTTTCGAACCGACTTTTAGCGTGAATCAAAATACAGGAAAACAGCCGCGGAAGCTGACCGCTTTTTTCATCAGTATTTCGAGAACATGCTGTATCTGAAAATCTATATTGACGCTACTTACAACGTTCCAGTAGCGTCGTCCAATGCTTGGAAGGCAAAACACGCAGTTTCGTCTACAAGATGAAGCACGTCGAAGTGGCCAGTTTTCTCTTGCGCCTTTAAAAAAATCGTGGTTTCTTATATGCGATTCTAATGTTGGATGAAAGATAAACTTGATAGGACTGCATTGGTGAAAAAATGACAGTAGCTGAATTATGGCAAGGCACGGAAACACACCCTAAAACCGAACGTGCACAGAGAAAAGGTTATGCTATGTGTCTGGCGGAATACGCGAAGTCTGGTGTATTTTCAATTTCTGAAGCATAGTCAAATAGTGACTACTGGTCACGACAAAGGTTAGCTGTAACGCGTGGACATGTTGCTCAAACGGCAAGGAGTTCGGACATCGGCAAAGTTTCTGGTGCACAACAACGCTCGACACCACACCGCAAAATTGGCTCAAAAATTTTTTCCGAGTTGGGCGAAGAAGTGCCTTTCTAACCGCCTTACAGCTGAGATGCGGCACTATCCGACTACTTGTTGTTTCAAACAATAAAGCACCATCTCGCCGAGAAAAAGTTCAAGAATGGGGAAAAAGTGAAAATTAGGGTAACAAACTACTTCAAGTCACAGTCAGTGGGGTTCTTGAGTTGAGGCATCGAATCTTTGCACATACGTTGGCAGTATGAAGTCATTAATGATGGACAATGTCCCTTTGATTAAGACTACCTTGCTTTGTTTTTTACAATAAATTTGAAGTACATCAAAAACGCGCATTACTTTCCGACCAACCTAATATATTAAAGAGAACCAGCCTGTTCGCCGCGCCTCCGGCGCTTCAAACGGCTGGCTAGTGCGCCTACGGCGCGAGATCGGCGCTTCGCGCCTCTACTTTGAATTTATATTAGGTTGGCGGGAAAGTCTTTGTCACTTTTTCAATAGTTTATTTCTCAAAGAAAAAATAACCGAATAATTAATTATATTGTCCATCATTATCAACAACATGTCTCCAACGTTCCCTCAATTTATGGATTCCATTGCGGTAGAATCCAGCCGGGCGTGAGGCAAAGTATTGTTTGAGTGCCGCTTCGACCGCTCCACGGGAATTGAAGCTTCTTCCTTCGAAGGTACGCGTCATATCGCCAAATAACCAATAGTCGGAAGGAGCAAGATCAGGAGAATACGGGGGGTGAGGGAGAACATTCCATCCATATCCCATCAGCTCCTGCTTCACTTGTTTCGAAACATGTGGGCGAGCGTTATCATGTTGATAGTACACTTTCTTGTCTTTCAGAGCCGAACGGTCGACTGCTTTCTTGAGGTTTCGTAGTTGAGTAGTGTAGAGGTCTCCAGTTATTGTTTTGCCCTCGGGCAGAAGTTCCCAGTAGATGGGGCCGTCCACTCCCCACCACACAGAGAGCATAACTTTTTTCGGATGAAGGTCGGGTTTGGGGACATCCTGTGGGCTCTCTCCTTCTCCAACCCACTGGGATTTCCTGTGGTGATTATCGTAGAAGACCCACTTCTCATCTCCGGTTATTAGCCGGTCCAGCCATCGATCGCCCGCGTGGAGAGTGAGAAGAGTAATCGAATCGTCGACTCGGCGGTCAAGGTTGGCTTGAGTCAGGTGATGAGGTATGAATCGACCAAAAAGTTTTCTCATTCCAAGAGACTTCAAACCTTCAAGGACTGTGCTATGGTGAACTCCGAATGTGACAGCTAGTTCACGGCTAGATTGAAATGGATCCGATTGCAATGCGTGCTTCAGCTTGTCCAAATCCAACTCACGGGGTCTCCCAGAGCGATCCTTTTCATCGAGCGAGAAGTCATCTTTTTCGAAACGATGGAACCAATTGCGAATAGTATTGTAGTGAGGGGCATGTGTGTTGTACACATTCTTCAAGAAAGTTTCCGAATCCTTCATCGTGGTGTGAGATAGGAAGAGGTGAATCAAAACATGTCTGATGTGAATAGCAGTGGGAACAAACATATCGTTTCAATTACAGATGAGGAGCAGGGAAGGAAATGGGGACTTGTTTATATGGAAGGTTCTTATCACCTTGTTATTCACTAGAGTCGATATCATACACAGCCTCCATATACGAGAACAGTGATTAAACAAACAGAGTGACAAAGACTTTCCCGCCAACCTAATACTATTCTTCTCATTGTTCTTCAGACTTGCCAACACTAAATTTTTATAATAGATCAAATTGGGTCTGGCGGATTTTTCCTTTCAAGAAATTTCCATTCTGGGAAAAAAAAACGGAATGACACACAAAGAAGAAAAAAAAGACACCACATCAGTTACTTATTATAAGAATGATTTCAAAGGTTTTTACTTTCTCCTCATATCCCAAAAACTTATTTGAGCAACTGGAAAACATCACTTTCTTTCAATTACAAAATGTGCATTTTTTCTGGGAAGAATTCGAAAACATTGTCAGTAAACTCACTATTACTGTCATAAACCCTGTTGTATTACCATAAAAGTCTACATTGCAACCATAAATTTATGAATAGGTGAAGAGAGCCCACCTGGAACTGACTCCGCCCCCTCGAGGGTCCCTATAAATACCTCCGAGTATCCATCATTAATATTCATTTCCCCTCTTGTAATCCCTTCCTTCCCCTATTATTTTTCCTGACGACCTTCTGCATGGACGTCGGAAAAATATCCCTTTTTATTTTTCTGAATATATTCCTTTCTATCTATGTATTCCATAAATTTCTTCAATAAGTTTTGAAACCTATATGCTGAGGTCCACGTGCTTCATTTCGCTATATGACCGGAACGATGCCACTTTTACTTCTATAACACACAGTGAGTTCAATTTTTTATCTCGAAGTTCTAAATTTGAAATGCTGCGAGCGCGTCAGATGTCGCTCCCGTCCTTGATTTTGATTTTTGCCAGAGATTTGATTTTTGTACCAAAAATTCAGAAAGATTTGAAAAATGAGTTTTAAAAACCTCATTTTTTTCTCTTGGTCGACAAATCATGTTTTTACCAAATTTTCAGGTAGCTGCTAGTCAAATAGATGTGAAAAAAACAAGAACAAGAATCTGAAGAAGTCAAAGCAAAATATGGAGAGGAGATCTTTGCAAGAACCGGACCATCGCAGTCTTCCAAAAGCAACATCGAGTCGACCAGGTTTCTTAATGATTTTTGTCCAAAAATACAAAAATCCAACTGAGCAGAAATCCTGGTTTGACAAAGCAGTTCAAATGACAAACTCGAATATGTCCTACATTTTGGATAACGTAAATGTCACCACCGCTTTGAACATCAATTGCGAAGTTCAAAACAATTTTCAACATGACCTACCGAAAATTCTAAAGCATTTTTCATGCTAATACTCGAAGTGGATGACTCTCGAACAGTTAATCTCTCCACACTTTGAGTTTGTCAGTGTCTACAAATCGGGATTCAGCAACCAAGATATGAGTGTCTACGTTGCGAAGGTTTTGTCTGGTGAACTACCGAATTTGATCTACTTTGAAGACGAAATTGAAGGAATGGACATTGACGAAATTGCGAATGGAGTCCGTACCGTTCAAAAAACCGAATCTGATATGTACTGTTTGGTGCTTGCACTACGGAAAAGTGTTGAGGAGGATGGTGGAAGATGCACATCAAGAAGTAATGGATTCACAAAATTGGCCAAGGATGTTTCAGAAACTTTAAGAATACTCTTTGCTTCACCACAACCACAAGCTCACGTTCCGGCCCCACAGCATTCGATGCCACCGATGCCAGCACATTTGCTTTTTCTCATGTCCCCAAGGGTACCATTCTCTGTATTTCTCACGACGTTTTTTTTTTAATTTTTTCAATAAACCTCGTATTCAAATGTGAATTATCGTTTTATCACAAACAAGACAGAAAAAAACTCCGAAATCGACTTATTATGAGAAAAGTTGCATGCTTCCAAACGTTCCAGCCGCGCGCTGACCTTTGCCGCTCATTCTTATACGGATTAAGGCTCTCTAGCTGTGTGTGCCTCCATAGCTTAGTTGGTAAAACAACTGGCTGTGGTCCACACCCTCGTGGGTTCGATTCCCTCGGGTGGTTCCCTCTATGAGAACCATTGAATGGCATCAGTTCAATTGGTAACAGTGTTGGGAGAAAGAGTTCTGAATCTTAGTAAAGGGATTCTCTGAAATCTTAACAGCGCATCCTCGCAGCAGATCGAACATTTTTAGAAATCATTCCTCTAATTATTGGTTGAGATAAATATTAATAAAGCAAAAAAGGAGGGACGTCAAAAAAAATATTTTGAGGTCATTTGTTCTTGTTGTTTTCACATGAAAACAGTTTGATGAAACTTTAGAAAAAACTTATAAGGATTGAAATTAAGAAAGAAATTCAGTGAAGTCACATCCTGAAACTTTAAGCTAATACCACTTCATCCCATGTCATCCGTGTCATCTAATACCAATCGATCTCATCTCTCCCACTTTTGTTTTTTAGTGTCTTCGTTTCAATTTCAAAGGCTTCAGAAATTTAAACCACTCCTCGTTCTAAAAATAGAAAAAAAATATGGGAAGATTTTTCAGATCTCTGTGAATATCGAAAGTTCTCAATAATTTTTTTTCAGAAACATTTCAAAAAATTCCCCCAATAAAAGGTACTTAAAATATTTTCAAAAATGAAGAAATATTTTTTGAAGCAACCAGTTTTTTTCCGATCGGGGAAGTTTGAAAACTCGATAGATGATTTTGAAATGAGAATGAAAAAAAAAATTGAAGCAGATTTTGTACCTTATAAATTTGTACCAGTAAAATCAAGAAAAAAACTAATAAAACTTCATTACGGATGCGTGTTTAATAAGATTTATGTAAGAGAGATTTACGGCCTTCAAAAATTAGGTAGGAGGAACAATTCGTTTGATCTCCTTATGTGTCGGCGAAAAATTCGTGTCCCTTGACTTCGAGAAAGGATATGCGATTGGATGGATCGACAGCGAACATAAGTTCGAGTAGATGAAATAGTTGAAGATCTTCCTGCTGCCGCATCAGTTTTCGAATTCCGTGAGCCTCGAATTCTTCAAAAGGTCCGAGGAAGGAAAGGTCAAGGCGGCACTGTCTGAAAACGTACATCAATTTTTCATATTGATTGCTTCTTGAAACTACATCAATAAAATTGTTGTTACTCACCCTCCTCGCTTTGATTGTTCCAGAAGCTTTTCTGGTACTGTGGTCTCCAATGTGTAGATGATATCCTTTAATTGGCTCTGTTCCTCCTCCAATTTTGAATCTCCACTTTCGAACATGAACGGTTCTTCTCCGGAATACATTTCGATGAGCATGCATCCCATTGACCACACATCTGATTTGACAGAATGTGGGATTCCTGAAATGGAAAACATAGGTTTCAACTTCAAAATAATTCCCACTTCAGCCAGGAGCTTCAGTCTAAAATCGGGTTTTTTCCGGTTTTTTTTTCAATTCTTTTGTTCACTATTCCGAAAAAAAAAACATATCCACTTTCCCATTATTTTTCCGATTTTTTGACGTCGTTTTTCGCAGACAATGGAAGATATCCATACGTTAACCGGGGATTCGCTTAAATAGTAGTACAGAGGCTATCTAGTACAACCACAAAGTTACCTTCAAACGGGTCGTTATAATTTCGTAGTTGGTCTAGATACGCTGTATACTACTATTTGACATAGGTTTCATCCAAATCCCCGAGTTACATATGGAGAGCTTATCGTGTCAACCGTGAACCTGATTTATTTCCGTTAGAATGTTTTAAGTGATGCTGATTTATAAAGATCAATAATATAACTGACTCACCTAACAAAACTTCGGGTGCTCTATATACTAGTGTCTGAACACTCTCGTAGACTTGCTTCTCGCCATGTTGCGGATGAAACTTCGCATTACCATAATCGATAACTTTCACGTCGGTTCCGGCCATTTTGATAACTGTGTGATTTACACCTGATTTCGTTTCGTAGGCGAAATCTTTAATAAAAACGACGTTGTCCATTTTAAGGTCCAAGTGATAAATCTCCAACGTTTCCAGATGGTGCATAGCTTGCGCTACTTGTTTTCCAATTTTTCTGATATCCGTAAGAGAAAACGTTGCATTTTGAGAATCGTGCAGATCCCTGTCGACCTCTGAAAAAATAATAGGTTTTTAGATGAAAAATGCGGAATGATGAATGCTATATCAAAAACCTTTGTTTCTACTTTATGCTAGTTTCTACAGTAAAATATATATTCCGACAAAACTCACTGTTTAAAACGTCAAATAGCGATGGTCCACAAGCAGGAGTGATGAAAACTTTTGGGGTGCAAGTTGGTGGCGGATTAATCAATAAACCCTTCAAATGTAATAACAGGAGGTTTTCGTGCGGATTCGCGGCAATTCTCTTGTATGCCTGAAACAAAATACAAATCAAAATTTTATTGAATCTTCACTCACTTCTTCTTCTGGCGAAGCAAGATACACGTTTTTTCGTTCCTTGATGACTTTGGCGGCGTAATCTTTGTTGTCTTCTCCTCGAACAAAGTACACGATACCGAACACGCCTTCTCCAAACTCGCCATTCACGATAACTGAAAAACGTTATATTTGAATCATTTGGTTTAGATTATTTCACTCACATTTTTCTCCAGTCTGCAATTCCAAAAACGGGGGTAAGTCTGGAGACTTGAATGTGTCTGATTGTGATGCACTCGCGTCTTGTAGAACAGGAGGTGTTGATACTTTCGAGCTGATCCAATCTGGGTCATCCGTGTCAACCGGCGGTGACATCTAAAACCCATTATTGAACAGTTATGCATTCATTAAAAACAGGACTGCTATTTTATTGACAATCATCTCATTTTTCTTCGGATCTTACCTTATTAGTCTCCATATCTCTGATGTGTTGTGAATTCTCTTGTTGTCTGTTGGACAGGATTGTAGACGCCAAACTTTCGGTGATTGGTGTTGGCGACTGAGGGAACTTTGACATTGAAGTCTTCTCTAGTTGTGTCTCTTTTCTGACTTCTTGGCCATTTGATGATGACTGCTGAAACTATAGTTATCTCTTTCCGAAGAAATATTTGAATAAAATCAGAATTCCCATAATTCTTGTTTTTGTTTTCATTATTTTCAATAACTCACTTGTTTGTCAGCCATCGCACTGGAGCTAGTAGGCTCCTTATTCTCTTGTGTTGTGTCATCAACGTCTTTCAACTTTTTCTGAATTGATTGAGGCGGCGATTCTTGATTTCTCTTCATTGTTTTATTGCGCACCTGAAATTTAATAACTTAATAAATTAAAGATTCTCACACAGAAAAAAATTGTTTGATAAGGAAAGCGCATGCAAAATAGTAAAAATCGCCGAAACAAAAAAAAAGGTACTTCTCAAAAAAAATTTCTAAAACTTGAATTAAATATGAGAGGTCTCTCTCTACGAAGAAGGACACATACTCGATTGTCCGCAATGGGTTCGTTGTGTATGCACCCTATCCTCCGCGCAATCGCATACTCCAACTCACACACCAATCGGCGGTGTGTTCTTGTGTATTGCGCGCCAATTTGGGACGTGTCATTCTTGTATTTTGCTTTCCCACATCTCTCTCTCTCTCTCTCTGTGAATGACACGTACTCGATTGTCCGCAACATGGCGTCGCGGTGTTAGAACTGCAATTGCTGTATGTTCCACCACACACAACTGCTCTTATCTCGTCCCCCATCTCCCGTTCACTACACTCGCCCTCCCCTGTCCTCTCTCTTTTCTCTTCCTCTTCCTCTCCCGGCCAATTCTTATCGATTTTCCAAATGTGTCTTGTTCAATACGAAGGTGCGTTCTTTGTGAAACAGCCCAGTTCTTTTTTATCCTATCGTTCCTCAAATTTGTTCGCCTTTTCCTCCCGTTAAAATTGTGTTCAGAAAGTTAAGAAACAGTATTATGTCTTTCAGGTAATCATGTCGAATCGCTACAGATGTCCGTTTGAGAATCTATTGATTCTGGATTTTAATACGACTTGCGAGCAGAATAATTACGATTACCCCTCTGAAATCATCCAGATGAATGTTACTGTTATCAACATCAGAGATAAAATGATTGTGAGTTTCAAAAGTCAAAAATGTATTTAAACAAACACTCAATTTCAGAGAGAAGATCAGACTTTCAACCGATTCGTTAGACCAGTGATCAATCCAGTGCTTTCGGACTATTGTGTCCGTTTGACAGGTGATTTTATTTTTCTCAAACTGCTAAACAAACAAAACTTTTGCAGGCATTGATCAAAATTCGATTAACACCGCAGACGTGTTCCCTGTGGTCTACGACCAATTTGTTGCATGGCTCCGAGAGCACAACTTCCAAGAGAAAACCTTCGCCTTCGTGTGCGAGGATCATCAAACCATCTGGCTCAATGCACAATACCAGTTTTTGCTGCTCGATCGGTCAATTCCAGCGATTTTCCGTCAATGGATTAATATTACGACGGTTTTGCAATATCTTATCCCCGAGAGAAATTATGACAATCTTCCTGGAGAGGTCAGTTTTGTGAATATTTCTAATTCTTGGAGCACCTAGCACTTTTTAAGTAGTCATATGATAAATGAACTTTGGAAAAAACTAAAAAAAAACGATAATTTCAGACTTTCGTCAACAAGGCATCGAACTTTTACAACATTGAGTTCATAGGAAATTCTCACAACGCCATGGACAAATCTTCTTTCCTTGCCAAACTCACTAAGAGAATTCTTGACGATAACAACCTGGTTTCCGTAAACCGTTCACTGAGATGCAACGTTAACGTGAGTTTCTGAATAGTTTTATTCAAATATAGACGTCTGATTACGTTGCAGAGTCGCAGAGTTCCATTGAACGTCGATCCAAACTGGAGGACCACTTTCCAGTCGGCGATGCTTGTTTTCGGAAGAATGTTGCCTCTTGTACCGGCTGTCGTCTATACGTACTTCACGGATGACGACTATGCCAAATGTCAGTACTGCAAGAATGGTCCGGATGTTTGCCTTGGCGTGGTGCACGAACAATATCCATATGAGGTGTATGAGCAGCTCGTGGAGCCCAGTGTTTTTGCCTCCGCTGCAAGACTTGATATCGACTTCAATGGCGAGGAAGAAGACGAAGTCGAGGACGAAGAAGATGTCAATGGCCAAGATGACGTCAATGACGAAGACGACGTCGATGACGAAGACGACGTCGATGACAAAGACGACGTCAATGACGAAGACAAGGATTAAATTATTCTTGCCACTTCTGCTACCTTGTTACATTTCCTAAAAGAGTATAATACTCTCGTTCATTCGTCCTCCTTGTTAATTTTTTAGAGATCAAATCTCTTTTTTTTTCATCCCGCTCTCATGTCAAACCATACATCCTCCACGTATTTCTTACATTTTTACTGTTACTTTTCTACTGCATGCAGAAGTTCCCCATATTTTTGCGCTGTTTTCCTAGTTTCTAACTAGAACTTTGATTTATTAATAAAATAGTGGGACTAAAATCAGTGCTATGTTTTCTGAAAGCAAAAAAAATTAGATGTGCTGACAAACGTTCATTGATTGGAAAAGTGAACATTTTGTCATCACCATTTGGAACACTCCGAACTTCCCTAATAGTCTTCAGGTGATGAAAGTTGTAGTCGTTTTCCTCCTTCTGATTAGTATTTCTCTGATTGTTCTTTCTAAGCCATATTAGCTTTTGTTGTTGGTTGTTGGTGTTGGAAGTGGCAAACATTATGACAATTCAGTGTCTTTTTTTCGTTCCGACTTTGTTTACTGATGTCCCCACTCTCGCTTTGAGACTTGAAAAACAAAGACGATGGTTCTTTGTCCCACGTTTACGAAAAGAATGAGTGAACTCAATTAAACCAATCTGAAATGAATCCTAAATCCCTGAATATCATGTTTCAAGGATATCCGAAAAAAATTTCGGAAAAAATCTTTTTGTTCGGAAATTTTGACCGAAAAAAAAATCGGAAAAAAATATAAAAACTCGTTTCAATTTTGGACTGAAATACCGGGTCGAAGTGATAATTTTTCAGAATCGAAACTTATTTTTGATGTGCCTTCATCCTTTGAGTTTTTTATTTTCGAAATGAAAAATGCTACCAAAAAGTTGTCAACGGACAAAATGTAGATCTCAATGAGAGCTATCGATTAGTATAAAAATTGCTTTATAATTTTGATGGGGAGTTGAGATATGGCGTTTCTTCCGTGGTCCGTCTTCCGTCTTCCGTCTGGCACACGGATGACGGAAGAAAGACTCTATTTGAATAATCCAACAAAATTTCGAAACAATTTTTGTAACAATCGATAGCTCTCATTGAAATCTACATTTTGTCATACTTGTAACGGGCCGGGCTTTTCCTGGAATTTCGGAGGCCCGGCCCGGCCCGGCAGGTCCGTCATTTCACTAGTTTTGAAATTTTCAAAAAAATCATAAGGGGGGGACCCTTATGTGATTTTTTTCGACCAAAAATTTTTTTTCGAGTTTTTGCGATTTTTTTTGATCAGACAGACAAACAATCCAAAAAACAAACAAAATATGGAAAAAATTATATTGAGAGCTCTAAAATTGGCTCAAAAATACAGAATTTTTTGACACCCGGGGCTTAAAATTTTCCTTATTCCCGAATTTTACAAGTATGCATTTTGTCCGTTGACAATATTTTGGTAGCATTTTTCATTTCGAAAATAAACCTTCTTCCGTGAATTTCCGTAAATGTCTTCCGCTCATCTCTGCTACCGACCAAAAAAATTTCGACTAAAAATTTTTCGACTCGAAAATTTTCCGATTGCAGAGCTCGGAAAAATTGTTTGCCTCGATTTTTTAAAAATACGAAAAAATTTCCGCCAACCTTTTTTTGTAACTGACCGAAAAAAAACGAAATTTTTTTCGGTAACGAAAATTTCCCGCTCAGTCCTGGACAGAACAGCGCAATGGCTGTGACAGACGGTGAGACGAAGAAACAAGAAGTGGGCGCTAGACAGTTAGACAGAAAAGCAAAATGGCGGCACCAGACGGCTAGACAGAAAAAGGGTTGAGTGGCGCGGAGGGCTGTCGGAGGTGTAGGCCCGTCCACAGGCGCGTGGTTCCTCATTCCCTTCTCTTCCATTCAACTCACGGACACTGACACATTCACACTCACAACACACACACGTCTTTCTCCCTCCGCTTTCACACTCTCCACGCTTCCCTCTCACTTTTCCGTGCTTCCTCTTCCAATCTCTCTTCTTGTATTCTTTTTTCTAAATTCACATTTGCTTTCTATGCGCTCTTCTTTCTTTCTCTCTCCTCTCAATTTGATGATTATTCAATCTGAACGGAAAAAATCTTACCAGAAATGGAAATCAACTCTTTCTGCCTATCTGAACTATCTCGTATGTGTCTTCCTTTCTTCTTCCTCAGAAAAACATTTCCGATTCTGTTTTTCTTGTTTCTGTATACCTGCTCAATCTCTAAAATGCTTCTTATAATTTTGTATTATTTTTTCAATTAAAAAAATGTTCATTTTTCAGAAGTGAGAACGAATCGACTTGGGCGGTTAAACCTGGCGTGAGTTTGACAAAACTTTAATACAATAAAAAATGACAATTTTTCAGCACTCTCTGGTCCTAACCTGATTTCTTGGACCGAGGTGGTTTTCTGATTTTTTCTCAACTTCAATGTATTAATCTATGGTGAGTCATAATTAATATGTTTCTTAATAACTTGAACTTTTCAGGACCAGTGTGTATGGACCTCGATTTTAAGGAGATTTGATTTTTCTGAACATGTAAGTTTTTTCCCAATGATTTTGAAAACAAATAAATCTAGTGAAAGTTACCCGAGCTTCGTAAACAGGCTCGCCAATTGAAATTGCTGCGTGGCAGAAAATACTGTATTTCCTCTAATATAGGCTCATAGGCTTCTATTTTTTAACTATCTTCTGAGAGTGGACTAATTTTTAGAAAAAACGCTCAAATTGGAGGGCTTTTGGTTTTTAAGAAATAGTTATAAAACGACAAGAACCAACGGAAGTTATCAGAAAAATTAACAAAAAAGCATAGTTGCAAAATCACGGGCCGGCCCGTCGTTGCCTCAATTTTTTTCGATTTTTTTTCGAAATTTTGAAAAAAACTACTTTTTTTACGTTCCACTAGGTTAATTTTGTTAAAAATGTATTTTTTTCTTTGATTGAAAAAAAATATTGCACGTCTATTTTTTTCGTTTCGAAAGCTAGCTGTCGAACTTCCAATTCTTAATGAATACCGTAAAACCTGTAATAGAAGAGCCTTGGTAAACTGATAAAATGTATATCATCTTCCTTATATTAGGTTGGCCCATTAGAAACCGAACACGGCTTTGTTTGCTTATAACTCGATGAAATCAAAACTGTTTTTGTACTTTTTATATTCATTTGAAAGAGCGTTTTATGACGAGTTGTTTGATATATTGTATGCCGGGCTATAATTAAAATTTATACAAAAAAATCCTTTCTGCAATACTCTACCAAAATTTACTGATGATCGCTTGTTTTTGGTAAGGCTTCAAACAGTACAAAAACCATTCCGCACACTGTCGAAAGTCTTTGATGAGGAAGCATTATTTCTGACGCAGCTCTGTGAATGGTTTGACTGATTCAAAAACAGTGATGAAAGCCTTGAGGACAACGAAAGTATTAGGTTGGCACATAAGTTTCTTCCTTTTTTGACAAAAGTTTTGATCAAATTTTTCTCAAAGCGGAGAGGGCTAGATGAATGAGAGTAAGGTTCGTGAGCATCATTAGTTGCCTGGCAACGCTCCGGTAATTTCTTGATTCCATCGGCCTAGAACGACGAGGGCTGCGATTGAAAAAGTGGGTCCACTCGTTTTTTGTGTCAACTTTCCAATCAAAGTATTTTCTATCTAGATGACGTTTGAGAGCTCCAAAATATCATTGTTATTAAAGAGCAAGGTCCGGAGAACACGATAAGTGCAAAAGAATAGTTCAGCCAAACGACATTAATTTTTGCCGGGACCCACTAATGACGGGTGATCTCCCATTGTCGCGCTGAAAGTAGTCCTTAGTGTTTGCTACCTGTTCCGGTTTAACTACCGGATTTAGTTTTTCCTATTGTGAAGCTTACAAGGTGGCAGTTATAGTGGGACCTTCATCTAAAAGTTCCCACTCTTCTCTCTTTCGACAGACCATCAAAGCAATAGGATACCTTTTTTCCAGAAAAATTCAGGTTTCGGGATTCCCAGAGCTAGCTATTCTTTGTCAATCAACTAACCCTTCCGCGCATTGGTAGATTAACTTACCCACTTCTCATCCACAGTAATAAGATTATACACCCAACTGAACGTGCGGAGAAATGATAGGGGAAACATAATATATATCGGCATGGAAATCCATATCGTTGCCCTCCAAAAAATAAGGTACGAACCATGAAATTTTTTGACATTGCCAAGGGACTTCAATTTGTTCACAGTGTTTGGCTGAATGACGGGCAATGCCTATAACATTTCACAAGTGGTTTGAAACGGATCGGTTTCAATAGTATTCTTCAAGAGGTCCACGTTCAACTTTCGGACCTATCTTCGTCTTCCGATTCTTAATTTTTGGCTTCAAATCGATCGGTCTGATGCTTGATGGTAGAGAGAGTAGGAGATTCTTCTCTGTTTATTTCTTTCAATTTAAAGTGAATATCATCACTTTTCAAACCAGAAAGAAATTAAAATATAATCCCATTTTAAAAGCATTGACGACGAGGGACAAAAGCAAGCGTCATGCTCGCGAACGGCGAGCAGGAGGAATGAGGCAAAATGCACATAGCAAGTCCGTGAGATACTCTATCCAACAAAAAACATTTGCCAAGAAAAACAATTTCACTGATTAGATATGATCCCTCAAAGTTGGGCATTGAAAATCGGAAGAAACTTATGTGCCAACCTAATAGATTTTTTCCTCAAATTATCGATCACAATGTTCTAAAGCATATCATTGGGTCGGAACCGCGTCAAACGATTTGTAAACTTGCTCAGTAGTTTGAATGCTCCAATGGCACAGTTTTGAATCACTTGCACTCAATCGGCAAAACGAACCGCTGTGGAAAATGGACGGCATATGAACTCACCAATGCCAACAAAGCGACAAGGGTGGGGAGGGTAGCGGTTCTTCTCCGCCGTGCCAAGAAATCAGGGTTTTTCGACTCAACTGTCCCTGGAGATGAAAAATGGGTTTCTTATAACAATACCAAAAAAAAAGGTAATAGTTGGGTGTTGCTGAACATCCGAAACTAACCCCAAAGCCGGATTTTCATTGAAAAAGAGTGTCCATTGTGTTTGGTGGTACAGTAAATATCCTGTATGCTTTGAGCTTCTGAATTTTTGTCAGAAAAACGTGGCAGATCTCCCTTGACATTAGGTTAACCATGTTGGTAAAGCACTTCGTCGGAAATGAATTGATACGATGTCCGCAAAGTCGCGTCATGACAACGCCCGGACGGATGTTGTAAAGATAACATCGCAGAAAACCGAAGAGCTCGGCTGGGAAGTTCTTTCTCACGCGCCATATAGCCCTGATACAGCTCTATCAGAATACCATTTTATACCCTCGATGCAGCACTCGTTGGCGTAGAAATATTCCAAAAACAACGATGAGGTCAAAAAAATGGGTGGACAAGTATTTCGCATCGCAGCCGGCGGAGTTCTTCTATAGAGGCATCCATTCTATGCGTGAACGTTGGCATGAAGTTGTGAATAATAATGGTGAATACATTTTGGAGTGAGGTTATTCGGTTTCAAATTTACAGTGAATTGGTTTAGTAAAAAAAAGTTCGGAGTCAAATGGGCCAACCTAATATATAAAACTCTAGACGCGTCTGTTGGTCCCGGTGTCAGTCTGTCCGGTTTTGGAGTTTTAAATGAGAGTTCGGCGGCAGCCAAAACTGAACACGATACCTTTCGGACAATAACCGCGCGCGCACACAGCTGCGCCATGAGGGCCACAGAGAAAGAGGGGAGGGAGGGCGTAGATGTTCTACAGTGTAAGAAAGAGAAATCGAAAGGAGGGGTGGAGTGACGAACCAGTTAAAAAAATTGAATTGCGCCGAAGGCGCGGCAGCCAGCAGGCTGGTATCAATACAAATAGTTTATCAGTTGACCCGTTTTTTATAACTTTCATAAGAGCCAAGAAAAATCTCAAACTTCAGAGTGTGGGGGGCCTTCTAATCCATGTTTTACGGAAGGTGTTTGTCTTTCAGAAAATGTCTACGGTTCAAGATGAAAACCCAAAAGCAAACAACCAACAGAAAACGGAAGGTAAAATTAGAATTCGGAAATTTTGGGATCTGATGTTCCTTAGTTTCAGTTCAATGCTCTTCGTGTGGGAAAGTATTGGCTTCTGTCAGAACTCTCTCGTTCCACAGAGACAATCAATCTCTCATCAGCAGAATCTGCACCGATAATGATCCCAAAGGTCCCAAAGCCGTGCCCACAGTTGGAAGGTCCACGTGGCCGAAAGTCCACCGCGCAAGCTGGCTTAAAGCTCGAAATCCGCTACATTTGGGACGACGAGACCGACAGGAACGGAGAATGTCTGTCTGAATTGGAGTCTTCGAGATTCGCTGGAGACATCAAGGTGAGAGATGGGATTCTGAAATTTTCCGTTATTTTGGGAAAAGAAATCTTTGAGCCCAATTATCTCGGCTCCCATAAAAGGTATCTATCCATTTTTCTTTTTGAGAGAACTCATTTTAGTTCATAAACTAAACTTGATTCACATTGAATCACCTAAAATTATGATTTTTCTTTCAGAACCCTCCCAACACCATTGCTCATTTGTTTGCAGTCTGGTCATACTTTTACAAGGACCATTCATTGCTGAATGTGATCTCTGAATGGTACTGTACTTGAAACTTGCTTATTTTTTGTTTGAAAGATGATTTTTAAGGAATAAATCTTCACCGACCCCACTCTCTCCAAACCCATCAATGGATCGAGGACACAAAAGTTTCATGATCAAAGATCTCCTGGAGTTGAAGCATTAGACATCCGCATCGTATAAATTAAGAACTACAGTATCCCTCTGCAAATGCCTCGTTTCCCCCATATTTCCATCAGTCACATTTATGCATCGTTTTCGCAATAGGTCGTGTCTTGTTTCTCTGCAAAATGTGTCCTTTACCTATTTTTTTTTCTTTTTCTCTGGTTAATTTTTTGGAATTTTTTTTTGATAAATTTATTCTCCGCGCATTTTTAGTGCATTCTATTTTTTTGTGCTCACCATCATATGATGAAACTGCATAGTATCCCAATCGGAAGGCCTTAAAGAATTGGGGAAAAACGAATATTTTGATTAACCAATCCTCTCCTTATCAATATTTTTATGATTGATTTTGTTCACGTAATTTTTATTAGTTGTTTTGGAATTGGCAGACACGATGACAATTTAGTGACTTTTTTCTTTCCGACGCTGTTAACTGATGTCCCCACTCTCGCTTTCAAACTTCCACAACAAAAACGATTGCTCCTTGTTTTTAGGAAATCATTGTCATTTCAAAACTTTGAATATAATGAATACAGTGCATCCAATAATGATAGGACACCCCTTTTTTTTTACCATAACTCGTAAACGGAAAAAGATATCAAAAAACTGGTAACAACAATCGTCTTAAAATCAAAAAATACTCTGGGACAAAAGTTTCCGGTTTAGTTCGTGCAGTGAAAGTAGGTCAACTAGAAAATGAGCCAATTTCGACCGTCCAAAAATGATAGGACACCTTTCAAAAATCGTCCATTTTTCGAATTTTCGAACAATTCAAAAAATGTTCAAGCACTAGAAAAAAATGTAAAATTTTGTTTTTCATAGTGCTGAATGTTTTTGGATTTGATTCATATCACATTTGACTTAGTTTCGAGGATTTTTGTCAGTCAACACAGGATTTTCAGAAAAATGCTCAAAAGTTCGGAAAACTACTCAAATGATTTCGGAAATCACCAGAAACATGTTTTGTGATGATATTTTACAGAATCACGATGAAATAATTCCGTTTTTCCTGATCGGGATCATTTTCTGGAAAATTCGTATTGAGGCGCACTGTCATTTCAGTAATTATCTGAGCTACAGCATGATGCTGTATCCAAAAACGTTGGAAACATCACAGGCAGCATCCGAAGATCTGATTTTCGATCCGCTGCCATGTTACTCCGATGTTCACATCGATTTTCTGAAGAACAACCTGTTGATCCTCACTTTTGTAGTGCAATTTGAATGCACCTCAATACGAATCTCCCAGAAAATGATCCCGCTCAGGAAAAACGGAATTATTTCATCGTCATTTTGTGAAATATCATCGGAAAACATGTTTCTGGTGATTTCCGAAATCATTTGAGTAGTTTTCGGAACATTTTGAGCATTTTTCTGAAAATCCTGTGTTGAATGACGAAAATCCTCGAAACTAATTCAAATGTGATATGAATCAAATCCAAAAACATTCAGCATAATGAAAAACAAAATTTTACATTTTTTCTAGTGCTTGAACGCTTTTTGAATTGTTCGAAAATTCGAAAAATGGACGATTTTTGAAAGGTGTCCTATCATTTTTGGACGGTCGAAATTGGCTCATTTTCTAGTTGAACTCATTTCACTGCACGAACTAAACCGGAAACTTTTGTCCCAGAGTATTTTTTGATTTTAAGACGATTGGCGTTTACAGTTTTTTTATATCTTTTTTCGGTCTCGGGTTATGGTCAAAAACAGGGGGTGTCCTATCATTATTGGACGCACTGTATAATTGACTGAATAAATTATTTTCCGATTTTAGGCCCCGAAAAGAAGTCGGGAAAAATCCTTTTTTCGGAAATTTTGACCAAAAAAAGCGGAAAAAATCGAAAAAAAATTTGTTTTCATTTTGACTGAAATTCCGGGTTGACGTGATAATTTTTCAGAATCGAAACTTATTTTTTATATGCCTTCATTCAGTTTTTGAAATTTTTTGGAGGTTCTCAGAACGTTTCTGGATCAGTCAAGTTAATCCCAAAATGTTTTTTTCATTTGAAAGTAAATTTCGTTAAAAATTGACCGTAATTTACTACCGAAAAAAAAAATTCAAAGAAAAATTTCCGATTCTAAAACTCCGAAAAATGTTTCGTCCTGTTTTTCTGGTTTTGAAATCCAAAAATTTCTCCCCAATCTATTTTTTGTAACGTACCGAAAAAACAAAAAAAAAATTTTTCGGTACCGAAAATTTTCCGCTCATCCACGGAGGGAACAGTAAAAGGTGAGACACGGCGGCGGCAGACGGTGAGACAAAGAAGCAAGAAGTGGACGTCAGACAGTTAGACAGAAAAGCGAAATAGCGGCACCAGACGGCTAGACAGAAAAAGGGTAGAGCGGCGCGGAGGACAGTCGGAGGTGTAGGCCCGTCCGCACGCGCTCTGCCCCACTTTCCCTCCTCTTCTCACGGACACTCGCGGACACTGACACAAACACACACACTTTCTACTCTCTCCGCTTTTACGTTCTCCCCGCTTCCCTCTCACGCTTCGTGCTTCCTTTCCCAATTCCTCTTCTTGTGTTCTTTTTTCAACATTCACATTTGTTTTCTATGCGCTCTTCTTTCTTTCTCTTTCTCTCTTTGCTCAATTCCGTGATTTTCAATCGAAACGGAAAAAATTCAAAAATATATCCTTGAAAATGCCGTAAAAAATACGAAAAATGGCGAAGAGGTACGAGTAGTTGAGCTCCTGTGCAATGAGACACTTCATCGACAGCCACATTCCGTCGTTTTTTTTTCACTACTCGAGAACTGAAACACCTCATGCATCTTTACTACTTTTTGTATATTTACGTTGGCGGTTTTAGGAGCATTGATTTTTTGAAAATTTTCACAGAAAAAAAAAACATTTCCTATTCCGTTTGGCTCATTTTCTTTTTACCTGCTCAATCTCTAATGTGCTTCTAATTATTTTGTATTTTTTTTTGAATTAAAACAATATTTATTTTAAGGAGTGAAAACGAATCGACTTGGGCAGTTAAACCTAGCGTGAGTTTGTAAATGCTTTAACTGAATTTAAAAAAAAAGATTTTTCAGCACTGAATGGTTGTAACCTGATTTTTCGGACCTCAGTGGTTTCTCGATTTTTTTTAGGAATTCAATTTTTTAATCTATGGTGAGTCATTATAAACATGTTTTTTAATTACTTGAACTTTTTCAGGACCAGTGTGTATGGACCTCGATTTTTTCGTGATTTGATTTTTCTGAATTTGTAAGTTTTTTTTCCCAATATTTTGATAACAAATAAATATAGTGAAAGTTTCCCGAGCTTCGTAAAACCTATATTTTTTCGTAATTTGATTTTTCTGGATTTGTAAGTTTTCTCCAAACATTTAAAAAAGAAAAAAACAAAAAAAATTATCATCACTTTTCTAAAACAAGCGGAAGCCAATCTGCCTTGATCTGAATTCATATTTATTGTAAATTGTAGTATCGTTTCTCCAGTCCAACTATTTTTTTCAGAAAGGATAGTGCCAAAAAAATTGATGCTGAACGTCAGCGGATTGAGCAAATTGAGATTGATTTGGAACAGAAATTCGTGGAGCTCAAGGATGCCGAAAAGAAGTTCTCTGGTGAATTTCGAATTTTTTATTACTGTTTTCCTGAGAGGTGGAGCACTCTATAATCGATCTCTTTTTTCAATTGTTCATTTGACTATATTTTCAGAACAACCAAAGAGCAAGGAGTTTTTGGAGGAGGTCGAGAGAATCAAGGATGATGAGATGAAGCTCAAAAATGCAAAGTACGAGAAGGATGAGAAAATTGAAGGTGAGGATCTTTAATCTTTTTCATAAAAACGTCAATTTTTCAGAAAAATCGATGTTTTTTTCTTTTGGTTTTTGAACTTTTAATTATAAAAAAATTCCAGATGGACGAAGCGGTTGTCAAAGAGGAAGTCATCGAAGAAACACATAATTTTATGTTCAAAAGTGGTGAATACGTCGAAGTGAAGCAAGAAGAAGTTGAGCAGAAACCAGAACATCTTCTAGAAGAAAAAATAAAAACGGAACCGATCGATTTTCTCAAGTTCCAACATCAGCTCGAGGAAGTTGGATGATAAAAAAAATGTGATCCAGGAGAAAATTAAAGGTGAGGATCTTTAATCTTTTTCATAAGAACTTCAAATTTTCAGAGCATCCGCACCAGCAGTTTCAAGAGTTGAAAGAACATCTTGCCGAAGGAAAAGAATGGTTAATAATCTCAAAGAGAATTGGCAACCTGGAGCGTACCTGTTGCAACAGCTGTGAACCCAATCTTTCATTGATTCGAGTTTTTCAAAAAGGATTTACCCCAGCAAACTGTCGACTTATTCTTGTAACTCAGGAAGTCGTATTACCCAGGAGTAGAAGTAAGAATTTATACAATTGATAACAAGTAATTTGTTCATATTTCAGTTAACATTTGATTATGGAGCCAAATATATAGAGGAACATTTGAAAAACAATTGCCTCTGTGGTAGAGTCAGCTGCAAAAGCTCGCCCTTATACAAAATGATGGATGAGGCAAATGAGGAATCTGTGAGTTAAAAATAAAAATTACAAGATCAGAGTGTTTTATTTTCAGCTGGAAATGTACCAGACTCTGCGATATCACTACCGATACGATGATTACAAAACAAAGGTATTGGATCCAACCGAAGAAAAAGTTGCAGCAGGCACATCCTCTATATAATCGCTTTTTATTCTGATTTTACTATTTTTAATCTGGTTTTTTTTGTTTGTTTGAAGATTTCATTTTTCCAACTGGTTCTCCTAAACGTTTCCTGTAATCTATTTCATTTTCTTATCCAATTTGTACCTTGTCAATTTTGCCGTTATTATTTTTCATTCCCGTTTAATGAATATTCTGAATTATGAGTATTCTCAAATCCATTACATGTTTTCACCCACAACTGAATATTTCTTTTATGGTCTTTCTCCTAATTTTTTGATACAAGGAATCTCTCAATTTTACAAATTTCTTTTATTTTTTTTTCAAATAGTGAAACAATAAAAGATCACAACTTGTATTTTATCTCCATTCTCCTTTCTTCAATATCCAGAATTTTATTTCTCGACGGCACTAAAGGAATATATGTCAGCCATCGGTGTTTCAGAAAAAATCTGAAATATAAAAAAAATAAAAATTGTCGATTCAAAAATGTTGCACACGCGAAACACAAAAATTCAAAAAAATGAGGGGCGGAGCGTCTCCTCCCTTTTTTGCAAAACCCACGCACAGTTTTCACGCACAGTAGAAAATTGACAAATTTCCTTCAATTCAGAAGAAATTGGCTGATGAAATATTAAAAAACCGTGGCAATAAAATTAGCGAAAAACTATGCGTGGGTTTTGCAAAAAAGGGAGGAGATGCTCCGCCCCTCATGTTTTTGAACTTTGTGTTTCGCGTGTGCAATATTTTTGAATCGACAATACTGGTTCTTACGACCACCCATGTTTAGAATCATAACTTGAGAGCTGTTATAGGTATCTAATTTTTGGAAAATCAGATTTGGGACAAAAAAACTAAATCTAGTGGACAATTTTTGTAATGAAACCTTAAAAACCACCCGAGTTATCTGGAAAAGTCTGAAAATGTGACTTTTGCAAGCGTTGAAAGTTTATACGTCTACTCCAAAGATCAGTAGATCACGACTTCCAGCGAAGACAGAGGTGTCCAATTCTGATTCTTCCTTTTTGTAAACGGGATTGAAAAAAAGAAAAATGAAATGGAAGTTGTAAAAAAGAAATTTATTGAAAAAAGTCAAATATAGATATTCCTGAACATATCAACAAAAATTATTTAAAAAAGACAAGTTTCAAAAGTGTACTGATTAGCCAGACTTTCGTCTGTTGATCCCTTTCGCCACGTAGAGGCTCAGTACATGAAAGGGAAAATGGGTTTTCACTGGGGGAAAACACCAAAACAAAACCCCTGTCTCCGAGGAGAGAGTTTTCTAATTTTCAATAGTTCTTTTTCACTGCTAAAAAGCTATTCGAGCGCTATTTATTGTTTACGTTCATTTGTTTCTATTTTCTTTGATTGAGTCTTTTGCAAAAGGGGGACGTTCAGTGAAAATGAATTCACCCAGCCATAAACCACCAAATAAGGCGACCCTGATGGAAAATTTTTCCAGATAACTCGCGTGGTTTTTAAGGTTTCATTACAAAAGTTGTCCACTAGATTTAATTTTTTGTCCCAAATCTGATTTTCCAAAAATTAGGCCGATACCTCTAGCAGATCTCGAGTTATGACCCTAAACGTGGGTGGTCGTAAGAACCGGTATTTAGTTATTTTTATTTCAGATTTTTTCTGAAACACCGATGGCTGACATATATTCCTTTGGTGCCGTAGAGAAAGGAAATTCTGGATATTGAAGAAAGGAGAATGGAGATAAAATACAAGTTGTGATCTTTTATTGTTTCACTACTTTAAAAAGTAAAAATGAAAGAAATTTGTAGAATTGAGAATCCATCATTTTGTATAAGGGCGAGCTTTTGCAGCTGGATCTTCCACAGAGGCAATTGTTTTTCAAATGTTCCTCTATATATTTGGCTCCATAATCAATTGTTAACTGAAATATGAACAAATTACTTGTTATCAATTGTATAAATTCTTACTTCTACTCCTGGGTAATACGACTTCCTGAGTTACAAGAATAAGTCGACAGTTTGCTGGGGTAAATCCTTTTTGAAAAACTCGAATCAATGAAAGATTGGGTTCACAGCTGTTGCAACAGGTACGCTCCAGGTTGCCAATTCTCTTTGAGATTATTAACCATTCTTTTCCTTCGGCAAGATGTTCTTTCAACTCTTGAAACTGCTGGTGCGGATGCTCTGAAAATTTGAAGTTCTTATGAAAAAGATTAAAGATCCTCACCTTTAATTTTCTCCTGGATCACATTTTTTCGATCATCCAACTTCCTCGAGCTGATGTTGGAACATGAGAAAATCGATCGGTTCCGTTTTTATTTTTTCTTCTAGAGGATGTTCTGGTTTCTGCTCAACTTCTTCTTGCTTCACTTCGACGTATTCACGACTTTTGAACGTAAAATTATGTGTTTCTTCGATGACTTCCTCTTTGACAGAAATTGGATTCTTTCCATAGAATACGTAGTTTATGAGAAATGAATTCAGAAAAATAAAAGGCAATATTTTCCGACGTCCATGCAGAAGGTCGTCTAGAAAAATAATAGGGCAAAGAGGGATTAGGTGAGGAGGGAATGACTTTTACTGATAGGTGCTTGGAGGTATTTATAGGGACAGTCGAGGGGGCGGAGTCGACGCCAGGTGGGCTGTCTTCACCTATTCATAGTTTTATGGTTGTAATGTAGACTTTTATGGCAATAATGCAGTATTTATTACAAGTATTTATTACTTCCCAGAAGAAATGACCAATTTGTAATTAGGCGAAAAGAGAAAATGAGAGAAAAAATGTGTTCCCGGTGCTTAAGTAAGATATTTGAAATATGAGGAGAAATTCGAAAATTGTTGAAATGCACGTTTCCATTTTTTGAATGTCTTTTTCGGAAATCTATGTCGAAACCACGACATTTAAAATGCTGAAAAACTACGCGTAATTCAAAAGTTTAATTACGCGTAATTCAAGATTTAAATTACGCATATTTCAAGATTTAAATTACGCGTAATTCAAGATTTGATTATCGCGTAATTCAAGATTTGAATTACGCGTACCAGGTAGGTGCTTTCCACAACAGGAAATTATGTTTGTTAGGTTTTCACTAAACTCTAGCATTGATATCTAAAAGAAAAAATACCGATATCCCTCAACCGACTCAGCCAGGATGACTAAAAGTACACCTCATGTGTTGCCAAACGTACACCAAAATGAACGATTTTGGCAACTTATCGATTCTATGACACTCTCTACACAACGCCCACGTTGTCTGAGTATCATAGATCGCCCACACTGCCCTTCTTCACTCTTCTCCATCTTATTCCAAATATTAAAGTCCATTCTGTTTATTTAAATTATCTAAATTATTCAAACTATTAAAACCCTAATTCAAATTCCCGCGAATACCGCACACCTATGAGCGTGTTTCGGCGCACCGACGCTCATCTCCATACACTCCGCTCTTTAGGCGAGTTTCGGGATTTGTTTTTAGGATTCTTTTTTCAGTTGCGTTTTTCTCCTCTTTCTAATTACCTTTTACTTCCTTTTTTACCGTTTTATTGCCGTGAGCTCGTCTCCTGTCAATGTTCCGATACATTGACAGTCACCGGTATTCCCTAGAGCCCTGCTCCTGGCTTTGTTCCAATACACTGCCTGTATTTTCGGTTCCTTTGAGTATGCCCCTGTGCCTTTCGTGTCTCCCAAGACAACTCAAGAAGTAAATCCCTTTTGTAATTAGAAATGCCGCTTCCAATCGATTCTCCTTAGAATCTTGGAAGCAGAACGCATTTCAGGTGTAATTTGCTGAATCCACCGTCTTCTCCTTGAAGCCTCCATTCTGCCCGATTGCCGGAAGTTCCAATTCCCTTCGCTTTTAAATTACTGCCTTTTTAATCATCCCTTCCTCAATAAACGGGTCATTGATTTCACTGTGTACTGTTATCTGCTTGCATCGCTTATCCTCTAGAAACACAATACAAGAAAACGTTATACAATTACACTATTTCTCTGAAAGAGTTGGAGCCGCCAACCTCCCTAAACGACCCTTTCAGCATGGTGCATCTCCGGTTCATTTCTCCATCCCAGAAATGATCTGGTTGTCGAAAATTGGATTTTCGAAACATTTCGAAACTTTTCGAAATTATCGATTTTTCGATTTTCGGCTTCAAGAACCCTAAATAGTTGGTATTTCATACGTTTTCATGTGTTTTCTATGATAACCATAGCATACAAACATCGATACTATGCCACTGAACCCCACAATTCCCCAATTATTGCCAAAATATCGATTTTTTTCGTCCATAGCCTTCGAAACTGTCGATAACATCCGTTTTCCCTGAAAAACACCTAAATTCCCCTTCCGTTTGCGTCCAAAGCCATTTTTTCTGATCGTTCATTGTCTCCCATGACGATTCCGAACACAATTTCCCTGAAAATCAATCAGAATTCCCGTTCTTTCCACGGAAAATGGCCTCTGTTCACTTTAATTTTTGTCGCGACTACTGTCGACAAACACAAAGTACGCAGAACCGGAGCGCGGTGTATTGCGGACACGCGTCGCGGCGAGACCCACGAGACGAATTTGGCCTAAATCTACTCACATTTACTGCCATTTTCCTCCCTTTTTGGCCTAAAATCACTTCATTTTCTGCCAATTCCTCGTTATTTTTCACCTTCGAAGCCTTCTTTTCGCTCTTTTCGCTAATTTTTCCATAAAATTTCCGATATTTCAGAACGAACAGCAATGTCTCCTCGAAAAACTCGCCGACACTCGACTGCCAACCGCACTGCCCAGCCCAGCGGCTCTCCACTGCCAGAACCGCCAAAAACAGGACCATCGGGAAGGAAAAGTGAGGCAAAAGGAAAAGTGAGTATTTTTTTTGGAAAAAATTCTCTATTTTTCGGAAAAAATAACATAAAACCAAAAATTTCTGCTGATGTTCAGACGCCTCGCCCGTCGCGAACACAAGGATGTCAGGGTTCCCACACCCAGACATCGAGTCTTCAAGAATTATCCGAGCTTCGCCCTCGTTGATTATTCTTGAATCGACTCATCTGAGCTAGCGAGCCCGTTTTTCCTTGAGAACACGGTTGACTGTCTTCTTGGAAAAATTGATTTTTCTTTGAGAACACGGTCTAACTGTCTTCTTGGAAAAATAGACTTCAAGCACAGAACGAATTCGATGAGCATTGCCCTCAACGGATTCTCCGCCAGTAGTGAGCTTGCATCCATATGCGCTTGGATGTCGATTATTCTTTCGGGCTCTAGCAGCCTGAATGTTAGTAATCGGCGCCGAGCAGCTCACTACAACCGAGCCGTACCGATTTTGAGCCGGAAGGTTCCTCATCATCGAGTCCGGCCGGCAACAGCCAGGAATTATCGATTTTTCCGTCCGTCACCCCGAAAAATCGATAAATTCGACGGTGTTTGGCACACCACAGGCCCCTGTCTGCACGGTCTACCGGCTAATAGCACTTTCAAGTCTGATCGGGACGTCAGCTCACAGCCTACGAGCTGCGCCCTGAGAAGTTTATGCTAGGTGCCAGCTGTGATAGTGCAGATAACACGCCACAGGTGAAGCCGATCACAAAGCTGCAGAGCGGAAATCAGCAGATAATAAAAAAAACAAATAAAAATTCCCCAAAACTTCATAAAAATTACTCTCCCCTTTTCCAGTCAGCCAACGCGGCTCGAAAGAGTTCCCCGCAAGGCTCCGCCTCCACTGCCACGGAGACATCGACGTCCAGTCAACTACCGGTCATGGAACTGCCACCAGAAGATGCTATCTACACCGCCACGCTCACCATTAGAGCCCTGGAAGAGATCATCGAGCGCACCAGAGCACTGGAACTGGCAACGACTGCCAACAGCACCAAGCTGGACGATCTGGCACGCGTCCTCGGGCACATCAATGCGGACCTCGACCGCATCGTCCACTTGGAGCGCGAATCCCTTGTCCTACATCGCCAGGCTGCCCGATTCATGACCTTGATGACAGGCATTTTTGAAGGTGTCCATGCCGACCGCCAGCAAGCCGATCCATGACTGCCAGACTGCCGACTGCCAACCTGACGTCTCCCTTTCCATGCTTCGCCCTACCAATGCCTCCTTAACAAGTTCAATAAACACAGTTTTTCTTTTTTTTTCCTCTGATCACTTTCATAATAAAAGAAGAAGCATTTCCTGTTGATTGTCTTGTTACCACAGGTCGCATTGTTGAGTCAACGACGATTGTCGCTCAAGAGTTATTTCTGTTCCTTCCAAATCCGTGTCCTTTCAGCTTTCCTCCCTCCTTCCGTTATACGCTGAACTGCACAGCCAAACAATAAGATTCCTATATCTTACAGATTACTCAATTTCCAATGAGCACCTTAACGCCCAACGACACGTCCTCAACTGCCGGCGAAGACGAGCCACGAACTGCCGCAGCAGCCCCAGCACTGCCACCACCGCCACAGTTTGTGACTGATCCATCAGGAGCCGTGATGGCATCGCCATACGTTGACACTGCCGAAGGATCTCCACATCCCCCGGTTTCCACTGACACTGCCGAAGGACCGCCACAACCCCCAGTTTCCACTGCCGTGTCCCACTCGCTGGAGCTGTCACCGCCGGAACCGATCGCAGAGACCGTCCAGGAATCTATCGACAACCAGGAGATCCCAGTCGACAGAGAGGAGTACTACCCGGGAGCCCCACTGCCGTATTGTGACTGCCACGAGACCGCAGAGCAGCTCAGACAAATGAATGTGCAATGGCTAGATTTTAAAAAGATCTTCGACGACATCATTCAGCGCCAGCCCATGGCGTCCACCAACGAGTTGCTCAACAAGAACATCGCCATCAGTCAGGAGCTCAAATCCATCATCCAAGGGTTTCAATCCGACCAGCAACGTTACACCCAATGGCTGATGGATATGGAGAAACACTTCCAGAAACTCCACAATGATGCTAGAGCAGTGCACACGGACATTTTCACTGCCTACAACAATTGGTCACAGGAAGCCGACAATAAGATCCGCGAGATCAAGACTGCCGCCGATTCCTTTGCCAAGGCAACGAAGCCACTGGAGGACATCCAGAAATTCCTCAACAGTGTCCAAGCAACTGCCCGCTCATTGAACCTCCCAGTCAACGTCACCACTGCCGCCTCCGTTGCCACGTCTTCAGGACCACCACCAGCACCTGCTCCTGGATTCCCATCTTCAGAACCACCTCAGAGTTCCCTGAAAAGGAAGAACAAGAAGACATTGGTAAGCAGAGTACTCATGATGAAATACCAGCATTTATGTCCCTTTTTTCAGAGATGCATGCTGTGCAACACGGAAGACCATTCCACCAAGGAATGCCACGTCTATACAACCTATAGACAACGGACAGACCGTGCCACTGCCGCATCAATCTGCATGAAATGCCTCCAGCATTTCACCCCGGATGCCACAGGTGAACACTCCAACTGCCGACGCGCATTGCTACCATGCCCACACTGCCGCTCCAACAATGTAGATCCGTTGAAGGCGAGACATTCCCCCATCTTCTGTCCCCTCCAAGCCGATCCACCGCCAGTTGGGACGTATCCACAGCCAGTTGGGACGTGTCCACTGCCAGCCGGAACGCCATCCACGTCCAGTGAACCAGCACGAAAAAGGAGAAGAAAGGTATTTCACATGAAAACAGACAGAAAACAGTTATGTGTTACAGAGAACAGGCCCCAGATCCAAGAAGACCGAGAACCAACCGGAAGTCCTTGCCCAGCAACCGCCGGCACCGCCCAAGCTCCAACCGGAAGACCTTGCCCAGCAACCGCCGGCACCACCCAAGTTCCACTTCTTCGGATAATAACTGCCAACACTTCTCTACCCCACCAACTCATAATTTGTTGACTTTGTTTTAGCCTCAAAGGCGCAATCCCTTCATAAGCTAATAAACCCTGTCTGTTGTTTGGCTACCATGCCCACGTGCATGGTTGCTTTCCATTTCCGTACTACGAGTTATCCAACTCAACCATATCTGTTACCATCACCTCTTTCTTTTCTTCTCCCCTTCACCCCACCATTCCATAACCATTTTTCAAATGTTTTTTTTTTCTCGCTTTCATTATCTTCCTTTCCTCAGGTCGAGATAATAAAGCATTGTTGTGTCGCTAGTTGAATATATCTCTGACCAGCCACTGGGAACATCCTTCTTTTCCGTCTGATCTGCCAAATAGAGATACACACATTCACACTCGCTATGCACTACGCCTCCAGATCTACAGCTCGGCCCCCCGTGGTCGCTTAGTAGCTCTACTGACCCGTCCACATCACCTTTGCGGACACCCTTCGACAGTCCAGAGACCCTTCTAGATACAACTGCCGAACCTTCTCCCCCACGAGAAGCCTTACACCATCGCAATTCATGAACGATACACCTACAATCGTACATTGAGTAGCCACTTAGAATACAGACCAGCGTTCTGAGTACAGAAGTAGTCACCGACTGCCACATTGAATACAGTACCACAACACTTTCGTGATCACTGTAGGAAATACACCAGGCTCCATCTGACACTTCCCACACACAAGATACACAGTACCATAACACCACCTTGGTCTCTGCATCTTAAAAACTTTCCAACAACAGATGTCTTGTACACCCAAGATACTGTTGACCCATCTCCAATTACTCCTACCAGACTCACGTTGGGCCGAAGTAACCACACCTTCGGTTGAGACCTGCAGTTACTGCCAACTAGAAACACTGGGAGGCGGATTTCGGAAAGAATGGAGACACCAATGACCGTTACAGTCTTGAAAGAGGATCGTCAACCCTTGACTAGAGCCTGAGAGACTGCCCTCCACTGCCTCTACACAGCTTGGAACCAACAGTGAACACCATGTGAACTTCTATGGTGGCAGCTAGAGTTTCACCGTATTGGACCAAGCTCAGCCAGGCGACGGCCGGCCGTGGAAGCACCGGAGTGCCCGACATCAGTATACAGCCACAATCGTTGTTACCGTACTGACTATACGCGTCACAATTATAAGACCAATGAGCTGTGCTGTAACGGAGGTCAATCCAGGAATCTGAATCTGCTTTCAGTTGTGAATCCGGTTGAAAGACCTGCAACGTCTCTTAGAAATCAAAACACCTAAAATTACCTTAGCCAAGATATGTTCACGTGACCCCAGCTGTCCCCTGACTGCCTCCACACCCTTTTTGCCAACATGACAAAAAGAAAAGAGAAACAGCGAGTGAATACAAAAAAATCTGTACACCTTGCACCCTTGATCCAAAAACCTACTGACACGGTGACCTAGTCAGAACGATACTTAAGCAAGAGAAAGCAACTTGAACACCACACTATCAGCAATCCTGCTTCTGATACTTCAAGCCTTGCTATCTAGCGTAAGTTCACTCTTCTCCTTCCTCCCCCTGCGGACCCCAAGGAAGGGTCTCGGCCACCTTGTCAACTAATCTGTTGATACCAGTTGATTACCATGCTCTCCTCACCTCTCATCTCAGCCAGCACGTGTAAACCTCAACATTCTTACAGATGAGTCAACAACGACCACCCCATCAACCGGATATTCATTCGAAGGACCGTCCCGGCACGCGTCATACCAATCACCGCCCACTGCCAAACAGTTCCGGAGTACTGCCAAGTCACCGCCCTCCCCCTGAACCAGGAGCAATCCGGCAACCCACGGTCCGACAAGTTGACACTCGTTCAACCACTCTTGAAGAACTCTTCAAAGAGCACCGCATCGAGTACCCACCCTCTAGACAAACTCTCAAAGTGTTTGCCCAGCGAGAAAAGGATTGGCGACAGGAGGACCTACCAGAACTGCCAACGGATCGCGGAGGACTCCGCATATACGTGTGGCTTGCAGAGCGCCCGTCACCGCAGACCCACTTCCAGCAGTGCTCTCTAAGACTGCCAACCATTGGTATGGCACCCACTGCCGAAAGGTACTTCTCGAAGCACGCGAGAGCGCAGAACGAACCGCAAGGTGGCATCGGACGTTGTCCGATTTGCGCATCCCAGCTCTTCGGATACGCCACTGCCAACCACCGCGCTAAGGACTGCCCATACTCCTCTCTCGACTGCCAACTCAAGTTGCGGTTCATGGCAACAAACCTCGTTTCGTTCTGCCAACACTGCAAAGCTCGATCCGCAGCTCACTACAAGCCGGACAGCCGCTACGGTACCAAGTACGACTGCCAAGGAGGGAGGTGCAAAATTTGCCAGAGTCCGGATCATTGTGCCATCCAAGGCATGTGCGACTGCCAACCACCCATGACCATTGACATCCAACAGCAACAGGTCAACACTGCCAGATCCGATCTCAAACGTACAGTCAAAAATCTGACAGAAGATCCCACGCATCCACTGTTGTACCAACTGCCAGTCGATGGACCATATGAGTTTTTGGACTCCCTCGTCGATCCCAACAGAACAGTTGTCGGCTGGGGACACCGCACTACGGGTCCTGACACCCCTACACGGATGCCAGAAGAGCAAAAGTACGGCAACTACTACACGGAACACGAACCAACGTCATACCCGTCACTAGTAGCACCCGAAGCCAAGTACCAAAGCCAACTGCCGATTTTGTCGTTCCTTACCGCCGACCTCCACAAACTCATGGATATCGCTGAATGGTTGAACGCCGGAAAGAGCGACGAGTCCCGCTACGACACCGTGAGTCTTTTAACCTCGATTCCTACATCAGAGAATAACCACAAGTACTCATAGCCGTCTTCCAGAATCCCTTGCCTTCCGAAGGATTTTCCAACTTCCTTCCAACCGCAGATTCGGCATCGGACACAGCCATGGACGATACTGCCGACGAGTTGGAGGACTATGTGCAACCACTGCCGCCAGTCATCCAACCGCCATCCGTTAAGCAGAAGACTCCACCGCCGTCCGAAGTCCTGCCTCCTCGCAGGAAGAGTCAACTGGACAGGCCAGACCGAGCTCAGGTAACAGTCAGAACGTCTTTCCCAGCACCACGCGAAGCGTTACAGACTCACCGCCAACCGCCAAAATCAGCGTTCGACTTCATGAACCCCAAAGAGCCATCGTTTGCCAAGCTCGTATGGCAGGATGAGATGGAGAAAGAAGGCCAGTCTCCCAGTAGACCTTCCTACTCGTCAGTCCTCCAAGGAAACTCCAAGGAGTCACCCAACACGGCTTCCAGCAGAGAAGAGTCTCCACCGCCAAAGTCATCTCAAGTGGAGGTATGCATCAACACTACACAAGCAGTGATATGCAAAGACTTTCAGACACCACTCTTGACATCCTCTAGCCATACCAGTAGCCAAGAGCCTGTACCACTTCCACTGCCAACCGCGCACCAGCGCTCACCGAGCAGAAAGGTAACACAGTCATGATGAAAGTCGTACCAACACCTTTACTTTAGACCGTGGGAAACACTGCCTCGGCGACCCATTCATTCATCATGCCTCCACCGCCAGTCATCCAAGACAGACATGCCGGAAAGCAGAGTCCGCCACCTGAGTCACCTCCCTCCATGAAAGTAGATGCTCAGGTAACACTCTCTTAACCTCTATGGTCTCTCTAACCCATCCTCCTCTCTACAGGTCGATGAGAAAACCGAGCGAGATCAAGAGAAGGTCCTCTGCCAAAGAAGCGGCTGGAACTGCCAACAACCTCTAGTCATCGGAGACCGAGCTTTCCGCCCTTCAGTACAACACAAAGCGTTCAGCATGTTGATCGCCGAAACACTGCCAAAAAGCCGCCAGGCAATCCTCCTGAGAATCAAAGCCCTCCAGACAGCAATCTGCGGTTCCTATGCGGACCCAGAGGAGATCCTTCCGCATCATACTACCCAAAGTCTCCAATCCTACGCAGAAGCGTTGACTGCCTGGGGCCTCCGTCTCAGCGAAGAAAGTGTGTTGATGGTCACGCTAGAATCCAAAGATCCGGACCACATCCAAGCCAGACTGACTTCAGGCGGAGGGACAGTCCCCGTACCGGACTTCACCACCTGGACACTGCCAAACGTGAAGAACTGGACTGCCCAACTCTTCCGTCCAAGACAGTTCGGAGAGATCCACCCACTTGACCGTCTCAGACCACGTGCCCAGCTAGAACCATGGTGGCTCATCCCAGCTATCAACGCGAATTCTACTGCCGCAGAGGAAGTCAATTTGGAGATGAGGATGATGGAAACCCAAATCACGGAGCTGACTGCCGGAAGCAGTTTCCCAACTCACTCAGTCCGTCTCTTGGAATACGTCCTCCGAATGCCAACGCCATCCGATGAGAGCGCCACGCTACATCGCGTCCACTGGCTATTCTGCATTCTCACCGGATATTATCCACAGGACGTGCCAGCAGACCGACCACTCCGTCTTCGCACGTACATGAATCTTCTATACGCACTGGTGTACGTTCTCGTACGCATCCGCGTAACCGACCGAATCATGGACGTCAGCTGCACGGACTGCCAACACTCGCTCGCTACCACTGCTGTTCGAGGACACCAGCTACCACTGCCATCGTTCACACTCTTCTGCCAACACGAAGACGAACGTTGGTCGTCTTGGTTCGACTCGGTGTTCCTGAGCGTGTTGTCCCAGGAGAACTACAGAGAAGAGAACTGCCAGTGCTTTGCCATCGAGAAGAGAACTGCCAGTGCTTCAACATCTGATTAACCTAACTTCCTTTTTCTGTTTAATACTGCCAAAAAATGAATAAACCGGTTATTACCCAGATGATTCCAGTTGAATAAAAAATCCAAATACCAAATAAAATATAAAATGCCAAGGTGTGCAGGCGCACAGTAAACCCGCTTTCTACCAACGTTTGAGTCTAGGAGCAATAAACATATAAACCCAAAAAAAAAAAAAACCCCCCCAGTCCACTCAGAGCGGCCAGCTGACGTCTGATCTGATCAGAAAGTAGCTACCTCTGTAGTCCGGCCAGGTTGTCAATGACACCGCAATGATGGACTGAACCTGGATTCAGGGCAACGCACTGTTTCCGTTTGATATCAAACAACACTGCTCCAGGAATTCGCGAGTCCTGGAAGGCCCCCGTCTGTGCCCGCACTTAGGCCACAGACACCAACAAATCCTGCGACCGCACTTAGGAAGCAGGCATGGACAAAGCTCACAGCCGCACTTAGGCAACTTGGTTCCGCACTTAGGGATCAGGCGTGAGCGGAGTTCATGGACCAAAAGTCCTGCAACCGCACTTAGGAAGCAGGCATGGATCTAATCCATCTCCTCCCCTTCTCTCATCATCCATCCTTCTCAAACATTTCATACATTCCTATCTTTCAAATCCCTACAAAATTCCTTCTTTTTTCAGAGTTAAGGGTTAGTGTTTTCTCTCGTCCAACTTCAATTGAAGATGTCTCTCCATCGTTCGAAATCTCCTCTTCCGAGTTCCAGTACTGCCGCACCCGGAAGTACCTCGGCTAGAAAGAGATCCAACAGCGAGTCCCAAATGGGTCTTGCTGCCACTGCCGGCCTTCCGGCCAACCCCACTGCCGGCGCCAACTCTTCGCTCTCCCGTCGAATTGTAGGCCCGACTAAGACCAGCATTCGGAAAATTTGCACCAAAGCTCGTGCTGTCCGAGACGACTCGACCGTCACTCTCCGGCGCCTGACCGATTCCAACACCAAGCCTGAAGTCTTCCGCCGTGAAGTCTCGAAGGCCACGGACTCGTTGCTCCCCAGCTTGCGACTATCCGCTGACGCCCTCCAAGGCATCGCCAAGCTGATCAACGATCGCTTTGATGACTTGGAAATGCGCTCGAGTCCACTCCAGGACAAGTTCCGTGATGAGATCAACGAGATCATCACAGAGGAGCACGTCGGAATGTTGCTAGAGCAAGTCAGAACCGAAATCGAGTACCTCGAGATCTTCTTGAATGATCATAACTATCAGCTCCCTGATCATCAACCAACTGATTCGTCTCCGAACGCAGTCGTGGCTGACGGAACCATGGCCAACATCCCGCCAAACGCGGTCGATAACGCCACTGCCAGCCTTATCCAACTGCCAAACCAGGATACTAGAATCAGAATTGCCTCCGACACTCCACCCATCACGGTGAGCGTCAAAGAGGCCGAAAACATCAACAAAGCGTTGATCAACGAGCTCCAACAGCTCCACATTCAAGTGGACCAGGCCAACCAAGCCAAATCACTTGAAACTAACCACAGACTGCAAATGGAAGCGGATTATACCTCCAAGATCCATAAATTGATGGAAGAAAAGCAAATGTTGGAACGAGCCCACGCACCGCGCTCAACCACCGCTTCTCACGAGGCTACAGCCGAACTGCCACGCTCCACCCAAAACGCTTCCCCTTACATCAATAGCAGTCTGTACCCTACCCAAGATACCTCAAACCGTCCGTCGACTACAGAGAACATGTTGGCTAACATCATGACTGCCGTGAACTACCTGACCACTAAGCAGGAACAGCAAAATGATGAGGTAATGCTACGTACTTCCCGTCTGGAACAACTCATGGGAACACTAGCCACTGCCGAAACTGCCGACAGTTCAGAACCGCTGGATTCGTACGTAGAACAGTTTGAGAACTACAACGCGAATGAAGAGCAGGACTACCCACGTTCTGCTCACCCCGACTCCAAGTCGCGAGGTCGATCTAACCGCCGCTCCCGCTCAAGATCTCATTCGCCAAAAGCTGACCGCCACAGCTCCCACGACCTCAAGCTCAACCTGGACTTTTCCGTGAAATTCATGGAACAATTCACCGGCTCCGAGAACTTCGAAGCATTCATCCAGTCGTTTGAGCACAATGTCCTGAGACACCACAAGCTGACGGACAGTACCAAATTCTCCATTCTCTGCAACAAACTTGCAGGAGAAGCACGTGACTGCGTCAGCCACACCTCTGACCGTGCCACCGCCATCGCTGAGACCCTAGAGAACCTGGAATCCGTGTACGGTAAACGGACAGACAAGCACACTCTGCTCGCCAAACTCCGTTCACTGCCATTCTCTCAAACCGATCCAGAAAAGATGAAAATCAATCTGATCGCACACAAGGTCCTCCTCAAACAACTCCAACACAAAGGAATCACAGACACCGACGAACGTGCTAAATTCGCGCTTACTGTCAAACTGCCACCTCGTATGAGAGATAACCTCCATGAGTACATGGCCGAGGTTGGCGACAATGTCACACAGAAGCAAGTTCTCGAACGCATCGAGAAATGCATCGAAGCGCGTCGTCTGTCTAACACCATCATGGGATACTTCCACCCAGAAGCACCCAATGAGATTCCAACCACTGTTGCGATGGTCAACCACGTCACTGCCACCACGGAGAATTCCCAAAACACGAATGGCCAGTCAAACCCGGGGAAAACCAGCTACCCACCAACATATGACGCCTCCAAACACCCAGTCGAATACTTCGACCCGGTCACCAAGACCTCGCTCCCAGGCTACTTCGCCCCAGGAACGAAAGGTGTGAACATTGACATTATCCACCGCTCTTTCCCATTCAAAAATGAAGAGAAAGTGACATGCGCCGCATGCGGAGGAACACATAATGGCATCAGATGTCCACTATCCAGCGTTGAATTCCGCAGACTTCTCACTGCCAAGAAACTATGCCCCATCTGCACCGGCAAACACGAGATCCAATCGTGCCGCAGCAAATTCAACTGCGGATACTGTGACGGAGCACATCATATGGGAGGCTGCCCACGCAAAGAACACTTCCGTGACATGAGCAATTATCCAAGCACTGCCAAGCCAGTAACCACTCTTTTTCGCCCGGCCAAGCCTTCCACCAACCGGAAGTAAGGCCTTCAAGGCCGGCACCCCGGTTATCACACCAGTGCCGCCCGCTGACTGGCCAACAGCTAACACCGCCGCTACCGAGAAAGTTACTGCCGACCTTGACACTGCCACGAATAATCCTCACACACTGCCATGTCACGACCCCGTAATCCCTGCAACCGCAAATCCGGGCGAGGCTGAAATTATCATACTCCCAAATATAGAACCAACCAACGAGCTAGTATCGAGGTCAGCATTGAACAACAACATCCGCCGTTTTGCAGCATTCGTTTCCCGACTAGAGCCACCACACTCTATCACGATTGCTCAAGACTCCACAGCGATCAATGACCGCCTGACGTTCGTCCGTCTCACAACCGCCAGAGGTCAAACCATCCGCTGCCTAGTCGACACAGGTGCGTCCTTGTCACTAATCACGCACGGAAAAGCTAAACAGCTTGCCCCCGACAACTGTTGTTTCAACTGCTCTTCCCGAAGGAAGAATGAGTTTTTGGTAGTTGGGTTGGGCGTAAATCCAGGTCAACACGTCATTGCCGAGGATCATCTCAATGGGTTCACCGTGGTCTTGGCAGTGAGTGGGAATCGCCGCGGTCAAGGTGTGGTGTTTATTGAGGGATTGGCAGTCAGCTGGGGACATTACCGAGTCACAGTAGGGGGTAGGAGGAAGAGCGGAAGTGCCTGTGATCATGAAGATGATCGGTGTTTTGGAGCCTACTGGTAGAATTTTTAGAGCATAGATCTGAGTGTGGGCAGTGGTGCATGAACTGAATCCGTTGATCTGGACGATGGTCTCGTGTAGCACTTCGAGGGCAAGCTGTTTAGCTTTTCCGTGCGTGATTAGTGACAAGGACGCACCTGTGTCGACTAGGCAGCGGATGGTTTGACCTCTGGCGGTTGTGAGACGGACGAACGTCAGGCGGTCATTGATCGCTGTGGAGTCTTGAGCAATCGTGATAGAGTGTGGTGGCTCTAGTCGGGAAACGAATGCTGCAAAACGGCGGATGTTGTTGTTCAATGCTGACCTCGATACTAGCTCGTTGGTTGGTTCTATATTTGGGAGTATGATAATTTCAGCCTCGCCCGGATTTGCGGTTGCAGGGATTACGGGGTCGTGACATGGCAGTGTGTGAGGATTATTCGTGGCAGTGTCAAGGTCGGCAGTAACTTTCTCGGTAGCGGCGGTGTTAGCTGTTGGCCAGTCAGCGGGCGGCACTGGTGTGATAACCGGGGTGCCGGCCTTGAAGGCCTTACTTCCGGTTGGTGGAAGGCTTGGCCGGGCGAAAAAGAGTGGTTACTGGCTTGGCAGTGCTTGGATAATTGCTCATGTCACGGAAGTGTTCTTTGCGTGGGCAGAGAAAGTTACTGCCGACCTTGACACTGCCACGAATAATCCTCACACACTGCCATGTCACGACCCCGTAATCCCTGCAACCGCAAATCCGGGCGAGGCTGAAATTATCATACTCCCAAATATAGAACCAACCAACGAGCTAGTATCGAGGTCAGCATTGAACAACAACATCCGCCGTTTTGCAGCATTCGTTTCCCGACTAGAGCCACCACACTCTATCACGATTGCTCAAGACTCCACAGCGATCAATGACCGCCTGACGTTCGTCCGTCTCACAACCGCCAGAGGTCAAACCATCCGCTGCCTAGTCGACACAGGTGCGTCCTTGTCACTAATCACGCACGGAAAAGCTAAACAGCTTGCCCTCGAAGTGCTACACGAGACCATCGTCCAGATCAACGGATTCAGTTCATGCACCACTGCCCACACTCAGATCTATGCTCTAAAAATTCTACCAGTAGGCTCCCTTTAACGCTCACCTTCCCGAAAACTACACTCGAGCAGTCATCAGAACCAAGTACTGGATCCCACATGATGCTGTAGTAGTAAATCGGGTGATCGGAAAATGCGTTCCCTGCAAGAGAGTCAACGGGCTGCCATTCGCGTACCCATACAGCTCCGTACTGCCAAACTGCCGTACCACACCGTCCAAACCGTTCTCCAAAGTCGGACTCGACTATATGGGTCCACTTTCTTACATCAGAGACGACGGCACGTACGGAACAGTCCACGTCCTCATCTACACCTGCCTCACAACCAGAGCAACATTGCTTCGAGTAGTCCCCGACAACACTGCCTTGAAATACATTCTCACCTTGAAAATGATTTTTCGAGAAGTCGGAGTCCCCACCGACATCTACTCCGATAACGCATTGTCCTTCCTGCTCGGAGCCAAGGTCATGAGCCGAGATATCACTGCCATGGAATCTAGTCAGACTCTCACTGCCTTCCTAGCCAACCAAGACATCACCTACCGCCGAATTACCCCCCTCGCCCCATGGCAGGGCGGTATTTACGAACGTGTTGTCGGCCTTGTCAAGCACCAACTCGACAAAGAGACAAGAGCCAGAGTCCTCGACTACCACTCCCTACTGTATCTCGTATCAGGAGCCCAAGCGATGGTGAACAACCGCCCGTTGATTCCCCACTCTCGCAAACCGGGTGACCTGATCGCTCTACGACCCATTGATTTCTTACTGCCAGGTGTAATGTTAGAGATTCCAACGAATCCATCGCCTCCCGGACTTCCCCCAGGAAGTACCGAAGCGACTCTCAGACAACATCTGGAAAAGCTAGAAGAATCATTGGAGCATATGTGGAAAATCTGGAGTGTAGGGTATCTCAATTTCCTACGAGAAGCGTTGCACAAGAACCGCCGCTGCTCTCTTCTACTGCCAAAAGTAGGACAATTGGTGATCATCTACACAAATTTAATCAAGAGACATAAGTGGCCCCTAGGCTTGATTGTGGAAGTTCACGAATCTCCAAGAGACGGAGCCATTCGTTCCGCTACAGTACTCTGCTGCGGCAAACGGCTAACAAGACCAGTCTGTCATCTCATCCCATTGGAAGTGGAAACACTATACCGCCAAACGAACCCCATGAGCTCTGATACCGACTCGAGTAACCACCAGCCGTCCACATCCGCCAGCTCAAACCCAGAGCCAACCAGACTACCACTGCCTACCCCTGCCACGCTGGACACCTCAACCAAGGTAGCTCCTGAAATGTTTCGAGAAAACATCATGCCAAATATTGCCGAGGCACGGCCGGATAGGGGACCAAGGTCTACAGGCCCAAATCCAACTGCCTCAATGGATGACCACGAAGAGTTCCAAGACTTCCTAGAACCCGCGCCTCCATTGACAGCCGGAGTACTCCCAAGGGATCCAGTCTTACCGGTGGGTCGCTCCAGAGAGTATCGTCCACGAGCAGCCAAAAGTACACCAATCAACTATGTACATACTGCCGATACTCATTTTCTGTCGCCCCCCACCCCCCGGGAATGTTGCCAAACGTACACCAAAATGAACGATTTTGGCAACTTATCGATTCTATGACACTCTCTACACAACGCCCACGTTGTCTGAGTATCATAGATCGCCCACACTGCCCTTCTTCACTCTTCTCCATCTTATTCCAAATATTAAAGTCCATTCTGTTTATTTAAATTATCTAAATTATTCAAACTATTAAAACCCTAATTCAAATTCCCGCGAATACCGCACACCTATGAGCGTGTTTCGGCGCACCGACGCTCATCTCCATACACTCCGCTCTTTAGGCGAGTTTCGGGATTTGTTTTTAGGATTCTTTTTTCAGTTGCGTTTTTCTCCTCTTTCTAATTACCTTTTACTTCCTTTTTTACCGTTTTATTGCCGTGAGCTCGTCTCCTGTCAATGTTCCGATACATTGACAGTCACCGGTATTCCCTAGAGCCCTGCTCCTGGCTTTGTTCCAATACACTGCCTGTATTTTCGGTTCCTTTGAGTATGCCCCTGTGCCTTTCGTGTCTCCCAAGACAACTCAAGAAGTAAATCCCTTTTGTAATTAGAAATGCCGCTTCCAATCGATTCTCCTTAGAATCTTGGAAGCAGAACGCATTTCAGGTGTAATTTGCTGAATCCACCGTCTTCTCCTTGAAGCCTCCATTCTGCCCGATTGCCGGAAGTTCCAATTCCCTTCGCTTTTAAATTACTGCCTTTTTAATCATCCCTTCCTCAATAAACGGGTCATTGATTTCACTGTGTACTGTTATCTGCTTGCATCGCTTATCCTCTAGAAACACAATACAAGAAAACGTTATACAATTACACTATTTCTCTGAAAGAGTTGGAGCCGCCAACCTCCCTAAACGACCCTTTCAGCATCATGCTGGTTTTAGCTTGTCTCACAATTCATAAAATCAGTGTTTGGAGGTTAAATAAACATCTTTTCGGGTGAAAAATTAACAGATGTGGTGGAATAACATTTGAGAAATGATAAAAACATAAAAAGTACTAGATATTGACAATTTGAAATTGTGGAACGGTAGTAGGAAAAGCCCTGAAGCCGAAAATCTCTAGTTGACAATTTGAACATCCATACCAGACGCATAATGGTATTTTAATGATGTATTACTTGTTTAAAAGTTGATTAAAGACTATTTTATCATGTTCCCAATATATATTCCACATTCATAACCATATTCTATTTTTTTCAGATTTTTGAAAAAATGATCCAAAAATCCGAAATTTTCCAAAAAATGAAAATTTTAGCTAAAATTTTTTCTTATTTCTTTCAAGATGCAACCATTTTTGCATCATTTTTCTTGGGTGATAAGCTACATTTTGCAGAAAAGATTGACGTTTTATCGCTATTTTGAAGAAAGTTATAGTCAAAAACCAAAAGTTCATACCTTTTTGTCCGGTACTGTAAGTTATTTTCAAAGGATTTGAAATAGTTTTTTATAGGGTTTCCAAATCGGCGTTTTTCGGCGCCGATGCAAAAATAATTTTATGCATTTGCAACACACGCCGCTTTTAATTTTTTTGCATTTTTACATACTACAAATTTTTGACTTGCATTTTTCGCCGGTTTATTTTTTAGAGCGGCGTGAAACGCCGTTTTCCTTTGAATGAAGCAATTCGATCAAAAATATTTTAAACAAGCAAAACTTAAATAGAGAGTAAAATTCAAAAATATTCTTGAAGGGGGACACCGACCAAATACTTTTCATGTTTTTCGATACATCAAAATGTGTAGGAAATTATGTATATTCATATAGCAACGAACAGAAAATTGCAAAACCTCGAACAATCGCCTCAAAAAGCGAAAAAATGTCAGTTTTCGTCAATTCTTAGAAACTTCTGACATTTTCTGGAACTGTTTTTAAATTACTGCCAAAACTTAAAATTCGAAACCATCTACTGGTCTAAAATTAGTGTCGTATATGAACAACTGGGAGTTTTCAGTTTTTTTTTAAATTAGAGAGAAAGAAGATTCAAGAAACTCGCAGAAGTTTCCAGAAATACCGTAAACACAGAAATAGAAGGGCCCCCATACTGTCAAGTTTGAGCTCAATTATCATCATTCCTATGCAAAATATCAAAAATTTGTCGATTGATAAAATTTAGCTCATACTATAAATCATACTCATACTATGGTAAACATTCTATCAGTTAGCAGATGTCTTATATATTTGTCAGGAACCGAGATACATTGGCTCAAAGTTGAAAGTCAGGGGGTCCTTCTATTACAGGTTTTACGGTAAACGATAAGGATATTTTTTTATTTGACAGTGAATTCTATCAGATCCAATCAAATTTCATGAAAAAAAAATTGAATTCTATTTTGTCTATAACTTCCAGAATTTGAGAAAATAGAACGCCAATCAATCTAATTATGTCTTGTTTTACAATACTTTTTGAAAAAAAAATCATATTGAAAAATTCGGAAATTGCAAATTATTGACGCAAAAAAATTAAAGCGGCAAATAATGCAAGTGGAAAATTTAAAATTGCATTCTCGCCGCTTTAAAAAATACCGGCTTTTTGATGCAATTTCGCGTGAAAATTAATGGGCCGGCCCACTTGCACCGGCGACCAGTAACAACCCTAGTTTTTTATCATATTTTAGGCACATTGGGTATGATAACAAACCAAAGACGGATTCAATCACTAGCCACACATACGTCGTTCGAGAATCGGACAATCGTGTGGCATCTATTCTGATTCAGGCGAAGACGTTCAGTTTTGGAGTATGGGATGTGACAGAGGAGGAATTTTCAAAAATGGTGGATTATTTCCAGATCTATCTTTAAATGACCACTTCTGTAATTCAACCTGCAATAATTGTTTTTCCACCTGATTTTTTTTCAATTTTTTCTGTTTTTTTCTGTTTCCCTTCAAATAATTCTTGACTGAATTGCCACATTGATTTGAAATGCTACACAGAGTTTTTTTGTTTTCTGTCCTTTTCATGACATATTTACTATTTCTTACTAAACATCATTAGGGAATCTTTTTCACAACAGTTTAGATAAAAATTTTGCAAGCAAACAGCTCAAAATTTCCCACAAGCTCATGAGATACGAGACCCGCTTATATCATCTTTTTTAGTGCACTTATCATTCTTATATCATTCTTATAATAAATAACAGATGTGGTGTCTATTTTCTTCTTTTCTTCTTTGTTTGTCTGTCCGTTTTTTCCCAGAAGGGAAGTTTCCTAAAGAAAAAATCCGTCAGGTCAAATTTGATCTATCAGAACAATGAGAAAAAGAAAGCGATTCGAATTAGAGAAGCGAAGCGACGATCTTGCGCCGTAGGCGCACCAGCCAGCCGTTTGATGCGCCGGAGGCGCGGCAAACAGGCTGGTTATATTGAGTCCACTTTCGTTAGTATGACCATTTCTGACCGCAATAAAAGAACACTATGTCATTACGACACCTGTCTCATGATGATGGTGTTGAGAAAAAATAACAAAATACAGGCAGTGTATTGGAACAAAGCCAGGAGCAGGGCTCTAGGGAATACCGGTGACTGTCAATGTATCGGAACATTGACAGGAGACGAGCTCACGGCAATAAAACGGTAAAAAAGGAAGTAAAAGGTAATTAGAAAGAGGAGAAAAACGCAACTGAAAAAAGAATCCTAAAAACAAATCCCGAAACTCGCCTAAAGAGCGGAGTGTATGGAGATGAGCGTCGGTGCGCCGAAACACGCTCATAGGTGTGCGGTATTCGCGGGAATTTGAATTAGGGTTTTAATAGTTTGAATAATTTAGATAATTTAAATAAACAGAATGGACTTTAATATTTGGAATAAGATGGAGAAGAGTGAAGAAGGGCAGTGTGGGCGATCTATGATACTCAGACAACGTGGGCGTTGTGTAGAGAGTGTCATAGAATCGATAAGTTGCCAAAATCGTTCATTTTGGTGTACGTTTGGCAACATTCCCGGGGGGTGGGGGGCGACAGAAAATGAGTATCGGCAGTATGTACATAGTTGATTGGTGTACTTTTGGCTGCTCGTGGACGATACTCTCTGGAGCGACCCACCGGTAAGACTGGATCCCTTGGGAGTACTCCGGCTGTCAATGGAGGCGCGGGTTCTAGGAAGTCTTGGAACTCTTCGTGGTCATCCATTGAGGCAGTTGGATTTGGGCCTGTAGACCTTGGTCCCCTATCCGACCGTGCCTCGGCAATATTTGGCATGATGTTTTCTGGAAACATTTCAGGAGCTACCTTGGTTGAGGTGTCCAGCGTGGCAGGGGTAGGCAGTGGTAGTCTGGTTGGCTCTGGGTTTGAGCTGGCGGATGTGGACGGCTGGTGGTTACTCGAGTCGGTATCAGAGCTCATGGGGTCCGTTTGGCGGTATAGTGTTTCCACTTCCAATGGGATGAGATGACAGACTGGTCTTGTTAGCCGTTTGCCGCAGCAGAGTACTGTAGCGGAACGAATGGCTCCGTCTCTTGGAGATTCGTGAACTTCCACAATCAAGCCTAGGGGCCACTTATGTCTCTTGATTAAATTTGTGTAGATGATCACCAATTGTCCTACTTTTGGCAGTAGAAGAGAGCAGCGGCGGTTCTTGTGCAACGCTTCTCGTAGGAAATTGAGATACCCTACACTCCAGATTTTCCACATATGCTCCAATGATTCTTCTAGCTTTTCCAGATGTTGTCTGAGAGTCGCTTCGGTACTTCCTGGGGGAAGTCCGGGAGGCGATGGATTCGTTGGAATCTCTAACATTACACCTGGCAGTAAGAAATCAATGGGTCGTAGAGCGATCAGGTCACCCGGTTTGCGAGAGTGGGGAATCAACGGGCGGTTGTTCACCATCGCTTGGGCTCCTGATACGAGATACAGTAGGGAGTGGTAGTCGAGGACTCTGGCTCTTGTCTCTTTGTCGAGTTGGTGCTTGACAAGGCCGACAACACGTTCGTAAATACCGCCCTGCCATGGGGCGAGGGGGGTAATTCGGCGGTAGGTGATGTCTTGGTTGGCTAGGAAGGCAGTGAGAGTCTGACTAGATTCCATGGCAGTGATATCTCGGCTCATGACCTTGGCTCCGAGCAGGAAGGACAATGCGTTATCGGAGTAGATGTCGGTGGGGACTCCGACTTCTCGAAAAATCATTTTCAAGGTGAGAATGTATTTCAAGGCAGTGTTGTCGGGGACTACTCGAAGCATTGTTGCTCTGGTTGTGAGGCAGGTGTAGATGAGGACGTGGACTGTTCCGTACGTGCCGTCGTCTCTGATGTAAGAAAGTGGACCCATATAGTCGAGTCCGACTTTGGAGAACGGTTTGGACGGTGTGGTACGGCAGTTTGGCAGTACGGAGCTGTATGGGTACGCGAATGGCAGCCCGTTGACTCTCTTGCAGGGAACGCATTTTCCGATCACCCGATTTACTACTACAGCATCATGTGGGATCCAGTACTTGGTTCTGATGACTGCTCGAGTGTAGTTTTCGGGAAGGTGAGCGTTAAAGCAGTGGGTTTCTGCAACGAGAAGGTCGGCTAGGCGGTGCTCGTTGTAGATCAGGATAGGGCAGTGGGCTTCTTGTGGCAGTACTGGTGACTCTATCTGTCTACGAACGCGTATCAGTCCATCTTGGTCCTCATACGTCTGGAGGTACGCAGGGATTTTGAATTTTAGGGTCTGGGCCTCTGTTTGGTGTTCCTTGATGATGAGGTATCTCGCGACTTTGATCTTGGTGATTTCTGAGTCAGCGGTCGAGAACTCTTTCATCAGGGCAGATTCCCATTTTTTATTTTTCAGGAAACGACATAAGGCAGAAAGTGTGTAGTACACGATGTTGACTAGCCGAGGCAGTGAGTTCGTGGCAGAAAAGGGGGTGAGAGAAGACGTGGCAGTGTCGGCTGAAGTTGTGGCAGTGATATGCATCACTGATTGTTCAGCTTCGGTGTGCTCGTCCGTTGTGGACGTCTTGTCTTTCTTCTTCTTCTTGACCGTTGGGTCGATGATCTCCGACAAACCTAAACCCAGCAGACCTTGCCACTCGTGGGATGATCACTGCCCAACTCCGCGAAAACTCCTTCTGGTACCACGGTCCCCAGTTTCTACAATTGAAACAGGAAGATTGGCCATGCCAGATCAACGGGACTGTCACCTGCCCCGCTGAATTCAGAGAGATCGTGTTCGCGGAGATCATCGACCCAACGGTCAAGAAGAAGAAGAAAGACAAGACGTCCACAACGGACGAGCACACCGAAGCTGAACAATCAGTGATGCATATCACTGCCACAACTTCAGCCGACACTGCCACGTCTTCTCTCACCCCCTTTTCTGCCACGAACTCACTGCCTCGGCTAGTCAACATCGTGTACTACACACTTTCTGCCTTATGTCGTTTCCTGAAAAATAAAAAATGGGAATCTGCCCTGATGAAAGAGTTCTCGACCGCTGACTCAGAAATCACCAAGATCAAAGTCGCGAGATACCTCATCATCAAGGAACACCAAACAGAGGCCCAGACCCTAAAATTCAAAATCCCTGCGTACCTCCAGACGTATGAGGACCAAGATGGACTGATACGCGTTCGTAGACAGATAGAGTCACCAGTACTGCCACAAGAAGCCCACTGCCCTATCCTGATCTACAACGAGCACCGCCTAGCCGACCTTCTCGTTGCAGAAACCCACTGCTTTAACGCTCACCTTCCCGAAAACTACACTCGAGCAGTCATCAGAACCAAGTACTGGATCCCACATGATGCTGTAGTAGTAAATCGGGTGATCGGAAAATGCGTTCCCTGCAAGAGAGTCAACGGGCTGCCATTCGCGTACCCATACAGCTCCGTACTGCCAAACTGCCGTACCACACCGTCCAAACCGTTCTCCAAAGTCGGACTCGACTATATGGGTCCACTTTCTTACATCAGAGACGACGGCACGTACGGAACAGTCCACGTCCTCATCTACACCTGCCTCACAACCAGAGCAACAATGCTTCGAGTAGTCCCCGACAACACTGCCTTGAAATACATTCTCACCTTGAAAATGATTTTTCAAGAAGTCGGAGTCCCCACCGACATCTACTCCGATAACGCATTGTCCTTCCTGCTCGGAGCCAAGGTCATGAGCCGAGATATCACTGCCATGGAATCTAGTCAGACTCTCACTGCCTTCCTAGCCAACCAAGACATCACCTACCGCCGAATTACCCCCCTCGCCCCATGGCAGGGCGGTATTTACGAACGTGTTGTCGGCCTTGTCAAGCACCAACTCGACAAAGAGACAAGAGCCAGAGTCCTCGACTACCACTCCCTACTGTATCTCGTATCAGGAGCCCAAGCGATGGTGAACAACCGCCCGTTGATTCCCCACTCTCGCAAACCGGGTGACCTGATCGCTCTACGACCCATTGATTTCTTACTGCCAGGTGTAATGTCAGAGATTCCAACGAATCCATCGCCTCCCGGACTTCCCCCAGGAAGTACCGAAGCGACTCTCAGACAACATCTGGAAAAGCTAGAAGAATCATTGGAGCATATGTGGAAAATCTGGAGTGTAGGGTATCTCAATTTCCTACGAGAAGCGTTGCACAAGAACCGCCGCTGCTCTCTTCTACTGCCGAAAGTAGGACAATTGGTGATCATCTACACAAATTTAATCAAGAGACATAAGTGGCCCCTAGGCTTGATTGTGGAAGTTCACGAATCTCCAAGAGACGGAGCCATTCGTTCCGCTACAGTACTCTGCTGCGGCAAACGGCTAACAAGACCAGTCTGTCATCTCATCCCATTGGAAGTGGAAACACTATACCGCCAAACGGACCCCATGAGCTCTGATACCGACTCGAGTAACCACCAGCCGTCCACATCCGCCAGCTCAAACCCAGAGCCAACCAGACTACCACTGCCTACCCCTGCCACGCTGGACACCTCAACCAAGGTAGCTCCTGAAATGTTTCCAGAAAACATCATGCCAAATATTGCCGAGGCACGGCCGGATAGGGGACCAAGGTCTACAGGCCCAAATCCAACTGCCTCAATGGATGACCACGAAGAGTTCCAAGACTTCCTAGAACCCGCGCCTCCATTGACAGCCGGAGTACTCCCAAGGGATCCAGTCTTACCGGTGGGTCGCTCCAGAGAGTATCGTCCACGAGCAGCCAAAAGTACACCAATCAACTATGTACATACTGCCGATACTCATTTTCTGTCGCCCCCCACCCCCCGGGAATGTTGCCAAACGTACACCAAAATGAACGATTTTGGCAACTTATCGATTCTATGACACTCTCTACACAACGCCCACGTTGTCTGAGTATCATAGATCGCCCACACTGCCCTTCTTCACTCTTCTCCATCTTATTCCAAATATTAAAGTCCATTCTGTTTATTTAAATTATCTAAATTATTCAAACTATTAAAACCCTAATTCAAATTCCCGCGAATACCGCACACCTATGAGCGTGTTTCGGCGCACCGACGCTCATCTCCATACACTCCGCTCTTTAGGCGAGTTTCGGGATTTGTTTTTAGGATTCTTTTTTCAGTTGCGTTTTTCTCCTCTTTCTAATTACCTTTTACTTCCTTTTTTACCGTTTTATTGCCGTGAGCTCGTCTCCTGTCAATGTTCCGATACATTGACAGTCACCGGTATTCCCTAGAGCCCTGCTCCTGGCTTTGTTCCAATACACTGCCTGTATTTTCGGTTCCTTTGAGTATGCCCCTGTGCCTTTCGTGTCTCCCAAGACAACTCAAGAAGTAAATCCCTTTTGTAATTAGAAATGCCGCTTCCAATCGATTCTCCTTAGAATCTTGGAAGCAGAACGCATTTCAGGTGTAATTTGCTGAATCCACCGTCTTCTCCTTGAAGCCTCCATTCTGCCCGATTGCCGGAAGTTCCAATTCCCTTCGCTTTTAAATTACTGCCTTTTTAATCATCCCTTCCTCAATAAACGGGTCATTGATTTCACTGTGTACTGTTATCTGCTTGCATCGCTTATCCTCTAGAAACACAATACAAGAAAACGTTATACAATTACACTATTTCTCTGAAAGAGTTGGAGCCGCCAACCTCCCTAAACGACCCTTTCAGCATCATGCTGGTTTTAGCTTGTCTCACAATTCATAAAATCAGTGTTTGGAGGTTAAATAAACATCTTTTCGGGTGAAAAATTAACAGATGTGGTGGAATAACATTTGAGAAATGATAAAAACATAAAAAGTACTAGATATTGACAATTTGAAATTGTGGAACGGTAGTAGGAAAAGCCCTGAAGCCGAAAATCTCTAGTTGACAATTTGAACATCCATACCAGACGCATAATGGTATTTTAATGATGTATTACTTGTTTAAAAGTTGATTAAAGACTATTTTATCATGTTCCCAATATATATTCCACATTCATAACCATATTCTATTTTTTTCAGATTTTTGAAAAAATGATCCAAAAATCCGAAATTTTCCAAAAAATGAAAATTTTAGCTAAAATTTTTTCTTATTTCTTTCAAGATGCAACCATTTTTGCATCATTTTTCTTGGGTGATAAGCTACATTTTGCAGAAAAGATTGACGTTTTATCGCTATTTTGAAGAAAGTTATAGTCAAAAACCAAAAGTTCATACCTTTTTGTCCGGTACTGTAAGTTATTTTCAAAGGATTTGAAATAGTTTTTTATAGGGTTTCCAAATCGGCGTTTTTCGGCGCCGATGCAAAAATAATTTTATGCATTTGCAACACACGCCGCTTTTAATTTTTTTGCATTTTTACATACTACAAATTTTTGACTTGCATTTTTCGCCGGTTTATTTTTTAGAGCGGCGTGAAACGCCGTTTTCCTTTGAATGAAGCAATTCGATCAAAAATATTTTAAACAAGCAAAACTTAAATAGAGAGTAAAATTCAAAAATATTCTTGAAGGGGGACACCGACCAAATACTTTTCATGTTTTTCGATACATCAAAATGTGTAGGAAATTATGTATATTCATATAGCAACGAACAGAAAATTGCAAAACCTCGAACAATCGCCTCAAAAAGCGAAAAAATGTCAGTTTTCGTCAATTCTTAGAAACTTCTGACATTTTCTGGAACTGTTTTTAAATTACTGCCAAAACTTAAAATTCGAAACCATCTACTGGTCTAAAATTAGTGTCGTATATGAACAACTGGGAGTTTTCAGTTTTTTTTTAAATTAGAGAGAAAGAAGATTCAAGAAACTCGCAGAAGTTTCCAGAAATACCGTAAACACAGAAATAGAAGGGCCCCCATACTGTCAAGTTTGAGCTCAATTATCATCATTCCTATGCAAAATATCAAAAATTTGTCGATTGATAAAATTTAGCTCATACTATAAATCATACTCATACTATGGTAAACATTCTATCAGTTAGCAGATGTCTTATATATTTGTCAGGAACCGAGATACATTGGCTCAAAGTTGAAAGTCAGGGGGTCCTTCTATTACAGGTTTTACGGTAAACGATAAGGATATTTTTTTATTTGACAGTGAATTCTATCAGATCCAATCAAATTTCATGAAAAAAAAAATTGAATTCTATTTTGTCTATAACTTCCAGAATTTGAGAAAATAGAACGCCAATCAATCTAATTATGTCTTGTTTTACAATACTTTTTGAAAAAAAAATCATATTGAAAAATTCGGAAATTGCAAATTATTGACGCAAAAAAATTAAAGCGGCAAATAATGCAAGTGGAAAATTTAAAATTGCATTCTCGCCGCTTTAAAAAATACCGGCTTTTTGATGCAATTTCGCGTGAAAATTAATGGGCCGGCCCACTTGCACCGGCGACCAGTAACAACCCTAGTTTTTTATCATATTTTAGGCACATTGGGTATGATAACAAACCAAAGACGGATTCAATCACTAGCCACACATACGTCGTTCGAGAATCGGACAATCGTGTGGCATCTATTCTGATTCAGGCGAAGACGTTCAGTTTTGGAGTATGGGATGTGACAGAGGAGGAATTTTCAAAAATGGTGGATTATTTCCAGATCTATCTTTAAATGACCACTTCTGTAATTCAACCTGCAATAATTGTTTTTCCACCTGATTTTTTTTTCAATTTTTTCTGTTTTTTTCTGTTTCCCTTCAAATAATTCTTGACTGAATTGCCACATTGATTTGAAATGCTACACAGAGTTTTTTTGTTTTCTGTCCTTTTCATGACATATTTACTATTTCTTACTAAACATCATTAGGGAATCTTTTTCACAACAGTTTAGATAAAAATTTTGCAAGCAAACAGCTCAAAATTTCCCACAAGCTCATGAGATACGAGACCCGCTTATATCATCTTTTTTAGTGCACTTATCATTCTTATATCATTCTTATAATAAATAACAGATGTGGTGTCTATTTTCTTCTTTTCTTCTTTGTTTGTCTGTCCGTTTTTTCCCAGAAGGGAAGTTTCCTAAAGAAAAAATCCGTCAGGTCAAATTTGATCTATCAGAACAATGAGAAAAAGAAAGCGATTCGAATTAGAGAAGCGAAGCGACGATCTTGCGCCGTAGGCGCACCAGCCAGCCGTTTGATGCGCCGGAGGCGCGGCAAACAGGCTGGTTATATTGAGTCCACTTTCGTTAGTATGACCATTTCTGACCGCAATAAAAGAACACTATGTCATTACGACACCTGTCTCATGATGATGGTGTTGAGAAAAAATAACAAATTAGGAGGGTCCCATGAAAGAAAAGATTTAGAGATTTCCACTTATTAGAATTGGACAGGGAAGGAAGGGGATCAACAGGAAATCGAGGAAAAACTTAATTTTTTGATAAAAGTTTTGTGTTAACTACAAGAGGGCTTCAGAAAAATACTGAAATCATGTCATGCTGCAATTCGTCTTTAAAATAATGCGAAATCGATTTTTATTAAGAGGATAGCCTAAAGGGGATCTCTAACTAATCAAAGGATTACACAAGACAGACAGTTTAAGAGGTACATTAATTTGAGCTCAACGTTTATTAGCCAGAAATTATACAGGAAATTATTGAGATCTTTTTGATCAATAGAAAAATTTGGATCTTCGATTTTGCAAACATGCTGTTCCCTCCGAGAACGCCAGAGTAGAGTGAAGTCATAGAGACGCAGACGAAAATCTTTAAGTTAAAATTTATGTATCCAAATCTGTTGTCTTCTGTAATGAGGTTGAGATCCTGTTTGAGACATTATTTAGATAAAAGTTGATTTCGCATTGTTTTTGAGAGGCACTAAAACATCATATGACTTCAATGTTCTTCTAAAACCTTTTTTTGTAAACTTGTAACAAAAACCATAGTTGCATAATCTCGGGCCGACCTGTCAAGAATTTTGGCGGGCCGGCCCGGGGTTCCTACAGACGCTGATTTTTTTGAATTTTTTTTTCAGAAATTTTGAATACTTTCCGAAAATTTACACAAAAACATTATTTTTTTTACTACTTTTTACTTTGTTATGTTTGTTATTTAATGCAACCTTTTCTTCTTTTTCGAATAAGAAAAATCCAATTTTTCATTCGAAATTTTTCAACTGTGGGAGGCGGGCTGGCCGGAGTCGGGCCGGGCCGTTATTAGAGAATAAACACTCCGTTATTTTGTCAATCTCCGTTCTTCCTTAGCTCTCATTTGAATAAGATACCACGTCAATGTAACGTTATGTTGGATGTCTCCCTTTTCTCCCCATTTGGCCTCCTCCTTTTCATTTGGCTTCCTCCCCATTCGGTCTACCCAGCCAAGAACAAACAAAAAATGGTAAAATGCCAGAGAGCAGTGAAATCATGTAGACGCAGACATCGTCTCCTCTTTTGCTGTTATGCCTTCCCAGGAGAGTGACACACTCGGCCTGTCTAGTCGTTAAGTAAACATAACATAAGACACACAGAACGTTAGCCACGCCCACATCGCCTTTTCTCTTCTTTCTTCCCATCTTAGTCATTCGTCTTTTTGTGGCACAGTGTGTATGCGCCTCTATATTTTAGTATTTTTCTGGATATTATTTTTACTGTTTTTGAGCTGTGAGCAGTTAAAGGTGAGAAAAAAACTTCTTCGATAGTTTTAATGTTTCGAAAACATACCAAAAAAGATTATGTATAGGTAGGTCATCTACCTCTAAAGAAATTAGTTTATTATTATTATTTCGAAGTAGTATATCGTATAAGTATGACCGTGAATTTCTTTTGGGTCTTTATTTTTTCAAAGGACCGTGAGTTCATTAGTGGGGACGTAATTTTCCTATTGAACCATTTATGAATATGTATAAAAAATTCATGAAGCTTTGTTAAATGTTCTGTAAAAATTTGCCTAGTTCATTCTTATCGTTTTCCGATGACTGGCAACTTTCGTTGTCCCAGACGCGTAACACATGTTCAGAAAATAGTCCCCGTTTCGGTATTCTTTGAAATTTCCCCCTCTTGTCCTTCTGGCGCAACACAGACGGTCGGCACGTTGGGTGGCAGGACTTTGGTAGTCTGGAGAGGGAATAGAGAAGAACAAAAGAGAGTCTCCGCTACGACTGTCGTCTTTTGGGCCCTGGTTGGCCTTTTTCTTTTGGGCGCTGGTTGGCCTTAGATTTTTCCAGATCGTGCCCAAAGAGCGCTCAAAAGCTGCCAAACCTTCTGCTTGGGATCGCCTAAAATTTTTTTTCGTCCGAAAGACGACAGTCGCAGAAAAATCCGGAATCCGAAATACGGAATCCGGAATCCGGACATCTCTGGTGGCGTTCCTCTTGAGCTCCTCCTCTCCCAGAACAGTCCACATTTGTCTGTTCTCCCAACAGAATAATGATGGTTATAAAACGTTTTGTTTCCTAGTTCCTCCACAATTGAATTTTACAGAAAAAATCTAAAACCAAAGTTTAAAAAATTTTTCCAGGGTACTTTCCAGCATATCATGGCACCGATCACAATCTTGAAGAAAACAGATTGAAGTTTTCCAGAAAGTTTGGTACGTTTTCCCATGTTTTCCCCTATTCAACAAGTTTTGCAGCTCGCTGATGCACCGGAATGGTTCATTGGCATCATCAGCGTCCGGGTGACCAACGTTCATGCTCCTCATATTCGTTCTAAAGAAATCCCCGGAATAGATCGAATTTTTCTGGGCAAACGAGATCATGAGCGATGGTTTCATTGTGTTTACAATGTGAGCTGCAATTTGAGGCTGTGTAGAAAATTCCGAAAATGTTCGATATTTTCCAGAAAGACAAAACGCCTCTGGAAAACCTCCAAAGTCAGTTCTATAATGGTGATGATTATGGGATTTCACTTCACTGGATTGAGAACATTCTCAAAATGACTTATGAGGACTTTGAAGTTGCGAAAGCAGTTATGAAGTGGGATATCCTCTATCGAGTGCTGATCCAGAATTTGCATGTAAGTTTGTATACCGTTTATGGGAACTCATTTTCCTATTTCAGACTATCCGGAACCAGCACAAAGCCCTCAAAAACGAGAATGAAGTTCGAAGTCACGGTAAAAGAATTGATGCAGTTGTGCGCCAACGAAACATCCCTTTGGATATCCTGGACATCATCCCATTGAACAATCTTAAGTTCGATCTCCACTGGTTCACTACAAGAGGCGCGTTCGATTTTGTAAACGATTTGATCTGGGAAGTTACCGCGAGTGATACGATTCTCAAGCCAGCAGCTCTTGGTTAGTCTACTTGAAATCTAGATTTTAACCATGTTCTTTTTCTCAGAAATCCCACTGCTCACTGGTCACAGTAGTCACACAGATCGGAAGGTGTCTGAAATCCAACGCATGCTTCTACTTCATTTTGATGGTCATATCAGAAAGCACGATTCAAACCCAGGAATTTTGATTTTGCGTTTTGAGAAGAAACGAATGTATAATGAAATTTTGTTGGAGAACTTTTTCTGAGGATGAAATTGTACCTATTCCTCGTTATTTATTCTTACTGTATTCCTAATGTTTCGTTGCCATTCAAAAAATTAATTTATCTACAAATGACCCTATGTTTGTTTTTTCTTGGAGACTTGGTGATTCACAACCCGTGAGGGTGGGGGTGAATAAGCTTCGCCCCCTTTTGTACAGACCCTCGTGTTCCTCAGGTTGTTGAGCAATGAAACAGACAAAGGAGGAAAGCGTGTGCTTTTTTGTGTTATGGTTCTATTCAAGGCTGTGTAAATCGCGGCCGCAGCCGGCTGTTATTGAGGCCGTGGGTAGGTTGTCGTGGACTAATCAGTCCCTTTTTTCGAAAATACATTCAGCAACCCAGGAACTGCCAAAGCCGCTAGGCCGCCGTATCCTACCTGTTCTCAAAGTGCCTTCTCCAAAAACCCGCGGCCGGCCGTGACACAGTCTTATTATTAGTCCTATAAAACTTCGATTGGATAAACACAGTTTTGTCATAGATTGAATGATTTTGATAACAAGCAACAGCTGTAACCGGTGACCTTTGACAACACGTTTGAATTACCAAAAAACTGGGAAAATATAAGGAACGACACTCTAACTTTCGCATTGAAATTTCCCATCGAAACATTTCTCGAAGGAAAAAGAATTGTTGAGGAATTTTTAAAAGAAAACTTTGTCCAATTTTCATAAAGTTTGAGAATAATATTTGTAGTTGTTTTGATTTTTGTCGTTTCTTTCACATTTTTTTGTCGTTAATGAAAGGCTTGTTCAGATGACGTCATTGAAGATGCGAAAACTTTGAAATGTGAAGTTTGATACTGTGAGATTCAGAAAAGAAATAAAATGATTCACAATGCCCGCTCATTTGCAAGCCAGAGCTTTTTCATATCTTACTTTTTGTTTAAAAAAGACCACGAAACTATAAAAATGTGTTTTCTAATTTTGCCCGGAAAGAGATTCATAACAACCAAAAAGAATAGAAAAATGAAGGAGAGTGAACCTATAAAATGTACTGATTTATTATAGGCACACCCGGTACTAAAATAGCAAGAAGGATAATCAATCCTTTTTTAGCAAGGTACACTTTAAAGTTTATTGCTGTGAAACTGAAGATGAAGGTGCTCTGGGAGAGAATTCGCTCATCACTTTGAGCCCAACTATCTCGATTCTCATTAGAGATATATAAATTTTGTCAACTAATTAAATGTTGGTGAGATTATGATAAATAATTCATCAGTTGACAGATTCTTGATATCTTCCGAAGGAACCGAGATAAATGAGCTCAAAGTTCGCGTATGGATGGGAACAGACAACGGCCGCACACACAGGACACAAGTAAACGACGCACACGTGAAACTAAAGTGCCCTCCACGGCTAACACCTACAAGCTTGAAATATTAAGCTGGCTTCTTGCTGTTCTAGATGTTGCGAAATGTTTTGTTTCTTAACTCTGACCTATTTCAGAATTGTTAATTTTTTTCAGATTTTTTTAGTTTTTTTCAGATTGAACAGTAGTTGTTCAGTGGAAATCACAAGTAGAAGTTCTCTCCAGAAAGATGTGTGGTGAGTTTCTTTATTTCAAATATAAAATCAATAGGTTTAAAAAACATGGAAACTCATGAAAAATTGTTATTTGTCTTGAATCGAATGAGCCCATCTTCAAACTGCTCCCGTTGCCTTTGACTAACTTTGTCCCAGATTTTGTACAATTTCATGTTCTCTTCCTCATGAAGAAAGTAGTATTGTGGATCTGAAACATAGAAAACACATAATTGGCTGAAAAAGCAATAAAAACTCACATCCATGTCCGAGTGGTTGTTGATTCTGGTAGAAGCTTCGACTGTTGACGGGCTTCTTCACCATCTGTGGGACCTTTACTTTTCCATTTGGGTTGAACAAATACTCATCGAGTACTAAAATAACAGACTTTTGTGTTCAAATATTAGTTAGCCTTACTTACCAAGCTCTTCTTTCAGATTCAAAGGATTGTGTTTGTACTTCTGGCGCCAGAAAGCAATCTTCCTCTCAAACTCTTCCACAACGGTTGCTTGGTCCGGTTCCTGCGCATAGTTCATGTTGATTTCATGAAAATAAGGACCAAAATCCATGGTTCCTGGATTTGAAATGTTGAAGGCAGTGAATCCATAGAAACTGGAAGGATAGAGCATCTCAGATGTCGAAGGATCTTGGTCCGCTTTATGATGATGATCGTCCATGTGATTTCCAAAACGATGAGCAGGACCAAAATCCAAGAATGGTGGATTTGAATTGTTGGAGGACGAAAACGCATTGTGAGGTTGGAACATCCCGGACATCGAAAACGTTGCAGATGTTGAATAATGGCTGTCATCGGCTGAAAACCCATATAAGCTGGTAGGATCTCAACGTGATTTAAGTACATAAATTTCGCCTAAATATGGTTTAAATTTTCAGTTTTCTAGCGAGAATGGGACTTAGATTTTTTGTCATCATGAGGATGTCTCCAACTATGAGTACTGAAATTGTGAGAAATTCCCGAAAAAAATTTTAAACTGTCCCCTTGAAAATTTCGTTCTTTGTAATTTTTTTCAAACTTCTCTTTTTTTCATGTCAAATTTTACTTGTAATAAGTAACTGTGGATACCGAGTGCTGGGCAGCTTTTGAAAAATCAATAATGCGAACTGAACCGACCCCTACCGTTATAATGTCAGAAGTTGGTCGGAAGTTCGTCTGCGCTTGATCGGCTGTAGTAGCGGTCTTGTCCATAATACGACCAAGCAGCGCCCAGAAGCCGACTACCGTAAAAACTGTAATACAACGCCACCTGTATTAGAAGACCCCCTCTAATATAACGCCACCCTGATAAGGTGATTGGAGGTAGCAAAACAGAGATTTTATGCTTGATTAACACAGTAATAGTGAAATCTAGAAAATTCGCACCATTTTTTCATTTTGGTACCCTGTTAAATGAGTAAAAAATCAATTTTTATTACCTCACATCAACCCAAAACACCTCTTTGAAAAATAGAACGCCATGGCGCTATATTACAGGTTTTACGGTAAATTCAGATCAGAACGCGTCTTTAAATTCAGATCAGAACGCGTCAGACTAGTTCACACCAATAAAATTTTTACTGTTACGCAGGAATTCCAATTGGATTCTGCCTTTTTGAGAAATTCTGACAATTTTTACTAGATTTGTTATCAAAATCATTTTAAAAAACTTACAAATCCAGAAAAATCACATCTCCTTGAAATCGAGGTCCATACACACTGGTCCTGAAAAGTTCACGTTATTAAGAAACATATTCATTATGACTCACCATAGATTAAAAAAGTGAGCTCCTAAAAAAAAAAATCAAAAACCGCCTCAGGTCCATAAAAATCAAGACAGGTCCAGTTGGTCCTGAAAAATGCTTTTTTGAATTGAAATAATACATTTTCAAACTCACGGTAGGTTTAACCGCCCAAGTCGATTCGTTTTCACTCTTTAAAAATAAACATTGCTTCAATTGTCAAAATTTCACGAAATTTGAAAAGGGAACTCTTTACAAAATTATAGTAAAATTATAGCGATAGAGCTGGTGAAGAGAAAATAAGTCAAACAGAATCGGAAAGTTTTTTTCTAGGTAACACAAAAGTGAGACTCATAACGAGGAGTAGCATATAGCCAAAAAGTATTTTATTCCACTTCTTGAAGGAGGTCTTTTGACAATACTGTTCGTTGCGTCAAAACCATTGAAAGTTCAATTTTTTAAAACGATATTGAAAAAAATTCAAAAATCGATATCCCTAAAAACGCCGACGTAAATATACAAAATGTGGCGCAGAGGGACGAGATGAAGAATAACACAACAAGAGGAATTGGGCGAGGAAGCACGGAAAGCCGACACAGTGAGAGAGAAGCGGAGACAGAAGAACGTGTGTGTGTTCTGTGAGTGTGAGTGTGTCAGTATCCGTGAGTTGAACTGAAAACGGGCCAACACCATCGGCTGTCCTCTGCACCGCTCTACCATTTTCGTCTAGCTGCCTGGTGCCGCCATTATGCTTTTCTGTCTAACTGTCTGTCTCCCATTTCTTGTTTCTTCGTCTCACCGTCCTCCGCTACGATGTCACTGCCGCTGTTGTGTGCGTGTGCGTGTCTGTGTCTAACCCCACACCAAAATTGACAATGACACTCCGTACAATTCTGTGCACGTATTTCTCATCGTAAAGGAGAGCTCCGTGGCAATAGGCTACGAATACGAGCGAGATTCGAATTGTAGTTGTTGTAGGGAAGTTGGAAGAGGGTACTTGTCTGGAGACATTAGGAACTATACAAAGAGAAAGACGTGGATCGGAAAGAGGACTTGAAAGGACGTTACATAATTAATTAAAAGCTATAATTATTTAAAAGCTAATAGTTAAAAGCCACCCTGTACAAAGGCTACTTTGCCCGCAATTTTGGATCATAAAGTTGCGAAATACGATTGTTTCACATCGTCTAGTAGTTTGACTGATGCATTCGCTGCGAGAGGTTTCTGGATCAATCCCTTGTTTGGCCTGTTCTTATTTTCTTCATTTTTTTTTCAAAATGAGATTGCTAAGAAGAAAGTGAAAATGATTTCGAAGCCAAGACGCAGAAGAATCCAAGAATCGTATCGGAGAATCAATCTTCGGTTTCAATCCATCAAAAAAAGTAAAATTTACTGATCATCGATCATTTAGAACAACAAAAAAGTTGAAAACTTTCACTCGGTCAGCCGCGCTTGTCTGCCATTTTGCTTCTTTTTTTTTTGTTAATTTACACAAGATTTTTGTTAATTTACACATCAGCCGAACACTTAAAAAATCGAAAATAACTATTTTAACAGATTTATTCAAAGGATGGTATAGCTAAATGAATAGCAACATTATTCAGAATACGCTTCAATTCAGAGAAAATTCTTGTTCAATGTTCAATGCAACATGGTCGTTCTGATCAATGTGACCGCGCTCCATATTCGTAACTACGTTTACTTCATCAGCATTGATTTCCTCGATCAGCTCGGTTCCCGGCCTTTGGAGTCCTTCGAACCATAAATTTTTGAGAACATTTCTCATTGATTCAGATCGAACGATGACTCTTCTTTTCAGCTTCATTTTTCTGCATTTGTGGACGCAAAGAAAGATTCCAAGAATCAGGCACCAGAAGACCAGCATCACCAAGTAAATTGCTCCCACAATCGACTGATCATCATTTGAAGAAGAGAATGGTTTATGAAGACCACCGGGGAAGTTTATCATTTTGATGTTCTGAAAACACAAGATTCTGCACATTTTTGATGACTTAACAGTGGCTTATTGACTTAAACATGCTAGAATTTAAAAGTGTTTGTAAACACATTTGAGATCTCGCACGAGAATGGAGATAACTTACTTTAAACTTAACAGTGTTGGGCCCTGCTATTAGATGCTTCACAGTAGTCACACTCACCATATTATTCCATGTTCCTCAGAACAGATTCAAAAATTTAAGGATAGCAAATTTCCGTTGTGAAGGGGAAATTTTGGAAAAATAAAGTTCTCCTCCGAGGCCCTTGAAAAAGGTAACTTGGCAACTCTCCTAGAAACAGGCATAAAAAGAACTTTAATGTGAAAACAACAATTTTTTGTGTATGAAAAGAAAAAGCCAGGGATTTCCGAGTTCGAAATGTTAATACTGAATTGTGTACTTAATTTTGAATTTCAGGATGTTTCAGAGTTTCGTGATGTTTCTCTTGAATTCATGGGGATTTTTGATTTTTCAATGTTTGAAAATAGTTTAGAAATAAAATTATTTTTTGATTATCAAAACTGATTATTTCAATAAAGATTAGAATTTTCGAATGCAGAATGAATTAATTCCTGATTTTTGCTTTTCACGACCAAGCATTCACGCAATTCTTACTAAAGTTTGAAAACTCTAAAGTGTTCACATACGTAATCCGTAATCAGAAATACAGTTTTTCAGAGAGAGAAAGGAGTCTGAGCCTGGGTAGATGTGTTTCGGATTTTGAATTCAGGGTTCTCAATTTTGTATTCTGGATCATATGCACTGGATTTCGAAATATGCAATTCAAATGGTCGAAATCCGCAACCTGCATTTTGAATTTGTTTCATTCCTTCTGCAATTTCCTCTGGCCATTATCCATTTTTTGATTCCGATAGTTCCACTTAATTATATTAGGTTGTCCGGAAAGTAATCGATATTTTTTAACGAGCACTTTCTCCATTCTCACCGATCGATTTTCGTTTTCTTTTTTTAAATTTTAATATTGTTCAACTAATGTTTGTTAAAAATTGCCAGTTTGTTTCAAAAAATCTCAGTCCATGGCGGAGCGCAGCGCCAACGAAACCCATGATTTTAAGGCTCTCTTATTTGCGAGTTTCTCAAAGAAGAATCCGCTGCCGCTGCTCATTGAAAAATATGGTCCGCAGTTTGTGACAAATCACTTTAGTATACTATATGGAGATATTAGTTCAATAGCCTTCGTAACTGCAGTTATTCACTTAAAGACAAACCAACCCATTTTCGAGTTTCGGCGGCCATTTCCAGAAAGGGCTAGAAGCTGATCCGCGACTCACTGCTCATAAAGTTTCTTCTACTCTCGGTCAACCTATTACGATTGTATTTGATCCGCTCCGACGCTCGTACACAGAGAAAAATATGGTCAACTAGTGCCACACCATTTCAGTGATTTCTAGATTGAAACTAGTTGTGACTTGGGTTGGTCTTTGCTCACTCGTAAGCAAACCTTCGATGGGATCCATTATCTTGTGTCAGATAACGGTAAAGGGTGTCAGTAGGTTAAAGGAAACAAAAAGCGTCAATGGGTCAAAGTTTGCCAAACTCCAGAAATCAATCACAAAGAAGAAATTCGTAAAAAAAAGGGGGATCTTGAGCGTTTGGTGGTATTGTCACGTGTGATCTATAGAGAGGTTCCTCCCAATTGTACGATCGTAATTACGGACACATGATGTTTCTAACTGCAAAAAGTATTCAATACGTGTTGTGCTCTGCGCTCAGAAGCGGGCACATTTGTTCTGCTTTACGGTAATGCGCACCTGCACATGACTTTGGCCACTCGTCAAAAAATGCAGGGTCTAGGTATCAAAATACTCGGTCATCTATTATATAGTCGAGACTTCGCTCTAACAGAATTTTATTTACTCCGCTTGCTTTAGACTGGTTAACAGGGTGAGCGCTTCGTTAGAAGATTGGACCTCAAAACGTATATGGATGTCTTCTTCGTGCGGCATCCACCCGAGTTCTACGCGAGAGGCTTCAAACATCTAGCAAAATGTTAGCAAGATGTGATGGACCATGATGGAGGATATATTACTTATCGAAATGTTTCGAACGTTGAATAAACTGTTTTTGAAAATATGTTCAAAAATATCGATTACTTTCCGGACAACCTAATAATATTCCGCTTCATTCTTTTGTTATTTCCGAATGGTTTCATAATTGAATTGTAAAATTATCGAGTTCCTGAAAACCTGATATTGACAACACATGCGTGGGCAAACAAATCTAATTCTCAACAAAAGGTCACATAGGGAAAATAAGTGGCTACAATATGAAAAAAAAGAGAATTAATTTTGTTTATGTACACTGCGGGACATAATTATAGATCCACTTGACGTTTCGTTATTTTTCCAAAATCTCGAGAGACCTGATGAACGTTCCTGGTACTAGTATTTGAGGGATTCATTTTTCGTTTTACTGTACATATCCTTTCCTGTCTGTCGTTCTTGATTCAAGAAAAAATTTTGAAAAATGTCAAAAAATGAAAAGTGCAAATGGACATAATTTTAGATCCACCCCTGAAAAACATATTTCTGGCTGAATTCATGGGATAAAAAGTTTAAAAATGAGTTCTACGCAAAATACTCATCTACGCAAAATACTCGCTACGTTGAAATAAAAAAGTTCCCAAAAACCAGAGCCTTTGTCATCCGGTATACAATGGTCGAAAAAATTCAAAATTAGAAAGAAAAAACAAATGAAAATAAGAATTGGGAAGAAAAATAGCATTCAAAACACCTCTACTGAACATCCTTTGTTAGCTTAACTGTCATTTACGCTCTTTTCGGTTACAGTTATCACAGCTCCTGAGAGAGATAGAAAAACGAAATTAATTAGTACATTGTTATTGAGCTTATGTTACACATTTTTGTAGTTGAATACTTTTTCATTTCTCTTTTGCGAACCAAGATAAAGTTTTTCAAAGAACACGGACATTTGTGCCGATTTATGAGGAGAAACGCTGTTTTTAGTACGACATGAATGGAGGAACATAAACTAAAATTGCTAGGAATTGGTTTAAACTAATGTTTAAAACATTGTTATCTCAATTTAGAATGTGCTGGGAACTTGCTCCGGAAATTAGACTTGAAAATTCGATCAATAGGAAAATTGGCCAAAAAATACCAAAAAAAAAAACCTTTTTTTCCAACAGTTTTTCTAGTACTATTTTTAAAGGTTCCATGAATTTAGATGAGTTTTTTGTGTAGAACTCATTTTTAAACTTTTTATCCCATGAATTCAGCCAGAAATATGTTTTTTCAGGAGTGGATCTATAATTATGTCCATTTGCACTTTTCATTTTTTGACATTTTTCAAAATTTTTTCTTGAATCAAGAACGACAGACAGGAAAGGATATGTACAGTAAAACGAAAAATGAATCCCTCAAATACTAGTACCAGGAACGTTCATCAGGTCTCTCGAGATTTTGGAAAAATAACGAAACGTCAAGTGTATCTATAATTATGTCCCGCAGTGTAGTTGAGAACAAGCTAAGAATGTTGGTGAATCCATTTTCAAAAGTTCGAAAGTATTTTTTTTCAAATTATCACCTGTATCTGAAAAACAATCCCATGTAAGCAAAGAAGCTCTTTGGAGAATATCTATTAGGGTGTTCAGTAAATAATGTCGTTTTTTGGTACCACTCTTCAAACGAAGATAACTTCCGTGAAACTCATGTTCATCAAACAAACTATGTACCATTCGAATCAGTACATTTCGGCCTACCATGTACCATTTTGAAAATTACACGATGATAGAAACCAAAAGGCCAGGAAGTGACTAAACCTAGGAAAGCCTTTTTTGCATAGTCGTCTTTAATGAACTGGTTTTCTCTGGGGAGGTTATCAAGATGTTTGAAAATATGGTAATCAGTTGAGGAGATTTCGGCAAGTATGGTGGATAGCCAATATTTTTGTAACCCAACGTATTCAGTTTTTGAGCCTTCATCATTGCAACATGTGAAATGGAATTGTTGTCGAGTAGGATTGTGCCCATTTTTTTTGACTAGTGCCCGCAATTTGGATAACAAATATTGTTTATTTTTTGAGAATTGGAATCCGTAGTGTTAGTTTTTCATCTTTTCAGAACTTTATAATCAATAAAACCAAGAGCCCGCCATCATACAGTCACCATACCCCTGTTTTGGTGAATTTCTGACTTTGTGAGATGTTGTACCTTTTGGCTTTCGACCACATATGGCGCTGATTGCATTTTGTTGTAGTATAACAACTTTTCTTCATGATACATCACAATTCGATCCATAAAATGAACATTTTTCTATCGCATGAGATGATCTCGCAAACTAGAGTAGCGTTGCAATTTCTGCCGATTGTGCAGTTCATGAGAGACCCATTTATCTAGTTTTTTTGTATTCCTAATTTATTATATTCGTCTTGAAATTGTTCCTATACTGACTCCAAGCGCTGCCGAAGGTTCCCGGACAGTCGATCTTGGATCCCCTTTCACCACACTTCAGAATTCCACCCAGCTTCCTTTTTTTCTTCGAGATGTGCATATCCACATGTGAATTTTGTGAACCATCGCTGTACTATTTTTTTGTTAGCACTCCTTTCTGCAAAGACACGGTTAATATTTTCGGCTGTCTCGGTTGCATTTCGGACGAGCGCGGGTTCGTATTAAACATAAGCCAAAAATCACTTACACGGGAAGTACCCGAAGTGTCTGCTCGCTTTTTCTTAGATATTGGTGGCAAAAATGTCCCTTGCCTGGACTAAAACAAAACTTATAATATAAGGTGCTAACAAGCAGGTTGAGCCGAATGACAAAACTTTTTCCGATTTTTTGAGAAAAGCGGATCAAGTTCATTCAAAAAATCATAACTTTGTTCAAAGCGAAGATAACGTTTTAAACTAAATTGCATATTATAGAGCGTATTCAAGCCTACAAAAAACTCAACTACTTCTATTGTCTATCTCTGCAATGAAGTTTACTAGGATGGAAAATGTCCGAATGGTCCGATCGTATGAAATCAAAAAATGTCGATTTTCGAAAAAACGTATTTGAGAGACCATGTCTATTCGATTTCTTCCATGTCATAATGCACAACTATGATCTCAAATATATAGATCACCTTTCATTTGATAGAGATTTTTGAAAAAATAATCTTTTTTCAGCTTCACTCATGTACCCCTATACATGCTCACTCACAACATGTGAAATTGTGTTTTCGAATATTTTGACTTTTTCGTCACGAATTGTTCTTTTTCGGTCAAAAATAAACCAAACCAACTGAAACTTTTGTTCTGAGAGCATTTATGTCGTTTCCGAAAAAAAATAGTTCAAAAATTACCATACATGAGTGAAGCTGAAAAATTATTTTTTCAAAAATCTCTCTCAAATGAAAGGTGAGCTATATATTCGAGATCACAGTTGTGCATTATGACATGGAAGAAATCGAATAGACATGGTCTCTCAAATACGTTTTTTCGAAAATTGACATTTTTTGATTTCATACGATCGGACCATTCGGACATTTTCCATCCTAGTAAACTTCATTGCACAGATAGACAATAGATGTAGTTGAGTTTTTTGTAGGCTTGAATATGCTCTATAATATGCAATTTAGTTTAAAACGTTATCTTCGCTTTGAACAAAGTTATGATTTTTTGAATGAACTTGATCCACTTTTTTCGAAAAATCGGAAAAAGTCTTGCCATTCTGCTCAACCTGCTTGTTAGCACCTTATATTATAAGTTTTGTTCTAGTCCAGACAAGGGACATTTTTTGCCACCAATATCTAAGAAAAAGCGAGCAGACACTTCGGGTACTTCCCGTGTTAGTTTCCATGATTTCTCCTCGAAGAACCGAGAACGGTATGACACATGTTAGGTAAGAATTTTTGACTACTTAATTAGGTGTGTGAGAAACAGGAATAAATTTGATATTAGAACGATCAATCGCAAAGGAAATTGCGCACGAAAAAAAACGACATTATTTACTGAACACCCTAATATGTATTTATACAATCAGAAAATTAATGAAGATTTTATTCAAACATTACAAGTTATAAAGTGAAAAAAATAAATATTGAATTATCGCAGTTTAACATTATGAATCAATTTGAGACCAGCATATAAATACTGTCCAGAATTTTTATATTGAATAGTAATAATCTTATCATGCTTCTCCAATTGTTCGATATTCTCCTTCAGTTTTGTATGAATCGAATCCAATGCTTTCGTATTCAAGAAGAACAGAGAATTTCTCAGCAATGAGAAGAACAGTTTCAGGCTTTTCGAGATGTTCGTCGTCACTTCATCCGGTGAAATTCGATTAGCGATTAATAAGGAATAATTGAATGTAGTCCGAGCGTCTTCAGCAGAAATCCACTGAAAAAAAGAAATTTAAAAAAAGAAAAAAACTCGTTAAATATCGTACCTTCTGTTCCTTATAATTTTTAATGTGGTCTCAATACTTTTCTGAAGCTTCTCGAGAAACCGTGAATCCAAAGTGTACACAAGGTTTCGCAGAGAATTCAGAAGTTCCTTAGAATCGATTTTTTCGGCATCTTCAAGGGGTACAGAAGTTGGCGGCGGCGTTTCAATTCGAAATGGCTTGCTCTCCACAGTTGCCACAGGTTCCGTTTTCAACGAATTCGACGGCACACTTGGCTCTCGTTTGATGATCATAGGAGGCTCAGTCAGCACGTCTGGACCCTCATTAATCAGATCATCGGCTTGGTTTTTCTCTTTTTCTTTATCTGCTTTTCCTGTTTTCTCGATGTTTTTTTCGGGTTGATCTTTTTTCGCTTTTGGTTTTTGTGGAGGCTCCTTGTTCGGCAACTGGCTGGTGGAATCCACATGAGTCGATTTTCTTCGTTGCTTCACAGGTAATTTTGCTTGGCTGTCTTCTAATGTCGTGACCGACCAGAATCCAGAAGATCAGAGAACCAGAAGTATAAAACCAGAAGTATCCAGAAATACAAAGTCATCAATCAAGAACACCTGACATGAGGAGAGATGGGAGCCAAGAGCCGATTCCAAGAATTGGAGGAGCCAAGGAGTGGAGCCAGGTCATGCGGAGGAGGAGCAGTTTAACAAGAAGAAGGAATGGAGCAGCCAGAAGAGACGGAGACGGAGAAGGAGAGATTGGAGCAGTATATAAGAAGACTGATAGGACATAAATTTTCATCCCTTTGATTGGATTCGTGTTATTTGATATTGAAACAACTTGTACTAAAGAAAGCTGAAAAGAATAAACCAGATTAAAGTATTATCCAGTATTTGAGAACCACCACCTAATTTATGGTGCATCTCGACTAAAAAGGAGCAGAAAGACAACGAGGTTAGTTTATTTTCAATTGAAAAATAGTATATAATCCAAGAGTTGATATTGAATTTAAGTACTAGTAGAGATAAACAAGAATAAGAGTAAGACATTAAGAGAAGTTAACGTAAGAAAACAGGGTGTAAGGCAAAAAATAGGGGGGGTAAGGCAACAGAAGATAGAGGGAAGAAAGCGGCAGTTAGAATACTACAGTGAGAAGGCGAACATTAAGGCAACAGATAGAAGGCGAAAGTAAGGCAACAGTTAGAGGGCGAAATTAAAGCAACAGTTAGAGGACGAAATTAAAACAATAGATAGAACGCAAGTGGTAGCAACAGTTAGGGCAAAAAGATGGAGGAAGAAGAATATGGGAGCGTACGAAGCGCAATGCAGCAAGTAGATAAGAGAGAAAAGAGTAAGACAGAGGCAGAATTAATAGTAAAAGCTAGAACAGTTATGACAGCAAAGTTAACAGAAGTAACAAGTAAAGCAATTAAGATTAGAGATGACGCAAAAGAGGAAAAAGATATAAAAATAGAAGGAACAGATAAGAAGAAACAAGCAAACCAATACGCAGATGTAGCAGAGAATATGTATAGTATGCATAAGAAGTTATCTAGAGAGTATGAAAGCCTACAACAGACACTTACAGAAACAATTGAGTCACTAAATAGAATTTCAGTAAATTCTGTACTAGGAAGGCAAGCAGCAAACTTAATGAATAAGTGGGAGGCAGAAATAGAGAATATAGAAAAGATAGTACAACAAGCAATAGAGAATATAAAAGAAACGCACGCAACAGCAGTAGAAGCCACAAAAGATTTAGGGTTTAGAGTGGGACGTCCTGAGTTACCAAAATTAGAGTCAACAGCAGAATCAGAATTTCAGCTAGCAGAAGTAACTAGAAAACTAGATAGACAAGGATTAGATATAAAGAAAAAGTTAGGGAGTACTATAATATCGAATAAGCAAGTAATAATAGGAGACTTTGACGGAGAGCCTGAGAATTGGGACGAGTTCTACGAAATATTCAGACCAGTAGTATTAGGTTGTTCGAAAAGTAGTGGTCACTTTTCTTCAAGTCGTGGTTTCTTCAAGGAAAACAAGAATCAATAAGAAATGTATTCGGTATCAGAGTACATTACTTCTTGCCAGCGCAACTGAAGTTGGGTGATTCCATTTGCGTAGAGCTCTGGCGATTTGCGGGCGAAAAAGTGATTCAAAATTTTCTAGATATCCTTCCGATGATGGAGTTTCTCACCAGCAAGACGGTTTTGAAAAAATTCAAAAAGGTTGTAATTAGTTGGTACTAGGTTAGGAGTATACGGTGGGCAAGACAGAACTTCGATTCCTATAGGCTCGAGCTTACTGCGGGTCTTTGAAGATTTGTGTGATTTTTCGTTGTAGGGCAAAAGTTTGAACGGCGAGCTCCTCGGAAAGTGACAGCGATGTGCATAAATATCACTTTCCATTAGAAAGCAGTTGAGTCAGTATTGATGTTATAGGAGTCCGGAAACAGCTTGCGGGATATTACTCCAGCACTGTCAAACCAAATCGAAAAAATCTGATTTTTTCTTGAAGCATCCCTTTTAAGTTCAATTCCGTCGTTTCTTTTGTAGGGAGCCATTGGTGTTTACTGGCATGGTTGACATACATTATCCGTTTATCATCTACAATAGATATTTTGTTGATCCAGTCCCTCGTCGGTTTCCTGGTGATGAGTGAAAGTGACAGGTCACATCGTACATTTTTTGAAAATTAGACAAAAAGTGGGGAACGATTTTATCGACTCTCCAAGCTCTTCCTGTTTGGGGAAGATTATCTGTTAGGGTGGTATTAGGATGGTGGACTGTCAAAGATACTGCACGAGAAGCAGCCCAGGGCTCTTCCTCCAGTAACCTCGTAATATTGCCAGCGATATTGAGACTAGGCCGTTTGGATGTTGGTTTGTGTTTCAGATCATAACTTCCTTTATCAAATCTTTCAAACCAAATTTCCATAATGGTTTGAGGGATGAAGTCTGCGTCTAACATTTTTCACACTGCTCGCCAAGGGTCGTTGCTCTGGAGATCCTGGAGACACCTGTGAAAAACACACTTTTGAGTGCGTTTCGATCATAAAGTTATACCTCAGTCGTGACACTGTCTAGGGGAATATTTTTTATAGTGGTCAATCATGCAATGTGTGACATAAATAAATATGAAAACAGATTTTGAAAAAATCCAAAATAGGATAAGCGACATGGAGCGAAGTAAAAGTGACCACTACTTATCGAACAACCTAATAGAAGAAAATACAGAATTATTAGATGTAGTTAAGTTTGCGATACTTAAGAGATCTTGTAAAGGAAAAGCAGAAGATATGATAAAAGTATTTAATAGCGCAGACTGCTTTCAACAAGCAATAGAAAGACTAAAAAAGAATTACGAAGATAAAGATAATAAGTTTAGAATGTTATGGGATAAATTAACAGAATTGAAAGTATCTAAAGAAACAGTAAGTAGTATGAGAAAAACTATTAACGATGTAGCATCTATTCTATCAGCTCTTAAAAGAATTAGTGACGTAGAAACACCAGCACTAAGAGTGTTAATTAAGAGAAAATTCCCACGAAAAATATTAGAAGAGTTAAGTAGAAACAAAGAAAGCGAAACCACAGAAAGTATTTTAAGAGTAATTGAAGATACTGTAAGAAGAGAAGAGCATATTGAGAAAGACATGTATTTAACTAACGTAGAACAAAGAACATTTTATACGCAAAGGGGCGAGGATAGAAATGAGAAAAGGGAGTATAGAACTAGAGATTACAGCCAGGATAGAAACAGAAAAGAATACAGCAATAGAAATTATAGAGGACGATATAGAAATGAGAGAAGCTATAGTAGAGGTAGAGATCAAAATAGAGGATACAGTAGTGACAGAAACCAAGGGGATAGAAACAGAAGGAGCTACAGTAGAGAACGAAATAGTAGAGGATACGATACTAGAACTAGAGGATATCAAAGCTCGTCAAATTACTCAGACCGATCTAACTCTAGAGGTAGAGACTACAGAAAATCACCATTTCCCGAGAGAAGAGAATGCATATTTTGTAGAAACAACCATCTTAGTGCCGACTGTAGTAAGATTTCAAGAATAGAAGATAGAACTAAGTTTTTCAAAGATAAACAACTGTGTTTTAACTGTGGAAGAAATAACCACCCAGTAAGAGAATGTAACCGAAGACATTGTTACAAGTGTGAGAAAAAGCATCACTCAGCACTATGCCCAAGGAAAGTTAGATTTAATGATAGAAAAAGCGAAGAAAGAAGTAGATATAGTAGCGGGGATAGATCCCGACAAAGTAGTGGAGACAGAAGTAGAAACAGTAGTAGAAGCAGATATAGCAGTGGAGAACGAAGCAGACGTAGCAGCGAAGATAGGAGCAGGAACAACAGTAGAGATAGATATAGAGGCAATAACAGAAGTTATAACGGAAGAAGTTATAATAGGGTAAACATGACCAAAACAGGGGAAACTAATTTAATGATTGCTCCTGTAGAAGTAAGAGGACCTAAATCAAGAAATAGAGAGTTACCAATAGTAGAAACCTTAGCAATCTTAGATTCAGGAGCAGAACAGAATTATGTAGAAGAAGATCTAGCTGAATACATAGGCGCAGAAGTAGTAGAAAGGAATAAGAAATTAACGATACTTACCGTAGGAGGCAAAGAAACAAAGGTTAGATCAGACAAAGTTAAACTAGAATTGTTAACCCCAGAAGGCAAAATAAAAGTAGAAGCACTCACAATCCCAAAAATCACAACAGAATTTGACCCCATCAAAATAGATAGGAGTGAGAAAGCATTTATGAGAGAAAACGAAATAGAATATAGAAAACCAAGAGGAACACAAGCAGGAATATTATTAGGAATAGATTCGTTTATGAAAGTTATGAAAAATATGGAAGCCGTAACCTTACCCACAGGAAGGGCAATGATAAGCACTAGACTAGGAAACATTGTGTGCGGAAGCATGAAGGATAGAAATAGTAGAGAGTTTGAGAAAATGTTTGTTACTAGAGAAGATAAAGAGGAAGAACTAGAGCTAACACTAGAAGATCACTTCAAACTCCAGAATATAGGTATAGTAGAAAACCCTATAGACCCAAAAGTAGAAGAAATTAAGGAAATGTTCCATAAGACTGTAACAGTAGATGAGGAAAAAAGAGTATGCGTAACATTTCCATTTAAAGAAGGTATGATAATTAGACTAGCAGATAATTACAAGATGGCACTAGCCAGACTTAGATCCATGTATAAGCAGTCAAGGAATACAGAAGCATGGAATAAACTAATAAAGAATTTTGACGATATTATAGAAAGAAAAATAATAGAAGATACCAAGATAAATGCAGATGAGGATGAGAATAGACCAGTTTACTATATACCATATCAACTATTGTATAACGAGAATAGCTCTACAACTAAAGTAAGAACAGTATTCGACGCATCTAGCTCAATAAAAGGAGAAATAAGTTTAAACCAAGCTGTACACCAAGGTCCTTCACTTATACCAGAATTATTAGGGATATTACTGAGAATCAGAACACATTACTACATACTAGTAGGAGACATAGAGAAAGCATTCCATATGGTAGGATTACAAGATATACACAGAGATTGCACAAGGTTTTTATACCTTAAAAACCCATTAGGAAAGATAGAAGACGAGAATTTAAGACATATGAGATTTACTAGAATTCCATTCGGGGTAAACGCATCCCCATATCTATTAGCTATGGCAATAGAGTATGCCATAAACAAGTCAGAAGCCTCGGAAAAACTAAAAGAAGTAATAAACAGAATGTGTTACGTAGATAACCTATTTGGGACAAGTAATGACGATAAGGAACTTATTAGACTTTACCAAGAATCTAAGGAAGTATTTAGTAACACAGGAATGAACATCAGAGAGTTTTCCCTCAACTCCCCATTAGAAACTAGTATTGATGAGAAAGATAGAATAAAAGAAGGACAGAACACAAAATTACTAGGATATTTATTTGACGGGAAAACAGATAAGATGACAGTTAAAAAGTCAACAGTAAATATAACTTCAAATAAACCAGTAACAAAAAGAGAAGTAGTACAAGTAGTATCATCTACTTACGACCCCTTGCAAATTTTTGCGCCAGTATACCTAGACGGGAAAAAATTAATTAGGGAAATATCAGGGAAAAATCTAACAAGGGAACCTTTTAAGTTGACCTTCTAATTTGCAGAAACTAACTTCACAGGATGAAAGAGCGTCCTTTAAAACCTATAAATCCGTTTTCAAAATCTGCTTAAGAGACCTCTAAAGTGCTGAAATTTCAGTTTCAGTACCAAAAAATACCAAAAAAGTACCAAAAAAACACTTTTTCAGTGAAACATAGGCAATTTTCAAATGTGGTTTTCTCTACTCCTAGGAAGTTTTAGAACTTGAAATTTTTTGTGTTATACTTGCAATGAGTTGAAATTTTATATTTCAGCATTTTTTCCAAAAAAAAAAATTTCTGAAAAGTTTTGAAAAATTTCAAAATTTGCATACACTTTGGGTGTGTCCAAGTTTCCACTTTCAAGCATTTTTTTAAAAAACATATTGAAATATGAAATTTCAACTCATTTCAAGTATAACACAAAAAATTTCAAGTTCTAAAACTTCCTAGGAGTAGAGAAAATCACATTTGAAAATTGCCTATGTTTCACTGAAAAAGTGTTTTTTTGGTACTTTTTTGGTATTTTTTGGTACTGAAACTGAAATTTCAGCACTTTAGAGGTTTCTTAAGCAGATTTTGAAAACGGATTTATAGGTTTTAAAAGACGCTCTTTCATCCTGTGAAGTTAGTTTCTGCAAATTAGAAGGTCAACTTAAAAGGTTCCCTTGTAAAATGGAATGGAGAAGTTCAAAAAGAAATAGTAGAAAAAGTAAAAGAATATATAAAGAAAATAGAAGCATGCGACTTTAGTTTCACAAGATTTCTAGGCATACCAGATAAGGAAGAATGCACGTTAGCAGTTTTTTCAGACGCGTCAAAAGATGTATACGGCGCGTGCGCATATCTAACATGGCCAGAGAATAAAGAAATTAAAGCAGAATTAGTAATGGCAAAACAAAGATTAGCACCCAAAGGACATACAGTAACTATACCAAGATTAGAATTAATAGGAATAGTACTAGCAGTAAGAGTAGCAAAGTATTTGATTGAGGAACTAGATATTCAAGTAAACGTGATTGGAATATATTCAGATTCAACTATAGCCCTAAATCAAATTAAGTCATTTAAGAAGGATAGTGTATTCATAAAAAACCGGAGGAATGAAATTAGAACAACACTCGAAGAACTAAAATATAACGAAAAAGAGAAAACATTTAGAGAAGTGTACCTAGCACATGTCGTAACAGACGATAACACAGCAGATCTGATAACAAGAGGGATAGAATCAGATAAAGAACTGAGAAAAACTAATTGGTTTAATGGAGCTAAGTGTATAAGAGAACCAAACGCAAAAATTGACAAAATTCTGATTAACCTGTCCGAGGATGAGAGTAGAAACATTGTACTTATAGGAAGAAACAAAAGAATCAAAGTAGAAATTGAGGATATTAGTATTATTCCAGATCATCATAGGAAAGACTTAGACAGAGCATGCCGAATGATGGCATATGTGTTAAGATTTATCATTAAGGTGGCCAAGAAAGCTAAGATTAACTTCAGAAAAGGTATAGCAGAACAAGACGTAGAAGACATAACCCCAGCAAATAAACTCGAGATTGTAAGAACGACTGAAATTAATTGCGCAGAGAGAATGCTAATAAAGGAACACCAAAGAGTATTTAACATTAGTACACAGGAAGAGCGAAACCAACAAGAAAACAAGAAAACAGGAGTAGTTGAGCAATTATTTAGAGCAGAAAATATGACACCTAAGGCAATAATTAACCCAAAGTCAATACTAGGAGGAAGCATCATAGATAAAGTACATAGGGAAAATTATCACTGTGGAGTGAATACGACGTTAGGTATCATAAGAGCCCAATATGCAGGAAGAAAATGGAGGTTAGCAATCAAGAATAGGTTAAAATTATGCGTAAGATGTAGGAAGGCAAATAATAGACCATTCCCAACAGCACCCACAGGGAACTTACCAGAAAGAAGAATAACAATGGAAATAGCATTTCAACATGCGGGACTTGACTACGCAGGACCGTTTCTAGTAAAACCAATAGGAAACAATAGCCACTGTGAGAATAAATGTTGGATTGCATTGTTTACCTGCATGACATCTAGATTAATACACTTAGAAATTGTTTATTCACTTACCACAGATGAGTTTTTACTAGCATTCACAAGATTTATGGCAAGAAGAGGAGTGCCAGAAACAGTAACATCCGACAACGCAACCACATTTAAGGCAGCAGCAGAAGTAGCTTCAAACGCAGTTTTAATAGAATCTTACCTAGCTAAGAAAAGAATAAGATGGTACTTTAACACGGCAGCAGCGCCTTGGGAAGGGGGCGTTTGGGAGAAAATGGTAGGACTTACAAAGAAAGCATTAAAGCACGCATTAGGAGAACAAGCTATTTCTAGAAAAGACTTTGAAACGATAGTTGTAGAATGCGAAAGTATTGTAAATCAACGGCCATTAACATACATTGACGAAGCCGAAGGAGAAATCATAAGACCAATAGATTTAATCAGCCCAAAAATTACATTCCCAACCTATGATGAGAAAAAGATAAAAGATGAATACCTAGAATACACACATAGATTCAGAGAAGTACAGAAGCATGTAAAAAGATTTTGGCAAGTGTTTTGTAGAGATTATCAAAATCAGACTAAGAATTACGAAAGTGTACAATTTAGAAGTAAAGCACATAGTAATAAAGTCCTTCCAGTAGTAGGAGAAATAGTACTAGTAAAAAGCGAACTGAAACCACGCAACAAGTGGAAAATGGCTAGAGTAGTAGAACTATGCCCAGGAAAAGACGGAGTAGTAATTAGCGTAGAAATAAAAACTGACAGAAAGAAAATCCTGAAAAGAAGAATTGAGCAACTAATACCATTAGAAATTAGACCTAATCAAGATAAATTACAGAATAAACCAACCGAAGAATTAACCCTAACCAGAATAATCAACGAGAACAACATTAACCAACAAGGTGAGCGAGTTATTAAAAAAGCAAATAATCAAGAGAAAATAAAACCAGTAGAGAAATTAGAAAGTAAGAAAATAGGCGTAAGAACTAGGAGCCAGACCAAGGAAGATAGAGAAGAAATAGGTAGGGAAAAGATAGGCGTAAGAACTAGGAGTCAGACTAAGAAAGATAAGGAGGAACAGGAGATAAGAAACCCGAAACCTAGATCAAAAATAAGATCATCATCAAAAGCGTATACAGTAATGATGACAATTATGTTAGTAATACTAGCCTTAGTAACCACACTAAGTACAGTACAAGGGTTTTCTTTAGAAGAGTTAGTGAGCGGACAATACAATGAGACAGTAGAACAATCATTACTAATAACATTCACCAGATTCCGTTTGTTGGTTTGTATGTCGCGTTACGGTTAACCCATTCAAAGTTAACCGATCGAGCTGAAACCTGGACAGGCGAATCAGAAATTTTTATTAGTTTAGGCCCGACCCTTTCAATTTTCGAAATTTTGATTTCGAAGTCTTCTGGAGACGTTCCTCGGTTTCACCACAGTTAAGGGTGGGCGACAGGGCGAGAGAGGAGGGCGACAGAGGAAAAGGGGGAGAAAATCCCACGTATGTGTATGCCATTTCTCCCTCCCTCCCTATGACGACCGCGTGGTGTGTTGGTTAGCGCACCATGCTTTTGTTCGAGCGATGCGGGTTCAAGTCCGCATGGTGGCAACTTTTTTTGTTTTTTGTAGAGAGTTCAGAAATGAGTATGAAAATGTCGTACTGTTTTCAAATCGATTCAAATGAGAGCAAAGAGTTTCCCAGTTTCATTAGTTTCAAGTCGAAAGGAAAGTTTAGTCAAAATTTGAAGTTTTTCTGTTATCAGCAAATGTCCGATAACAACTTGATAGATAAATAGATAAACTTTACGGTTTCATTTTGTAGAGACAAATTCAAATACCCCGAAATTACTAATAAAGACAAATCGAAAGGAAAGTTTAGTCAAACTTTGAATAGTTTTTGTGTTGTCAGCAAATTTCGGATAGCAATTTCGTAGATAAATCGGTAAATTTTGCACTTTATTCTTTCAGAGGCAAGTTTCAATATCCCAAAAATTGTTATTGTTTTTCCAAAATTTTGAGTCTCCGAACTCAGATTTCTTGAGTTTCGAGATTTTCGGATTATCAGAAAAAAATCAGAACGGGGAGAATCACAGGAATTTCGAACTATAGGAACTCTCATATTTCGAGGCTTTTAAATATAAAACTTTTCGAATTTTCAGTTTATAACTTACTGGACTTTCGTATTTCCGACTTCCTAAATTTTCAAAATTTTGAGTTCCGAGAAATTCAATAAAAGAGGCTCAGCCCCTGAAAGGTGTGAACTGACTTTTCTAATCACAATGAAGTTTTCGAACTGCAAAATTTCAAACTGTAGTTCCCTAAATTTTGAATACCATAATTCCTTTAATATGTAGACACCCTCAGAATTTTGAAATTTGGAATTGCAGAATGAAACTCCGAATTTTTCAAAACACCGAACTTCAGAATTCTTAACTTCCAAATTGTCAAATTTCTAAGTCCATGAGATTCTATTAAAGGAAATACGGTATCTTAAAAATTCTACTTCCTAATACACTGAATTTCACAATTTCCAATTTTTAGGCCCTGAATAAAAGTGAATAAACGTTTTTATGAAATTGTGGGTACTGTAACCGGAGGCCAGGAGGTTTAGCCCCGAAGGGGCGCAAACCGACTGGTTTGTAATAATCCAAGCAACTACAACAACGACAACAGAGAGTCCTAATAGAATTAGGCCACAGGGATCGACAGTAATTAAGACAACTGCTAGACCCCAAATAACGACCACGAGACCCCAGATAACTAGAATAATACATGATCCAGTAACAACACAGAAACCAAAACCTAGGATAAGCGAGATAGTTACCACAACAAGACCGACCGTAGAAAACCAATTGTTAACAACAATAACTCCTAGAACAACAACAACATCAACACCACTAACGACTAAGAATCCTCACAACATTAACAAGAAACAAAAAGTAACAAGCACTAAGAAACCAGAACCAGTAAAAACAGTAGTCTCCACCAAAGTAGATAACATTAGTAGTAAAAACTCTGAATTAAAGAAAACATTTAGGGAATCAGTCAATATAGAATTAAGTCCAGTAGAGTATAAGAAAGAAAAAGAAAAGGACGTAGCCATCAAACGAGAAGCTAATCCCGAACAAGAAGTAGGAATTAAACCAAAACCATGGGTAGCACATAATTCAGAATCTAGCATAATCTGTACTGAAACAGGAATACAGTTGATAGATAAGGAAGTAGTAATAGGTAAAACGTATGACGTCTGCACAGGGACATACTGTATTGACGAAATAGAAGCGAGAACAGAAACAGACATAACATTCCCAGCCAGAGAGGTAGTTAACAAACATAAAATAACATGGAAGAAACCAATAGGAAATCAGTATGTACTCATAGATAAAGTTTGTCCACCAACAGATTATTGTAAGAAAGTAACTTGTACGTTTTGCTTCCAGTACTTACTTAACACACACTGTGCACCAGGAAAATTAATTGCACTAGTCATTCTATTAATAATTATTCCTTTAAAGATGATAGTTAGCTGGACACAGAGAAAGAAGATTAAAGAATTAACTATAGCCGTGTACTCTAGAATAAGACATGTAGTGGTAGGAATTTGGCAATTTACTAGACAACAGGTACAGAACTGTATAGGACAAAGAAGGCAAACTTCCGAAGAACAAGAAGAAACTAGGAACAGTAATAGATCCTCACGTTATCAGCCTGAAGAAATAGAAATGGAAGAAATAGGACCAACCCGAACTAGCTGGAATAGAGATAGATTGCTCCCACTAGCGGGAACCATAGGAAGAGAGTTCATAACTATAGCGTTAATCCTAGTAATGTGTATGACAGTAAGAGGAGACGTATGTGACTTAACTATCCCAATCACTCATTCAGAAAAAATATGTAACGACACAAAATGTCAAGTAGTAACAACAGAGGACATATTCTTCAGCCCCGTACAGAACACTGTTTGTCTACAGATAGTATCAGAGAATAACGTAGTTTCAAAACTTAAGATAAAAGTAGAATACGTTTACCGAAGATGTCACAAAGCAGATATTAGATATACTAGAAATACAACTGTAAACGTAGAATCATCAAAGAGGTGTTATGGAATGGGAGAGTGCGTAGGTAGAAAATGTTTAGATATAGGACCAGAGTCAAAATTAACAGAATTTAAAGAGTCTAACAAGTATGAAGGGAGAACGTATTGTACCGATTCATGTGGGACCTTCTTTTGTGAGTGTTTATTTCCCATGGAGGCGTGCTTATTTTATAGGACTTACGCAGCACCCAACACAGAAGAGATATTTGAGAAATTTAGATGCGAAGAGTGGGGACACCAGTTAGTAGCGACAACCAGCATAGTAACAAATGGGAAAGAAACAGTGGAAGAACACGTACTAGCGGAGGGAGAAATAGAAACCATGAGAATTATAGGAGGTGAAGTTAGTATAGAATTAACAGGGATAAGTGATGAGTCAGGGTTAGCAGTAATGGGAAAAACTTTCTTACAAAAAGATGATAAAATAGCACTAGCACCAGCAGCAGTAGACGAATTAGCACTAGAATGTAACGAAGAATTGAAATGCAAGTACAGAGAAACGTGTATTTGCACACCAGGAGGAGATGAGGCAAATTGTCAGTGTAGTGAGGTAGACCTATATAAAATTCTAGACCATAAGGACCATAGACTACCTATTGTAACAGAAAAATACCAATTAGCAGTAACTAAAGACAAAACACCAGTACTAAGAATGAGACACAACCAGGTACACCTAAAAGTTAACTTCAACCAGAAATATGATGTAGCATTGACAAAGTCAGAGATAGACTGTGAAATAAGTGAATATTCAGAATTTGTAGGATGCTACCATTGCAACCAAGGAGCATCGCAAAAAATTAAATGTAGATCCAAAGAAGTTACCCACGCAAAGCTTAGTTGTAATAACACAGAATTCATAGATATTATAACATGTGATGAGAAAGGATACGAGAATGAAATTCATAGGAAATTCGAAGTAACAAACCCAGTAGACACATGTAGAATATCATGCGGGAAGAAAAACAACTTATTTAAAATAGAAGGGAAATTAATATACACAAATGAAGAAGGAATAACAGCACAAATTAACAAAGTTCTTGGACAAGATAATAACAAGATAACAGAGTTCCCAACATTAAAACTACCAGATCTAACGAACGTATGGGAGTTAATAGTAGGTGGATTAGTAAAAATTATCATAGCAGTGATAATATTCTTAACGACAGCAGCCATAATATATTTATGTGTAATACCAAGAATCACGAAATGTTGCTTACCAATATAAACCAAATAACAAAAACTAAAAAATTACAGAATGGACCAGACCAACACCATCAGAAGCGTACAGATTCAACTAGAAGCGTTACAGCAACAACTGCAAATTATTCAACTTAATAATATTAGTAACACTAGTAACCAACAGTATAACCATAACCTACAGCAGAATAACTACCCACAGAATCAACCCCAACAGTATAACCATAATTTAACACAGAATCCACCCCAACAGTATAACCATAATTTAACACAGAATAACCACATTCAGAATTTACCCCAGAATTATAACCAGAACGTAGGACAAAACTATCAGCAAAGTCAACCACAGTTTAACCAACAAATAGCCTTTCCTCAGAACCATAACCCAGTTCAAAACTATGTTAATCAAGTAGAAGAATCTCCAATACTCTCAATTAGTAATAGACACCAATATGACCAGTATTCAGAAAACGGTAGTAATAATTTGCCAGTAGAAAGAAGTAGAAACAACCCAGTGAGAATTCAGGAACCGGTGAGAATGCAGAGAAATGGTACCGGTTGCCGCCTATGTGGAGAAACGACACATATGGCAAGAAGCTGCATGAAAATGACCGCAAGAATTAGAAGAGCAATCGTTAGAGAATTAGATTTATGTCAGATCTGTCTAAATGAGAATAACCATAGTCCAGAACAATGCAGAATGAACAATAGCCAGAATCGAAAAAGATGTAATAGATGTAGAGTAGGACCAGCTCATTCATATAATATTTGCGAGAGTCATGACGAAGAAGAAAACCAGGTAAACCAGAATGAAGAAGTACAAGAACCTAGAATTGAAATCATCCCAGAGGAAGTAAGAATGAGAATGGCTCCCATCCCAGCAGAAGATCGGAGAGCAGAAACATCATCGGAGGAGGATGAGGAATCAAGTATGGACGAAGATGAAGAAGAATCATCAGAGAATTAACCAACCCTAGATTAATAAAACCAGTCATGACCAAAAATTAATAATAGTTTAATACCATGTTTGTAACCAAGAATTTCACAGTATCATTTATCGATTTATTGTTCTTATCCGTAATCAGAGTGAATTAATAAAGAATAATCCAAAAGCAATTGACATTGTAGAAGAAAGGTAAAGATTCCCAACAGAAGACGGCACCAACGAAGCGAAGGAACAGCGAGCATGATGTGGAATATCATCAAGCCCAGAAATGCAATACACTGGAGAAACGGTACTAAAATAGGAAATTACAGATAGTCACAAAAGAAAAAGGTAAGACCAACCCGTTTAGAAGAATGCAGAAATCACAGGAACCACATCCACGCTTCACAACCCATTTTGGTATGTCCACGGAAGAATTTAGAGGAATGCACAGACAGCCAACCAAGAGAACGAAGAATAACAGACGCATTGTAAGAGAATAAAGAGGGTAGGCCAATAGGCAAGTTTATATAACATCAGTGTCCTAAGTTTTCGATTAAAAAATCCATTAACACCCACGGCCAACCCCCACAGACCCACTTAAAAATGAATCATAGAATAAGAAGAAATAGATAAAAAGAATTGTATCCCCGGAGGTTACCATGTAAGATATTTTTAGAAATTTTTAAAGACCAATATAGTTTATATTTTCGTAAGAATTCCCATAATTATTTCGTCGTAAGCACCCAGAATATATTATAGGACCCGCCTTAATCATTTCAGAAGAATTGTAATGGCCCATCGTGAGTTTATAAGTAGATTTATATGTAAGAGAAAACTAATACTGTCATTGTACCTTAATCAGTTTCATATTCAGAGCCACAGCATTATTAATTGTAATTGCCCAGACATCAACTACAGTTAGAGCCCAGCAGTCCATGACACCAGCAGTCCATTACATGTCCACAAGCAGTATCAGTCAAATCCAACGTCAATATGGTCTCAATCACAGTCAATCACCGAGTCAACTACCACCACCGAGTCAACTACCATCACCGAGTCAACTACCGAAGTTCCAAGCACCACGCAACAGTCAAAGCTCAGCCCATCCAAATCAGTCCATCCACCACCATCACTGGTCAAGTAAGGAGAAGTCACCTTTGGCCGGCCCCGGAGTGTCGTGACCGACCAGAATCCAGAAGATCAGAGAACCAGAAGTATAAAACCAGAAGTATCCAGAAATACAAAGTCATCAATCAAGAACACCTGACATGAGGAGAGATGGGAGCCAAGAGCCGATTCCAAGAATTGGAGGAGCCAAGGAGTGGAGCCAGGTCATGCGGAGGAGGAGCAGTTTAACAAGAAGAAGGAATGGAGCAGCCAGAAGAGACGGAGACGGAGAAGGAGAGATTGGAGCAGTATATAAGAAGACTGATAGGACATAAATTTTCATCCCTTTGATTGGATTCGTGTTATTTGATATTGAAACAACTTGTACTAAAGAAAGCTGAAAAGAATAAACCAGATTAAAGTATTATCCAGTATTTGAGAACCACCACCTAATTTATCTAAGTTTAGCCGCTTGGCTTGCCTGAAAAATGAACAATATCAATTCGCAATTTATTTAAAAAGCCATACGGTTTTGTTCGCTTGATGATTATAGGAGGTGGAGTTTTTTTTTGGTATTTTTTGGCACTGAAACTGAAATTTCAGCACTTCAGAGGTCTCGTAAGCAGACTTTGAAAACTGATTTATAGGTTTTCGACTATGCTCTTTCGATCTATGTAGGTGGTTTCAGCCAATGTAGGTGGTTTCAGCCAACTTCTTTTGTTTACTTCGCTATGTGCCAAGAAATTGATGGACTTGATATTCGCCTCTAATTCTTATTGTCAATTTTTTCTATTTTTCCCCACTTCTTTATTTCATTTTTTGTTTTTTTTTTCATTTTTTACCTTTTTCCATTTTTTCCTAATTTTCTATTTTTCATTTCCCCGAATTTTCTCATATTTCAATTTTTTAATCTTCTCCGTTTTTTCTATTTTTTTAAATTTCCCTTTTTGGAACTTCTCCCACTTTTCTTATTCTCCTCTTTTTATTTTTTCTATTTTTTATTTCATTCTCATTTTTTCCATTTTTTATTTTTAACAACTCCTTTTCTTTTCGTTTATTTTTTGTTTTTGAGATTTTTTATTCTGACTATGAAGAACTTTTGAAAAAATAATCCTAACCAAACAAGCATTCGTGCTCTTTTGGACGCGACGCGTGTGCGTTTTCTTCCTTCACAGCACACACGGGCAAGGGAGAGGAGAAAAAAGGGAATAGACAACGAAATAGTGGAGGTTAGACATTTCTCTCCTCTTTTTTTGCTGTGTAGACGACAGAGAATGATGTCATAGAATTATCTGGCTGGCAGTGCTAAACGCGAATCAATACAAGAAGGAAATAAGAAAGAGTTATTAGGGTGTTCAGTAAATAATGTCGTTTTTTTCGTGCGCAATTTTCTCTGCGATGGCTCGTTCTAATATCAAAATTTTTTTTGCTTCTCACACACCTAATAAAGTCGTCAAAAATTTTTACCTAATATGTGTCATAATGCTTTCAATTATTCGAGGAGAAATAATTTAAAATGAGTGATTTTTGGCTATTTTCAATACGAACCCGTGCTCGGCCGAAATGCAACCGAGACAACCGAAAATATTGACCGTGCTTCGCAGAAAGGAGTGCTAACAAAAAAAACAATACAGCGATGGTTCACAAAATTCACACGTGGAGATACATCTCTCGAAGAAAAAAAAGGATCGTGGAAGGAATTCTGAAGTGTGCTGGAAGGGGATCCGAAATCGACTGTCCGGGAACTTTCGGCAGCGCGTGGAGTCAGTATAGGAACAATTTCGAGACAGATATAAAAAATTGGGGATGCGAAAAAACTAGATAAATGGGTCTCTCATAAACTGAACAATTGCCGGAAATTGTAACGTTACTCTAGTTTGCGAGATCATCTCGTACGATAGAAAAATGATCATTTTTTGGATCGAATTGTAGCGTATACGAACGCCTGGTTTCTATACTACAACAAAATGCAATCAGCGCCATATCTTGTCGAAAGACAGAAGGTGCAACATCTTACAAAGTCAGAAATTTACCAAAAAGAGGTCATGGTGACTATTTGGTGTCTGGCTTTTGGTTTTATTCATTATGACGCTCTGAAAAGATGAAAAACTAACACTGCAATTCATAATTTTCAAGAAATAGAAAACATTTTGTTATCCAAATTGCCAGCACTAGTCAAAAAGTTGGCACAATCCTACCCGACGACAACTCCATGTCACTTGTTGCAATCAGAGCGGCTCAAAAAATGAAATACGTTCAGTAACACAATTATCGGTTAATCATCATACTTGCCGACATCTCCTCTATTGTTTACCATTTTTTCAAGCATCTTGAAAGTCTCTCCAAAGAGAACCAGTTCATTAAAAATGCCTATGCGAAAAGGCTTTCCAATGTTTCGTCACTTCGTGGGCCTCTGGTTTATATCATCATGTAATTTTCAAAATGGCTTATTGTAGGCAAAATGTACTGATTCGAATGGTACATAGTTTGTTTGATGAACATAAGTTTCACTGAAGTTATCTTCGTTTGAAGAGAGGTACCAAAGAACGACATTATTTACTGAACACCCTAATAGAAACATTAAAAAATGAAAAAAAGGGAAAGAAATGAAAAAATGAGAGAAAAATAAAAAAGAGGAAAATATTTTTTTTTTCGTTTTTAGCTTCTTATTCTTCCACATAATGTTACGGTCACCTCCGTTTTTGTTTCTTTCAAAAATCAATGTGTAGGTTGACAAAATAGTCCAAAAGTTGTTTTTTTAAATACAGTGCTCCACAAAATGATAGGTTCACCCTCAGGAATTTTCGAAAATCGAGAATTTCGAAGTTTTTCAAAACGGTGTTATTACTAAAAGTATGCACAAATGAAACTTATATTTGTTGGAAAATATTGAGCTCGAGCCATTTTTACTTTTTGGGAAAACTCGAAAAATTCGAAATTTTACAAAAAAACATTCCACAAAATGATAGGTTCACTCCTCAAAATTCTTGAAAATGACATAACATCGAACCTTAAAGCGGGTCCAATGACCAGAAAATGTCAAATTAACCTTTTTGAAACAGATTTCACAGAAATCCCATTTTTCTGATTCCCATTTGGTCCATTTTGAAGGGTTTTTCATCGAATCTTCGAATGGATGTCTTAATCTGCCAATTCCGACCAGTACGGTTTCCAAAAGTGTCAGAATGTCTTCTGATGTTCTTTTTTTCTTGATTTCCGTTGTTTTTCACAACTGAAAGCAAGCAGTTAAAAGTTTCCGAATTTTTCGGAAGGATTTACTGATTTCGATATTGGAGTCCTATACCATGTGGGGTATTAAAGATGGGGTTTCAGTTTATTCAGGATTGTTTTCGGGTCAGAATTGCGTGATTCGAAAACCATTTTATTCAAAAATCACTTTTCACACAATGAAAACCTCATATGGTTCATGAAAAAGTTAATAACCAGGATCATGGTCAGCTGCGTTTTAACCAATTTTACCCTTGAGATTAGGATGAGTTTTTTTTGCTCTTTTTGATGTTTATTAATTTTTACAGAGTCGTTCAGCTTATTTTCCGCATCAAAAACTAAGTTTGAGAACAAAAAATTGGTTCAGTAGAGATTTCAGCATTTTCTGAAAATATCCCAACAATTATCTGACCTTGCTTCAAACTTATGGCTTTTTCATGAACCATATGAGGTTTTCATTGTGTGAAAAGTGATTTTTGAATAAAATGGTTTTCGAATCACGCAATTCTGACCCGAAAACAATCCTGAATAAACTGAAACCCCATCTTTAATACCCCACATGGTATAGGACTCCAATATCGAAATCAGTAAATCCTTCCGAAAAATTCGGAAACTTTTAACTGCTTGCTTTCAGTTGTGAAAAACAACGGAAATCAAGAAAAAAAGAACATCAGAAGACATTCTGACACTTTTGGAAACCGTACTGGTCGGAATTGGCAGATTAAGACATCCATTCGAAGATTCGATGAAAAACCCTTCAAAATGGACCAAATGGGAATCAGAAAAATGGGATTTCTGTGAAATCTGTTTCAAAAAGGTTAATTTGACATTTTCTGGTCATTCGACCCGCTTTAAGGTTTGATGTTATGTCATCTTCAAGAATTTTGAGGAGTGAACCTATCATTTTGTGGAATGTTTTTTTGTAAAATTTCGAATTTTTCGAGTTTTCCCAAAAAGTAAAAATGGCTCGAACTCAATATTTTCCAACAAATATAAGTTTCATTTGTGCATACTTTTAGTAATAACACAGTTTTGAAAAACTTCGAAATTCTCGATTTTCGAAAATTCCTGAGGGTGAACCTATCATTTTGTGGAGCACTGTATGACGTAAGTATTACTTAAGTTTAAAAGAGAGCAGTATGATCCCATAAGGTTTTCCAACATTTTTTCGAAAAAAAAGATACAAAAAATCATCATGTGATCCTTGTTTGCTTTTTCAATTTCTCAGATTTCGAACCTGATTTGTTCGAAACTGGTAGCTCTTCTGCGGGAGGAATTTTCAAGAATGGTGGATTATTTCCAGATTTATATTTGAATGACTACTTCTGATTGTTTCGATTTTTCCTGGTTTCCCGTCTCTAATCTTTCTTGACAGAATTGCAACTCAGATTTGCCCTGCTTCCCACAGATTTTCCTTTATGTCCTTTTTTGAGAAATACTATTTCTTCCTAAATCATCAGAGAATCTTCTTCACAATTGTTAAAATATAATTTTTCGGAGCCAAACCGCTCAAAAAATGTTTCACCTTCAAATTTCCGAAATTTCTCAATTTATGTTCACACCTTGTTTCCCACAGGCTCATCATATACGAGGTTCACTTATATCAACATTTTTAGTGCACATTATTTTGAATAGCCCACTTCCGTTAGTATGATCTCTTCTGACCTCAATGAAGAACAATATGCCATTACGACACCTGTCCCATGATAATGGTGTTGAGAAAAAATAACAAGTGAGGAGGGCCCAAAAGAGGAATGACTGAATCATCTGAACTTATCTAGAATTGGACAGGGATTTTATAAGTGGTTTGAACTGGATCGGTTTCAACAGTGTTCTTCAATTAGTCCAAGTCCAACTTTCGGACCGATCCCCGTCTTCCGGTTCTAAATTTTTGGCTTCAAATTTACCGGTTCAATGCTCGACGGTGAAACCAGTAGGAGATCCTTCTTTATCCATTTCTTTCAATTTCTGACAAATATCATTACTTTCTTACCCAGAAAGAAATTAAAAAAGAATGACATTTTGAAGCTTTAGACCGTAAGGTACGAAAGCAAGCGGCATGCTCGCGAACGACAATAAGGAGGGATGAGCCAAGGTGTATGTAACAAGTCCATGAGATACTCTAGCCAACAAAAAAACATCCGTCAAGAAAAACTATGCCACTCACATGATATGAACTTTCAAAGTTGAGCATTCAAAATCGGAAGTAACTTATTTGCCAACCTAATAGTTTAGGGTTTAGTAGATTAGGTTAAGAACTGTAGTTTTCTGTTGTAGTTTTGTGAGTGTGAGTAGGTGAGGTGCGTTAGCAAAGAGTGTATGGATCGGAGAAGAATGTTAGTCGTGGCGAGAATCATACCTTTCTCCGGTCAGGGGTCCGGATTTTTAGAGGAGGGGGAAGTTGCCCGGTGCATCCACCCCTGTTACCTTCCAATCCCTTCTAAGAGTGATTGCGAGTTTTGATTTGGCTCGTAGTGATCTAGAGACTCTTTTTAAGGATTTTAAGTGAGTTTGCTTAAATTCTGAGCTTTTTCTTGTTGTTTCTTACTAATTTGTTCATAATAAACCGATTTGTATACATTTCTTGTTGATTTTCTTCTATTTTATCACAGGAACCTGATACCACGGACATACCGCGGGCTATTAATCATTTCTGGCCTTTTTCGTCACGTAATCCGCAGGGTAGATGACCCTGTTGTTCTCCGACGGCGACTGTTGTCTTCTCTTGGGTTCTGGGGATCCTGGCGTCCATTGTCTCGAACATGGTCTCTTCGGGGACGTTGGAGCAGTTGATCTACTTTCCGGTGACGAATGTTTTGATGACTGTCCCGATGAAGTAGATCGTCTGGACTTCGGTGGTGTCGATGATGTTGAGAGTGAGTGTCTCGTCGAGGTGGAACGTCTAGATTGTTCGTCGGGTGATGTGTCTCTGGAACGTCGATCGTCTTGATCGGGGTACTGACCGTTCGTCATCGTCTCTCCGATCGTCGTCGATCGAGGCTCCCGCCCCAGAGAGAAAGGCTTCTCTCAATTGATTCATCTCTCTTGCCACCATCCTGACCGACTCTTGCAATGCGTCCCGTTCCTCTTCCATCTTCGTCATTTTCGTCACCATTGTTTCCATGCTGGTATTCATCGTCCTGATAATGTCCACTAGCTCCAAATGATTGCGGTGTCTTTCCTGCAGAATTTCCCTTTCAATCGAGACCATTTCTGCGATCGTTGCTTGCGCATATCCTCTGGTTGCTCTGATGGTATTTTCGACCGCGTGTTCCTGGACTTCGTTTTTGGCCATTTCTCGGAGGAAATGCTTGTCGTCAATGAGTCCGTGTCTGTCAATCGTAAGATCAACTTGTTGTCTGCCTTGAATTCTTTCTCAAGGTTGTTAATGATCATGATGGCTGACGTCATCTTCGTCTTCGACGTGTTTGCTGTTTTGCCTCGGCAATCCAAAGATTTCGTCAGGTTGGCTCTGTCTTCATTGACGTAGTTTGCCCATCTTCTGACGTTCTGTTTGGCCTCGTGCATCACTCGCATGACGTTGCGTCGAAGATTGATCGAATTGTTGATGTCTTGGTTGCATGTCATTGTTGCACTTTGCGGTTGTTTTTGGGTTTCTGCAATATTCATAACGTTAGTCGTTGAATTTCGTTGCATGTATGGGAGCGTAAAATCTGACGATTGCATGCACAGTGTTGACGGAAATGTTTGCATGCAAAAAAAGGTTGAAAAAATCCTCGTGGCTTTTAAGCCAGATGTTTGGTTTTTGGACGGTTTCGTGCTCGTCGGCGCTTCACGAAAAAATATATCCAGCATGAAATGTAGATGGGTGATGTCAGAATGAACCAAATTCCTTTGATAATTTTTGTCACCAAACTGATGCCGGTCTGCGTGATGATCGTATACGTGAGCAGGAACGTTGCAGCTACAATCGTCATGACAATGATCATCTTCTTGATGTAGCTGATGTAGCACTCGAATACGTTTCCTAAATCTGGTAGGTTAATTTCGTTGTAGACTGTTGTGTCTCCTTTTATCAACCTATAGATTGATGTCCAAATCGAACCAGAGTATCTGAGGGTACTGCTGATTTCAAACTTATCTCGTCTACCAACTGATTTCGCATGATCTGGCAAACATTGCATTGTCTGTGAAGAATGTCAAGTTCGTTCGATGCCCTTCTGGTCTGCATCGTACCACGAATGTCTCGTTACCACATTGTACTTCTGCCATGGTGTCTTCTCGTTGAGTCCAGCAGTTGATTTCAGTAGTGGCCCCTGTTTCGCAGGCGTAGCATCCAACCGTCTTTCCTGTGTTGGCTTTGCATTCGTCGTCGGTTGGCTTTGCATTTGTCGCACACCATCGTGGTTGTTGACCATTTCTTCAAGATCTTCATGGTGATCTTTGTTGTCGCAGTTGCTGTGTTGGCAGTAATAGTGTCCTGGTGCGTTTCCAATGTCTAATGTCCTTCTCGTACTGGCAGATGTCTTCGTGGCTCGGAGAATGCTCCATCGATGTCATCGTCATCGCAATAGCATCTCATGTCGTCCTCTGTTGATGTGCATGTTCAGCTTTCATGGAACCTACAGTTGAGTCTCTCTCTGTCGCAGTTGAGCGCTGGAAAATAATTTTGTGGCCAGGAAGCTACGTTACCGTCTTTGTGGATGAACCAAGTGTTCAAGATTGGAGCTGGTGGCGTCCAAATTTAATCAGTCGTCAACGTCATATCAGCCCATGTCTCTGATTGTCCGATTGGCATTTGGACTTCTGACGTTGTTTTCTCGTTCTGCTTCGAGTTGAGTTTGCTCGACGTGATTTGGAATCGAGCCGTTGGTCGGTAATCAAGGCATCTGAAAATGTCTACCGTTTGATCTGACCTGGGAAAAGCGTAAATGCGATAGAAGATGCATCCGGAACTGAACCATCCGCATCCGCATCCCCACGTTCCACATGATTCCGTGCAATACGTGTTGCCAATGTATTGGTTTGCATGTTCCAGCTCAGGAATCGTCGATGTCCGGTTGACACCTTTGCACTTGTCTCCTGAGCAGCTTCCCATCCTTGGGCATCTCTTCGAGGACCAAATTCTCGTCTCAACATCTTTGGAATATGCGACGATCTCCTTTGTGCACTCTTGTCGGATTTCGATGAGTCGGATTCGTATGTCTCTGATGACTGTTCCATTCTTCTCTAATCGGATGCATCCTTCTTTGTGGGCACTGTTGAGGTCGATGGTCACTTCTGTGAACGTTTCGCATTTGTCGATCGTCTTTTGTGAGCAAATCTTTTGGAATTGGGTGTAAACGTCAATCTGCTGGCAACCTAAAACCAGAGGCGTCATTAGGACTAACCATAGGACAATGATCATTCTCATCCTGTGATATCGTTGGCGTGCTCGGGTTGTCCACTTGCAGCTGACTCGTCTCCATAATTCCTTGATTGTAGCCAGGATACAGGATCCAAGAATCTTCGTGATCTTCCATCCCAAGATGAAAGTCGCTGCTAATCGAATAGGAGCAAAACATACCGAATGTAGAATGAGTAGGCCAATGAATGCTGCAGCAGCCAATCCACCAATTGCCCACCATATGTGACATTCCGGATTCAATATGTTCGTCCAGCAAATCGTGCAATCGATCGTTTCGCAGAATCGTACTTCTTGGCAGTCCAACTCCCATGTCTTTATCTTTTCTCCATCGTAGATTTTGATCGTGGCATGGTGTTGGCGTATCTTCTTTTCCTGTGGGATCCAAACATCGTACCTTTCGTTCCATGCGTTCCAGTTGATCCGATGGTAGTTTGTGCAGTAGTCCTCGACACAAGCTTCGAAGGACTCGAAACGTCCCATGATTCGGATTCAATGGTTTGAACAGTACGGTTTCGTTGGAAGCGTCTTGGCAATTTCGGTTTCCGTGGCATTTGACATTCCAAAGAAGCAAGCGAGCATGATCATTGTGATCGTCATGATTGAGTTCGACGGAGGGATCTTAAAAGAATGTATGGAACAACTCACATTCTTGTCATCATCGTAGTTGATTGGTTTCCTGTTCCTCAGATTGTACCTTGGTTTCGTCGAGTTCTCGTCATCGCTGCTCTTGGTCAAATTCGGTTTGGTTGCAATTGTCGAATCATTCTCGTCTGTCGGTTCATCCAGCTCCAAAGGAATCAAATGATTGATGGATTTACTGAGCTCCTTCTTGGTAACCGTTCGTACAATTGCTTCTCTGATGTGACCGTCTGGTGATGTGATCAATTCTTCGATCTCTGCGATTTTCCACACATTTCGTGGAGTTGGTTGTTCTTCCCAGAGAAGAACACATTGACCGACTTTTGGAATCGTTGCTGATCCTCGCTTCTTGTCCATCCGATTCTTGTGTTGCAGTCGTAGTTCTGAGAGATACTCCTGCGAGAATCGTCTCCATAAGCTCTCTGAAGCCTCCATTGACTTCTCCAGTGCTCTGATTGTCCCGATCCTTGTTTCTTCCGACTGGGTTTCCTTTAAAGGTAGATAGTCGTCTGTTGCTTTATGCAAGTTTGTCCAAGGTATCGTCACTGGTAGCTTAAGCGTCAGAAAGTCCGATGGTCGGATTGGATTCAGCGTTCCAACTTCGTTGTCGGGATATGTTAGTGGCCGATCGTTCATCATCGCGGCTACTTCGTTGAAGACAGTCTGGAGTTCCGTGAGCGTCAACTTCTGTAGTCTCTTCTCCTTCATGAACATCTGCTTTGCCGTCTTCACCATCCTTTCGTACATTCCACCCTTCCAAGGTGACAGGGGGGTGATGAATTTCCAATCGATCCCTTGGATGCGAAGGAACTTCTGAACTTCGTCTGGAAGATCCGTATCCGTCGTCTCAAATGTCTTCTTGATGATCTTCGCTCCGAGTGTGAAGTTTGTCCCGTTGTCCGTCCGCACCTGGGATTGTGTTTCACGGATTGCGATGAATCGTCAAAAGGCTTGAAGGAATGACGTCGCTGAGTTGTCCGTCACTACTTCAATGTGTGTCGCTCTCTTCATCATGCATACGAAGATGATTCCAGTTGATTTCAGAATGCCGTCAGGTCCCATTTATTCAATTGGTCCGAATCCGTCGCTTCCAACTCGGTGGAATGGGCACGTCTTCGTCACTCTGTTCTTTGGCAGTGGCGCCATGTCTGGAAACTTGTATTGCAAATTTGAGCTCCATTGGCAGGGTACACATTTCCCTAGCACCTTTTTTACCTGTTGTCCCACCTTTGGTAACAGGTATCGTTCTCTGATGGACGTTATCGTATGGTTCTTGGACTTGTGGAACTTGCTGTGCTCCTTGAGGATTGTTATAACCCAGGTTTCAATAGCTTGAGAACCTGAGCTATATTTATATAAACGACCATTAAAACCCACGATATATTAACATGTTTATTACTCGGGTCATAGTGACTGTCTTATCAGCGTAATACTAGGCTTATATAGTAGTTCAGTTCACGGTGTATAACATCCCCCTTCCCAAGAGGACTCACCTCCTGGGGAGAGGACACAAGAAAGATAAATAGAATAAAGAAATTTAACGAATTAGAAATTTAGATTCTTCTTTTCTTGGAGCCTTGGTGAACGTCTTATGATCCTGACATCATCCTTATGTGCGGTTCTGGTTCCTCCTCTGTCTTTGAACAGCACGTTCTGATCCAGCACTTCCTTGATCTGATGGGGACCTGTTCGTCTGGGGGCTAACTTGTTGGCCGATGGTCGCTTCAGCAGCATCATGTCCTCTGCATCCATTTGTTTCTCGGCGGTTCTTCTTGCTGAAGTTGTCTCCTTTGAATCCGTGTTCTGGATTGATTTCCACATCTCTGCAAGTCGCGTCTTCATCGTTGCTTGATAGTTATCCTCGAAGCATCGGTTCCGTAGAGCATTGGATTCGGCCAGCTCCGGCTTCCTTCCGAACATTGCTTCGAACGGGGAGAACTTAGTGGTTGCAGATGGAGAGGCGTTGATAGCGAACGTAGCCAAATGAAGGAACTGATCCCAGTCATCCTGGGTTTTGTTGACATAAGAAGACAGGATTTCTTCGAGAGTCCGGTTGGTCCGTTCCACATGACCATTTGACTGGTGATGATAAGGGGCGCATGTCAAGTGTTCGATCTGCAGCTCCTTCATTGCTGTCTTGAACTTCTCATTCAAGAATCCTGTTCCGTTGTCGGTGGTGATTGAGGCAGGGACTCCATGTTTGGCCACGATGATCTTCAAGAATTGGTCAGTTGTAGTAGCTCCATCTTGTGATGCGACGGCGGCGGTTTCCACGTATCGAGAAAACGGATCCTTGCAGCATAGAATATACCTGTTTCCGTCCTCTGTGATTGGAAGAGGACCAATATGATCAAGATGCCAATGTTGAGCTGGCTGGGTGAACTTCTGACTGGTTCCCATCGGTTCTCGGGTTGTCTGATGGCGGTCCGTTTTCCTTCGAGCACATTCCAAACATTCATTTAGCGTCGCAGTGATATCGTTTCGCATATTTGTCCAGTAGAACATTCTCTTAATGATGGCAAGAGTCTTGTCGATACCAAGATGGGCAGCGTGAAAAGGGGATCGATGGAAATGGTTGATGATCCGCTCTCTAATCTCATGGTGTCGGGGGATGACGATTGGAGAAGGTTCGTTAGTCTTGGTCTTCTTTCGCAAGACTCCGTCTTGGTAGAGAAATCGTTCTTGCCATGCTTTGGCTTTCCGTCCTTCTTCCTGGTTTTGGATGGCTGAAATGGCAGTTGACATCCACGGGGTTTCAGCTTGAATGGCTTGAAGCTCCTCCAAAGTAATTCCGGCATTGGCTTCTTTGGTCTGAAGAGCAGCAACTGTCTTGGGCTCGTTGACTTCATCTTTGCAATATCTCGAGAGCGCATCGGCAAGGACATTCTCTTTTCCTGGTCTGTAGACAATCTTCGCGTCATAGTCTTGGATGCTCAGTTGGTACTTCTGTAGGCGTCCATCCAAATCCTTTCTTCTCATCAATGAGCAAAGCGGCTTGTGATCGGTTATGACGACGGTGTGAGCTCCAAGAAGATATTGGCGAAAGTACTTCAGTCCGAACACGATGGCGAGAGCTTCGGCTTCGATTGGGGCATAGTTTCTTTCTGCTGACGACAACTTACGAGACGCATAAGCAATTGCATTGGGGATTCCCTGGTCGTTCTTCTGTAGAAGAATGCTGGCAATTGCCATGAGGCTAGCGTCCGTTTCCAAGATGTAGTCCTTGTTCAGATCTGGTCCGACAAGCACAGGAGGGTTCAGTAGAGTTTTCTTCAGGAAGTCGAATGATTCTTGGCATTGAGGAGTCCACTCGAATTCTTGGTCTTTCTCCGTCAGCTTGTACAGTGGAATGGCGATTCCAGCAAAGTTGAGAATGAAGCGGCGAAAATAACCAACCATTCCATGAAACGAACGTACTGCTGTCTGAGTTTTCGGTACTGGGAAGTCTTGGATTGAGGCAACTTTGTCCGGATTTGGCTTCAGTCCGTCAGCACCAATGATGTATCCGAGAAATTCCAATTCCTTACATCCGAACATGCATTTCTTCAATTTCAGCTTCAGTCCGACATCAATGGTGTTACGCAAGAGCTCCTCAATATCCTTCAGATGTTCTTCCTCTGATTGGCTTACGAGCAGTAGATCGTCCAGATAAGCGTAACGTCTGGCTTTCGTGATCGATTGTAGGTATCTCGCCACCTCCTGAAAAGTGTGTGGCGCTCCGGAGACACCCATCGGCATGGTTCTGAACTGGAATGTTCCACGATCCGTCTCGAAAGCAGTCAATGGACGATGTTCTTTCTTGAGTTTGATTTGAAAGAATCCACTGATGAAATCCATTGCAGAGTAGATGAAAGATCCTGATGCCAAATCCAAGATCTCGCTTACGCATGGGATTACATAGTTCTCCTTTCTGGTGCATGAATTGAGTGTCCTGAAGTCGACTGTGAATCGGAGTGTGGCATCTTTCTTTTTCACAAGAATCACGGGACTGGTGAACGTGGCGTGGCTGGGTTCAACAATTCCATCTTTCAGAAACTTCTCCACTTGGTGATTGATTTCTTCTCTCTTTCGGTACGGAATTCTGATACGCCTCGAATTGGGAAGTGACTTGATGAGAACGATTTCGTGTTGAATCGGGCCTCGAAACAATCCCATCTTCTTGTCTTCGTTGCAGAAAGCTTCCTTGTATTGGATGACCAGTTGACGCAACTTCTTACGATTGACAGATGAAAAAACTGACCGATCCATATTCAATTCATTGAGGAATTCTTCCGAAGATGACGGCGATTGTGGTAGACGTTCGGTCCAATCGGCTTCAGGAGATGTCATCTCACTCTCAGCTGGCTCCCGACTTCTTGGCTGTTCGCTTGGCGATTGGATTATCCTTGCTTCTCCCAAAACTTCTCCACTGGAAATTTGGCAAACTCGAGTTCCAGCATTGGTGATCTTGAGCACAGCTTCTCCTTCCAGCCATGGGTCGATCAAACACTCCTGGTACTGTATTTGGCTGGATGGTGGCGGTTGCAGATGCACTGGTTCTGTTGTGTTGAAAGTGATCCGTAGAGATTTGGTTTTTCCTGGCATGAGGTGGATGTTGTTGGTAGCCATGACTTCAACTTTTCGATCCGTGTGACGATAGATGCGTTCTCCTTGTCTCAGAAGAGGGACAATGGCTGATCCGACAATCATCTTCTTCTGGCCTGGCAAAAGCGTTGTCGAAATTCCTTTTTCCTCCAGTTGGGACATGAAGTCGTATCCAAGAAGAACGGCTGCTGGGCAATTCTGGTCATCCGATATCAGAAATTTCGTCTCAAGAGTGGTGTTTCCAATTCTCACGGGAAGAAAACAGTGTCCCAAAAATGTGAAGCTGCTTCCATTGGCCGCTGTAGCTGACTTCTTTGAACGAGTGTATCCTCCGATATTTAAATATTGAAGAGTCGAAAATCAGAGATAGGTAACCGATGAGCCGCTATCCCACAAACCGACCGTGATCCGGTCACGTATAGTGATCGGAACGAATGGTAAAGTTGTGGACTGGACGGTGTTTACCAGTGATATCAGAATGGGCACATACGTCATGAGTGGAGGGTACTTGGCCAGGAATGGCTTCACAGCTTCCTGGTAGGTTTCTGGCTCTGGGGAATCGGATTCCTGATCCACGTAGTTCACTTCCTCCTCCAGTTTCACGTTGAAGATTCCAAATGGATCTCGGCAGTACATCACAATGATCAAGTACACGAATCTGGCTGCCAAAACGATGACACAGAGAATTGATCCAACGAAGATGGCATATTCCTTGTAGAATCCCTTCACTTCGTCGATGGTGTCTTTGATGGTGTCCGTGGCGGTGTCCCAAGCGTATCCTCCAAGTCTGGCTAGCTCTTGCAATGTCTTTTTCTTCTCATTGACATACTTTTCCAGAGTTGTTGGCTTCAGAAAGGACTTCTTCTGCAACTGCATCGATTGTAGACTCTCTCCGAAAGAGACAGCGAGTGCCATGGGAAAGGCGCTGTGCACTGATGTTTCGAATATGTCTCCGCTCAAAAACTTGATTGATGAAAGCGAAATGTTGGAATGAAGCAGTGCATTTGGTTGTTGGACATCTTGGACTTTACCATCCTTTGTGAATGTTCCGTTTTCGGCTTCAAAGACTGATGAAGTTACTTCTTCACATGGAATTCTTTTTGAACTGCTAGTGACATCGCTCGTTCCGGTGACAATGAACATCGTTTTGTTCTTGGAGGTGACGATTGGCGTTTGCAAGAAGCAGGCATCTCCGATTCGGCGGGACTGGATGATTTCCTTGGCTTTGATTGGACTGCATTGGGTGACGAACAAAACTTGGGGACCAACGTAGCTGGCGAAGATGTCGTTCCTCTGCAGGATGGCTCGCATTCCGATGGTTGGCTCGATTTGAATAAGAGCCTTCCAAATTGCTGCTTGACGAGCCTGGACCTTGCACAAAGTTCGAGAAAGTTCTTCGAAGTTCTTCTGTAGATCCGACTGAAGCATCTTGTTGTTGAATTGGATCCTCGCATTCACTGATGACGACGTGAGATTTCTTCTTTGATCTTCTCTGCGATCGTAGCTGGTCTGAAGATACTTGACATGAGCAGAAGTTCCGATGTAGCTTTTGACAGGTTCCAACTGTTCCAGGGGCTTGTTGGTAGGTAGTAGAGTCATCGGAGTTGAGATTTTGCGGAGCAAGATTTTTGCCAGACTGATCCATGATTCAGCTTCTGTTGGACTGTAGTCCATTGATCCGTCTGGGTATGCAATTTGAGAAAACGGCTTTCCTTGGAGCTTCGCTTCTGACGCCTCCTTTTCCACAAGAGTATATAAAATCGCGAGACTTATATCCTTCATAGGGTGCATTCTCATCTGCCGCTCGAGGACATATTCAGAGACGTTCCAATATGAAATCATAGATGGAAGAAAGCTTCGAATCCTATTTGCCTGTCGTAGATGTAGGTTTGGAGTGTGGATTCGAAGTTGGAGGAACTCTTCCAGCAGATTGTTGGCAGTCGGAGAGCTTCTTTTCCTTCTCCTTTGCACCTTGGGGACGAAGATTACCTTTGAGCTGGAGACTTGGACTTGTTCTGAGAAGCATTTTCGAATCTTTTCCGGAACTTCCTTTTGTAGTTCGAATGCTGCTTGGCTGTTGGGGATGAGTGCCATGTTGTTGGTGAACTGAGCTGTGAATGATCCCACGTGACTGTGGCGGCATTCTTCCATCTTCGGAGGGTTCCAGACGACAGTGGCTCCATCATTTGAACAAATCCCTTCCTCGAACTTACAGAAGTCCACATTCAGCATCAGAGATGTTATGACTGTTCCCTCGAATGTTGAGATTGATCCCTTTTGAAGAACAAAACGGCAGGCATCCTGGCACACATCGGAAGAAAAAGTTCGGCTAGGCCATTCCTCGGCGTCGAGATCGGATGCTAGAGTAACTTCGTCGACTGGGCTTAGCTTCCTGTTTTGGAGTTGTCTGAATTCACGCATCTGATTACAGTCCTCCGGGGAAACCATTTCGATCCTTTGTATCGATTGATTGAAGGAAGCGAGAAACAGTAAACTTGAAGTTCATCTTCGATACGTCTCTTTGGTACATCGCCATGCAGTCGTCGATGTCTCCTGGTCAAGCCATACGTAAAGGTCCACTTCTCTTGTTTCAATTGCTTCCTTCGGTGTGGTCGAGCAGTTGGGAGTGTTCGGCATCGTCATGAAAATTCCACCGACTTGATGTGAGCAATCGAAAAATTCTCGTCCGCTGGATGCGCAAATCAAACTGAGTACTATGGCGGCAAACAAAAAGTTGGTTGAATACCTCGGTCCGTTGTTTCTGGGATTGTTGCCGGTTCGTCGTCCTCCAGATGAGCGATTCTGTGGTTCTTGATGTCGGGGATCTCTTGATGGGCTTCGGCGTTGCTGGGAGTTTCTTCTGTAGTCGTCATCATTGTGTCTCTCGGTGTTCTGGCGACGTCGTTGGTCTTGATGTCCTTGGTTTCGACGGGGTTGGTACGACTTCGTTTTCCAATATGGTGTCTTCGACTCACGATCTCTGGATTGATCTCTTGACGAGCTTCTTCGATCGTAGTCTCTTCTGGCATGTCGGTCGTTGTCATTCCAAGTGTTCATCTGACGAACGGAGTCGGTAAGAAGGGCAACGGCGTTGATTAACTGGTGGTTCTCCTCGTTCTTCTCCATGGTGAAGATAGCCTCATGTGTAGAAGCGATCCTGATGGCATCAGCAAGCGTTGTCGGCGACATTTTTCTCACATCCTGACGAATATCCTTCCGGAGGCCGTTCAAGAAGGTCATGAGGGCAACAGAGTCACGAGTTGCTTCGACTGCTGGATATGCCATATTGGAACATTCCTTGACCTGACGAGCAAATTCGTGGACCGATCTTCCTCCTTGAGTCAGCGAAGACATCTTCGCTTGAAATTCCGCACATTTCGATGGGGTCAATACGGCGTCTCTGATTTTTTCCAGAATTGTCCTCCATGTGTCCGTTGCCGTGATTTAGGACCGGTAGGAGTCCAAGTAGTCGTCCGTCAGCATGGTTGGTAATGCTCGGAGAGCATCGGCTTCTGTTCGCATTGTAGCATTGGCATGTTCGTTCACTCTTTGCACAAAACTCCGAAAACTCTCTTTTTGTGGATTGAACTTCGGCCAAGATTGTCTCCGCTCGTTGAGCTCAAGACTGGAGAGCCTATCCTCCATGCGTCTCTGTTGACTCCGAGTGATCAGGTTTGGACCTGAAATTTCAGAAGCCTTGAGTGTTTCCGAAACGGCAATGGAGTTGAGGATGAGTTCGAATTTTGGAAGCAGGGAAATTTGTGGAGATGGGAAGGAAGAGAGAAAGAGATGATAGATTATGTGAGACAAGCAAATGAACAGAGAAAAGAAAGGAAAAGGAAAGGAAGGGAGAGAAAAATATGAAAGAATAGAAAAAAAATCGAGAATGATTATTAGTGGGGGTAGGGAAGAATCTGTTTCGATGGGCCTATCAATCGTTATGGAAGGGTAGATAAGATAGGAAGTACTATGTCAAAATTAAAGAAAGATAAGATTAAAGGGAATTAACTAAAAGTGAAGTTTGAGAATGTTAAAATAATTTACTATTAGACGAGAGAAAAAAAAATTGGTCTAACGGATCCTATTTTAGTTACACTCAGAACAGACTAAAGTTTCCTAAATTAGCAGATTAATTATAGAATGCCTAGCTAAGTTGACTTACGACATTGCTGTGGGAAGTCCGGTTGCTGATCGACACTAAGAAGGAATGAAATGACTTTATCAGCTAGGGAGCCGGCCTATATACTATTCTGATAAGAGAAGGAATTTACAACTGAGGGTGAGTGTAGTTAACATATTTACTAATGTGCACATAATTCCGGCTTCTGCCACGGTAGGGGTCGTAAAACGACATCTACGTCAAACAGTCGTAAACTGATTGACGTAGATGCTGACAATTATTTGAAATTGACCGGGCAGAAAAATTCCTAGATAAGGACACAAAGTAAACAAGATGAGATCGGAGGATAGAGAAAGGAAGATGAGAGCATCAACTGATTAGTCTTTTTGGAGCAAATCCAACCAGCTTGATACATCCGACTTGTTGAGGCAGTGTGCACGTTGAATCGATTCCAGGATTCGTGGATTGCTGTCGTTTTCTGGCACCAGAGTGAGGAAAGTGTAGAACTTGTCCGTTGTGCCAACCAATCAGCTTCAGCAGGTGTTCCATTGTTATCCGTGTCCATCCATTGGTTTGAGTGAATATTATGATGAAGTTAAATATATGAAGAGAATAAAGTAGAAAATAAAGGATACATAGAAAAATATATATACATAAGGTGGGTAGTTCTAAGGTGGGACCTCCATGTTATAACCCAGGTTTCAATAGCTTGAGAACCTGAGCTATATTTATATAAACGATCATTAAAACCCACGATATATTAACATGTTTATTACTCGGGTCATAGTGTCTGTCTTATCAGCGTAATACTAGGCTTATATAGTAGTTCAGTTCACGGTGTATAACAGGATGATAAGCTTTGCCAATGCTGAGTTCGGTTGGATCAATGCTGGATACTTCGTCTCCTGGTCCAATTCAGCGGTCTCCATGGGTCCCACACATACGATGATTCCTTTCTCGTCCTTGGTTGGTCGCAAGTCTGACCAATTCTTGATCTGCTGTGGCGTGATGAGTTTCTGTTGATCTCTGATGAGGATGTCTTTGGCTGTCTGAAATTCGTCAGTTGAGATTTCATTCGAAGTTGTAAACTTGGCCCATCTATGAATCTTCGTCTCCAGAGGTTCGTCTCTTTTCTGTAGGCGTTTCTTCAGGAACTTCATCACAATAACCACTGTGTGCACCATCTTTGTCCAGTTGTTTGTCACTTGGCAGTCGAATGCTGCTACTTGATCCTTTCCAGATCCTCTGACCAAACTGTAGACGTGGTGATCGTCTTTGAGGCGGAACGTCTTCCTTTGTTGGATCCACTGCTCCAATGTCTCGTTTTCCGGGATTACTCCGTCGAACCACATGGGTTGATTCAACGTCTCCTTGGTACATTCTCGTGTACCCAAGTCGGCTGGGTTCTCTTCTGAAATGACGTGGCCAAAACTCACAGGAATTTCCAATTCGTTGATCTGCTCGACTGTTTCGTAGATGGATTGAAGTCTGCTGGCTACGAACGTTCTGTCGCGATCGGAGATCAACGACTAGGAACGAATGCCGACCCAAGGACGTTACCTGTCAGAAGAACCGGCAGTGATAAGGAAGCTGAGAAGGACAATGGAAAAGCCTCTTACCGCAAACGGAGAGGAATACTTGCTAAGCGCAAGACTATATAATCATTTCGTGTGTTATGTAATTTGCTTCTCTTTTACCACAGAGATAAAGAATCTCTGTCCCCCTGTTCCCGTATCAATAAAGAGTTATTTTATTTTCTACCACTGAACCGATTTCCGTCGTAGACGCCTATAACCAAATTAGGGTCTACATTTTTTGGTGCATCGACTTAAACGTGAGTTTAAAAATCCGACCGGACTTGGAAAAGTTCGAAAAAACTCGCCAAAAAGTTGGGCTTGCCCGACCATAGAGCCAGCAGGGTCATTGTGGTATACCCACATTCCGCAAAAAATCCAAAACGTTTACTGATTAGCCTCAACATTTACCAAAAATGTCCCTCACCGCCCAAGACATCCGTCGGGTAGAGGAAACTATCACCACTCTCCAAAAAAGTGTACTCACTTCCATAAACTTTTCAAAAAACACGACACTCAAAAATGTCCCAAAAACAGAAAATATCCCAACAGGCCAAACACCGGCCCAGTACGTAGTCGCTCAGGGAATCACCCTAAAAAACGAAGAAAAAATTCTTACCAAAAAAATTGCAGATTATCAACTAGAGTTGGATAAAGGGATTAATATCCTATACTCAGTCCAACCAGGAAGCATGCTAGCTACAAAGGCTCAGCAAATAGCCGAGAAAGTGGAGAACGAGGACGAGAAAATCAGAAAAGAGGTTAGTGAATTGGAAGAAAAACTACAACTTAGACTTATGCAAATTAGCCAATTTGCAGAAAACGAACAAGTACCAAAATTGGAAAAGTCAACCTTCTCACTCCGAAGCACACCGAATATAACCAACATAGAGCCAATGCAGAATCAAGTAAGTCCACCAGTCCAAACTTACCAAAGTAGATCTTCTCTAAGAGATAAAACATTTGACCTTCCTATGTTTGATGGAGATATCGAATCATGGCCAGCATTCTCGGACATGTTAAATAAGTATGTAATAGAGGACAAAAGCATTAATGATGTCATGAAGCATCATATTTTGAGAACACACTTGAGAGGAGCCCCATTTGATCTAGTAAGACCATATAGAACAGATGGTAGTGAGTTCAGTACAGCAGTAGAAAGATTGAATAAAATGTACAATGCCCCAGAAAAACAGTATGAAGTACAATGGAATAAGTTGATGAAACTCCCTGTAGCCAGGAACACCCCAGAAAGCCTTAGAGCCACACATAACGACATGTTAGCTATCACGAACGGTCTGAAACCGTACGGAAGCGTAGAAACACAAAACTTCCAATCTATCATAAGATCGAAAATACCGAACAGCACTTTAATTGAATTACTGAAAACTAGACCAGCGGATACCACTGAGCTCCTAGCAAACCTAGATGACCTAATCAGCATAGAAGAATCTGCAAAAAGAGCCAAAATTTTTGACAGAGAAGAAAGGTCGACTTTCGTAACGACCCAAAAAACTCAGAATTGCAAATACTGCAACAGATCAAATCATAGAACTTTCGAGTGTAAGACTGTCCCAACCCTAAATGCTAGGAAAGAATTCATAAGAAAGAACAATTTGTGTTATAACTGCCTAAATCACGGTCATAGACTACAAGAATGTAGAAGCCCAGTCTGCAGAAAGTGCCAGACCAAACACAACGCATCCATTTGTCCAAAGAATCACTCAACCCAAAGAAATCAAATTCAAACGAGCAAACCATTCCAAATGAACAATCAAACGAATAATTACAGAAACCATCAATTCGGAGGAAACCCATCCCCCAACAACACAAATCAAGCAAGATGGCAACCACCCAACCATCAGTACCAAGCGAGACAGCCACAGAACAATATGCAACAGCCACAAAACAATATGCATCTACCACAGAACAATATGCATCAGCCACAGCCAACATGGAACACCCAAAAACCAACATGGAACACCCAAAAACCAAGAAGTGAGTCATTTCAACCAAAAAACCAAAATCGACCAAAAAATAATGGCTACCAAGCCACATCTCATGAGACATCTCTAATGGTGGCGAACGCACCAATTATAGTAAATGATTACATAGAAACCATCCCAGTCTTAATGGACTCGGGATCAGACCTATATTTCGTCCTAGCTGACTTCGCTGAAAAAATGGGAATGAAAGTAATTGAGAAAAATGTAGAAATGGACATTAGTGGTTTTGGAAAAAACACAACAGCCATTCAATCAGATAGAGTAGAATTTGACATAATTTTAAACAGCGATACTGAATCTACTCTTAGAGTACAGGCGTTAACCATGCCAAGAATTACCGACCTTTTCGAACCTATCAAACTTTGCCAAGAAGATCGCGATTACCTAGAGATAAGGAATCAAAAAACGATCAACATAACAAAACCTGATCCCGCAGTCGCCCTTATCGGATGCGACGCATTTTGGTCTCTCATGACAAACGAACAAAAAGAAACGCTTCCGTCGGGAAGACACTTAATTTCAACACACCTAGGCCCCGTAGTTTGTGGAAAACATGACAAATCGGCAACAAAAATGCATTCACTCATTGCTATATTTAAAGAACGCCCTAATGAAAACATCTCAGAAACTACTTTAGAAGAATATTTTGAGCTTAGTAACATTGGCATCACTGACGGCCATAACGAACCAACTAACGATGACATCGTAGAAAACTTTAAGAAAACTGTGGAAATTAACCCAGAAAATAAAAGAGTAGTTGTGTCCCTTCCTTGGAAAGAAGGCAGACGAGATCAGTTAGCAAACAACAAGGAAGTAGCCTTCTGTCGACTGAAACAAAACTATCTTTCGAACCATAAAAAAGAATCATGGAAAAAACTCATAGAAACATTCAACAAAATGGAAGAAACTGACGTAATTGAGGAAATAGATAATGATCCAAATATGGGGTACTTTATTCCATATAGTCAGGTTTTTAATGAGGGAAATAATACTACCAAAATCAGAACTGTGTTTGATGCTTCCAGTAAAAGAAAGGGAGAATTAAGTCTTAACAATGCCTTACATCAAGGCCCCTCACTAATCCCAGAGCTCCAAGGAATTCTACTTAGAATTAGGAAAGGAAAATATGTCCTCAGTGGAGACATAGAAAAAGCTTTCCATGCAGTCGAAATTAATGAGAAAGACAGAGACTTCTTGAGATTTATTCTACTAAAAGACCCTACCAAAATACCAACTACCGATAACATGAGAATCATGAGATTTAAAAGATTGCCCTTTGGAGTAAACTGTTCACCATTCCTACTTTCCATGACCATTTTGTATGGCATTCAACAATTGAACGCTCCCAAAGAACTATTAGATTCAATTGAAAAAATGTGTTACGTAGATAACTTGTTCTTAACCACTGATGACCCAGAAAAGTTGCCAGAAATGTACAAAGAAGCCAAAAAGTACTTCACTGAAATGAATATGAATATTAGAGAATTTAGCGTAAACGGGCCTGACCATTTTTTGAAACCAGAAGACAAAGCGGAAAACAAAGAAAATGTGAAAATACTTGGATATCTCCATAATTTAGAAAATGACACTATGCAAGTCAAAGTACCAATACTAAAAATTGACCCTAAACAAAAAATGACAAAAACAAAAATCGTAAGCGCAATAACCACTATCTTTGACCCTATCCAATACTTCGCTCCTTTATATTTAGACGGAAAACAAATTCTCCGATCGATCTCGGACCATAAAATTGAATGGTCGGATATAATGCCAAAAAACATAGTCGAAAAAATGATAGCATACAGAAGAAAAATCGAGAGTTCACCGTTATGTTTCAGAAGACACATCGAATACGCAGAAAATGAACCCATCCAGCTAGCCGTCTTCTCCGACGCATCGGAGCATACCTACGGTGCATGCGTATACATCAAAACCAAAGTGAACAACGAACCAGGTCAGTTCCAAACACATTTATTAGTTGCAAAACAACGATTATGCCCAAAGAATAAGCGTGCCACAATCCCAAGACTTGAGTTGCTAGGAATCTTTATAGGAGTAAAACTAGTGGACTACGTAGTCAGAGAACTGAAGAGTAACATCGAGAAAATTGAAATTTTTTCGGACTCCAGCATTGCCCTCGCCCAAATAAAGAATCACGCTACCATTAAAGGAGAAAAACAACCGATTTTCGTTGAGAATAGATGTAGAGGCCTATGGAACACTCTATCAAGTATTAAAGAGAATAACAATAAGATCGAAATCTCTTTATCTCATGTTCTCACCGACCAAAACCCAGCTGACCATATCACTAGAGGATGCGACTCGTTAGCAGAACTAGAGAAGACTAACTACCCCAAGGGCCCAGATTGGCTGAGAAATGAAAACCTACCCAACCACCCCACAAAAATTGAGAATAACAAATTAATCGTTCCAACCCCTAAGGATGAATTATCACCAGTCAATGTAATGTTAGCGAAAACCACCCCTAACAAAAAAGTAGATAATGACATAATCCCTCTAGAAAAATTCAACGATTTCCATAAAACAAAACGTGTAGTCGCTCTTGTACTCCGATTCATAAAGCATAGAATATATGATAAGATCTCCGAAAAAAACAGGTTAATTCTGAATGAGAAATTCCCCGAATTACATAACAAAATAGTGAGGAGATCAGGAATCATAAAAAGCGAAGAAGTGATAGCAGCGGAAAAACTATTGATTCGCAATCATCAAAGTAATTTTGAAATTTCTGAAAACAGGAAAGAAAACCGCTTCTTGGCGCTAGACTCAATAACTGTCCCTAGCGATAAGATCGTGTACCAGCACTTCCGAATCAAAGGTGTCCCTAAGAAACCAGTAATCCATACCAAATCGGCATTAGCACGCCAAATAGTTAAGCAAGTTCATGAAAACCATTTCCATGCCGGACCAGCAACCACCTTAGGAATAATTCTAGAATCCTACTCTGGACCCGGATGGAAACGAACTGTAAAATCTATATTAAAAAGTTGCTCCACTTGTAGGAAAATGAACAACCATAGCTTTAGAGAAGCCCCACCAGCAGATCTCCCAGAGAGACGCACAACCGAATGTGGTCCATTCCAACATGCAGGAGTTGACTTAATAGGTCCAATAAAAACCCAGAGATCAACCACTTCCGAAATAGAGAAATCATGGGTGGTCCTATTTACGTGCGCCACAACTAGACTAGTACATCTTGAATTAGTTCGAAATCAGTCAACTGACGAGTTTTTATTAGCCTTATCCCGCTTTTGGGCACGAAGAGGTTACCCAGAAACGATGACCTCCGATAATGCAGCAACTTTTAAGCTCACTGCTGAAATCATTAGAAAACACACCAGTAGAGAATGTGATATACTAGCTGAACTCGATAGTGATAAATTTGCAACCGAAAAAGAGAAAAATGAGATCCAAAGTCAAAACAAAATCACTAAGCATCTAACCAAACATAATATCAAATGGTATTTCAACACCGCATTATCTCCATGGCAAGGAGGATTTTTCGAAAGACTCGTAGGACTAGTCAAAAAGGCCATGAAACATGCACTCGGAGATAACCAATACTTCACGAAAGACTTAGAAACCATTATGATTGAATGCGAAAGTATAGTGAATAGGAGACCTCTCACATATGTAGATGAAGACAATGAAGATTATAAACTATTAAGACCTATAGATATAATTAATCCTAGCTTTGAAAGTTTAGAAGTAAATGATTCTGGAATATCGGATGAGTACGGAGATATCACTTCAAAGTACTTACAAACGAGACAGCATGTTAAACGATTTTGGCAAATTTTCCGTAGAGATTACCTCCAACAAAACTAGAATTTTAAGTCAGTTTCCCAGGACCATAGAGCCTTTTCAACCCTTTTGAAACCAAGAGTAGGAGAAGTTGTATTACTAAAAGATGACTCAACCAAAAGAGAAAACTGGAAAAGAGGTATCATAAAAGAACTCATATATGGCCGCGACGGAGAAATTAGATCATGCGTCATTAGAACTACCCTAAAGAAAAAGAAACGTGACGGGTCCCCCTTGTACACACCAGCTAAAATTCAAGAAATCACTAGACCACTAAGACTAATTATCCCTCTAGAAATCAGGCCAAACAATTCAAAAGAGGACGAAACCCCGTCTATAGGCAAAGAAAAACCTTCAGTCAATTTAGTCATGACCACCCAATCTAGTCCAGCCTTTGAAAATCGAAGAAAACCAAAAGCAGAGAATCATTTCCAAACTAAAAATCGAGGAACTTCGATCTTTCAAATGTTAAAATTAGCAACATTCATAATATTATCTTGCCTAATACAGTGCGTCCAATAAGTTTAGGACCCCCCTATATTTCGGGCGCCTGGCCAAAACTAGAAAAGTTATCAAAAATCTGTGAATGCAGTTCGATTCCAAATGTGAAATAACACCAGGAACCAAATTTTGGGTGTCCCATAATTTTTGGTCCCTGCGTACCACCAAAAAGACACTTTTTCAACCGTCCAATAAGTTTAGGACCCCCCTGAAATTTTCGAAATGTTGAAAATTTTTTGTCGAATTTTTGGTTTTTAACCGGAAATAACTTTCGATTCCGAGCTTTTTAGGTACATTTTCATAAGTATGATGAAAAATTATCATATTTTGTGCACTTTCGAAATCATCTATTTTCCTCATTTTTGGGTATTTTTGGGTATTTTTGTAAAAATGACTCAAGTTATCAGAATTATTCGAACATTTCGAGAGAAACGGGCATGGAAAATACAGAATACGATGTTGGCAAGTAAATTTAGATACTGGGAGGTCCGTCATGGTCTTGATTGGGTGCAGACGCCATGATAATCCTGCCATCCATCAGATTCACCATCACTGGTAAACTGATGTTTTTCCACAGTGATATCCTGGACATAATAAGTTTAGATAATCTTGGAAAAGGCTTTTCTGACCATTTTTACATTACTAGACAGCAATTTGAGTTGGTTCCAGGCCGCTAAAACACCTTTCTTTCGATTTATCATACCACCATTTTCTCACAGTTGATAAATCTTGTGTATGGCAGGATTATCATGGCGTCTGCACCCAATCAAGACCATGACGGACCTCCCAATATCTAAATTTACTTGCCAACATCATATTCTGTATTTTCCATGCCCGTTTCCCTCGAAATGTTCGAATAATTCTGATAACTTGAGTCATTTTTACAAAAATACCCAAAAATACCCAAAAATGAGGAAAATTGATGATTTCGAAAGCGCACAAAATATGATAATTTTCATCATACTTATGAAAATGTACCTAAAAAGCTCGGAATCGAAAGTTATTTCCGGTTAAAAACCAAAAATTCGACAAAAAATTTTCAACATTTCGAAAATTTCAGGGGGGTCCTAAACTTATTGGACGGTTGAAAAAGTGTCTTTTTGGTGGTACGCAGGGACCAAAAATGGTGGGACACCCAAAATTTGGTTCCTGGGGTTATTTCACATTTGGAATCGAACTGCATTCACAGATTTTTGATAACTTTTCTAGTTTTGGCCAGGCGCCCGAAATATAGGGGGGTCCTAAACTTATTGGACGCACTGTACTAGCAGCATCGGCCGAAGACAAAACGAGTATCTCGGGCTTTAAATCACACATGACCGCAAGAACTTTACCCCCAACTTCAGAAATGATCCCTATCACAGTTCCGCAACTTGTGACCGAACCATCCACTACCCCAAAACGTAAAACTACAAAACCCCCCACAACTTTACCAGAGACCACTACAACCGCTAGTATTAGAACTACTACAACACCTCAAACTACTTCTAGAACAAGCACCACTAAATCTCCTCAGACCACTATAGGGACCACAGCCACACCAACCAGTACCGAAACTCCCAGTAGAACAACCACTAGTCTAAGTACCACACGATCCACCACAGAGTATTACTCCCCGTACACTCCTCAATGGAGAACCAAACACACTACACAGTTTTGGGATTACGGAAGCTTAACGTCAACCACCCCCTCACCTATAAGTACGTCTATTACAGAACCTGAAACAACAACAACCCCAGATCTCCTCAAGTTCATCACTCGAACTCTCCCAGAACCAGAAGCTCAAAAACGATCAGCAACCAGAACAAGACCAACAACAACAACAACGGTGACTCCAACAACTACAACAACTGTAAAACCACGGACAACAACAAGTGAAAAACCAACAACGACGACTGAAAGAACGACCAAAGAAACAACAACTGCGACACTTGCAACGGTCACAGATCAGTCACCTTGGAAATTCCACCATCCACATGAAAGTGAGTCAAAAATTGAATGTACTAAACAAGGAGTAAATCTGATTGACGAAGAAAACATGACAAACCACACTAACACAGTTTGTAGCGAAAATTGGTGCAACCACCACATAGTGTCGGTAGGAAAAATCACTGAGGTAGTAATCCCACCAGAAGTTACCTTACATAAACATAAAGTAACATGGAAAAAACCCATGGGCAACAGATTCATTGTAATTGAGAAAGAATGTCCAGCTACCGACTATTGTTGGAAATTAAATAAGTACAATGATTGCGTAATCTGTGCAGACTATATTTTGAACCCCCACTGTCACCCAAACACAACAATCCTTTTTGTCATCATTCTTCTAGCCATCCCCATTAAAATAGCTTTCACATGCTGTCATGTAGAGAAGATGATGAAAATTTTAAGCCTTTCATGGTATTGGACTAAAATATTTGTTAGATGGATTTGCAGATGCAAACAGGAAGAACAAGAGGAAATAGAATTAGAAGAAATAGAGAGAATCCCTAACAGAGTGAGAGTCAAGAAAACAACCAGAGAATTGGTACAGTCGTGGAGAGATAAATATAGGCTCAGTAAAAGAAATAGGAATCTTAGCAGATCTAATCCTAGTACTAAATATAGAAACCCTTTCATCGTCCACAGTAGAAGAGATTTTGAAATAAGCACTATAGAAGAAAACGGAGAAGAAGTAATGAGAATAAACCCCGCCAGATCAAGAGCACCCACCCCACCTCTTGCAATCCTCGCAATAGTGGCAGTATCAATCTTGATAAGAGTAGTGTCAGCAGATGTCTGTGACGAAACTTTCCCTATCTCTCACGATGAAGTGACTTGTGACGAACATGGCATGTGCCGTATAGAAAAAATTGAAGATGTATTCTTTACTCCTCAGACCAAAACTGTTTGCCTACAAATCGTTTCGGAAACAAACATCATCTCCAAATTGAAACTAACCGTTGTCCATAACTTTAGAAAATGCCAAAAAGCTCCAGTCCTGTACACCAAAAACGTATCAGTTCATGCTGACAGCGTTAAAAGGTGCCACGGAATGGGAGAATGCGTAGATAGGAAATGCCTAGATATAGGACACAGTTCTAAGTTGATCGAATTTCCTGAAGGGAATAAATACCCCGGAAATACATATTGTACCACTAGTTGTGGAGGAATATTATGTGGATGTCTTTTACCAACTGAAGCTTGTCTATTTTATAGAACTTACGCAGTCCCCACGACCGACGAAAACTTTCAAATTTATTCGTGTGAATCTTGGTCAAACGCAATAGATTTCCAAGCAAAACTAACTATAGATAACAAAAATATTGAAGAAACTTTTCTCATGAAAGAAGGAGACGACTACAAAATGTCGTACGTTTACCAAAGAGATCAAACGATAGAAATGAAATTTAAACTTCTAGAAGTAACGGAAAACACAGGACTGGGAATCCTAGGAAAGAAATTTATCCAAAACAAAGATAAAATCGCATTAGCATCTTTAACTAACGAAATTTTTCCACTAGAATGTAGTGAAACTGGCGAATGTAATTATAGAGAAACCTGTAACTGCCACCCATCCGAAGCAGTGGCAATATGTGACTGCAAAATTCCAGACCTGTATAAACTCCTAGAAGACAAACATCAAAACTTACCAGTAGTAACAGAACGATACCACCTCAGCACCACTCCAGATAACGTCCCCGTTTTGAGAATGAAACATAATAAGTTACATCTCCAAATAATTATGGAACAGACTTATCACGCCACTGTAGTCGAGTCAAAAATAGATTGTATTATCAAATCCCAAACACCATATGTAGGATGTTATAATTGCCTTAAAGGCGCTAGTCAAAAGGTCCTCTGTGTTTCTAAAGAACCCACACACGCAAAACTTAGTTGCGATAATAATGAGTTTAATGAAATGTTAACTTGCGATAAAAATGGGTTTGAGAACGAAATCCATCGTAAGTTCAATAGATCTAATCCAAAAGGAGAATGTGTAGTAAAATGCGGAAAGAAAACCCACAAATACGAAATTGAAGGAAAGTTAATGTTCGTAGCACACACTTCTCTAGTAGAATACTTACACCAAGTGTACAACTCAGAAAAAAGTATTTCAGAAATACACCCATGGCACATCCCAGATGTTGGAGGAATCCTGCACATAGTATCGAAAGGAGTCATTGCGATAATAATCGCTCTGGTCTTAACAACCATCACTGGAATAATGCTATATTCTTGCTGTATACCAATTCTCATCAAGATCCTCTCCAGAGGAAGAGTGAGATACTAAAGAAAATCACAGGAAAATATTCTCCTACGATCTCAGATTGCTTTAAAAACTTTTATTCAGAACTTCATTTCAAAATATTTTTTTTCAAACTTTATCCAATCTTCCTTTCGTTCAATTATTCTCTTGGGAATCCACAAAACCTAAAAACTAAAATGATTTATCTTCCAGAAAACAATGTCGAAACGTCCAAGTTCGTCCGACTCTGATGAGTGGAAACATCAAGCGCAGCTAATGATGACGGCCTGGAAATTGAAGGATATGGCAACAAAAGAGGCAAGAGACCGCCAGAAGACTACAAGACCTCCAGGAAAATGCAGATTCTGCCACCACGACCATCCAACATATCAATGCACTTCGCTCTCACCAGCAGAAAAAATGGAAAAGGCAGTGAAAAAGAATATCTGCATAATTTGCCTCGCGTACGCACACCACCACCCGGCTTCATGCAGAGGCCTCCGTATGACCAACACTCTCTGCCACGCCCAGCAATGCAGAAAGAAGTAAGCCTTAATTAAACTAGACAATAAAAAAAAAAACTGCAATTTACAGTTACAATATCCACAATGCTAGCATCTGCGGAAACTCCGCTCCACCACCAAAAGTGACCACCATCGAGGACATCCCTGACGACAATTCCGAATGATCATAATCGCGCAGTTAAATATTCATTTAAATCTTCCAAGAATTATTGATTTCATCTTCCTAGAATCATTATCAGTTTTGTAATCACGAACAACTCTTCCAAAAAACCCTTTATTTTAAATAAATAAAAATAAATTAATCTTATCTACTCCATTGAGACCCGCATCACCTCGATCGGGAAAAGATTGGACGAATCAGTGGCGTCGACGTCATCGGCAGCCCCGTCCAGAAAGACGAGACGATCGTATGGTCGTCGGATTTCGAAGCCATATTTTATATAAAAATATTCATAGACGGAGACGGTACAACCGTACTCCGCCCAATAAAACTCGCATTGATGCGCACTGAAAATAATTATCAAAATTTTTGACAACCAAAGCATGAAACATACTTCCATCTCGAGAGTTGGGGAATTCCCCGAAGTCCGTTGGCGTCCCGATGGAGGAACTGGATGTTTACGGCTCCGCGCCTTCGGAGGCGAAGGTTTACCATGAAAAGTGGCAATCTTTCCCAACCGGGGGAGAGGGCGTCAAGATAGTTGAACGCGAAAATAAACATATTGGCAGCAGACGAGTAGAAAGAGGTGTCCAAGAACGGCTAATTCCCCTCACGGAGGAACCCCTTTTATACAATCCCTCTAAAAAACCCTCTAAAAAACTTTCTAAAAAACCTCCTAAAAACAAGAAAAAAGAAAGCTAATGACCCACATTAGCTGCCCTTAACCCTCCCGAAAGATCTTTCCGAGAACTAGGATAAGATAACGATTCACGCTTATCACATAGCGAAGAAACAAGAAAAAGAACTACACCCGACACCACCAAAGCGTGGACGCCGGAAGATGACGGAAACAACCGTCATTAAACATCTTTCGTTGTAACTTCCACAAATTCTCCTCCCCCCTACTATTAAGTTCCCTCTGAATTGTAATAATCACCTTTTCAGGACTCATTAGTCAAATTTCGTGCCCTCTTGTTTAATACCTTCCCCCCCCCTCTCTCTCTCGACGTACCCAACCTCAGAAGCACCATGGCCACCTACACCAACCCTATTGCCCTACTGCCAAACCCAGTCCACTTCCGCTCCATCAGATGATTCGAAGTACAGTCAAATGCGAATCAAACCACCGACCAATGCCCATCCAAGGAGTTCAAAGTTCCACCAAATGCCTTCATTCGGACAACCGGCCTGCGACCACCGACAATCTTGATGCTATGCCTACATCGCGAAATCACCTACTTTCACTCACAACGACCGAGATGCCCCGCATTCATCACTTTCACGGCCTGCCCCCGGAGTGTCGCGATCGGAGATCAACGACTAGGAACGAATGCCGACCCAAGGACGTTACCTGTCAGAAGAACCGGCAGTGATAAGGAAGCTGAGAAGGACAATGGAAAAGCCTCTTACCGCAAACGGAGAGGAATACTTGCTAAGCGCAAGACTATATAATCATTTCGTGTGTTATGTAATTTGCTTCTCTTTTCCCACAGAGATAAAGAATCTCTGTCCCCCTGTTCCCGTATCAATAAAGAGTTATTTTATTTTCTACCACTGAACCGATTTCCGTCGTAGACGCCTATAACCAAATTAGGGTCTAACCACTTTCTTCTCTGTCGCTCCTTCGACCCATCCAAGTGCGATCATTGAATCCGTGAAAATGTAGCATGCGTCAATTTTGATGTTTCCCAGCAGCAGATTTTGGATTGTGGAAAGTGTTGATGTCACACCCATCTTCAAGGCTTGCGTTTCCAATTTTGGTATCGTCCATTTTTCCTTCTACGGTTTGACTTTCGTCTTGGCGTAGATTAGGTTCATCCCAAGATCGTTACCGATGTAAATGGCGAATGCAGCTGCCTCTTTGGATGCGTCTGTAAACGTCAATATTATATTTGAATTCGTCTTGTTGACCACGTTGCGTGGAACTCGTATCTTAAATCCGTTGACGTCGTCTAGCAGCTTCTGTCATTGTTCCTCGTTTGTTTGGTTGAGCGGTGGTTCAGTGGTAGAATGCTCGCCTGCCACGCGGGCGGCCCGGGTTCGATTCCCGGTCGATGCACCATAAACTAAATTGCTGATGGTGTCTCGGGTGTGGTAGAATGCTTTCCTCGTCACAGTGACAATTGTAGATCTCAAACTTGGGTAATTAAACCATTTATATAAAATAAAGAGTTAACGAAATATACAAAGATAACAAGTAACAAAAGTAAAGAAATAAGGAAACAAAAAAGGGGGAAAAGTGGAGGACGGTCTCAGGCGACCGTCTCCGGTTGGGACAAATACAACAATGCGAGATGGAATGATGGAAGCTGGTCGTCAGATAGTTGGGGGCGGAGCTTACAGGCGTTGGGACGAATGCGTCATGGAGAGAGAGCGTTGGATGGCGTGAGAGATCGTCGAGGGTGTAAAGTACAGACGAGAGCGGGGGTGTTTAGGAATGAGCAATGGTAAGAGAGATAGAGGAATGGAGGAGAGGATTATACAAAAATAATATGAAAAAGAATACGAAATTTATAGAATAAAGTATATGCTTGGTGTACAACAAAGCATCCTTTGGTTCGTCGGTGTAGAGGTTTTTGATAATGTCTTTATCTTTGACAAACCCGTGCTTTTCGTAGAACTTGATAGCACGCTCGTTACTTTCCTAAAAAAAATATTATTTGATTGGGTTGCATCATTTCATTTGAGTTACCTGCAATTGCAAACTGTACGCCTTGATTGGTGTAAGAATTTGAGCAACTCTGAGTGCGTATTCAAGAATGATAGTGCCAATTCCGCACCTGAAACGAAAATTGAATTAAACAAGTCTTTAAAACTTTAGCTTTTAATCAGTTATTTGCTTTTCTAATTTCACAATAATTTAGAAAAATTTCTGGCTGCTATTTTCAGTATAAAAGAACAGAAAAATATGAAAAAATTTGTTTCGTGGTATCTTATTAGTAATACAAACTACAAAATTTCCAATGTGCAACGCTTCCTGTTGCAAAATTCCTTAAATATCCGAAACTCAAACTTACTGCTGGTATGGCTCCAGAACTCCACGATTGAGGAAAAACGTTCCATCTCCTTCCTTAATGGGCATAATCAGAAGTCCTCCAACGGCGACATCGTTGTAGTAGGCAAGACGTGCAAATTCTTGCGAACGACTAGCAATGAAATACAGTTTCTCGTTGAAGATATAATTGCAGACCGCGTCGTTGATCTTCTTGAATTGCTGAAAATCAAATATCGTTTTCCATGAAACCATTGGTCACGAAAACTTACCATACAGTTTTTATAGTGATCGGTTCCAGATATACCTTTGCATTTCCAGCGATTCTAATCGGTTTCGTTTTGCCATCGTAAAACTTTCTGATCATTTGAGCATTTTTGTTGATTTTGAGTTTTATCAACCGTTCGACCACCTCATTCTCCTCTGACTCCGTCTTTTCTTGCTCATAAGCTTGATCGTTCTCTAGATGCGGGTTAGATGACTCCATTGAAAAACTTGGGAAGACTGAAAAATTATGCTGATGATGGAGAAAAATAACGTTATTAGAGAAGAAAGAAAGAAAATAAGAGCAACTGGAAAAGACGACCCACACAAGAATGAGAATACCGAGGAAGAGAGTGGGCGAGGCGCGAAGAGAAAAGAGAAGGAGGGGAAGTAGTGTGTGTTTAAAGAGAGTGCACCTTGTTTAGCAAAAAAGGAGTGTCGTTGTCGATATTATCTGATGACTAAAAGCGAAGTGACCTTTCCATGAAATGAGAAAACAATTACCATTGTTTGTAAAGAAAATGGAAAAGAAACATGGAAATGGAAATGTTTTTTTGAAAAATGGCGATTGTTTTCCACAGCCGTCGTGAACCCCGATATTATTTCTAATTGAAGAAATCGTGATGATGGCAAGATTTTGAAGTGGCTCCATAATTATGACGCAGAGAAAAATTGAACTTTTTTGACATTTTTTCATTTTTTCAAATCGTTGTTTCACTATTTGAAATTGAATGTTTTTTACAATTTCAGATTCGGAAATAATATTTACCAGTCGGTTTGAGCCCCCTGCCGGGGGCTCAACCTCCTGGCTTTTGTTTACTGTATATTTCAGTTGAATTTCTGATTTAAAAAATTTCTAACTTCCGTGTGTCCGAAATTTCTTGTTTATTTTAAAACTTTCAATTTTCCTTTGATCGGAATTTTTGAAGCTCACATCTATTTGAGAACCAACTCTAATATTTTACCTCTTATATCTAACCCTGGCTGTGCTATTTAAAAATTTCTGAGGTTCTTTTCAAGATTTCTCAGGTAATTTTCAGGGAGTTACCCGACTAATTCGGGGCGTCATGCATTCGGGAGTTACCCGGTATCGAAGGTTAGTGGGAGCGAATCGGTGGTTATACGGGGAAATCCTGTTTAGCTCCCACTACCCTCCCTTACCGAGTAACTCCCAAACAGGTCTTGATACTGAAAATTTGCCCGACGAAACATCAGTGGGTGTAAAAATCAGATAAGGTCCCCCCTTGTGTGCTTTTTCCATTTTTTCCGAAAATAACGGGGGGTGAAAATTTTCATAAGGGTCCCCCCTTCGTTGTTTTGTCTCAATTTTTCAAAAATATCAGAAGGTGTATATTACATAAGGGTCCCCCCTTACGTCTTTTTCAAGTTTTCCAAAAATATCAGGGGGTGTTTACCACTCGTATTTGGGACTGACTCCCAAATGCAATAGGTAACCTTTGGGCTAACTCCCATATTTCGGAGAGTTACTCAAGATTTTAGGGCGTCTCCCATATGCTCATGGGAGACGCCCCGAACTCTCGAGTAACTCCCCGAGAATCACCTGAGTTATTAAAATCTGAGTTTCGCTATTCTGGGGGGTCTGAAATTTTCCGATATTCCTGAACTTTTGAATTTCAAGGTGGCGAAACTTTTGTAATTCTAAGGTCCGGATCACTTCAATCTGGATTTTTTCATATCCGATGTTTTTGTTTTCTTGGATTTTCTAATATCTGATTCTTAGGGGTTTCTGAGATTCTGAAATTCAAAAAAAACTGCATACACCCTTAGTAGGAGACATCTACATCCCACATCCCACATCCCTAGTTCCCTACTGCTAAGCCTTAGGTTCTAGGCCACATTGAAAATATAGGAAAGAAAATACAATACCTGTATACTTATGGAAAAGGCTTCTCATTTTTCAAGCTCAATAGGGGCTTACTTTGAGAATTCAAAAAATCGGAGTCAGGTGGTTTGACACTTGGCTGAATCTCCTGGGTCCTCGCTTAGAAGACCCGTAATCGTATAGTCTACAATTTTCTGGGATTTTCTAGGGTCATCTGGAATATTATGGAATGTTCTAGAGTTTTCTAGAATGCTCTGGATTCTCTAAAATTTTCCAGAATTTTCTAGAATTTTTTGGAATTGCTAAAATGTTCCGGAATTTTATGGAACGTTGTAGAATGTTCTGGAAATTTCTAGAATGTTCTGGAAATTCCTTGATTGTTCTAGAATTTCCTGGATTGTTTAGAGTGTTCTAGAATTTTCTATAATGAAATTTGGAAGTTTCTAGAATGTTCTGAAATATTATACGAAATCCTAGTTCATGCTTCAACTTCTGAGTTGATTATTTTCAAAAAATTGTGTAACTTTTTAGATCTTTTTCAAACGCTCTTGAAAAATTTTCCTATTAACAAAATTTTGAATCTAGAAAACTGTATAATGTCCCAAAACTCTCTAGAAACATTTTATAACAATGTATTCAGAAGAAAAAGTTACTATGGCCCAATTCCAGTAAGCCACAGAATTGAAATTTGAGTGATTCGCGAAAAAAAATTTTTTCAAAAAATTTTCAATTTTTAAGATTTGTGCTCAATTGTATGTAGGCAGCACATGAATAAGCCTAAAAACCGTTTTGCAAAATTTCCTGAAGTTTTAGTGAGTTTGAACATAATTTTGAAAATTTCGATTCTCAACCCTATAGGTTCCCTATAAGCTAGAAGACCCAGGACACGATGGACATGAAGCGCTCGGTAGTCCATGACTACATACTACATACCACTATAGGAGTCCCATGTCCCTTTGAGTTATTAAAGTAAATGTCCGAGACGGACACACAGACACACACACAGAAAAGTTTCCTTAGTAAGAAGTAGATCACCATCGGAAAATATCCTGAAACTTTCATGGATGTCAGAAAAATTACAGAAATTGAAGTGGCTCCATAATTATGGCGCGCAGTGTATATTTCATTATCATCGAACTCGGTGGCATTGTTATTAGGTTGATGCAAAAGTTTCTTCCGATTTTGAATGCTTAACTTTGACAATTGATATCTGGTCAATGGGATGGTTTTTTTTTAGTGAATGTTTTTTATTAGATAGAGTATCTCATGGACTTGTTATACACATTTTGCCTCATCCCTACTAATGGTCATTCGCGAGCATGACGCTTTCTTTCAGCCTACACCGTCTCCACTTTCGAAATGTCATTTTATTTTTATTCCTTCCTGGTTCGAAAAACTCTGATGTTCATCAGAAAATGAAAGAAATATATAAAGGGATATCTCCGGTTGTTCCCACCATCAAACACAGGACCGATCGATTTGAACCCAAAAGTTTTAAAGTCAAATACGAAGCTCGGTCCAAAAGTTGAACTTGGACCTATTAAAGACTACTGCTAAAGCCGGTCGGTTTTGAACCACTCGTAAAATGTGAAAGACATTGTCCGCAGGTCAACCGAGTATTGCGACCTGATTCAAGTCTCATGCCAACTTTGAGGACTGGGTCGATTCATACCCAATGTTTTGAAGAACTATAGTATGGATCGCAGTGTAGACATGAAGATGTTTCTCCTATCATTTCTTCACACGTTCAGTTGGCTGGATAATCTAATTACCCTAGATGAAAAGTGGGTGAGTTACATCAATGTATGGAAGGGTCAGTCAATTGACAAACAAGAGCTAGCTCTGGACGTCCCAAAACCTGAATTTCACGGAAAAAAGGGTATGCTATGTGTTTAGAGGTCTTGCAAAGGAATGGAGACTGGGAACATTTAGAGCAAATCACCACTTTAACGGCCACAAAATTTAGCCCAGTCGCAACACAATGGTTTTAGTGAATCCGTCAGAAGGGGTGGGGCGAGTTGACCGAACTTTGGCACCCTTCCAGATTCGTGAAGATGATCAATTATGGTTCTTTCAGGATGGTTGAGACTTGCTGCAAGCTGGCGTGACGTTACTCTTGGTTCTTCTTCTAGCGCTCTAGAGGTATCCTGGTTGAGATCAACACCGGGTAGGCCAGACCTTTGAGATCGTAGTTCTCTTCGGAGAATCTTTTGAACCAAAACTTTATTGTAGTGTAGGACATATAGTTCCGGTCTAACACTGTACACAATTTACGACAAGCTACGCTGCATTTGTGACCTAGGAGAAACCCGAACAAAAAAGCACCCCTGAGAGCATGGTGGTCTCTGGGCGAATTCTCGGGCTTTATGTACGCCGTCGGTAACTTTAACAAATATTTTAAGCATGCACAACTAGTAATCATTCTTGTAATAAATAACTGATGTGGTGTCTCTTTTCTTCTTTGTTTGTCTGTTCGTTTTTTCCTAGGAGGCAACTTTCCTAGAGGAAAAACCCGCAAAGCAAATTTGATCTATCATAGAGTTCTAGCGTTGGCAAGTCTGAAGAACAAATGAAGAAGGAAATTAGAGGAGCGAAGCGACGATCTCGCGCCGTAGGCGCACCAGCCAGCCGTTTGAGGCGCCGGAGGCGCGGCAAACAGGCTGGTACAATATAGAGAAAACTAAATAATGAAAAGATAAATCAACGCTGATATATGACGGTCCAAAAAAAATTACAAAGACTTTTCGCTCAACCTAATAATAGTAAGAAAGTCAATACAAAAATATTAGGTTGGAAAAAAAGTTTCTTTCTTTTTGGCAAGGTTGTTTTTGAGGCTTGATTTCTGGTTCTAGAAGAGGTGTACCGGTCCAAACTTTTTTTTGTTAGAAAGCTGTGTTCAATGTCTATCAGATTTTAGATTGGTTAGTTTTCATCTCACTCGGTGTTGATGAAATGACGATTCTTTTGGCCCTTATTCCAATTCACATAAGCAGCATGCCTATATTTTTATTCTTATTCGGTCTTCAAACACCTGGTATTAGCAAGAAATTTGTGGATCCAAGTAAGGGACATATTTGTCATTGCTTACAATTTACGTTTGGTATGAAACGTTACCGCCCAGGGGAGTTCAGTTTGAAAGATGGCAACTGCCTAGTGAGTCGGGTCTTCATCAATTGCTAAAAACCTGGGAGGTGGATCCATTTCAAACCATTTGTAAAACGTCACATGCATTGTCCTCTTGTTAACCAAGTTTTGTGAGAAGATCGGAGTCTCTTGGCAAAATCAAAAACTAGGTTGATTCGTAACCCGTGTTTTTCCGGACTACAATATGTTTCGCTATGTAAACATGGGTATGTTTCGCCTATGATTTCTTCGCACGTTCAGTTGGGTGTGTGATCTAACTATTGTAGATGAGAAGTGTATAAGCAACTCTAACAACGTGCGGAAGAATCAGTTGATTCACAAAGAAGGGCTAGCTCTGGACGTTCCGGAACCTAAATTTCGCGAAAAAATAAGTATGCAAGGAACTTGGTGGTTTTTCGAAGGAATGAAGACTGGAAACTTTTGGATGTTGGTACCACTTCAACTGCCACTTTGTATAGTTTTTAGTTTGAAAAATTGAATCTGACAGTCGAATCAAAACGAGGAGAAAAATTCAAAGTTCATTTCCAGCGCGACGTGAGACATCACCGCTGACCAAAAATTCATGTCGCTCGGCTGAACTATTATTTTGCAACCGCCATGTTTTCCGGATCTTGCCCTTTCAGACAAATGGTTGTCTGGGGCTCTTGAACGACATCTTAATATAAAAAACTTCAATCGAAAAGATGACGCAAAAAAGGAGTTGACCCACTTTTTCAATCACAGCCCTTCTCGTTCTAGGCCGAGGGGATCAAGAAACTACCAGAGCGTTGCCAGACAACTATCGATGCTCTTGGACGTTACTTTCATTGATCTTGCCCCCTCCGCTTTAAGGAAAATCGGGTGAAAAATTTTGCCAAAAAAGAAAGAAACTTTCTTTCCAACCTAATACAAGAAGTAAAAGACAAGAACTATCAGCGGGAGACAAGAAAATTGAGTCAGCTATATAATACAAAGATAGACCCCAAGTTGGCGTGCTGAAACCATGAACGCATAGCGTTGCGGAAAAAGGAAAGACAATAGACGGACTCGAAACGCATAAACACAGAGGGAGCGCGGAGTGTCCAGAGGGCCATGAGGGCCAGTGGTCCGTAATGGGTTCGCTGTGTATGCACCCTACCCTACGCGCAATCGCATACTCCAACACACACACACACACACTAATCGGCGGTGTGTTCTTGTGAATTGCGGGCCAATTTGGGACGTGTAATTCTCGCTTACTTGTCATAGTTTTTCCAAAAGTATTGTTTTCTCACTCACGCCGACGAGGCTTTGTTTTCGTTTGAAATTGTTAGCTGAAATGGGAAATTTGGGTTTTAGGTCATTTTTCTGTGCGAATTTGGGTACTCACGCCGCCGAGTCTTCCTTTCCTAGATATAATTTCGGTTTACAATGAGATTTGAGCATTTTATGAGTAAGGAATCTCTTCTTTTGTTTTTTCCTCGTGCCTACTATTTTATCGGCCTTTTTCTGTCTATTATTCTAAACTCGCTACTTCCCAATTCCAATTTAAATTATTTTTGATCAACTTCCTTCGTGCAAAACCGGAATGCAATCCACGGTGTGCATAACTTCCTGTTGTCCCTCTTTGAACATGTTTTTCCGTTTAAAGCATTTACTCTGTCAATTTAGCATTATTTTTTACTTAATTCTGGCTGCTTCTTTTTGCTCAAAAAAATTCTAGCCCACATTTTCTTCTTTTCTTACATTTTCTTCTTTTCTTACACATTCTTCTTGTCCACCAAACGTTTCACAATAACTATTATTTTTTCAGAAGGTCAGATCACGAAGAATGACGATATCGCTTTTCAAACTCCCCACCGTCGTTATACATGACATTCTCGAATACATTGGACAGGTTGATACGTAAGTTCATTTATTTTTTGATATTCTGTCTTACTTTAAATGTCAATACGTTTTTCGAATCAATTTTTAGTTAGGTCTAATAAATATTAGGTGGTTTGGAAAGTTCCTTCCATTTTTAGCGTTAGATACATTAAATGTAAAAAAATGTCAAAACGATGTCGGATAAATTGGAAGTAATGACCATTGTTATCCATGACTGTCTGCCATTGCTACACTAAATTTTGGATTCCTTCCTTCCAGAAATCCGGTCACAGCGAGATGAAAATCAAAGCAACCCATTTTTGATATCTTGTTTTGAAGTGAATTTTTCTCAATCAAGATGACGTTAGATATGGCTGGATAGGTAGTAGTCCGAAAGTCCAAAATTTGAGCTATACAGTGAATAAGGCAGAATTGTCTAGCCATATCTACCGAGATTGGCCTGGGTTTTCCTTCCCGTATGAGGTTGCGAATTTTAAATTTGAAAATAAACCTTTGTGTTTCTCTCCAATCGAGAACCACGTGGAGTCTGTATTATGTTAACTGACAAGGATAGGTGTGGGTCAAAAAAGTGACACTCTTAACTGGCAGCTCCCAATATTCTATTCCTTGGCAGACTACCATACCGACATCATCCCATTTTTTAACACGAATTTCACGTTTCGGGACGTCTGGTGGTTGAGTGCCTTTGTCAACCCTTTTGGCTTGTCATTTATAGGAATTATACATAACTCATTTATCACCACTAGTAATGATTTGATTCCGACTTTTATGTGTGCAACACAGGATGAGAAGATTCGAACAGGTGCCCCGGGAAAAAAAGTTGCGTTGCGTCAAAAGGTGTGGTCCACGTCTTAGCACATTTTTAGACTTTGCCGAAAGTTTCTAATGTATGGTTTTTTGACAAAAGGCTTGCCACTGATTTCACTTTATATATCCCACAAAGTTTGAGACGGGTTCCTTTCAATCCCGGCTTTTAATGCGTCCAAACCTAAGCCCATTAGCCCGTTCGAAAGGAGATTTTCGTCCAACGAGAATTCCTTTGTTTCAAATTTGTTAAGCCAGGTTGTGATAGTAGTTCGAAAAGATGAACATTTGTTGTTCACTTCCACCAATTAGCAAATGATTTAAGAAAATTTCCGGTCAGATAGAAATAAAAACAAAAAGGCAGTCCACAAATGGAAATTGTTAGGGGCAAAAGCGGTGGGCATATATCACTATACGAAAAGAGGAGAAAGATCTCCGTAAGGGTGTAGACACAATTGGACCCTACCAATATACTGATAAAACGACAGGTATCTCGATTTTACCCCGTTCATAGAAATGAAGTTTGAAAACAGTTTATCAAAAAAAGGGGGGGGGGGAACTTTCCAAACATCCTAATACATATAATGGTCCCAATTGACTCGAGTGAGAACTCAAACCAATTTTTTAAACCCTCACTTCAATTTTTAAAGATCCTTAAAAGCAATCTAGGAACCCAAATCAAACTCAACTGGTATATTTTTCAGATTCAATATCTACCGGAGTTCTTCATTTGCCTCTAGAAATTTGAAGTATCTTCGACCAGCCGACAAGCACTTCCGACTTTCCATCGATTTGAAGAACTATGAAATCCACTTTATGGGAGTCCACTACTTCACTGTAAAAGAGTATCCAGCTAAACAAGACCCTACAGTCTTATTAGAAAACAAAGCGTTTGGAGACGTGCACGTAAAATTGCACGAGAGAGATAGCAAATACACCGATATTTACTGCAATCCTGCCCAGAAGAATCAGGTCGTCAGAAAAATCGGCGACCACTTCATCAAGCGATTTGGAATCGAAACTGCTGATCAGCTATTTTTTCCGAACAATAAGTTCTCGGCGGAAACTATCGAGTGGATTTGCAATTTGAACCTCACTTGGACTTCAGTATGGGCTTGTGGAGGATCAGAAAATCCCACAGATCCAACGTACGCGAGACTGTTTGATGATGGCTTCTTGAGATGCGTCACTGGACTTTTCGTTGCCGAGTTTCCTGTTCCTCAAAATTTCATGCCAACTAATTTTTTGCGTTCACCCCTCAATCTTTCCACATTCTCACTGGATCATGCTCATTGGATTACAAAAGAACATTTGCTTTGCATGAACTTCCCTCGGGTGAACCTTTCAAAGTCAAAACTAACAGTCAAGGAAATCAGCGAGTGTTTCAACAATTGGAAAGAAGGGAGAGAATTCAATTGGACGCAACTCAATATTATCATGGCAGATGATCGAGAACTCGATATCGAGAAGATTGCGGAAGGAATTTCACAACCGAATCAGTAAGTTTAGCTATTGATTCAAAGACAAGTCATAAAAAATTACATTTGTTACACAACAAATCTCAGAAATATTCCTCACTTTCAAATAACTTACAAATTGGATTAGACTTCATTCAAAATTTTCTACGGGTATCAAGTCTATCTGACAAATCCTATCAAGCTTTGAAGTCGATATCATGTTTTTTTCCAGGATCGCTATGATTGGTAGAAATAAGACGGTGACATTCAAATGCTCCAACGATAAAATGATAAGAATCACATTAAATGCCGACAAGCTTCGTCTCAAATGTGAATACCTTGGATAATATTGATTATCGTTTTATGACCTCTTGTAACATTGATGTTTATTTTGAATATTTATTTATACTCATATGAAAGAATTTTGACAATAGTATGAGTTGCACAGTAAAGACAAGAAATTTATCGAAAAGCAGCAGACTGTCAGACAGAGAACCGTGAAGATTGAGCCAGACAGTTAGATGAAAAAGCAAGAAGGTGGCATCTGACAGCAAAACACAATAGCAAAAGCGCAGGGAAAAAATGAGTAAAATGGGGGCGCCAGTCGGACTGACAAGAAAGCTTGGAAACGCCACGAAACAATTAGACAAGCATGTGAGAAGCGTATTCTGCTCTGGTTAAATGGTTTTTCACATCTACAATTCCATTCGTAATACATAAACAGTGCGTTCAATATCTTTGGGAGAGAGGTATGGGGGGGGGGGGGGGGGGGTGGTAATAACGACTCTCAGGGGAGGAGGCAGGTAGGAGGAGGGGGAGGCATGAAGGAGCCCGAAGGGCGCCGGTTGAAGTACGGTATATGGCCGTCGAAATGTTTGTTTACTTGACAAATTATTCAAATTTGTTGTTGTTTTAATTAATTCACCTGTGAATATTTAATTACCGTATTAATTAATTACCGTATCTCATAATTAGTGGGTCACATAGTTACCGTATCTCTTAATTAACGTATCACTTAGTTACCGTATCTTTTAATTAACGTATCACTTAGTTACCGTATCTCTTAATTACCGTATCACTTAGTTACCGTATCACTTAATTACCGTATCACTTAGTTACCGTATCCCTTAGTTACTATGTAATTTTGTTACCGTACCACCTAGTCGCCGTTTATTTTAAATACCGTCTCTTAGTTACCGTATCACCTATTAGGTTGTCCGGAAAGTAATCGATATTTTTTAACGAGCACTTTCTCCATTCTCACCGATCGATTTTCGTTTTCTTTTTTTAAATTTTACAATTGTTCAACTAATGTTTGTTAAAAATTGCCAGTTTGTTTCAAAAAATCTCAGTCCATGGCGGAGCGCAGCGCCAACGAAACCCATGATTTTAAGGCTCTCTTATTTGCGAGTTTCTCAAAGAAGAATCCGCTGCCGCTGCTCATTGAAAAATATGGTCCGCAGTTTGTGACAAATCACTTTAGTATACTATATGGAGATATTAGTTCAATAGCCTTCGTAACTGCAGTTATTCACTTAAAGACAAACCAACCCATTTTCGAGTTTCGGCGGCCATTTCCAGAAAGGGCTAGAAGCTGATCCGCGACTCACTGCTCATAAAGTTTCTTCTACTCTCGGTCAACCTATTACGATTGTATTTGATCCGCTCCGACGCTCGTACACAGAGAAAAATATGGTCAACTAGTGCCACACCATTTCAGTGATTTCTAGATTGAAACTAGTTGTGACTTGGGTTGGTCTTTGCTCACTCGTAAGCAAACCTTCGATGGGATCCATTATCTTGTGTCAGATAACGGTAAGGGGTGTCAGTAGGTTAAAGGAAACAAAAAGCGTCAATGGGTCAAAGTTTGCCAAACTCCAGAAATCAATCACAAAGAAGAAATTCGTAAAAAAAAGGGGGATCTTGAGCGTTTGGTGGTATTGTCACGTGTGATCTATAGAGAGGTTCCTCCCAATTGTACAATCGTAATTACGGACACATGATGTTTCTAACTGCAAAAAGTATTCAATACGTGTTGTGCTCTGCGCTCAGAAGCGGGCACATTTGTTCTGCTTTACGGTAATGCGCACCTGCACATGACTTTGGCCACTCGTCAAAAAATGCAGGGTCTAGGTATCAAAATACTCGGTCATCTATTATATAGTCGAGACTTCGCTCTAACAGAATTTTATTTACTCCGCTTGCTTTAGACTGGTTAACAGGGTGAGCGCTTCGTTAGAAGATTGGACCTCAAAACGTATATGGATGTCTTCTTCGTGCGGCATCCACCCGAGTTCTACGCGAGAGGCTTCAAACATCTAGCAAAATGTTAGCAAGATGTGATGGACCATGATGGAGGATATATTACTTATCGAAATGTTTCGAACGTTGAATAAACTGTTTTTGAAAATATGTTCAAAAATATCGATTACTTTCCGGACAACCTAATAGTTACCGTGTCACCTAGTTACCGTATCACACAGTTATCGTATCTCCTAATTACCGTGTCACATAGTTACCTATCTCTTAATTACCGTTATCGTATTATTCAATTACCGTATAATTTTGATACCGTATAATTTTGACACCGTATAACCTAGTTACCGTAGCATTTAATACTTTGTGCTGATTTCACAATTGTTGTTCGCACAGAGCCAAGTTTTTCCTGGCACACTGCCAAGTGCTAATTGAAAGTGATGTCATCTTATTGAAAACCAGACGGTATACAAGTACTGATTTCGCAATAGTTGTTGGCACAGAGCCAAATTTTTCTTGAAACACTGACAATTTCGTGTAACAGTGACGTCATTATTTTCAAATATGTTAGGTATATTGAAACGACTGTACTTGAAGCACAAGCCTCGGTCATTTTCATTGATTTGTTCTTTGAGTTGATCCATATTCTCTGCATCTGAATTTGTTTGAAAGGTGGAGATGTATATTGGAAAACAATTCTCAGAGGTTCTTCATTCATGTTTATGTCAACCGTGGATTTTCGTTTTGCTCACACTCGAACTATTTTCAATTCCAGTGTGATGAGCACCATGTCGAAAATAAATGTTCCAAAATATGGCGCTGATGATGAAGTAACAAAACTATTGGAGCTGTTTGAAAATACATTGGAAAGTTTCAAGTATGATGTGAGTGAATTATTCAATGTATTTAATGTCCAATTAAATTATTTTCAAAAACCATGCCGTGTAATCCGTGTGTTGAGAAAGAACAACCAGAGTCTTGTTCAGGCAAACGTCTTGTTCAAAGAAAATGGACGTACGAAGGCGAATGAAATCCTCCTCGAGATGCCAAAAAGTATCGTATCTACAAAAACTGGAAAGCACGCATTTTCTAATTACATTGTGGCACTCATGAAATCAAACAATCCATTCAACAAGGAGAACACACTTGTCTCAACTTCGATCAAAGCTGGTGTTCACCCGGGTCGTCTTGGTACGAGGTTTCAACCAATTGAAGATATCACAAATCTGGATGTTATTCGATGTGTGGAGCCTCCAGATTGCCGTCTAAACACCAGATCACTTCGAGCAACTGTCACATTTATCTATTTCAATTCACAAATATTTTCTTGAATATTTCAAACCAAATTCGAGAATGTAACTCATTTATGATGATATTTCTTGTCAATGTTTTAATTTCACTCCAAGTCAATAAAAATCAATATTTGAAAAGTATATTTCAGGTATAGAAGAAAGATGTCAAAATTAAGTGAGCAATGAACCAAAGATCATAGATCAGTGATCAAATGACCACTAGGACACCCACAATCACATACATACACAAAAGGTGGGTTAGAAAACTTGAAAAAATTGAAGCCATTGACACACAAAGTGGAAATTTCTACCCGACCCGTATGTTCTCTTCATAGAACACAAAAGCACTTAGAAAATCATGACTCATCCATTTCAAAAAATCGCGTTTTGAATCAAAATGACCCGAAAACCATGAAACCGATGCGAAATGAGACGATGGCGGTAAACGTCTCTAAAATATAGAGTTCGACAATCTTTAGTGAACTTCAGACAAATTCACACAAAAATACTCACAAAATCATGACTCATCCATTTTTAAAACACAAAGTTTTGCACCGAAACGTGCTAAACATTGCGAAACCGAAAAGAATTGAGAAATTGACGGTAGAAGGATATATAATACATACACATCTGGACACATTTTCAGAAGAATTCAGACATTTTTGATCAAGGAAAGTGGGTATATAAAGACGGATGTCATCAATCTCAAGTCATCCTTATGACAAAAGGCTAACGAAAGAGCCGGTTTGTCTTACCATTCACCTGATTTATTTCTAACAATATGGAAGAAACTCAAATTATGTCTTCGTACGATTATGGAAAGGAGGTAAGATAATTGACTTTTATAAACCCGGTATGGTGTCTTCCATATAAATATGTTCAGATTCAAATCGGTGGTGCCAGAGTTCGGATATTGAGAAGAGAGGATAGCGAAGCACAAGGAAGATTTCGTGGTTTTGTGAAGACTGTGACTTGGTCATTGAAATTATTGCAAGACATCACAACCGATCCAAGAGGTGCAGTGTTGTTTGCTGAAACACTGATCGACATAGTGCATAGACATGACCCGTTTCAAACACCAGAAACAAAAGCTGGAGTCATATTCGAAACTGAAGAAACTGACTCAGGTGTCGGGTTGACAATCCAAAACATCAATAAAATAACTGTGCGTCAAATTGTTGAAAACATGGCCCGTATGTCTCAATCGAGTAAATCACCGTTGGAGTTGGAAGTGCCGAACATCACAGTTCGGATCACGTATCTCAATCCACCAACTGGTAGTGGGAAGCGAGCATTCACCACAGGTGATATTCTAGAGTTGACAGATTTCAAACGAAAAAAGGTAACCGACATCACGGATGAAGGAGACGAAGTGTCTAAGCAAAGACGGTCAAATATCATGTTGAATGAAGGTAACAACTTCTAACATGGAATGACTCCCAAGTGTTACCCTCGAAAAAAATCGAGACCTATATTGTTGGATAGAGCGTAAAAAGTTATCCAAGAATCCAAATGGAATAGATGATAAAAAATTTTTATAAGGAGTTATGGACCAAAACGTACCAAAAAAAGGTACAACTTTCAAAAAATCATAACTTTGTCAGTTTATGCCCGTTCGTTAAAGTTCAAAAAACAGTAGATAGATAATGAACTGAACTTTCAAAAAAAATTTTTTTTGATTTTTTTCCTATTGATTGGAATATCGATTTTTTGAAAAAACCGAAAATTTTTTCAATATCTCAAAAATCCCAAGTTAACTTTTTCTCTCACTATGACCATTGAATTCAGCACATTTGATTTACTAAAGAATCATATCATTATCCCGGGGGAAATCATGCTCACACAAGTTATGCCAAAAAATATCGATTTTTGGCACTTGGCTCCTTTGAATTCGTTGTCCTCGGCGGTCGGTATGGTGAGGGGCATACTTGTTTTTGTGGTTTTTACATGCGTATCAATTGTCTTAAACGTTTGAAATAAAATTCTGCGACATTCAACACCAATTATGCGAATGCCGTCCCATTTCTTAAAATCATCACTTTGAAAAAATCAAAATTTTGACATGTAAACAGGCACATCTATCTTCAAACTGGACGGAAACAGTCAAACTCTTTTTTTAACATAATCAGAGGAACATAATCTTATCAATTTCTTGAACAGAATTTTGATTTAGGTCCTAGAAATAAAAATATTTACGATTATTAGAGCCTGACCCCTTGTTTTGGCGAGGTGGTACATGTAAACAAGCACATCTATAGTCAAACTTGATGGAATCAGCCAAGGTTTTGTTTTAACATAATTAAAATGACATAATCTTATCAACGTCCTGTACAGAATTTCGAATTAGGTCCTAAAAATTAAAATATTCACTGATGATAGGACCTTTCTTGTTTTGGACCATAACTCGAAAACGAGAAAATTTTTTCGAAAACTGTAAATGCCATTCGATTTAAAATTAAAAATTACTATTAAAAAGATAATATTAGTTTGGTCCGTCTGGTGCAAGTAGGTATGACAGATAATTGTCGAATTCGATAATCCAAAACTGATAGGATACCTTTCGAAAATCGTTCATTTCACCTAATTCGACTATATGGAACAAACCAATAACATCTGTCTACAGGTAGTTTTGGTTTGTTCCATATAGTCGAATTAGGTGAAATGAACGATTTTCGAAAGGTATCCTATCAGTTTTGGATTATCGAATTCGACAATTATCTGTCATACCTACTTGCACCAGACGGACCAAACTAATATTATCTTTTTAATAGTAATTTTTAATTTTAAATCGAATGGCATTTACAGTTTTCGAAAAAAATTTTTCGTTTTCGAGTTATGGTCCAAAACAAGAAAGGTCCCATCATCAGTGAATATTTTTATTTTAGGGCCTAATTCGAAATTCTGTACAGGCTGTTGATAAGATTATGTCATTTTAATTATGTTAAAACAAAACCTTGGCTGATTCCATCAAGTTTGACTATAGATGTGCTTGTTTACATGTACCACCTCGCCAAAACAAGGGGTCAGGCTCTAATAATCGTAAATATTTTTATTTCTAGGACCTAAATCAAAATTCTGTTCAAGAAATTGATAAGATTATGTTCCTCTGATTATGTTAAAAAAAGAGTTTGACTGTTTCCGTCCAGTTTGAAGATAGATGTGCCTGTTTACATGTCAAAATTTTGATTTTTTCAAAGTGATGATTTTAAGAAATGGGACGGCATTCGCATAATTGGTGTTGAATGTCGCAGAATTTTATTTCAAACGTTTAAGACAATTGATACGCATGTAAAAACCACAAAAACAAGTATGCCCCTCACCATACCGACCGCCGAGGACAACGAATTCAAAGGAGCCAAGTGCCAAAAATCGATATTTTTTGGCATAACTTGTGTGAGCATGATTTCCCCCGGGATAATGATATGATTCTTTAGTAAATCAAATGTGCTGAATTCAATGGTCATAGTGAGAGAAAAAGTTAACTTGGGATTTTTGAGATATTGAAAAAATTTTCGGTTTTTTCAAAAAATCGATATTCCAATCAATAGGAAAAAAATCAAAAAAATTTTTTTTGAAAGTTCAGTTCATTATCTATCTACTGTTTTTTGAACTTTAACGAACGGGCATAAACTGACAAAGTTATGATTTTTTGAAAGTTGTACCTTTTTTTGGTACGTTTTGGTCCATAACTCCTTATAAAAATTTTTTATCATCTATTCCATTTGGATTCTTGGATAACTTTTTACGCTCTATCCAACAATATAGGTCTCGATTTTTTTCGAGGGTAACACTTGGGAGTCATTCCATGTTAGAAGTTGTTACCTTCATTCAACATGATATTTGACCGTCTTTGCTTAGACACTTCGTCTCCTTCATCCGTGATGTCGGTTACCTTTTTTCGTTTGAAATCTGTCAACTCTAGAATATCACCTGTGGTGAATGCTCGCTTCCCACTACCAGTTGGTGGATTGAGATACGTGATCCGAACTGTGATGTTCGGCACTTCCAACTCCAACGGTGATTTACTCGATTGAGACATACGGGCCATGTTTTCAACAATTTGACGCACAGTTATTTTATTGATGTTTTGGATTGTCAACCCGACACCTGAGTCAGTTTCTTCAGTTTCGAATATGACTCCAGCTTTTGTTTCTGGTGTTTGAAACGGGTCATGTCTATGCACTATGTCGATCAGTGTTTCAGCAAACAACACTGCACCTCTTGGATCGGTTGTGATGTCTTGCAATAATTTCAATGACCAAGTCACAGTCTTCACAAAACCACGAAATCTTCCTTGTGCTTCGCTATCCTCTCTTCTCAATATCCGAACTCTGGCACCACCGATTTGAATCTGAACATATTTATATGGAAGACACCATACCGGGTTTATAAAAGTCAATTATCTTACCTCCTTTCCATAATCGTACGAAGACATAATTTGAGTTTCTTCCATATTGTTAGAAATTAATCAGGTGAATGGTAAGACAAACCGGCTCTTTCGTTAGCCTTTTGTCATAAGGATGACTTGAGATTGATGACATCCGTCTTTATATACCCACTTTCCTTGATCAAAAATGTCTGAATTCTTCTGAAAATGTGTCCAGATGTGTATGTATTATATATCCTTCTACCGTCAATTTCTCAATTCTTTTCGGTTTCGCAATGTTTAGCACGTTTCGGTGCAAAACTTTGTGTTTTAAAAATGGATGAGTCATGATTTTGTGAGTATTTTTGTGTGAATTTGTCTGAAGTTCACTAAAGATTGTCGAACTCTATATTTTAGAGACGTTTACCGCCATCGTCTCATTTCGCATCGGTTTCATGGTTTTCGGGTCATTTTGATTCAAAACGCGATTTTTTGAAATGGATGAGTCATGATTTTCTAAGTGCTTTTGTGTTCTATGAAGAGAACATACGGGTCGGGTAGAAATTTCCACTTTGTGTGTCAATGGCTTCAATTTTTTCAAGTTTTCTAACCCACCTTTTGTGTATGTATGTGATTGTGGGTGTCCTAGTGGTCATTTGATCACTGATCTATGATCTTTGGTTCATTGCTCACTTAATTTTGACATCTTTCTTCTATACCTGAAATATACTTTTCAAATATTGATTTTTATTGACTTGGAGTGAAATTAAAACATTGACAAGAAATATCATCATAAATGAGTTACATTCTCGAATTTGGTTTGAAATATTCAAGAAAATATTTGTGAATTGAAATAGATAAATGTGACAGTTGCTCGAAGTGATCTGGTGTTTAGACGGCAATCTGGAGGCTCCACACATCGAATAACATCCAGATTTGTGATATCTTCAATTGGTTGAAACCTCGTACCAAGACGACCCGGGTGAACACCAGCTTTGATCGAAGTTGAGACAAGTGTGTTCTCCTTGTTGAATGGATTGTTTGATTTCATGAGTGCCACAATGTAATTAGAAAATGCGTGCTTTCCAGTTTTTGTAGATACGATACTTTTTGGCATCTCGAGGAGGATTTCATTCGCCTTCGTACGTCCATTTTCTTTGAACAAGACGTTTGCCTGAACAAGACTCTGGTTGTTCTTTCTCAACACACGGATTACACGGCATGGTTTTTGAAAATAATTTAATTGGACATTAAATACATTGAATAATTCACTCACATCATACTTGAAACTTTCCAATGTATTTTCAAACAGCTCCAATAGTTTTGTTACTTCATCATCAGCGCCATATTTTGGAACATTTATTTTCGACATGGTGCTCATCACACTGGAATTGAAAATAGTTCGAGTGTGAGCAAAACGAAAATCCACGGTTGACATAAACATGAATGAAGAACCTCTGAGAATTGTTTTCCAATATACATCTCCACCTTTCAAACAAATTCAGATGCAGAGAATATGGATCAACTCAAAGAACAAATCAATGAAAATGACCGAGGCTTGTGCTTCAAGTACAGTCGTTTCAATATACCTAACATATTTGAAAATAATGACGTCACTGTTACACGAAATTGTCAGTGTTTCAAGAAAAATTTGGCTCTGTGCCAACAACTATTGCGAAATCAGTACTTGTATACCGTCTGGTTTTCAATAAGATGACATCACTTTCAATTAGCACTTGGCAGTGTGCCAGGAAAAACTTGGCTCTGTGCGAACAACAATTGTGAAATCAGCACAAAGTATTAAATGCTACGGTAACTAGGTTATACGGTGTCAAAATTATACGGTATCAAAATTATACGGTAATTGAATAATACGATAACGGTAATTAAGAGATAGGTAACTATGTGACACGGTAATTAGGAGATACGATAACTGTGTGATACGGTAACTAGGTGACACGGTAACTATTAGGTTGTCCGGAAAGTAATCGATATTTTTGAACATATTTTCAAAAACAGTTTATTCAACGTTCGAAACATTTCGATAAGTAATATATCCTCCATCATGGTCCATCACATCTTGCTAACATTTTGCTAGATGTTTGAAGCCTCTCGCGTAGAACTCGGGTGGATGCCGCACGAAGAAGACATCCATATACGTTTTGAGGTCCAATCTTCTAACGAAGCGCTCACCCTGTTAACCAGTCTAAAGCAAGCGGAGTAAATAAAATTCTGTTAGAGCGAAGTCTCGACTATATAATAGATGACCGAGTATTTTGATACCTAGACCCTGCATTTTTTGACGAGTGGCCAAAGTCATGTGCAGGTGCGCATTACCGTAAAGCAGAACAAATGTGCCCGCTTCTGAGCGCAGAGCACAACACGTATTGAATACTTTTTGCAGTTAGAAACATCATGTGTCCGTAATTACGATTGTACAATTGGGAGGAACCTCTCTATAGATCACACGTGACAATACCACCAAACGCTCAAGATCCCCCTTTTTTTTACGAATTTCTTCTTTGTGATTGATTTCTGGAGTTTGGCAAACTTTGACCCATTGACGCTTTTTGTTTCCTTTAACCTACTGACACCCCTTACCGTTATCTGACACAAGATAATGGATCCCATCGAAGGTTTGCTTACGAGTGAGCAAAGACCAACCCAAGTCACAACTAGTTTCAATCTAGAAATCACTGAAATGGTGTGGCACTAGTTGACCATATTTTTCTCTGTGTACGAGCGTCGGAGCGGATCAAATACAATCGTAATAGGTTGACCGAGAGTAGAAGAAACTTTATGAGCAGTGAGTCGCGGATCAGCTTCTAGCCCTTTCTGGAAATGGCCGCCGAAACTCGAAAATGGGTTGGTTTGTCTTTAAGTGAATAACTGCAGTTACGAAGGCTATTGAACTAATATCTCCATATAGTATACTAAAGTGATTTGTCACAAACTGCGGACCATATTTTTCAATGAGCAGCGGCAGCGGATTCTTCTTTGAGAAACTCGCAAATAAGAGAGCCTTAAAATCATGGGTTTCGTTGGCGCTGCGCTCCGCCATGGACTGAGATTTTTTGAAACAAACTGGCAATTTTTAACAAACATTAGTTGAACAATTGTAAAATTTAAAAAAAGAAAACGAAAATCGATCGGTGAGAATGGAGAAAGTGCTCGTTAAAAAATATCGATTACTTTCCGGACAACCTAATAGGTGATACGGTAACTAAGAGACGGTATTTAAAATAAACGGCGACTAGGTGGTACGGTAACAAAATTACATAGTAACTAAGGGATACGGTAACTAAGTGATACGGTAATTAAGTGATACGGTAACTAAGTGATACGGTAATTAAGAGATACGGTAACTAAGTGATACGTTAATTAAAAGATACGGTAACTAAGTGATACGTTAATTAAGAGATACGGTAACTATGTGACCCACTAATTATGAGATACGGTAATTAATTAATACGGTAATTAAATATTCACAGGTGAATTAATTAAAACAACAACAAATTTGAATAATTTGTCAAGTAAACAAACATTTCGACGGCCATATACCGTACTTCAACCGGCGCCCTTCGGGCTCCTTCATGCCTCCCCCTCCTCCTACCTGCCTCCTCCCCTGAGAGTCGTTATTACCACCCCCCCCCCCCCCCATACCTCTCTCCCAAAGATATTGAACGCACTGTTTATGTATTACGAATGGAATTGTAGATGTGAAAAACCATTTAACCAGAGCAGAATACGCTTCTCACATGCTTGTCTAATTGTTTCGTGGCGTTTCCAAGCTTTCTTGTCAGTCCGACTGGCGCCCCCATTTTACTCATTTTTTCCCTGCGCTTTTGCTATTGTGTTTTGCTGTCAGATGCCACCTTCTTGCTTTTTCATCTAACTGTCTGGCTCAATCTTCACGGTTCTCTGTCTGACAGTCTGCTGCTTTTCGATAAATTTCTTGTCTTTACTGTGCAACTCATACTATTGTCAAAATTCTTTCATATGAGTATAAATAAATATTCAAAATAAACATCAATGTTACAAGAGGTCATAAAACGATAATCAATATTATCCAAGGTATTCACATTTGAGACGAAGCTTGTCGGCATTTAATGTGATTCTTATCATTTTATCGTTGGAGCATTTGAATGTCACCGTCTTATTTCTACCAATCATAGCGATCCTGGAAAAAAACATGATATCGACTTCAAAGCTTGATAGGATTTGTCAGATAGACTTGATACCCGTAGAAAATTTTGAATGAAGTCTAATCCAATTTGTAAGTTATTTGAAAGTGAGGAATATTTCTGAGATTTGTTGTGTAACAAATGTAATTTTTTATGACTTGTCTTTGAATCAATAGCTAAACTTACTGATTCGGTTGTGAAATTCCTTCCGCAATCTTCTCGATATCGAGTTCTCGATCATCTGCCATGATAATATTGAGTTGCGTCCAATTGAATTCTCTCCCTTCTTTCCAATTGTTGAAACACTCGCTGATTTCCTTGACTGTTAGTTTTGACTTTGAAAGGTTCACCCGAGGGAAGTTCATGCAAAGCAAATGTTCTTTTGTAATCCAATGAGCATGATCCAGTGAGAATGTGGAAAGATTGAGGGGTGAACGCAAAAAATTAGTTGGCATGAAATTTTGAGGAACAGGAAACTCGGCAACGAAAAGTCCAGTGACGCATCTCAAGAAGCCATCATCAAACAGTCTCGCGTACGTTGGATCTGTGGGATTTTCTGATCCTCCACAAGCCCATACTGAAGTCCAAGTGAGGTTCAAATTGCAAATCCACTCGATAGTTTCCGCCGAGAACTTATTGTTCGGAAAAAATAGCTGATCAGCAGTTTCGATTCCAAATCGCTTGATGAAGTGGTCGCCGATTTTTCTGACGACCTGATTCTTCTGGGCAGGATTGCAGTAAATATCGGTGTATTTGCTATCTCTCTCGTGCAATTTTACGTGCACGTCTCCAAACGCTTTGTTTTCTAATAAGACTGTAGGGTCTTGTTTAGCTGGATACTCTTTTACAGTGAAGTAGTGGACTCCCATAAAGTGGATTTCATAGTTCTTCAAATCGATGGAAAGTCGGAAGTGCTTGTCGGCTGGTCGAAGATACTTCAAATTTCTAGAGGCAAATGAAGAACTCCGGTAGATATTGAATCTGAAAAATATACCAGTTGAGTTTGATTTGGGTTCCTAGATTGCTTTTAAGGATCTTTAAAAATTGAAGTGAGGGTTTAAAAAATTGGTTTGAGTTCTCACTCGAGTCAATTGGGACCATTATATGTTTCAAACTGGACGGAAACAGTCAAACTCTTTTTTTAACATAATCAGAGGAACATAATCTTATCAATTTCTTGAACAGAATTTTGATTTAGGTCCTAGAAATAAAAATATTTACGATTATTAGAGCCTGACCCCTTGTTTTGGCGAGGTGGTACATGTAAACAAGCACATCTATAGTCAAACTTGATGGAATCAGCCAAGGTTTTGTTTTAACATAATTAAAATGACATAATCTTATCAACAGCCTGTACAGAATTTCGAATTAGGCCCTAAAATAAAAATATTCACTGATGATGGGACCTTTCTTGTTTTGGACCATAACTCGAAAACGAAAAATTTTTTTCGAAAACTGTAAATGCCATTCGATTTAAAATTAAAAATTACTATTAAAAAGATAATATTAGTTTGGTCCGTCTGGTGCAAGTAGGTATGACAGATAATTGTCGAATTCGATAATCCAAAACTGATAGGATACCTTTCGAAAATCGTTCATTTCACCTAATTCGACTATATGGAACAAACCAAAACTACCTGTAGACAGATGTTATTGGTTTGTTCCATATAGTCGAATTAGGTGAAATGAACGATTTTCGAAAGGTATCCTATCAGTTTTGGATTATCGAATTCGACAATTATCTGTCATACCTACTTGCACCAGACGGACCAAACTAATATTATCTTTTTAATAGTAATTTTTAATTTTAAATCGAATGGCATTTACAGTTTTCGAAAAAATTTTCTCGTTTTCGAGTTATGGTCCAAAACAAGAAAGGTCCTATCATCAGTGAATATTTTAATTTTTAGGACCTAATTCGAAATTCTGTACAGGACGTTGATAAGATTATGTCATTTTAATTATGTTAAAACAAAACCTTGGCTGATTCCATCAAGTTTGACTATAGATGTGCTTGTTTACATGTACCACCTCGCCAAAACAAGGGGTCAGGCTCTAATAATCGTAAATATTTTTATTTCTAGGACCTAAATCAAAATTCTGTTCAAGAAATTGATAAGATTATGTTCCTCTGATTATGTTAAAAAAGAGTTTGACTGTTTCCGTCCAGTTTGAAGATAGATGTGCCTGTTTACATGTCAAAATTTTGATTTTTTCAAAGTGATGATTTTAAGAAATGGGACGGCATTCGCATAATTGGTGTTGAATGTCGCAGAATTTTATTTCAAACGTTTAAGACAATTGATACGCATGTAAAAACCACAAAAACAAGTATGCCCCTCACCATACCGACCGCCGAGGACAACGAATTCAAAGGAGCCAAGTGCCAAAAATCGATATTTTTTGGCATAACTTGTGTGAGCATGATTTCCCCCGGGATAATGATATGATTCTTTAGTAAATCAAATGTGCTGAATTCAATGGTCATAGTGAGAGAAAAAGTTAACTTGGGATTTTTGAGATATTGAAAAAATTTTCGGTTTTTTCAAAAAATCGATATTCCAATCAATAGGAAAAAAATCAAAAAAAAATTTTTTTGAAAGTTCAGTTTATTATCTATCTACTGTTTTTTGAACTTTAACGAACGGGCATAAACTGACAAAGTTATGATTTTTTGAAAGTTGTACCTTTTTTTGGTACGTTTTGGTCCATAACTCCTTATAAAAATTTTTTATCATCTATTCCATCTGGATTCTTGGATAAATTTTTACGCTCTATCCAACCATATAGGTCTCGATTTTTTTCGAGGGTAACACTTGGGAGTCATTCCATGTAAGTGTTATTTTGCTTAATGAAAAATTTTAGTTCTGGATGATTGTCTACCGCATGCACTGTGCCAGTCGCTGATGTATCGGCAATGGAAGAATGATCGTTCAACACAAAACTACAACAAGGATTTGAGTTCAGTCAAAAAAGTTACAAAAGACCAGGCTTTGCTACAAATGTTTATGATGCAGTTGCAGAACTGAAAGAGGTACCGTAAAACCTGTATTAGAAGTGCCGGCACTTCTATTTTTTGGGAGGGCTCTTGGGGGGTACTTCAATTAGAGGGGCACTTCAATTAGAGGGGGCACTTGTATTTTTCGTGGGGTCGCTGATAACAGGACTTCTATTGGAGGGACATAATTTTTCAGTGAAAATTTCGTTTTTCTACTCAGAATCCATTACAATTTCTTTATTTAAAAAATTTCTAATACTACATATTGAAGTTTTTCAAAACTGGCACATGAGAATTTCGCGTACGCCGTTCGTACCGATAGGTCCCGCCCTCAAATCCAATTTTGTACCAAACGAAATTAATTTCTTTGAATTTAGTGTTATTTTCTGAATAAAATTCAGATTTCATGGTAACATTTTGATCGCTAGAATTTTTAGAATTTTCTCAAACTGAAAACTACAAGCTTGATTGTGAAAATCGCTCGAACGAGACAAAAATATGTAATAGAGCGATGGCAAATGTCTCAGGGGCCAGTTGTTTCAAAAAATTAGACAATGATACAATCAAAACAACTGAAAAAAACAGCTGAAAATCAAAAGAGATGCTGAAAATCAAAAGAGACCTAAAGGGGCACTTCAATTAGAGGGGGCACTTCTATTTTTCGCGGGGTGTTTAGGGGGGCACCTCAATTAGAGGGGCACTTCAATTTCAGGGGCACTTCTAATACAGGTTTTACGGTAAGTGTTTGATAAGGGAACCACAACACCTCGTAACCTCAGATTTTGATGAAACTTTCAGGATATGTTAGAATAGCCTATCTAGGCACCCCTGAAAATTTTAGAATCCGCTCGCCAGTTTCAGCCGAGTTACAACAGTTTAAGTACCAAAAATCGCCTTTTCAGTGTAAAAATAGATATTTTCAAAGTCGATTTTCTCAACTTCTAGAAGGTTCTAGAACATGAAATGTGTTGTGATGTGCTGAGAATTCGATGAAATTTCATATTTAAAACGTTTTCTCGAAAAAAAAATTTTGAAAAAATTTGAGATTTTTTTCCACCACTTGGGTGAGCAATTTTATCAAACTTTTGCCTGTTGGAGAAACTTCTTTCGAAAAAGATAGTGACCCCAAAACAACTCTTCAAAACTGCTACTTCCAGTGATGAGGACTTCAATTTTTTCAACTGAAGACTTTTATTAGGTTGGCAAGAAAGTTTCTTTCTTTTTGGAAGGGTTGTTTTTGAGCTTCGATTTCTGGTTCTAAAAGCGGTGTAACAGGCCAGATTTTTTTTGTTAGAGAGCTGTGTTCAGTGTCTATGAGATCCTTGATTTTCAAAGTTTAATGTCACTTCGTGTTGGAGAAATGAAGATTTTTTGGTCCTTATCCCAATGCACATAAGCAACATATTTTTATTTTTACTTTTTATTGGGTCTTTAAACACCTGGTATTCGCAAGAAAATTGTATATGTATATAAGGAACGTGTCGGTCTTTGCCTAGTATTTGCCTTTGGTTCAAAAAATTCCGCGCAGGGGAGTTCAGTTTGAAAAATGGCAACGGCCTAGTGAGTCGAATCTTCATCAATTGCTAGAAACCGGGGAGGTGCATCCATTTCAAACCATTTGTAAAATGTCACAGGCATTGTCCTCTAGTCAATCAAGTTGTTCGGTGAACGATTGAAATCTCTTGGCAAAGTCAAAAACTGGGTTGATTCGTACCCAGTGTTTTTCCGGGCTTCAATACACAGTGCGCGTCATAAGTATATGCCCACCATCTAACTTGGCGTCTCCGGAATGTCTGAGAATTTTCATGAAAAACGGCTGATGTTATTCGATTCAGCATAGCTGAAGACCTAATGTCACAGTTTTTCATAACCATACCTCGAAAAACAGGCGTATTATGGAAGAAAGTCGATTTTTAGGCCGCATCAAAAGTATATGCCCACCCAGAAAAAAGGGGGGATTCTTGAAAATGGTGGGGTCATTTCATGTTTTTCGATTCAGAAAATTTTTTGGAAACTGATTTTTTGCTGAGATATCATTGAAAAAGATTAGATACGAAATGAGAAGAACTACAGTTTCCAGAATTTTCAGACAAGTTCCCAAAAATCACCTTATTTCACTCCAGCACGGTTTTCCGTGTTTTATAGTTTCAAAACACTATCATTATCATTTGAAATGCTAAATGGAGCTGATTTGACATTTGTAGAGCAAAGAAAACACAATATGAGGTCGCCACCGGGATCGTCTCAACGCATAAAGTCCTGCAGAATCAGAAGCACGCCTAGTTGCGTTGGGAATAACCTGAAAAAAACTCGGTAGCATGCAAAACCAGGGACAGAAAACGTTTTTCTAGGAAGAATTGATGTTGATGAAAGTGTTTTGTCAATTAACAAAAAACTTTACTCTCAATTTCAAACATTTCACTAGTTGACTGTTTTTTGATATCTTTCACCAGAAATTTCTTATTGTCAGAAGAATCACGAACTTGGAAATTTCAGTTTTTTCAAGTTCAATTATATTGGTTTTTGTGAAAGATGAAAGTGTTTTGTCAACTAACAAAATATTTTACAAGAGAACCTCAACACCTTGCAAACCCAGAATTTGATGAAAATTTCAGGATAGGTAGAGACTAGCCTATCTAGACACCCCTGAAAATTTTAGATTCAATTTTAGATTGAAAATTTTAGATTCTGATGAGTTTCAGTCGAGTTATTTCAGTCCAAAGTTTTAGTGCTGAATTCAGGTGATGTGCATGCTTTACCACACGTTCCCTCGCTAAATTCCCTTCGAAATTAGTTTAGAGAGCGCCTTACATCTAACCACCTTTTGAATGTAGTGGAGATGTCGGCACAAGGTGTTGGTTCGTACCCTCTTGTGGTTTTTTTTTTTCGTTATTTTGCAACGGTATAAGATCTTTCTGGTATATGTTTCCAGTTTTTATCGACTCAAGAGAGTACAGACAAAATTTAGAAAAAAGAAATTTTTTTCCAAAAATTTCAAGAAAAATTTTGAAGTCCTCAATCTCTGGAATGTAGCTGTTTTCAAGCGCTTTCTTGTGGCCTACAAGGAGTATGGTTAAATAATGAGAAGTGTAAAATCAAGAAATATGTTATCTATTGGTTTTGTCATAATATTTTCAGACGATAATCACTACTTTTTTGGAGAAATTTTCCCAAAAGACAAAAGTTCAACAAAATCTCCCACCCAAGTGGTGGACAAAATTCTCAAAAATTTTCAAAAATAATTTTTTGCGAAAATGTCGAAAATATGAAACTCCGTTCAATTCTAAGTATAACACAACAAGTCCTATGTTATGAAACGCCCTAGACGTTGAGAAAATCGTCTTGAAAATCGTCATTTTTGCACTGAAAATGCGATTTTTGGTACTGAAACTGATGTAACTCGGCTGAAACTCACCAGCGGATTCTAAAATTTTCAGAGGTGTCTAAATAGGCTATTCTAACATCAAAATCTGAGGTTACGAGGTGTTGAGGTTCCCTTGTTACTAATAGGCACAGTGGGCTGGGCCTAGAGGTCCTTAGAATATCTTAAAGTTGGTGAGTCGGCGCATAGCCACGTGGACTCGACAACAATTTCGATACAAATGTGCTTCGCATTTTTTTTCAGCCAACTTTTTAGAAAATCTAACATCATTTTATGTGAAATTTTCCGTAGAATCCGCATATGTAAAGAGAACGAGCGTTTCAGCTTCCATTCGTGATCTAATTGTAAAAAACGAATATTTTCATTGAGTTTGTCGTTTTGTGACAAATAATTTTTTTAGGTTGTCACTAAAATTTTTCACAATATTTACAGCCAAGTTGGCTGAAATGTACTATTAGGTTGGCAAATAACTTTCTTCCGATTTTGGTAAAGTTTTTGATCAATATTTTCTCGAAGCAGAAGGGGCTAGATGAATGAAAGTAAAGTCCATGATCATTGATAGTTGTCTGTCAACGCTCCGGTAATTCCTTGATTCCATCGGCCCAGAACGACGAGAGCTGTGATCGGAAAAATGGGTCAACTTATTTTTTGGGTCATCTTTTCAATTGAAGTTATTTCTATCATAATGGCGTTTGAGAGTCTCAAACAACTAATTGTCTGAAAGAGCAAGGTCTGAAAAATACGGCGAAATCAGAATAATAGTTCAGAAGAACGACATGGATTTTTGCCTGAACCCTCTAATCACGGGTGATCTCGCATTGTCGCACTGGATGTGAATTTTGATTTTTTCTCCTCGTTGTGATTCGACTGTCACACTCAACTTCTTTAATTAAGAACTATACAAGGTGGCAGTTATAGTGGTACCCACATCTAGAAGTTCCCCGACTCCATTCCTTTCGAAGACCACCAAATACATAACAACCCCCTTTTCACGTGAAACTTAGGTTCCGGGACGTCCAGAGCTAGCTATTCTTTGGCAATCAACTGACCCTTCCTCATATTGATAGAGTAACTTACCCACCTCTCAACTATGATAATTAGATCAGCCACCCAACTCAACGTGAGAAAAAAGGAGAAACATGCTCACGTCCACATGAAAATCGTTATCGTAGTCCTTCAAAACATGAGGTACGAATAGACCCAATTCTTGAAGTTGTTAAGAGACTTCAATACGTTCACAATACTTGATTGACTAACTGATAATGTCTTTGACATTTTATAAGTGGTTTGAACTGGATCGGTTTCAATAGTGTTCTTCAATAAGTCCAATTCCAACTTTCGGACCGATCCCCGTCTTCCGGTTCTAAATTTTTGGCTTCAAATTTACCGGTTCAATGCTCGACGGTGAAACCAGTAGGAGATCCTTCTTTATCCATTTCTTTCAATTTCTGACAAATATCATTACTTTCTTACCTAGAAAGGAATTAAAAAAGAATGACATTTTGAAACTTTAGACCGTGAGGTACGAAAGCAAGCGGCATGCTCGCGAACGACAATAAGGAGGAATAAGCCAAGGTGTATGTAACAAGTCCGTGAGATACTCTAGCCAACAAAAAGACATCCGTCAAGAAAAACTATGTCACTCACAAGATATGAACTTTCAAAGTTGAGCATTCAAAATCGGAAGAAACTTGTTTGCCAACCTAATATTTTTGGCCAACTAATCTGAAATTTTCATTGCGCTTTCCGTTTGGTATTAGGTTGGCAAGAAAGTGTCTTTCTTTTTTGGCAAAATTTTTGATCCGATTTTCCTTAAAGCAGAGGGAGCAAGATCAATGAAAGTGACGTTCATGAGCATCGATAGTTGTCTGGTAACGCTCTGGTAATTTCGTGATTCCGTTGGCAACGAAGAGGCTGAGATTGAAAAAGTGTGCCAACTCCTTTTTTGTGTCATCTTTTCGATTTAAATTTTTTCTATCAAGATGACGTTCAAGAGCCCCAAACGATCATTTGTTTGAAATAACAAGATCTGGAAAATACGTCGGGTGCAAAAGAATAGTTCAGCTGAGCGACATGAATTTTTGGCTGATCCCTCTAGTTGCGGCTGATTTCGCATTGTCGCCCTGGAAGTGAACTTTGGATTTTTCTGCTCGTTTTGATTCGATTCTCAAATTTACTTTTTGAAACTAGAAATTATACAAGGCGGCAGTTATAATTGTACCAACACCTGAAAGTTTCCAGTCTTCATTCTTCGAAAAAACCACTAAATTCCTAGCATACCCGTTTTCCTCTGAAGAGTTTGTTTCCGGACGTCCAGAGCTTGCCCTTCTTTGGTAATCGACTGACCCTTTTGTGCATTGATAGAGTATCTTACCGACTTATTATCTACGGTAGTTAGATCATCCAGCCAACTGAACGTGCGAAGAAATGATAGGTAAAACATACCCATGTCTACATGGCCGAACATATTCTAGTCCAAAAAAACACGGGTTACGAATCAACCCAGATTTTGACTTTGCCAAAAGACTTCTATCCGATCACAAAACTTGGTTGACTAGAGGACAATGCCTGTGATCTTTTACAAATGGTTTGAAATGGATCCACCTCCCAGGTTTTTAGCAATTAATGAAGATCCGACTCACTAGGCAATTGCCATTTTTCAAACTGAACTCCCCTGGGCGGAATTTTTCGAAGCTAACACTAATTATAGGCGATGAAAAAATAAAAATATAGGCATGTTGCTTTTTTGCATTCGGAAAAGGGCCAAAAGAATCGTCATTTCATCAACACGGAGTGAGATGAAAATTCGAAATTTTGCAATCTAATAGACACTGAACACAGCTCTCTAACAAAAAAAATCTGGCCTGTTACACCGCTTTTAGAACCAGAAATCGAAGCTCAAAAACAACCCTTCCAAAAAGAAAGAAACTTTCTTGCCAACCTAATAAAAGTCTACAGTTACTGAAAACAACAAAAATTTTGAGCGTTACAGCCACCCATCTCTTTTACTGTGCGTTTTTCTGCCCCCAACTTTTGTTTCTTGCTTTTTTTTCGTGTGAATATTTTAGTAAAAACAGGTACATATTTCAATTCGACGTAGTCCATTACATCAGGAGCCAAATTCAATTTCTATCCTTCTTTCCTGGCCATACTGACAACCAATAAAAAATCTAAAACACCCCACGGAGAAAAAAAAAGCTCCGCCCCTTTTGCTGTGGTCGCTACACATAGGTTTCAATTTTTTCCAGGGCAACACTTGGGAGTCATGAAATGTAGGTTTCTTGTGTTCTATATCTCTTTCCCTTCTCTTGGTGTTTTGACCCGCTCTTTTAATGGTCTTTGCCACATTCCTTTCTGAGCGAATGAATCGTTATTGAATCTCAAGTCGTGTTTGTCGTCGTTCTCATCGTTTCTTACATTTTTACACACCGGTTTGGGAAGACTTGTGCGGCAGGCAGTCTTCACCCAATCAATTCTTTTTATTTTTGTGACATACAAATGCTATGTGCCGTAGTATAGTGTTATCAAATAGGACAAAATACGAGTCTATCATTCGAATGACTTTATTGAGTACGAGAGGTCCAGATGGGCGACCTCTCTCTTCTCACAAAGAAGAGAAGACTGATGTTGCAATTTTACTCGCGGGAAATGTTGCCTCTCTTTCTATCTCTCACTTTAATCTATTCCACTCTAAAAACTGGAAGTTTCGACAGTTCCCGACTTGTGAGAAAACTCCAAAAATAGTGACTTACCCACTTCTCCTCTTCCGTAATTAGTTCATCTTCCCAACTGAACGTGCAAAGAAATGAACGTCCACTAAATGCCTCAAGGAAGGATCGGATTAAGAGACATGAACTGGTGGAAACCTTCCCATAAGAAAAGTGGGCATACGACAGGCAAAAGAACCCAAAAACACAAAAAACTGTGTGCAAGTGTATGCTAAGGCAGATAATTGTACCCAAAGATGAGGTCATCAAGGTTACGAAAACAAAAAAATGGAAAAGTGATAAGTTGTCCATCTTAACGACACGGAAGAAGACTTATTATAGGATTTATTCAATATTTTAAGTCAAAGAAAAACAAAACAAAAACAAAAGAATGGAAAAGCGAATTATCATTGAAATTCAAAAACCACAGATCTGAATGAAATCGAAATCAGCATCTTCTTGCCATCTCCACGTGCCAATTGGTAATTGTGATTCACACTTTGATATTTGGTTCCTTTCAAAACTTCTTCATAATCTATTTCCTTCATTAAAAGCAATTCGATGTATTTCGGTCGGTAGAATATCTGATTCCCCTTCAACCATAACTTCACAAATCTATTCAATTCTTTTTCAGTGATCAATGTTTTTCTAACAGATAGATTACCGATGTTTGTCACTAATAAATCATCTAATTTGAGGTTCAATGGGGTTTCCCAGTCTATGAAACTCACGGATTTCAAATTTCGAGTCAATAAGTTGGGGACATCTTTTTCATTGTCAAATATATTTTTCCCAACAACCACTTCGTCGATAGCGATGGGAGATAGTTTTAAAAACGCCATTTTTGCGACATCGTTAGAACAAAGATTACTGATTTCCAGTCTGTTAAATATTGGAATAATTTGTTTGACGGTATCCAGATAAGGTATTCGGCAAACATCATTAATTCCTAATTGATGAATCATTGAGTTATTGAAAATGTACAGAAAATGAGCAACCCAATCGCTTTGAGAAAATGTATGTTTTCTCATAACCTCGAACCCATTCCCGCGCTCTAATTTCACCTGTGAATCGGTAAAGATGAGGAGCCTGATGCGTTGAGGTGGATGACGTGGAAATTCTCGAAATGTCTTTGATATTACAACCAAGAGAGCGCAGTTGTCATAAATTTCGGCCGAAATTGGTTCGATTTTTCTATTCGAAGATCTCACCAAGCTTTTGGTCCGCTTCGAGCATAGAGAGAAGACGATTCTAAAACGTTTTTAGTGAAATTATATTCTTCAAGAAAACAAGCTCACAAATCGCCAATGTCCATACATTTGAGAGTGTATCGAAGATCCTTGTCTAGTAGGGAGAGAATGCGAATAGGCATTAGCTGGCCAAGAAGAGGGCACACTCGAATACAAAATGAATGATCGAATGGAAGATGAAGAGGGAACGGATTGACAGGGGTGGGCAGATAAACACCAATTAAATACCTTCAATGCCTTCAGGAAACGCTGAAGAAACAGATTAGAGAAGAGTGGTGGGAAACTGCCCTTAAGGAAAGTGGTCTTACTGTAGAATCAAAGGTGATGAGACCTGAAGGACCGTGACTGTGAAAGGACTATATTCAATTGTGCTCCAGGGAAGGAAATTGCACCCAAAGATGACGTCATTAAGATTACTACTTTTTTTCAAAGAGTCTCATTTTGCTATCCAAAGTTAGATCATGAAATAATTATTTTTTTTTTATTTTTTTTTATTCAAATAATTATTTCATGATCTAACTTTGGATAGCAAAATGAGACTCTTTGAAAAAAATTAGTAATCTTAATGACGTCATCTTTGGGTGCAATTTCCTTCCCTGGAGCACAATTGAATATAGTCCTTTCACAGTCACGGTCCTTCAGGTCTCATCACCTTTGATTCTACAGTAAGACCACTTTCCTTAAGGGCAGTTTCCCACCACTCTTCTCTAATCTGTTTCTTCAGCGTTTCCTGAAGGCATTGAAGGTATTTAATTGGTGTTTATCTGCCCACCCCTGTCAATCCGTTCCCTCTTCATCTTCCATTCGATCATTCATTTTGTATTCGAGTGTGCCCTCTTCTTGGCCAGCTAATGCCTATTCGCATTCTCTCCCTACTAGACAAGGATCTTCGATACACTCTCAAATGTATGGACATTGGCGATTTGTGAGCTTGTTTTCTTGAAGAATATAATTTCACTAAAAACGTTTTAGAATCGTCTTCTCTCTATGCTCGAAGCGGACCAAAAGCTTGGTGAGATCTTCGAATAGAAAAATCGAACCAATTTCGGCCGAAATTTATGACAACTGCGCTCTCTTGGTTGTAATATCAAAGACATTTCGAGAATTTCCACGTCATCCACCTCAACGCATCAGGCTCCTCATCTTTACCGATTCACAGGTGAAATTAGAGCGCGGGAATGGGTTCGAGGTTATGAGAAAACATACATTTTCTCAAAGCGATTGGGTTGCTCATTTTCTGTACATTTTCAATAACTCAATGATTCATCAATTAGGAATTAATGATGTTTGCCGAATACCTTATCTGGATACCGTCAAACAAATTATTCCAATATTTAACAGACTGGAAATCAGTAATCTTTGTTCTAACGATGTCGCAAAAATGGCGTTTTTAAAACTATCTCCCATCGCTATCGACGAAGTGGTTGTTGGGAAAAATATATTTGACAATGAAAAAGATGTCCCCAACTTATTGACTCGAAATTTGAAATCCGTGAGTTTCATAGACTGGGAAACCCCATTGAACCTCAAATTAGATGATTTATTAGTGACAAACATCGGTAATCTATCTGTTAGAAAAACATTGATCACTGAAAAAGAATTGAATAGATTTGTGAAGTTATGGTTGAAGGGGAATCAGATATTCTACCGACCGAAATACATCGAATTGCTTTTAATGAAGGAAATAGATTATGAAGAAGTTTTGAAAGGAACCAAATATCAAAGTGTGAATCACAATTACCAATTGGCACGTGGAGATGGCAAGAAGATGCTGATTTCGATTTCATTCAGATCTGTGGTTTTTGAATTTCAATGATAATTCGCTTTTCCATTCTTTTGTTTTTGTTTTGTTTTTCTTTGACTTAAAATATTGAATAAATCCTATAATAAGTCTTCTTCCGTGTCGTTAAGATGGACAACTTATCACTTTTCCATTTTTTTTTGTTTTCGTAACCTTGATGACCTCATCTTTGGGTACAATTATCTGCCTTAGCATACACTTGCACACAGTTTTTTGTGTTTTTGGGTTTCCTTTTTGCCTGTCGTATGCCCACTTTTCTTATGGGAAGGTTTCCACCAGTTCATGTCTCTTAATCCGATCCTTCCTTGAGGCATTTAGTGGACGTTCATTTCTTTGCACGTTCAGTTGGGAAGATGAACTAATTACGGAAGAGGAGAAGTGGGTAAGTCACTATTTTTGGAGTTTTCTCACAAGTCGGGAACTGTCGAAACTTCCAGTTTTTAGTGTAGTTTCTTTTTTTGTTTTCACACCTGTTGAAAATTTCAGTCTTTGCATATTTTAGTCAAAATGTCATGGGTTGGTTGTCCTCCTCTTTACATTCCTCCCCGCTGCGTTTTATTTATGCGTGTGGACCCGGGTCCGCGAATAGATTAAAGTGAGAGATAGAAAGAGAGGCAACATTTCCCGCGAGTAAAATTGCAACATCAGTCTTCTCTTCTTTGTGAGAAGAGAGAGGTCGCCCATCTGGACCTCTCGTACTCAATAAAGTCATTCGAATGATAGACTCGTATTTTGTCCTATTTGATAACACTATACTACGGCACATAGTGTTAGAAAGGGGTATATCAAGTTCAGATACGTCAGTTATGAGGTTACATAGGACCTTGAGAACATCTGGAAGTTTAGTTCAAAGCTACATCCAGCAGTTATTGAACTTTTCCCTATTTTTGGATGTTCCAGATGAAAGAATCATAACGTTTTAGCCTAAGCCTATAATTTAAAAAAAAGCTTCCCCAACCCGAATATAATATCAAAGTTTCCGTAAAGTGAGAAAAGGAAAGCAGTTTTGTACCAAGATTCTCACTTACTCAGGCCCGTGACCATACTTCTTTGGCCCAAGACTATTCCAAGTTTTTGGTCCATCAAGAGGGGAGACTAATTTTGGATTAGGAACGATTTTTCATTTATAGGCTTAGGCCGAAACGCCATGTTTCCTTCATCTGGGACATTCGAAAAATGGTGACAAGTTCAATAACTCTGGTCGATGTAGTCTGGAACCATACTCCAGAATGTACACAAGCGGTCTTATATAACATGTTAACCATTGAACTTTGAGAACTCAATCTATCCCCTTTCAGATATACTTTCGAATACTGAGCAACGTAAAGGTAATGCCAAAGGTCGATTCAGGAATAGCACTTGAATAAATATGGTACAAATTTTAGGATAACTCAAAAATTTTCGTTCCGTGATTTTTTTTTCGTTCCACGATTTTTTTTTCGTTCCGTGATTTTCTTTCGTTCCGTGATTTTTTCGTTCCGTGATTTTTCGATCCGTGTTTTTTTAGTTCCGTGATTCTAGAACAGTGCCCAAAAATTCCCCCAAAATCGACCATCACCAATTTTGACTAAATTTGTACCAGATGTAGTATTTTTGATGGGTGGTATTCTGGCAAAGTTTCAAAATTCAATTTCATCGTCTTCGTGCTTTTTCAGAAGCTCCAAAAAGAGGAAAAAATTGCTTCCAAGGTCATTTTCAGTGAAAAACTAAAAATTGCAAAAGTGCACGAAGACAATGAAATTGAATATTGAAACTTTGCCAAAATACTACCTATCAAAAATACTACATCTGGTACAAATTTAGTCAAAATTGGTGATGGTCGATTTTGGGCGAATTTTTGTTTCCATGTACTCCCCCACATGGTGTTTTCGCACTTTTTAGACAATAACTCATTTTGTGCTTGAGGTAGGCAAATTCAAATATATTTTTTTCCAGTGTAACTTTTCACGCTGGTTTTGAATCTGTTATTATTTTTCTTTAAATAATGTAAACATTTTCACGACGACCGATTTTTAGTGATTTTTTTTTCACAATCGAATGAAAAATCGAAATTTTCAGCTGAAAGGAAACGAGTTAGATTTTTTGTCTCAACACAAAAAATGCTTAAAATAGTAAGAGTAATTCATTCCATGTTGAATCAAGTCATTTTCTTCATTTTCATTTTTTGACCACAGTTGGTTTCGAATAGAACGCCTTTAAGACACCCCTAATTTTTTCTGACACTATGTAATTATAGTGTGAATAGGTCCAAAGTATCGAAAAAACCAGGTTTGGTTTTTTAATGACCGGAAAATTTTTGAGAAATTTCAAAAAAAGTGAAAAAAAATTCAAAAAAGTGAAATTTTCTCTACCTCAGGGTTACTGTAGAAAGTTGGTCCCAACACAAAAAATGGTCACAATAGTACCAGAAACGTAAATCTGAAACGTTTGAATCGATATCATTATTTTTAACGAAAATTATTTTTTGAGGTTACGGTAGTTTTTTGTGGCCAGGAGGGGACGTGGCCTATGGGTACTATGGTTAAAAGTCTTAGAGTAGCTTCTGTACCCACCACATATAATATTAGACTCCTAGGACCATTTTGAATTTTTCCATTGCCATGGTGTTTTCGAGTTTCTCAGAGATTGTGTCTTAAACTGTCGGCCCTCTCTCACAGCGTCGTCTCCATGGAGACCCACCAGAAAAACCTGCTTAAACTTGTCAACGAATTGATTGGTTAGAATTAGCATTATAAATCCCACAATATCGTATACGTATTTTAGCTATCACGCACGACATTCAAAAGATCATCACATCCAATCTCGCGCAGACTTACCACCTCACCAAGGTTGTGGGCAAGCTGACCGATGTGTTGACCACTGGAGGAAACCAAACACTGGCCTGTCTTAGCCTCGGAGACCTCATCGAGGTTCACGGACTTGTGATGGGAGTGGACAACAAGATCAAGTACGCCCGTGTCGCCATGTTTTGGACCTCTAGTGGACCACTTCGCAAGACCGTCTCAGCCCTCTTCGAATTGGAAGACAGCGAATTCATCCGCACCTTCCTTGAGGAGAACAAGACCTTCCCTGCCCGTGGATTGATTCAAGACATTGTTGCGAGACTGTGGGAACAGGCCGCGAATGGTTGGGAGACTTCCGATGTTGACCGCTTTGCTCATACTATCGAACTTAAATCAAGCGATGATACCGCGATTACCTCGACCTGCAGCAGGCTCTCTGCCCTCACAAGCACAGCTACCCATGACGTGGACACTATGCACCTCTCCCGTCATCTCGTGCAGGACTTCTCACAGAGAATCCAGATGAAGATGACAGAGGGACCACTCGAGGACATCCGCTCTATCCAAGTGCCAGCCATCGGCGAATACGTTTAAGCTAAATACCTCACCACTTGTTGAACACATTGTCTATCTTATAAAGATAACCCTTGTTGATGATGTACTCTTATGTCCTTTACGACCATTGGTTCTTATCCACCATTACCTATCTCTTTTCTGTATACCCCGACAAGATCTTAATGACTTTGTTGCAGGGGTCAAGTGAAGTAATGGCTGTGAAGACTCCACCAAGAGACCGCTCTCACTCACCTCATTCGGAAAGACACGTCTCGGACCACTCTGATAAAGAGAATGAGGAGCCAGAGGGAGAGCCACAACAAGTCAAGCAGTCCAAGAAGGACAAGTCCAAGGCCAAGACAAGACCTCATGAGTCGGGTGACCACTCCTCAGGAAATTCGAAGAAAAATTCGAAGGACCAGGAGGAGTTTTCCCTGCCCAGCCAAGGACCTCTGATCCCACCGACACTTTTAGAAGTTCAACAAGAAGTGCTTGCACTCGAGGACCAAGTGGCTCCATACAGTGAGTTTTCGAATAGAAAGTTCCCGATTTTAAGTGAATACGTTTCTAGAGTGCTATGAGCTTGAAGACGGACTCAACACCGTCGTCACCGTCGTGCAACAGTTGGCTACCGTTTAGTCAGACCAAGCTAACACTTGGCAAGACGAGATCGGCAAGCTGACCGCTGCGCTGACCACAGCTCAAGAGCAGAACGCCACACTCATTGAAGCGATTCACAAGAAAACCGGGTCAGGCGTCAAGATCGTTGAGTGCATTGAATCAAAGCCAATTCTCAATGCCGGAATGACCACTCTTGAGGTCAATATGGCTGAGATCAAGCAGACTCAAAACACCATCATATCTTCGATCAACGTCATGCAGGGTTCCATCGGAAAACTCGAGCAGAAAACCCCATCCAAGAGCAAGACCATCCTCGCTCACGCGGATCAGTTCGCGTCTAGGGCTGACGGATTGGTTTTGACCTCTGTAAGTCTCACTCGACATACAGTGGCGAACGTTAGTGAGTGTCACTCTATACTTTTGTTCATAACTTTGCTCAAACTTGTCCAATCATTAAAAACTTTTTTGTTAAATGTAGCTGTGTTTCCAGCAAAACGTTGTATAAGTTTTTTGAAATTCAATCAATTATTCTTTCTTCTGAATCTTCACAGACGTGACGATGACTCCAGATGAAAAAAAATAATTTTCCGTCAGAATTTTTTTAGAGATTGGCTTTGTGATGAAAAATGTTTGGTGTAGATCAAATATATACAGAAAAAAGTTTGGAGCGGTTTGGAACACTTGCTCTTGAGATATGCTCACTGGAGCAGAAAAGGTATGGTTCTGGAGTTTGGCTATAACTCGGCTCAAAATGATCCAAAATTGTTTAAATTATGAGAAAATGTGTGTCTTTAATTGTTCTACAATAAACATACAAAACTTTTTGTTTTGGAAACAAAAAATTTTTTCCTAACACATAGCTCGTCTTCGGATCACAAAAATTAAAAAATTATATAAATTTTTTGTTTCCAAAACAAAAAGGTTTGTATGTTTATTGTAGAACAATTAAAGACACATATTTTCTCGAAATATAAACAATTTTGGATCATTTTGAGCCGAGTTATAGCCAAACTCCAGAACCATACCTTTTCTGCTCCAGTGAGCATATCTCAAGAGCAAGTGTTCCAAACCGCTCCAAACTTTTTTCTGTATATATTTGATCTACACCAAACATTTTTCATCACAAAGCCAATCTCTAAAAAAATTCTGACGGAAAATTATTTTTTTCATCTGGAGTCATCGTCACGTCTGTGAAGATTCAGAAGGCAGAATAATTGATTGAATTTCAAAAAACTTATACAACGTTTTGCTGGAAACACAGCTACATTTAACAAAAAAGTTTTCAATGATTGGACAAGTTTGAGCAAAGTTATGAACAAAAGTATAGAGTGACACTCACTAACGTTCGCCACTGTATTAGGAAACAACTCATACTGGGTTTTACATCATTGCAACCTTTGCAAGAGATCGAACCACTCGACCGCACAGTGCAGACAATACGCCACTCCAGCAGAGCGCTTTCAAAAAACCCTGGAGCTCAAGATCTGTCTCGCTTGCCTAGAGCTGGTCGACGGCAACTCACAGGAGCAACACAACTGCTCCTCCGCTGATCTCCGCTGCAACCGCTGGATAAGCTCTGGTGTTTCGGACACTCTCACCAACCATGCTCAAATCTTCTGCCTCAGAGCAGACAATGAGACCAACAAAAAGGTTAGAAATGTATAGGGACGTAAACGTCGCGCGGTCGACAACCGTCCACCACGTCAGTGAAGCCGAAGACCACTCAGTCAGAAGCTTCAGACCACCACACCCTACTCATTGTTACCTTGTTCAACCCCTGTTAACCTTTACTCATTTTTTGTAACTCCCCACCACTCAAGCTCATCCCCGTACCCAACTCGAGTAAAGACTGTTAAGAGTGCACGTCACTCAATATCCCTTGCATTATATTTGCTTCTTAAAGAGTCATATGCTCTTCTTACTTTTTTCACCCTCTTACTCTTGTTAGGACTCTGATGGGAGGTGCACGTATGTCGTTGCCTCTGTGTCTCTCGGCACAAAATCTATCTGTCTCTTTCCAAAAATACCTCTACAAGACAACTCTATCAGAGTTAGTCTTCTCATACATCTACAAGACATCTTCACTGAATTTGTCCGCTTCTCTACAAGACAGCTCCACCGGAGCCAGTCAGCTAATCACCTGTTCACTTGGATCTGTGCCGCTTTTGGACCACTGCGCCATTAGCCACACCGTGAATAGAAGCAGTTCATCCGTCCTCGCACTACCGACATGAGCCTGACTAGAACCCGAACCAATGCTGCCACGTGCTGCATAAGTTTGAGCGATTCGATAAGGCTCGAGTAAGTCATTGATCGGAGAACTGATGTTGGAACAAGTTCGTTAGGTGCAATGTGTAGATGTGTGTGGATCCGGAATCAGACCGCTTACGTCCAACAACCAGCAGTACTATCGTCTAAAGATCCCGACGAGAGCAGAGAACTTCCATGGAGTAGGCCGCAGACAGTTATTGATTAGTCCAGCCAAGAGTCTTGGACCAAATCAGTAACATCTTCGGTTGATACGTGACACCGGCTCTCGAATCTCCATCGATCGTACCACTTTATCAGCATTCTAAGGCTAGCGTGTCAACGGGAGCTTCCCACTTTCTTGTTGCCCAGATGACGGATGACCGCTCTGATGTGACGACCTCTGGGACCTATCACAGACAGATCGCATTGGGGTGGACGTCTTGAGTCTTGGTGCGGCACGACTTCAGTCTGGGGTGGGACCAGACCAGATACAAGGCCAAGGCCAGACGCTAGCTAGAGAAGCTGAGAGAGTAGGAAAAGTCGTAATAGAGTACACTCACATGGTTAGATATCGAGAACTCCAGAGTACGTTCATTAACATCAATCCCTACAACAGAAAATGTGTAAGTCAGTTCCTGTACCTAGATACAACAGAGCCTGGTTCAGATCGAAGAACCTGTAGCCGAGTTGAAGCCAGTAGGCGCAATCGTGCTCTCACCCTGACGCTCACGCAAGGTGCTGAAGTGATGGGGACACGACATTCTATCAGGATCGAACTCTTACTCTGTAAAACCAAGCACACGATTGAAAAATAAGGAGATAGAGAAGAGACCGCTAGACATCGAGCAACCTTCCATCATAAACCTGACTGGGTTTTTTGTCGATTATTCGACCGTGCTCTCAAAAGAGAAAAGATGTCTACTGAGAAAGGCAGAAATGCTAATCTCGCTCCAGGAGGAGTTCAGGACCAAGGAGATGAGAGTCTCTCCTTGACGCCTCAGACGGACCATCCCGTCCAAGACTCTCGTACTACAAGTCCGATTGTTCCGGCCCAACCGATCGCATCCATCGGGCTAAGGATTATTGGCCCGCTAAAATCTAGCTTTTGCCGCAAGGCTAAAGCTGCCTCTGAGTTGGTGACTGAAATTACCGCTCTAACTTCTGATCTCGAGAAAACCACTGGTCCGCTTGGCGAGGAGAATCTGGCTACCCATGAGGACGCCGTACTCCGAGCAGACAAGTTGCTATACGAGATTGAAGCCCTCATGCCCGTTATTAAGCAGACTGCGGAACTTCCCGAAATCGGAGAACGTAAAGATCGCGTCCAGCTCCACGAGCACCTCCTCAAGCATTATGAGGAGAGGAACGTAGATGAATGGAGTCTGAAGCTCACACATGCTCTCGGAGACCTGAAGTTTATGCTCCGCGCTGGTGGACACGAGACCACTGAATACGTTCCTAGCCCGAACGAAGTCCGTGAAGCTCATAGAACACCTTACAAGGTAATTGAGAACCAGGAGGTGGAGCCGCAATTCCAGCAGGCCGCTTACCCGATCTCGTCCGACAGCTTACGAGCATCGGACCTCTCGGAATGTTGTATGATGAAACCCAAGTGGAACGTACAGTCGCCACTTGCGTCAACAAACATAACGCAGAGCTACGAGCCGCACTCAAACGTGTTAGGAACGAAAAAGCTGAAGAAGCGCGTCAGTTCACATAACAAACGCGTCAAATGACAGAACAACTAGCCCTATTGAACCAAAAGGTCTTCCCTGGCAACCCGCTCAACAATGAGTTGAGTAGGGTTGACAAGAGAACTCCGCAACAGCAGCAGGTCGCAAGAGGAACTCAACCGATTTCACTTGTTCATGATCATAATCTCCCATACGTGAGAGATATGACGACCACTGCTATTGCCGAGAAAATACCTGTTCAATCTGAGCGGGAAGTTCCATAACGTCGTTCACGCCACTGACCACTCCAGCAAGCTATCAACTACCGCTATCACACCCAATCAGTTTAGTGAGCTCATGCAAGCCATCTCCAGATTAGAGAGACAGGCACAAAAGCAGACCGCTCCAGCTGGGGAAGAAGAGTGTGATAACGAAGAGGACATAAAATCCTACCCATCTACCAGAACCTCATCTAGAGCCCAGCGCAAGCCGCTGCGAAAGCCAAAGAGATCCACTAGATCTGAGGAGGCTGATCTGGAATCTAGCAAACCGAGTGACGACGAGGAATCTCGTTACGTTTCCAGTGGCAGTGAAAACGACCACGACGATTATTGTCGCCATGCGCGCCACTATCATAAGTCCGCTAGATATCCGGAAAAGCTTTCAGACCTACCGAAGCTTGAAACCGTGCTCTTTCTACTTCCAACATTTGATGGAACTGGTGATTGGGAAGAATTTCATGATACCTTCTATGCCGAAATCATGACCAGAAATGACCTCGGGACCGCCCAAAAACACAAAATCTTGCAAGACCACATCATTGGTTCTGCTAATTCTTGTGTCGCGGTATCCAAGGATCATACGGCGGCAATTGAAGCTACCTTCGAGAACCTGGAAAGAGTTTATAGTCAAAAATTGACTAAAAACAAGCTTCTACAAAAGCTCAATAAGCTTCCATTCCACCAAACGGGCCCAGAAAAAATGCGACTAGATTTGGCGTCTATTGCCAATCTCCGCATGTTGCTCCGAGAAAAAGGAGTAGCAGCTAACGACGACAGAGTCACAATGGCCGTAGCCAGCAAACTTCCCCAATACCTCAAGAAGGGTGCGTTGAAGCTCTTGCATCTGAAACGCGAATTGGTCACTATTGATGACATCATTGTTAAAGTATCTGGCGATATCCGCTACATGGAATTGAAGCATTAGCTCAATGAGCTTAAGACCTCTAACTCTACCAATGAAATCCCGCTAACCGCTTCAACTAACTATGCCAAGGCCGATGGTAACCACGGTAGCAAACAAAGTAAACCAGCATATGATGCTAGCAGTGTAAAAAGCAAGTTCTTTGATCACGTGACTAAGACCATTCTCCCAGGACACTACGCTCCAGGACGAGAAGTCAACATCAGATCGATGCCAATCACTTTTCCATTCGAGAACAAAGAACCTCTGACCTGCGCTGCTTGCTCGAAATCGGGTCACAGTGCCCTTCGATGCAAAGACAGCAGTGTAGAATTCAGAAAAAATGTCGAACAGAAAAAATTGTGCCCGCTCTGTCTGTCACCAGATCATCCGATCGCTAACTGCACGCCCAACAGATTATGCATCTATTGCGGCGGAATGCATCATACTGGAGGATGTCCACAAAAGGAATTCTACAGAGACTTGGCCAATTACACAAAAGAGGCAAAGCCACGACAGACTCTTTTTCGGGAGCGTAGCAAGACCACTCAGTCAAAGTAACCCACGCAGCATCAAAGCAGGTACAGCTGTCAAATCTGTACTAAACGTAGACTTGCCAACTACACCTACTGCTGTCGATACTAACTGTGTTTCTTCTCTCAACCAAAAGTTCTCTAATTGTCTGACTATCTCTGATAAGGATACCACTTCGGATCCAAACTTTGTTTCAACTAACCCCTTTACCATTTCTGCTCATACCGGCACCGCTGGAGAAATGTCCACAAATTCTCTCGAATTGTACACCAACTATGTGTCATGTTCAGTACCTCATGAAGTCAGTTTCACTCGCCACAGCGATGATCCTAACTCACGATTGTCGTTCATCTTGTATGGTATTCTAAATACCTTAGTAGGTCTAAAACTCGGAAGTTAGTTATTCTTAGATTCACCCGGATGTACTTTCATCTTTCTGAGACTTTGACCAGATGATTCACAAATCATATGATTTCTAAGAGAAGGAAACATGTTTGTTTCTGCCCAGGACAATTAGGCTCCTAGGATTTACAGAAATTGGATTTGTCTAAAAAGCCTCTCAATTCTTATCAGTCTCTAACCCTTACATTCCAGACCGTCTCACCGCATCGACCGGTCAGCCTGATCAGCCCCAGCCCCAGAAAGCTGCAGCTCGGTATCGGAATGTGGTCCGGATCAGTATAAATAATTCCCGCTCCCCTCTCACCAGGGGGGTCTTCCCGTTTCCTTACACTTCTGTTCCCCAGTCTTTCACTTGTCAGGTTTTAACCCCGACTTCCTCCATGTTCTGTTAACCTAGGATTACTTAATAAACCACTTATCCTTGAAGGCTCTTATTCGTAGCAGCGAGTGAGCTGCCTCTTGGCAGCTATTAGGCGACCCACCGACGTACAGTACCGGCCAAAAGGTTGTCCACTTTGTGGTTTTCGAGCATAACTTCCTTTAAAATAGGGCTAAATCGTCAAACTTTTCTGTAAAATGTAGCAAATCATCCGAGAAAAATGATTTGAAAATTTTTCCGCATTGAAAAAAATTAGAGAAAATTTTAACGAAAAAATTAACTTTTTGGAAAATTTTTAATTTTTGGATGATTTTTTCAAAAATCTGGAAAAAATTGAAAACGATCACTAATGTGAAAAATAACATTTTGAGCATAATGAAAGAGTGTTTGGCCAGTTATTAAGCAAATAAGACCTTTTTAAAATGCAATTTTATGTATGCTATGGTTGTTCAAAGTGTCAACTAGAGATTTCCGGATTTTGGGCTTGTTCTACCATCGTTCGACAATTTCAAACTGTCAATATTTAACTGTTTTTATGTTTTTATCATTTTTAAGCTGTTCTCCTACAAAATCTAACCATTTTCCACTCGAAAAAGTGTTTCTGCAAGATCCAAACACTGACTTTATAGGTTGTGAGACAAGCTAATACTAGGGTCAGGTTCACTTCTAGCCATTCTGGTACAGTCGGTCGAGGGAATTCGGTATTTTTCCTTATTGATATCAATACTACAGTTTAGTAGCATCCCGGAAAACATGATTCCAATCTGCGGAATGATAGTTCCTGGCTCTAGTGATTTGTTATCTTTTGGAGTCCAAGTTCTAACATTCCTGTGTTGGGTCAGATTGGCAATTTGTTTTCAAAAGTGATGGAATCTTATGTTAATTGTCTTTGAACAATCACAACAACTCCATTTTACAAATGGACCGTGAAAACTGATATATGGAGCCCTCGGGAACAGGAACAGAAACAGTAGTGTGTTTGATCATTTTTTGATTTGATAAAATTTATTTCGAACTGTTTTTTTGTGTTTCCATGGGCGTTATGCAAAGGGAAATCATGTTTTCCGGGATGCTACTAAACTGTAGTGTTGATATCTATAAGAAAAAATACCGAATTCCCTCAACCGACTGTACCAGAATGGCTAGAAGTAAACCTGACCATAGTTTTAGCTTGTCTCACAACCTATAAAGTCAGTGTTTGGATCTTGCAGAAACACTTTTTCGAGTGGAAAATGATCAGATTTTGTAGGAGAACAGCTGAAAAATGATAAAAACATGAAAACAGTTAAATATTGACAATTTGAAATTGTCGAACGATGGTAGAACAAGCCCAAAATCCGGAAATCTCTAGTTGACACTTTGAACAACCATAGCATACATAAAATTGTATTTTAATAAGGTTTTATTTGCTTAATAATTGGCCAAACACTCTTTCATTATGCTCAAAATGTTATTTTTCACATTAGTGATTGTTTTCAATTTTTTCCAGATTTTTGAAAAAATCATCCAAAAATCCAAAATTTTCCAAAAAGTGAATTTTTTCGTTAAAATTTTTTCTTATTTTTTCCAAGGCGGAATAACTTCCAAATCATTTTTCTCGGATGATTTGCTACATTTTACAGAAAAGTTTGACAATTTAGCCCTATTTTGAAGGAAGTCATGCTCGAAAACCACAAAGTGGACAACCTTTTGGCCGGTACTGTAAGTGTTACATTACTTAGTCCTAGGTTATAGGTTATGTAAGAGTCAATGCATCTGTTAGGTAAGAAAGTTGTTTGAGTTGAGCCAGGGAGAGACTATGGACCTCTGCCCCCTGAGATGAGTTTATTGCGCACGAGTCGAGTTTTTGAGAGGTATTTGGGTTCTCTATTCGGGCCACCAACCGTCGACGGTAGTTCTAAGTTAGGAATCAAGATTCAGGGCCCAAAGGGTCTAGGTTTTGAGCTTAGTTAGTGATTTTTGAGGATTTGTGAGCTCCCTTCAGATGCATTGGATTAAATTCCTTTGAGAGCTAGTTTTTGTTGAGAAGTTATCGTGCACGTTGAGAATTCGAGTCTTTTGAGTTACAAATTCGTATTTTGAGTTTTGAGTTAAGTTTGCGCATTTTGAGTTTTGAGTTTCGAGTTTTGAGTGTAGTCCAGTCGTGAAAGTACAGTGTAAGGAAACATTTTGGTTGACCAGTAGAATTTTTGTGCAAACATTCTATAGCATGAGTAAGCCACCCCGTCCCCGACCTCCACCACAACCCTTTTCTTCTTCTATTTTTTTCTCCTATTTTTTGTGGCGAATGGATTTTTTTCCCTCTTCTTCGTATCTTCTTTTGCACAACCGTCCCCTCTTTCGTTTTTCAAAAAAAATCGTTCTTCTTGTTCCCCGCATCACTTTTATCTTTCATTTCCATTCGATTTTTCCCCCGTTTCGTTTTTTTTTTTCGTTTCGTTCCTCTTTCACAGCATGTCTATCTCGATTTTGTTAATACTGTCAAGGCTGTCTGGAAACTGTAGAAAATTCTAAATTCCATCTGCATGCCAGTTCTTTAGTTTGGGCCGCGTACGTGATCCATCTGATGACTCGGTGATGTATTTTATATACCCCACTTTCAGCTGGTTCAGCACTTTGACAGTATTACCAGATGTCCAACAGTCTTTCGACAGAAGAAGCAGAGGTTTCTTCAACCAGTTCAAGTATCCACCGTCACGTTTTGGGGCGCTGAAGATGTGGTTGTCCATGCACCGCATAGCCCAGAACCGAACAGTTTATATTTCCAACCCACAACCTTTTTTTGAGTAACTTCTCATTTCTGAATATCTCTGGGTCTCCCAGAACCAACCTTGACCATTTAGATTACTGACCTAGATATCCACCTTCAGACCGTCAAGTGGAGCCATCTCGAGCGCTACACAATTTGGCAAACTGGTTACCTCTAACCAATAAGCATTCCCCCTCCACTTTTCTAACTCGTACCTGTTACGGACAAGTGTTACTCAAACCCCTCCGTTCAAATCGTTTTTGCCTACAAATATTCCCATTACAAACTACCATCGACCTAGCGTCATGAGTAATCACTATTGGGGCTACAGTAGATTGCCCTTTGGTCAGCAACTTTGTGCACATCGCAAACGATTCTTTGGTCTCTTTAAACTCCTTTCGCCCTCGTCGCAACCACCAATCCAGATTGTCATTCAATTCTATCAACAGATAAGGCACCCCTAACGTCATCCCGCCTTGGAGAAGATCGTTTTTATTTTCCGAATCTTCAGTATTGTATCAATGAGTAAGAGCCTTTGCGGGGATAAGTGATTTATTTAGATCAAAATAGATTAACAACAAGAATAGGGTAAGAACCTGGGTTAAAACCTGGCTCGGATAAAGGGGAAAGTACAGGGACAAAAGGGAAACCAAAAGACCTCCTTGAGGGAGGGGAGAGGGGATATTTATACTGCAATTGGCGGCATTCCGATGACGGGAATCGGCTCTCTGGGACTTGGGCTGATGGAGCTTGCCGGCCGGGATGGTGCGACGGTCTGGAATGTAAGAGTTAGAGTCTGTTGAGAATTAGGAGGATTTAGACAAATCCAATTTCTGTAAATCCTAAGAGCCTATCTGTCCTGGACAGAAGCCAAGATGTTTCCTTCTCTTAGAAATCATGTGATTTGTGAATCATCTGGTCAAAGTTTCAGAAAGATGAAAGTACATCCGGATGAATCTAAGAATAACTAACTTCCTAGTTTTAGACCTACTAAGGTATTTAGAATACCTTACACCTCCCACCGTAGATTGGGACCGACCCTGGTCCTCTATTAAAAGAGAAACTACTTTTGAAATAAGTTGAAACGCTAATGTGCAAACCTGCTAAACCGAGCGAGGAGTGGGCTAGATGCCTCTCCTAGTGCTCGGCTTCGAGCCGACGCAGGACGTCCGCAGCCTTCGAGCAAGCACATCCTGGAATCTGATTCAGCACGTCTCGCCACACTCCCGACTTGACTGCACTGTAGATGTCGATCAGCAAGATGCATAACTCCTTGGTCCGCGTGATGGCGACGTTGATGCGTCGGAAGTCCTCGATGAAGTCCGATTCCATGCTCTCTGGTCCGTCCTCCTTCTTCTGTGCCTCTCGGACTTTCGAGCTGAACGACGACGTCCTTGTGGTGAGGATGATGTTGACGTCGTACTCCTGTCCTTGAGATGCATCAATCGTTCCAACGAAAGCTGGCAAGCGACCAATCTCCTTTGCCAAGTGACCTGTTTGGGCTTTGTAGAAGGAAAGCGCTCCAATCTTTGGTACATCCCTTTGTCTTGCTAATCTTCGGATGAGAGCCAGGGCGACTTCGGCTTCCTCTGGGTTCAGTAGAGACTTTCCTGATGACTTCTGACGTGAGAAGTTTCCTGTGTCCACAATTTGGATCGGATATTGTGACGGGAATCCCAAAAAGGCGGCGAAGTCATTCCTGGCTCTGGGCGGCTTAAACGCACGAAGACGGCCTCCGTAGAAGAGATCTGACACCAGCATCGTGATTTCATAGGGACAGCGTCTGACCAATTCGATATCAATCGGTCGGACCTTGCTGGACGCTGCTCCAAGCAGGTCTCCGACAGCAAATTGACGCAGATCATCCGGTAGATCGACATCAGCGAACGGGCGAAGTTGTTTGACATCTCCAATCAGAGCAAATCTGGCGGTGGGGCATTGGACTCCGAGTGCGATGAGTGCATAGGTGGGGACTTGAGATGCCTCATCTATCTGCACGGTGTTGACGCATTCAGCATAGAAACTCAGCATTCCTCGATTGAGCGACTCCGTGATGGATGCCACGGTGCCGAACACAACTCTGGGACGGAAGATGCGCATAAAGGCATCCTCTATCTCCATTGTTGGTTTGTGTTGCTTTCGGAACGCGGTCTTCAGTGGCCAAGCTTTCAGCTCACCTTCTTCCAACTTGCCTGCATTCTTCAGATGTTGAATGACTGCATAAGTCATGTCGGAAATTGCATCGCGTGAAATAGTAGCGTCTACTTCGAAGATGTAGTTTCTGAACTCGACGATCCAGAGAACCGGGAAGTCCAATGGTGTACGAAGATCGGGGTTGATGGCTTGATAATTTTGATGCGAGATCACTCTCACGGCTTGTCCTCTATCCTCAATCTTCATAAACGCTTCAACCAAGGCCGTTGCTGCAGCATTCGACATCGCGGTGGCAATGTGGATGCCGTCGACCTCGTAGTCGCGGGCGGAGACGTGTGCAGCTACGACGACCATAGAAGTTTTGCCGACTCCTGGTGGAGAGTGTCCGATGATGATTGGTTGCGTCGAGTGGGCCACCGTGTGGACATAGAGTCTCTGCGGATCGGTTAGATTGATACCACCCATCTTGAGTTCGATTGGACCGTTGGGCACCTCGTCGAAATGGAGTTGCTCTCCGCCATGAGTTGTCCGGAGGAGCAGTTTGAAGTTACTGTCGTCTGGGATCTGCCGGAGGCTTGTAGGGAAGCTGTTGATCAGATGTTGGTTCTTCTCCTTTTCCTGGAAAACCACGATTTTTGCAGACCTCATGGCGCGGGTTCTATCGACGATGAGTGTTGCGCTGGACACCGGAATGGCCGTGATGTGGAGTGTATGGTTGACCACAGTGGCGCTGTCGACGCTCATCTCGATTTTTCCGTTGCCGTCGTCTACAAAGAAATTGGTGGAACGATTCCATTTTTCTATTCTTGGTGGACCGCTGATGTTGGACAGTTGGAAAGCGATGATTGGTTTTTCTTGACCTTGAGATACTCCCTTGACGACTGAGGTATGATACCGAAGATCTTTACTTTTGTTTGCCATGGAGAGAACTCCCGAAAGTCCTATTCTAGAAGCAATAGCAAGCGTGTCAAAAGCCTGCTCTTGTACTTCGAACTTGACGAACGGGAGCGAGTCCCAGTTCATCTGCTCGTTCTCCAACTCGCTCAGGTTGCGCCAGTTGAAGAGGAACGGTTGGACCGGGCGGTCCATGGCTTGACGGCGTGTCCTCTCCAATACAGCGAGTCTTCCGTGCTTGAGGACTCCTGGTAACAACCGTCCTGGCTGGAGCTTCGGGACGAAGATGTCGGCCCGCACCTTCCTGTTGGCCTTGGGCGTGGTGGCAGTGCCGTGGAAGATCTTCTTGTTGGCCAGCACGATCGAGTTGAAGCCATCCGAAATACATTGTTCCATGGCGCCTTTGTTGAACTCCCTTGACATTCTGGCGGTCAGCAGTAGTTGTTGGGATGTGGAACAAGCTTTGGGTTTGCCAGGTCGTCTGAAAAGGAGTCGAAGAAGACGAAGTTCAGGTCTGGACGGTCGTCGCCAACAATTTCCACATGAAGTGGTGTCGCCGAAAACTTGGATCCGTCCTTCTCTTGCAATATGTATATTGCGCCTGCTTCCTTTGGCTTGGTGTCGATCCCGGCCAGATTTGCTTTGTCGGCTGACTTCCGGATTTCCTCGAGTTGTGGACGGAACCTGGCGGCTTCGATAGTATGGTTCCGGAAGGCGTTCGCGTCGGGGAGCGTCATCTGGTTTGCTATTCCCAATCCGGTTGATTTGAACTCCGGGTCGTAGAACTTCTGGAACGGATGTTCGTCGTAGTGTATCCAAGAGCTGGGCAGCACGCGTTCCTCCAGTTGAATTCCGGATTCCTCAGATTGCTTTGGTGGCGGACCGGAGGGCAGTGGGATATCCTTGATATCGATCACCATTGGTGTCGTGTCTGAAAAATACTGATTTTCCACTGTTTGGGCTGTGGGGTTTTTGGAAATAAAGGTGCTCTTAATGCTGAAATTGTTACCCGAAATTTCCATAGGAACTTCCTCCGTTGGGATGTCGGATGGTTCCTGCACCGTGGCATGTGTTGGTTCGGCGGTAGTTTCCACTGGGATGACGAAGAGTGTGTTTTCCGAGGCGGTATCCGATGGGACCAAGTCCATGGCTTCTTCCGCTGGTTTGTCTTCGACTGAGTTCGACAGCTCGGATAAGAGGTTTCTTATAGCGTCTTCATCCTCAATCGGTTCTGAGGGAACTTCTTCAGCTGGGATTCGTAGCAACTCGTCCTCCATGTGGACGTCTTCGACGGGTGGTGTCTCGTCTGGAGGAATGTCTTCAAGGGGGTTCATTGATTACTGAAAAAGTTTTTAGTTTTGTTTGCATAACGCATTGAGGTGTTTGTATGATTGTAACGATTGAGATTGGAAGGGGAAAAGAGAGAATTTTGAAACCGTGAAAGAAGAGGGTCAAATACCGCTTCATACACCGTTTTGTTTCCAAAAAAAAAAAATGAGAAAGGTGGTGGTCGGAGGAGAGAAAAAAAAGGAAGAAAATAGAGAATAGTAGTTTGAATATAGGAGTAGTAGTAGTAATATTCAGGCGGACGGGTGACTCGGACGGATGGGTGGCTTAGGGGGACGGGTGGCTCAGGCGGACGCGAAGCCCGGCAATCGGTTGGTTGGCCCATATGCGATCAGCGATTCTGTGTCCAATGGTCCGAGCCGCGCACATCATCGGATCGGTATGGTTCTGCATCTCGGTTGTATAGTGCGGACTGCAGGAACATCGCAGTCGTGGTCCGTGGGGTTGATGGCGCGTCCACGTTTGAACACTGGCGGTGTGGAATGATGCAGTTCCTTGGCCCTCGACTTCTTCGCGTCGTTGGTTGAATCCGGTCCCGGCTCTCTGTCGAACCAATATTCCGTCGATCATGGCGTACTCCAGAATTGGTCGGGTTGAACTTGGGGCGAACTCAAACGGACTTTGGTCCACAAAAGCCTTTGCGTGTGTGACTCCTTCGATCTTATAAAGCAGCACACACACTTGGAGCATCGGGGCGGAAGGCCAGATGGGGTGGCGGTGGCGGTAGAACGCCTGGTCGTCGAAGCAAACTCTTGGCATGGTTGATTGGATCTGGAAAACTTCACATTATTTGGCGTCTCGGGACTGTTCTAGAGCGCGAGCGAAAAACGAAGAGAACGGTCGATGCTCGGATGATCAGGGATAGGACACTGGATGGAAAGGAAGTTGGTGAGGTTGGGATGCAGGGAAGAAAAATGAGGTCTCAATTTTGGAATCTAAGTGGAGCTGTTCGTGTTTTCCTAAGATTGTATCTGGGTTCGGGGTTTAGTGGAGTGGAATCAGAGGTGAGAGAGTCAGAATGGATGGGTTCAGGGTTTTGTTCGGTGGTTTGGGTTTGACTTGTAGCGAACTCCGTCTGCTCAGGGAGCTTTGGAAATGCTTCAACTTTGTCAATTGGGTCAGATTCTGGTTTGCTCAACGGAACCGTGGGTTCGACTACATCTGAAATGGATACCTGACTGTCTGGTCTGGTGGCTGCAGGACCGGCCATTTCAAGAAACTTCTTAATCTGGTCGAGGTGGACTCTCTGTGGTGGTTTTGATGGGTTTGAAATGTCCTGAATAAGGGCTTCTGGCCGATTAATTTCGATTACCCTATATTGTCCTATCCATGGGAGAACTAACTTTCTCGAAAGACCTACCTTGGATTTATAGTTTCTGAACAAAACTCGGTCGCCTACCTCAATTTCTGACGGACGGGAGTTGGCATCGTACGTTTTGGAGAACTGTTCACGAGCTTTGTCGGCGTGTTCCTTCGCACTTGTCCAAGCTTCTCGAATCGTCGATGTCAACTCTTGTCGGAAGTTTTTGATGTTGTCTTGATCTTCGTCCGTGAGTTGGCTTGGCGCCGGGTCAAGGATTTGATCGATGCTGAAGATTGGATCTCTGCCGTGCATCAGGAAGAATGGTGTTTCTCCGGTGGTGTCGTGTGTAGTGGTGTTGTAGCAGAATACCAGTGCTGGCAGAATGACGTCCCAATCCGTGTGGGTCTTGTTGACATATTTGGAAGTCAGCTGGTGGAAAGTCCTGAACGAACGCTCTGTAGCTCCATTGCCTTTCGAATGGTACGGAATGGCTTTGTGATGTTGAATCTTGAGCAGTTCGCAGAATTCTCCGAAGGCGTTGGATGTGAACGTGGTTGCATTGTCCGACACAAGTTCTGTCATGGCTCCATATCGAAGAACGCATTCGGTCAACAGGGCACGGGCTACAGTGTCCGATCTGGCGTCTGGAAGTGGAACGGAGATTACGAACTTAGAGAACCAGCAGATGATGTTTAGAATGTACTTGTTGTTTCGTTCGGTAGTTCTCAGGGGTCCGGTCAGATCTAATCCTACTTTCTGGAACACTTTAGAAGTTACTACGGGAACCAATTTTTCCTTAAAAGAGGGGTTCGGGGGATTCTTAGCTTGGCATTTCGGGCAGGCCCTACTCTTCTCGAAAATCTCCTTAGACATGTCCGGCCAGAAGTACCTTCTGATGATCTTACTCTTGGTTTTCCTCCAGTTGAAGTGTCCACCGGAGAGATAACTCTCGTGAAAAGCTTCGAAGATCAGATTAGTTAGCTGCTTCGGAACAAACAGAACAAATTTCTTACAAGATGAGTGAGGTTTTGTCAAAAGGGTTCCGTTAGCGGCCATGGTACTGAGTTCAAGCCTAGACATCTGGGCATCAGAAAGAGACGATAGAGGGGACTTATTCAAAAGGACGTTGCGAAGAACCTGGATTTCCGGATCCTTCTCCTGTTTTTCAACAATGTTGAGTGGGAGGGCTGCGTGGTTCTTTCTGGGGGCGGAAATTTTTGGTTTGGGTTGGATTTTCATGCAGACCGGAAATTCAACTATATCCTTAAGCTCAATACACTTCGTTGGGTCTTCATTCTCGCGGGCTCTCGACAAACAATCGGCTACTGTATTTTTCTTACCGTCCACGTGGATTATCGAGATGTCATAGCACTGTAACTCGATGAGCCAACGAGCTAGATTGTCGTGAGTTTTGGATTTTTGTAAAAGAAAAGTTAGTGGCTTGTGGTCGGAGTGGAGAATGATTTTGGACAGGCAGACATAAGGTCTAAACTGGCGAAGAGCAAAAATAATGGCTCCCATCTCTACTTGGATGGCAGGCCATCTGGTTTCTGTGTCAGAAAGGGTCCTACTGGTGTAAGCAATCACACAATAGTCTTTTTCATCTTCGGATCGAGTTTGCATCAGCGCTGCGCCTTGTGCTACTGCACTGGCGTCACAGAAAATGTGAAATGGCTTATCATAATCGGGAAATCCTAAGATGGGTTCAGACACCAAAACGTCCCTCAGTTTCTCAAACGATTCTTGTTGTTCCATGTCCCAAGTAAATTTCTTTTCTTTTCTGGTCAAACGGGTAAGGGGTTCTGCAATATCGGAAAAATTTGGGATGAATTTCCGGAAGAATCCGGCCATTCCAACGAATCTACGGATTTCGTTCACGTTTGAGGGTACTGGGAATTCCAAAATTTTAGCAACGTTAGCCTTGTCAGGGGCATAGTTACTTTTGCTAATCTCATGACCTAAGAAAGTTATGGAAGCCTTAGCGAATTCGCATTTCTTGGGAGAAGCCTTGAGATTGAAGGTACGGAACCTGTGTAAGACTTTACGGAGTGATTCGAGATGTTGTTCAAAAGTTTTACTGAAGACCAAGATGTCGTCAATGTAAACCAGGACTTCGTCTTCTAGACCACCTAATACGGTTCTCAGAGCTCTTTGGAAGTAAGAGGCTGCTGATTTCAAGCCAAATGGGAGGTGGGTGTAGGCGTAGACCTTGTTCTCAGTGACGAAACCACATTTGTAAGAAGAAGCGGGGTCCAGACGAAGCTGGAGGTAACCGTTTGCCATGTCTAAACTAGTGAAGTAGCTAGAGCCACCTACTTTTTCTAAAATGGCGTCAATCCTAGGGAGAGGGAAATGATCGGGAATGGTTGCTTCGTTGAGTTTTCTGAAGTCCAGGCAAACTCTAAGAGATCCGTTCTTCTTTTTGACTAGCACTATAGGACTAACCCATGGTGTATTGCTTTCAGTGATTCGACCGGATCTTAAAAGAGAGTTTATGTGTTTTTCCAACTCTGCTTGGTACTTAGCTGGAACCCTGTAAGGACGTCCCTTGATTGGGATTTCCGTGTTAGTGTAGATGTGGACTGGGTCAGTTTTAGAGCTTCCTAAGTCATAGGCATTTTTGGAGAAAACGTCATGAAACTCCTCTAGTAGAGATTTCAAAATTTCTAATTCTACGTCGGTGAGTTTAGTGTGGGATAGGTCGATGGTGAATTCTGGGTCTAGTTCAATTTCTGGCTCGTTTGTAATCTGGGATCTAGTATTGTCAGGCATAATACAGAAAAGAGGGGGTTTCCCGTTCCTCATTTAAGGTGGTAGCTGTTGCTGCGGTAGAATTCGCGTAAAGTGTTTTTGGTTCGTTGGTTGGGTTGGTAATCAATAGGATTGGATTTTCGCTGGCGAAAACTGCTGGGGCAACTAACAGTTCTTGTTTTGTGAGGGTATTGGCTTGAGAAACTAGAACTAGATCTGAGGGTCGACCGCATAAAGGGGCGACACACTTAACAAAAAGCTCAGATCTAGGTGGGATTACGGTGTCCCTAGAAATGTGGATAGCGTACCTGGATGGAAAGATCGACGTGTCCGGGCGTGTTCCAAGTGGCAGCTTCTCGTCTCCGATCTCCAGGCAACCTTCGGCATAGTTCAGGTGGAACTTCGGAAGTCTTTGCAGGATGTCGTTGCCGAGGATGAATTCGTATCCTTGGGTTCCTTCTGGGGTGCACTGTCCTACGGTGAAGTGGGTAGTCTGAGAGATGGTGTTTGAGCCGATTTCGAAACGGACGGTGGCTGAGCCTGCCATTTCGACTTCATTGCCGCCTAGTCCAAGAGCATGGTCTACTGACGAAGGGTTGAGTCTAGCGACTCCGATCAGCGCACAAATTTCTTGGCTGGCTACAGTGAATCCGGCTCCGGTATCAATGAGTGCCCAGCAGGCAATGCCGTTCACTCTGATGGGAATTTGCGCGGTAAAGAATTTTGGGCCTTCAAAGCTAAGAACGTTGACTCTAGGGGACTTCAATCTTTTCATTTCCTTAGCGCAGTCTGGGATTCCAGTAGTGACCCGCGGTGTTGTTTCGGCTGAGTTGGGTCCAACAATTTCTATTTTTGTTGGGGTTGTTACTACTGAAATAGAATTGAGGGGATCAGAAGATTGATTTTGGCTGCGTTTGGTAATGAAAGATAACCATGGACTAGCGTAAAATCCTGCGACTCCTACAATGGCAACTGCTGCTATGATCAGGGTCAAGACCAAATCGGTTAGCAGGGTCCAAACGTAGAAAACTACGCTCCAAATTTTCTTAAATCTAGACCAGAATCCTACAATTTCTTCCAAGTCGGTTGAAGCTAAAGGACCTGAAGTGGGGCTACTATGAGCAGAAATTATGCGCGTGATAGCCTCTGGGGAACCTTGCAAAGCTTCCCAGACCTCATTGTAATGTGAATCTGGAATGTTTTCGGACATTGATCCAATAATGAGGTTTCGGAAAATCAAAGGATCTTCTTCGAGGGCGGATGATGTAAGAGGTGCCTTATCTCCTAATAGAATTGGGTGAAAATCTGGATTGGTGGTTGAGACGAGGGTGAAAGGGTTTAAGGAAACTAAGGAACCATTTGCGATGTACTCAAAGTTGCTGACCAAAGGACAGTCTACTGGGTGGGCTCGATTAGTTATTACTCCTGTCGCTAGGTCGATGAAGGTTGTAATGGAAATGTTGGTAGGCAGGAGAATTTGCACGGAAGGGTTTGAGTAACACTTCTCCGTGAACGGAACGAAGGAGAAAGATGAGGGTGGAATGGATGAACAAGATTGAATGGAAATGTATCCGTCACCTAAGTATTTCGCATGGATGTTGTTACGCTGGGTGAGCTTCCTGGCTGCTAAAGTTGGGTTACTAGCAATCATAGAAAGCGTGGCGGCTAGAAGGGAATTGGTAGAAGAACAGAATGACATAAAGTTTTGCCAGAACCAGTTTCCCGTTTTAGTAAGGACGGCTTCCTCCAGAGCTAAGAGTTGGGATGCTAATTGGTTAGAGGTCACAAAGTTCGTCATATTGTGTAGCGCTAAAGATGGCTCCACTTGACGTTTTGCTCTAATAGGAAGTTCAACCCCGTAGCCCTGGTCAGTGATCAAAATTTTCTTTCCGCAATCTGCGACTCTGGTTGAGTTTGAGTCGTACGAAAGGGCCATTTGTCGATCTTCGCTCAGCCAAAACCGTCCCGACTGGTAGCCTTTCATGGTGTTGAAATACACGAAACGGCACGACTGGTTCGCCTGGGGCTTCCAGATGAACACCGCGCCTTCCCGAGTATTGCAAGAACCGGTTGAAAAACGGCAGACTGTCATGGATCCAGCTGCTGAAGAGGGAGTTTCGCTACCGTACCTGGCTGTGATCCTAGTTGGCATTAGGAAGCAATTCTTAGTTTCTAGAACTTGGGTACCCAGAAAAATGGAGAATGGGGGACTAGGCCAGTCAACTACGTGAGCGTTGTTGGTTCGGGAAAAACCAGAGTGATTCTGAAGTTCGCCGTGTTCGCAGTTTTGAAAATCTCTCATTCTCACACATTCCTCAACTGATACCATTAGTTGCTTAGAAGTGGACTCTTCTACGCGAACTCCGAAGATATTGACTGAGTACCTAGTGGTTTGCTTAACTATTTTACAAAGTGTTCCCTCGGCTTCATAAATTAGTGTGTTGTCTCGGTAGATTGTGAGATGGCGGGTAGTTACTGGGTCGGAGGCAGAAAGATGTTTGGAGGCAGCGCAATCTACTGGAGATGGCAACCTAAGGTACGAAACTGGAGAGTGGGGCATGCAAACTAATGGAGAGAGAGCGGATGAGTGAGTGAAGAGGAAGAAAAGAGTGAACAAAGTCAGGAATGTACGTGTTGGGACGCAGTAACTCAGAACATTACCTCTACTGTTGCTTGAGGAAGGCATATTGGCAGAAGCTAATTCAGAGTTGCGTTTGATGAGCGCACTTACTTGATTTTGTGAGACTCGCAACTGATCTCTCAATTGCTCCACTAAACTAGGCTCTACTGGGGCGATTGCTTGAACGTACCTGTTCTCTCCCTGCTGTCTTGGCAACTGATGGTGATCCACTGGATCGTTCCGCGGGAATTGTGGCCTCTGGTTGCGGTAGTAGTTGAATCGACGTTGGTGTTGCTGCCGTGGAGGGTTTTGACGGCGTCTACAATCCGCTGCAAAGTGTCCCTCGAGTCCGCATTCGTAGCAAGTGAACGATCTCTTCTGGAACGGGCGGCTCGCATGTTGTGGACGTGGAGTCGTGGCTGGCGTTGGTGGAATAGCTGGTGCCACTGCAAGACCTTGCGGAAGAATCGTGTTGGCTTTTGCTGCCTCTGAAAGAAGTAGCTCGAACTTGATAGCAGAGTTAAGCGCATCCTGAAAAGTTTGCGGACTCTCTCCCTTCACGTGAAACTTCAAATTGAAGAGAAGGCCGTCAATAAATGCTTCTTTGGCCTTATCTTGGATGAAGTCTCTAGACTTATCCACATACGCACTCTGCGCCAACTTTCTCACGCGCGTACAGAAAGCATCTACAGACTCTTCGGAACGTTGCGCACATCTTCTTAGCTGTTGTCGCTCCATTTCGGACCTGGTTGGGTCCTGGAAGGTTGTTTTTAGATGAGCGACTACCTCTTCAAAAGTTGCAGCTCCCTTGGTGTCAATGAGCTCCTGGGCCTTATCGCGCGCAAAATCGGTTAGATACGTCAAGAAGACGGCGCGTTTATCCTCAGCGGTTAGAGGGGTTTTAGCTGCGTTTGCATGATCTTCGAATGAGCGAACAAATGTGGAAAAGTTTTCGCCTGAAGCACCAGAGAATTGGGCGACGTTACACATCAGCTTAGTTCCTAGAACGTTTAAGAAGATTCCTCTACTAGTCTTAGGTTGGGTAGCCACTGGGGTTGTGAACTCATCGTCTTGAGCTTGGTTATTCTCTCGACTTGGAGTTGGAATTTCGATTCTAGGACGTGGTGTGTCCGGCAAAACGATTTGAGGGGTTGTTGGAACTTGTGCGGGAGCGAGTGCTGGATGACTTGCTATGTCCCTTGACTTACCTTCAATGGCTGCTAGACGTACCTCGATTTGGTCAAAGCGGTCCGCGCTCAGACGAGTCAGTGCGTGCATCCTAGTGTGGATGGCGGTGAAATCTGCAGTTACGGCATCTCTGAGGTCCAAGACATTGGATGTTGCGAGTTTGGCAGCAGCCCTAAGGTTGCCCAAACAGGTTTCAGACTCAAGAACTACATTGTTCGGTTCGGGGCTATGTAGTGCGTGAACGACCACATCTTCAGCGCCCCCCGAATTGACACGGTCGGTGGGTGCATTGGTTGAAGAAGCACCTGCTCCTTCAGTCGGAGAAGTTTCGGACATCTGAAAATACTGTCAAAGTGCTGAACCGGCAGAAAGTGGGACACACCGAGTCGTCAGTTGAATCACATATGTGACCCAAACAGACGGCCTGGCATGTTAAAGGGTTTGGAATTTTTAATATTTTCATGACAGCTTTGACAGTATTAATATAATCGAGATAAAGAAGCGACGAGGGAGAGAAGAAAACGATGGGGAGGGCAACAAAAGAAATCAAAGGAAATGGGAGATAAAAGCAAAAGTCGGGGACAAGAAGAACGATTTTTTTTAAATGAACGAGGGGACGGTTGTGCAAAAAGAAGATACGAAGAAGAAAAGGGGAAAAAATCCATCAGCCACAAATCAGATGAAGAAAAATAGAAGAAGAAAAGGGATGGGGTGGAGGTCGGGGACGGGGTGGCTTACTCATGCTATAGAATGTTTGCACAAAAATTCTACTGGTCAACCTAAATGTTTCCTTACACTGTACTTTCACGACTGGACTACACTCAAAAAACTCGAAACTCGAAACTCAAAACTCAAAATGCGCAATAACTCAACTCAAAAACTCAACGTGCACGATAACTTCTCAACAAAATACTAGCTCTAAAAGGAATTTAACCCAATGCATCTGAAGGGAGCTCACAAATTCTCAAAACTCAAAAACTAACTAAGCTCAGAACCTAGACCCTTTGGGCCCTGAATCTAGACTCCTTACCTAGTTCCACGCGTGGCAACTCTCTCAAAACGAAACTCTCAAACACTCGACTCGTACGTAAAAACTCATCTCAGGGGGCAGAGGTCCATAATACCTCCCTGGCCAACTCAACTCAAACGAAATTCTTACCTAACAGATGCATTGACTCTTACCTAACCTGTTTAACCTAGAACTAAATAATATAACACTTACGTCGGTGGATCGCATAACTAACTGCCAATAGGCAGCACTCTCGCTGCTACCAGTAAGAGCCTTTGCGGGGATAAGTGATTTATTTAGATCAAAATAGATTAACAACAAGAATAGGGTAAGAACCTGGGTTAAAACCTGGCTCGGATAAAGGGGAAAGTACAGGGACAAAAGGGAAACCAAAAGACCTCCTTGAGGGAGGGGAGAGGGGATATTTATACTGCAATTGGCGGCATTCCGATGACGGGAATCGGCTCTCTGGGACTTGGGCTGATGGAGCTTGCCGGCCGGGATGGTGCGACGGTCTGGAATGTAAGAGTTAGAGTCTGTTGAGAATTAGGAGGATTTAGACAAATCCAATTTCTGTAAATCCTAAGAGCCTATCTGTCCTGGACAGAAGCCAAGATGTTTCCTTCTCTTAGAAATCATGTGATTTGTGAATCATCTGGTCAAAGTTTCAGAAAGATGAAAGTACATCCGGATGAATCTAAGAATAACTAACTTCCTAGTTTTAGACCTACTAAGGTATTTAGAATACCTTACAAATGTCTGAAAATATTCCGGCCTCGCATTACAATGAAGCCTGGGAAGCTCTACAAGGTTCCACAGAGACTATTACCCGTATAATTTCTGCCCATAGTAGTCCCACTTCAGTTATTTCTTTTTAGTTCCAACCGACTTTTAAAAAAAAGGAAGAAAAATCGTAGGATTCTGGTATAGGTTTAAGAAAATTTGGAGCACCAGTTTCTGAGTTTGGACTCTGCTAACCGATTCGGTCTTGACCCTGATCAAAGCAGTAGTTGCCATTGTAGGTGATTTTTACACTAGTTCGTGGTTATCTTTCATCATCAAAGCAGCCAAAGTCAATCTCCCGATCCCCTCATTTCTATTCCAGTCACCACAACCCAATCAAAGTAGAAATCATTAGGCATAACCAATCTGAAACTACACCTCGGGCCTCCACGGGAGTTCCAGACCGCGCTAAGGAATTGAAAAGATTTAAGTCCCTCAGGGTCACCGTTTTTAGTCTTGCAGGTCCAAAGTTCTTTACCGCACAGATCGGAGAGGAGAAGCCGCCCCTTGAAACACGTCCGAACATATCGATCTTCCTATCCAGGTACGCCATTTACATTTCAAAACCACCTATATCTGAGCTTTTTGTTAAGTGTGTCGCCCCTTTATGCGGTCGACCCTCAGATTTAGTTGTAGTTTTTCAAGCTATTACCCACCCAAAACATGAATTACTAGTAGCTCCAGCAGCCGTTACCAGCGAAAAACCCAATTTTGTTGATTACCAATCCAAACCAAAGTGTCTACTCCCAGAAAGAACCACGCAGCTCTCCCACTCAACAGTGTTGAAGAACGAGCCGGACCTAAAATCCAGAATCTTTGCAACACCCTTTTGAATAATATCCTCTGTTCTTTTCCGATGCCCGCTGTCTAGGCTTGAACTCAGTACCATGACCGCTAATGGAAACCTTTTGACAAAACCTCACTCATCTTGTAGGAAATTCGTTCTGTATGTTCCGAAGCAGCTAACTAATCTGGTCTTCGAAGCTTTTCACGAGAGTTATCTCTCCGGTGGACACGTCAACTGGAGGAAAACCAAGAGTAAGAAGATCATCAGAAGGTATTTCTGGCCAGACATGCCTAAGGATATTTTCGAGAAGAGCAGAACCTGCCCGAAATGTCAAGCTAAGAATCCTCCCAACCCCTCTTAAGGAAAAATTGGTTCCCATAGTAACTTCTAAAGTGTTCCAAAAAGTAGGATTAGATCTGACCGGACCCCTGAGAACTACCGAACGAAACAACAAGTACATTCTAAACATCATCTGTTGGTTCTCTAAGTTCGTAATCTCCGTTCCACTTCCAGGTGCCAGATCGGATACTGTAGCCCGTGCCCTGTTAACCGAATGTGTTCTTCGATATGGAGCCATGACAAAACTTATGTCGGACAATGCAACGACATTCACATCCAACGCCTTAGGAGAATTCTGCGAGCTGCACAAGATTCAACATCACAAAGCCATTCTGTACCATTAAAAAGGCAATGGAGCCACAGAGCGTTCGTTCCGGACTTTCCACAAGCTGACTTCCAAATATGTCAACAAGACTTACACGGATTGGGACGTCATCCTGCCAGCACTGGTATTCTGCTACAACACCATATAAAATAGCTGCTCGCCTATTCTGCTGAAGAATCCCTTTCCGAAGAATCCTTTGGATTTAGTAGATTAAGAAGTATCCTTTAGAATCTTCCCGAAGATCTTGATATTGGCTTGTAGAAGCCAGAAGATTGCACACCTCAAACTTGGGTAATTAAACCATTTATTTAAATATAAAAGATTTGAACAAAGTAAAGCAACAAGAAAAATGGGAAAGAAAAAGGAGGAAGGCGCGTTTGCACCTTCTCTCAACAGAAGCGGGGGACAAAGTGTTCTGTCCCCAGCAAAAGAGGGGACAAAGGTGGGCAAAAGAGGCGGAGCATCTTTGCCTCAACAAAGAAGATAAAACAAATATAAAAGTTAGAAAGATAGAATTCTTCTCTTCTGATGAATCATTGGAGAAGAAAAAAGATAAGAATGGGAAAGAGCAAAAAAGATATGAATCCATTTAGGATTTCATATACTGGAGGCGGGGCCAAGAGATGGGGAAAAAAGAACTCGAAAAAGGACTTAATCTTGGACTTTCGTCTCCACTTGGTCGCAGGTTGAGAGATGATGGTTCAGTTGGGAGCAGTAGCCACAAACTTTGGGCCTGCACCAGTGGATCCCTCTTTCTCCTAGAAGGGTGAGGCAGTTGATACACTGCTTCTTCTCTTGGAGTCGTCTTCTCCGATACTCTCCCGTTGGGAATAGTCCACATATGTCTGACTTGTGGCCTCTTGCACAGAAGGCGCATCTGATGGGTCCATGCTCCTTCTACTTCTTGTCTGAGAGGATCCGTCTAATCTTGAGTCTCTTTGCGACTTGCGACTTCACTGACGGCTCCTTTTGATGATCCTTTCCTCTCTGATCTTCATGATGGAGATTCTTTCCGCGACGATCTTCCTGATGATCTTTTCCGCGACGATCTTCCTGGCGATCCTTTCTGTGACGATCTTCCTGACGATCTTGTTCGCGATGATCTTCCCGAAGAAGATTCTTTCTTTGCTGGTCCTTTGGCTCAGTTTCGCGACGATCCTTGTTACAAGCCTTTGGTTCGGACTCGTGATCGCGACGATCCTCCTCCATTTCAATTATGATGCCAGGAGCTTTCATCGATTTCTTGATCGTGTCTTCAGACTCCACTTCGACGAGGATAGCTGGCTGTTTTAATTCAGCTTCTTGGCTGAAGGCTGGGGGCGGCTCTCGGCAAATGATGGGTCCTGTCTCGAATAGAGCTGCCTCCATCGCTCTCATTCTCCGCTCCATTTCGTTGAGCTTCTCTTGAACTTCCTGATTCATTCCTGTAATTAGATCCTTATTACATTGAACAGGCAAAAGACAGAAAGCGGTGATGAGCATGCACAAGCATAGTGTTCTTCCACGAAGCAATCTGTTGAGGAAGAGAGGTACTCGGATGATTCCATAGATGATCAATTTGATGATGATCCATGTGGCTTTGAAGAGTCCTTTCAAGAATTTCCTTCCAGCTGATGAAATGCAGGAGTAGGTGAGCAGAAAGATGATTCCTGTGGCGAAGATAATTGTGATGACTGACTTCATGAATGTGAAGTAGCTGTCCATCAAATGGTTGATGTCGGGCAAGTTGATCTCGTTGAACACTGTTGTGTTTCCAGCGATGAGCCTGTGAATCGACGTCCATATTGATCCGGTGTACTTCAAAATTCCTGTTATTTCGAAGTATTCCCTCTTCTTTCCTCCACACCCAAGAGAACAGTTCCTGTGAAGCTTCGCATATTCCGATGTCAAATGGATGGTTGTTCTCGCTCCTTCTGTTGTGCATTGGACTGTGAAGGATTCCTCAGAGCATTCCACATTTGCTATGGTAGCTCTTTTCGTTGATTTGCAGAGAATCTCTGCGGTTGCTCCTGGTGAGCACGCGTAGCAGCCGACTGCTGGAGATGATTCCACGCTGCATTGCTCTTCGGTTTTTATCACTTTTGTGATCCAGTTTTCTTTGATCTTCAAGGTGATGGTTGTTGAAACTGCTCCAGAGATGAGTCCTTTGATTTTGTCCTTGTCTTCTTCGATTCTCCAATGTCCTTCTTGGATTGGTAATCGTGAAGTGGTCCTTTGGAACATTTTCTCCAGATCGTTTTGGACGCAGTTGCAGTTCATCTGGTCTTCTCCTGACTGGCAGTTGCAGTTCTCCTCCAAGAAGCAGTTTCGCAGCTTTTCGTCGCATTGAAGGCTTGATTCCTTGGAGGTCCAGAGAGCTACTTGATGATCCGATTTGATGAACCATTCGTTGATGACAGTCGAGATTGGTGTTTCGATGCTGTCTGCAGTGACCTGGATGTCTTCCAGAGTCATCGTTTGTCCTGTTGTCAGCAACAATTGCTTGGATCGTTCCTTGTTTTCGTAGGAGTTCAATCTGGTTGATTTGATCTTCAGCTTCACTGATGGGGTGAACTCTGCACATCGGAAGATCTCAAATTTCTGGTTGGACTTTGGTTCGGAGTAAATCCGATAAAAGATGCATCCTGACGAAAGGTAGAAGCATCCACAGCCAGGACCTCCGCAGCTTTCACTGCATCCTGTGACACCGACGCAGTTGTTAGCCGGATGAAGTTCTGTAATCATGGAGGTTCTGTTGATGGCATTGCACTTTTCATCTTTGCATGATCCCATCCGTGGGCATCTTTTGGTGCTCGAGACTTTGATCTCAGCATGTTGGGTGTAGGTGAGGACCTCCTTGGAACAATTCATTTGAACTGTGATCAGTTCGACACGAACATCTCTTATGACGGTTCCATTTTTCATCAGACGGATGCATCCTTCTTTTCGGCTGTCGCTCAGTTTTAGAATTTCTTCTGTAACCGTTTTGCAGTTCAATCCGTCTTCATTGCAGATTTCCTGTTGTTGGGAAATCACGTCGGCTTCTTGACATGCTTGTCCGAAAGATGATCCGAGAATCAACATGATGATGGTGAGAGGAATCAATTCTTCCCACGAGATTCGTCGAGCGTTGTTCCATCTTCGTCTGAAGATCCTGTTGACGGCTCCTCTGGTTCCTTGAATGAGTGCTTTTGCAATTCCAACGGTAGCCATCTTGATGAGTTTTCCAGCCAAGCTGATTGGTGCTCCAATCGGTACTGGGACATGGAAAAGACAGTGGAAGAACATCATGATGCAGTAGAGCATCAAACCGATTCCAAGTACTGCCCAGTAAGTGTGACACTCTGGGTTTAGCACGTTGCTCCAGCAGAATGTGCAGTCAATCGTTTCACAGAAGGGCACAGCTGGACATTGAACTTCTCTGATCTGGACCTCTTTGCCATCTGATATCTTCACAGTTGCTTGATGGTCCTGTAACTTCAGAGCTGGTGGTATCCATATCTCCGACTGAGCTGAATATTTCCAGTTGATTCTCTTGAATTTTGTGCAATAGGATTCCACGCATGCTTCGAATTCGGTGAATTGTCCGACGATGCTGAGTCCTGTTGGCGTGCATTCGATTTTCTGTCCTGTGACCATGCAGATGAGTGTTGTCATCATCAGCGCCATCATGACGGTCCTGTTGATGAGAGGGTTCCGACTTCTGAGGTTGTATCTGTGACCCGATGTCTCCTTTGGTTCCTCAACTTTTGCCTCCTCAACTCTCGGTGTTTCTGACGGTTCCTCATCTGGTTCCATATCCAGTTCCAGAGGAACAATTTGATTGATGGATCTGCGAAGAGTTCTTCCAGAATCGACGAGCAGCTCAACTTCTCGTACAACGCCGTCTCTTGCTTCGACCACTTTCTGGATTCGTCCCAGTCTCCAATAGTTCCTTGGTGTGAAGTCTCCTTCATCAATGATTACCAATTGATCAACTGTTGGAGTGGCGCTGGTTCCTTTCTTTGAATCCATTCTCTTCTTGTGTTGTTCTCGTAACTCCACAAGATACTGTCGTTGCCAACATTTCCAGACTGCTTCAGTAGTCTCCGAAGAAGCTTTCAACGCTTCCAGAGTGTCCTTCTTGGTCTGGATGGCTTGTGTTTCTCTCGATGGACGATAGTCTTCAGAGTAGTCCAACGTCAGAGGAATCGTCGTCTTCATCTCTGCTTTGATGAAGTCGCATGGTCGGATCGGAAGATCTGATTGAAAGTCCTGGTTCGACTTCGTCAGTGGACGTTCATTGATGAAGGCACTGATCTCATAGAACACAGTAGACAATTCGGAAGAAGTCATCTTCTTTTTTCCATTCGCTTTTGCCAAAGCTTGTTTGACTGACTTTATCATCCTTTCATAGAAGCCTCCTTTCCATGGCGAATATGGTGTTATGAAGGTCCATTTGATTCCTTGCAAGCCAAGGTAAGCCTTCACTTCATCGTTCAGCTCAACTGTTTCCATGGCCTCGTTGATGATCGACTCTCCAAGAACGAAGTTTGGTCCATTGTTGGAAACGACGGTCCTTGGTACTCCATAGAGAGATACAAATCTTCTCATCGCTTTGATGAATTCAGCTGTCGATGTGTTTCAAACGAGCTCGATGTGGATCAATCTTGTTGTAGAGCATGTGAAGATGATTCCAAAACATGTTGTCTCACAAGGGAAGTACCCGAAGTGTCCTCTCGCTTTTTCTTTGATATTGGTGGCAAAAAATGTCCCTCCTCCGGACTAACTCAAAACGAATAATATAAGGTGCCCATAGGCAGGTTGAGCAGAATGGCGAAACTTTTGTGATTTTTTAGAAAAAGTGGATCAAGTCTATTCAAAAAGTCATAACTTTGTACAGACAGAAGATAAAGTTTCAAACTAAACTGCATCTTATAGAGCGAGGTTGAGGCTACAAAACACTCAATTACACCTTTATTCTATCTCTGCAAAGAAGTTTACTAGGAAGGGAAATGTCAGAATGGTCTGGTCGTATGAAATCAAAAAATGTCGATTTTCGAAAAAATACCTCGGGGAGACCATGTCTATTTGACTCACCTTATGTCATAATGCACAACTAATATCTCAAATATATAGCTCACCGTTCATTTACGAGAGATTTTTGAAAAAATATGGGTTCTAAAATCAATTCCATGTACCCCCATACATGGTATTTTTAAACTCATTTTTCCATATACAAGATAAAAGCTCTGAGAATAGATTATTTGGTTGGTTTAGTTTCCTTTTGTCAGGAAATGATCAAATCGTGATCAAGAAGTCAAAACTTTCGAAAAAAAAATTTCACATGATAAAAGTGAGCATGTATAGGGGTACATGGAATTGAGTTTAAATTTTTATTTTTTCAAAAATCTCTCGTAAATGAACGGTGAGCTATATATTTGAGATAATAGTTGTGCATTATGACATAAGGTGAGTCAAATAGACATGGTCTCCCCGAGGTATTTTTTCGAAAATCGACATTTTTTGATTTCATACGACCAGACCATTCTGACATTTCCCTTCCTAGTAAACTTCTTTGCAGAGATAGAATAAAGCTGTAATTGAGTTTTTTGTAGCCTCAACCTCGCTCTACAAGATGCAGTTTAGTTTGAAACTTTATCTTTTGTCTGTACAAAGTTATGACTTTTTGAATAGACTTGATCCACTTTTTTTAAAAAATCACAAAAAGTTTCGCCATTCTGCTCAACCTGCCTATGGGCACCTTATATTATTCGTTTTGTGTTAGTCTGGAGGAGGGACATTTTTTGCCACCAATATCAAAGAAAAAGCGAGAGGACACTTCGGGTACTTCCCTTGTCAGATCCTTCCATCTGTATTGTGATGGGTCCGAAGCCGTCCACTCCTGCATGGTCAAATGGTGTCGACCTTTGGACTCGTTGGGGTGGTAGCTGAGCCATGTCTGGATACTTGAATGGGCTGTTGTTGAAGGTTTGGCACGGGACACATTTTCTCAGAATTGAACGCAGCTGTTGCATCAATTGAGGAATCCAGTACTTCTGTCTGACCGTTGTGGCGGTTTGTCCTGGGTTTGCATGGTACTTTCCGTGAGCCTTCAAGATGATTTGCTTTGCGATAAGCGACTTTGGTGGAATCAGAACTGGTTCCTTGGCTTCCTCGGATAGATCGGAATTCTTCATTCGTCCTTTGCAAACGATGATTCCTTTCTCGTTTTTGTACGGCACCAAGTTGGCATACTTTCGGAGAATTTCGTCTGAAAGTTCCTTCTGTTGGTCCTTCAACAAGATCATCTCTGCTGTTTAGATGGATCCTTCCAGATTGGATTGCCCAATCTGTCTTTCGTTGACTGAGACATCGCATTTTTGATGAATCTGACTATCCATCCGACGACATTTTTCATCTTGTCGAAGTTGTTGGTTCTGCTGCAATCAAAAATCGGCTCATCTCTTGGCTCCTTCTTGCACAGCAACATGGTTCGGATCTCTTCTTGTGGAAGTTTGAACAACTTGTCAAAGTTGTCCCAATCCTGGATCCTCTTTTTCAACATAGCGGTTCCACCAAACCAATCTGACTGATCGATGGATCCTTTGTCTGCTCCACGTGTTCCGATATCTGCTGGATTCTCTTCAGATCTGACGTGTCCAAACTTCGTAGGAACTTGTCTCTCTTCGAGTTCTGCAGCTGCTGATCGGATGGCAGTGATTCTGTTGACGACGAACGGTCCTGAGTCATTTTTTCCTGGAGGAGCCTTGATCCAATCAAGCGTGATCTTGCTGTCTGTCAAGAAGACGCATTCTGTGATCTGAATGTTTCCTTCTTGCAATCCTCTGATCGTGACAAGGGTCCTCTCCACTCCCATCTTCAGAGCTTGGCACTCCAGTTTTGGGATGGTCCATTTTTCTTTGAGAGGCTTCACTTTTGACTTGCCGAAGATCAATGACGCTCCTTTCTCGTTGACCACATAGATTGCACATGCTGTAGCATCTTGACTGGCGTCTGTGAACGTGACTATCCAGTTCTTTCCATTCTTCAAAATAATCTGACGTGGAAGTGTGACCTGATAGCCTTTTATTGACTCGATGAGCTCCATCCATGTTTGAGAATGTTCCTCATTCAGTTCAGTGTCCCATCCATACTGTCCATTCCAGAGCTGGCGTTGGAAAAGCTTCAGTTTCAGGAACAGTGGCACGAGGAGTCCGGAAGGGTCAAAATTGGATGCTACATCACTCGAGACGGTCCTTCTGGACAATTTTTCGTGGTCCTCGTAGTCGCATTTCATCCTGATTGTATCCGATGATGAATGCCACTCAATTCCAAGAACTTTCATCTCCTTGTGCTCCGCTTTGTCCTTTTCATCCATGAAGTTGTTGAGCTGCTCCGAGTTTGAGAGATATTCTCGCAGATTCATCTTCATCTCATTGAAGATTCCTTTCGTATCCCTGTAGAGGTTCTTCAACTTTTCAAAGTTCTCATCGCTGGTGAGAATCAAGTTGTCTACATAAAGATTGGCGAGAATTTCTTGAGCGAGCTCCTGATTTGGATGAGTCTTCAGATGATGGCGAATTGTCGCCGCTAGAAGGTACGGGGAGATGTTGAGTCCGAAGAGTACTCGCGTATATCGATAATATACCAAGTTCTATTTTGTGGCTGGTTTCTGAAGATCCTTTAACCAGATGATTCTGGTAACGTCTCGGTCTTCTTCATGAAGAAAGACTTGAAGAAAAGCTTTCTCCACATCAGCTACCATAGCGAAGGATCCTGATCGAAATCTGTCGAGCATGTGGACAATGTCTGGAAGAATCGTATCTCCTGTCCTGATCACATCATTCAAAGATGGTTCTCCTCTGTGATGGCTGCTTGCATCAATCACCACTCGACACTTCGTGGTATTCTTCAACGGTGTCAACACTGGCTGATGAGGGTTGTATCGAATCAACGTTCCTTCAGAATCTTCTGTGTGCTCGGTTCAAGCACCTCTCACTTTTCTCTCGCCCATTCCGCCCTATAGGAGGCTCCGCCTCCTTATCACACCGTCCCTTCCCACCGCCGGGAGACAGCCAGTCTTCTCCCGGTTCTTGCTTTGCCACATTGTTTTACTTTGTTACTTTTATCTTATATGTTTCTTTTTTCTCTCTTATTTTATTCTCAGGAATAAAGGTTTAATTACCCAAGTTTGAGGTTGCATTCAAATAAGACGGCCTGCTTGAGACAGTGTAGGATCTTGGCTTCTACTCAGGAGAATTGACCCCTTTTGAAGTACCAACCGAACCAACCAATACATTCTGATGGATCCACTTCTTCGATGAACTTTGCTTCGAGCTGGTCCTTGATGACTTTGTCGATCATTCCCAGCACTTCATTGGAAGAATGACGAACTACTGATTGTAGTCTCTTGATGGCAATTCCAAAATTGTCCTTGAGTTCAGGATGGTCCTCTTTGAATGGTATCTTCACGAAGTATCCTTCTTCTCGTTTCTCCACTGTCCTATCGAAGATCTCATCGGTTTCCTTGATGGCCAGAGACTTCTCTTCTGTCATTGGACCAGTTAATTCGTTGGCAGTCTTCATGATGGTGCCCCTTCTCTGATCATCCTCTGCTTGAATCGAGTACTCATTCTGAAGGTCCTCTTTGACTGCCATCAGCAGATGTCTTTCGAAGTCTTCCTTCGATTCTGATGGATCCTTTTTCTGATCTCTTCGTCCCATTGTGGTGAATCCAATGTGGGTTTTGATCAACTTGACCCCAGATGGTAGGGTTATCATATTTCCAATCATCAGATCACTGAGATAGTCACATCCGATGATCAACTGTGGTTCCACGACATCTTCGAACACATCTTCGTTGATGTCCATCTTCTTCTTGACAATGTGTTCCAGGTCATCTTTCGTCAGCCTGGCTTTCCAAACTCTTCCTGCCAGATTTTCTGAGACGAGCACTTTCATATCCAAAGTCCTCTTTCCTTTTTTGATCCGGATTGTTGTTTTGTCGAAGGTGATCGACATTGAATCTTGTGAACCGAACGTCCTCAAATTGAAAGTTTCGGTTCCCTCGTTTGGAAGTTTCCATTTCTCGGCGAGGTCCTTTCGGAGATATGTTTGATCGGCACCTGAGTCGAGCATCGTCGAGATTAATTCCCATTCTCCATTGGATGGGTTCTGAGCAGATGTTCTTAGGGTTGGGATGTATCCTCTTGTTGCAACTGTGGTCGCCATTGAAGACTCCTTCGATCCCTGATCGCCATCTTCTTCTCCCATGGCAGTCGCCTGCAGACGTTCCTGTTTGTTCTTCGCGGCATTCTCGCCACTTCTCTTTGTGTCTGCGTCTGTGCAGAGTGAGCGGTGATGGTCCTTTTTGCAATAATTGCATACCATCACCGCTTTACACTCTGCCTTCAATTGACCTTTACTCGTACATCTCAAGCAACGTTGAGCTTGCTTGAGATGACTCAGACGGTCCTTTACTGCTACCGTAGGGCAGCCATCGCTGTAATGGTCTTTCCCTCCACAGTAGACACACCACTATTCCTTGGAATTCTCTGATGACGATCCTTTGGTATCCTTTTGTGGTCGTTGAGAGTTCGCCTTCTTTTCCGATTGATGACGGCTCTCCTGGTTGGCCTTCAGGTTCTCATTCAGCTTTTCCTGCTTTGTGATCACCTTCTCCAGGTCCGTGATTAGAGTCGCGATGGTCCAATCCTCATCTTCTTCAGAGTCTAGCTTCTTGTCGTATAGACGTTCCTGGATTTGTCTCGAGAATTTCCTAATGATAGATTTTTGAACCATAAGGATGTCCAGTGTCTGATCATGGTCTTCCAACTGTTTGATGACCACTTGGAGCTGCTCGAGGAGCTCGCGTTGATCCTTGACAGCATCCGATTTCGCTCTCAGGCTGTCCAAGGCATCGTACAAATCGATGACGATCCTTTTCTTGTTGTTGTACTTCTTTTGAAATTCCTCCACTGCCAGTTCGTAGTTCTCATCTGCCACTCTGAACTTTCGGATGAGCTGACGTGCTTCTCCTTGCAAGTAGTTTTGCAGATGTGTCATTTTGATGACATTCGAGAGATCCGCCTTGTCGATCACTTCTTCAAAGACTGTCCAAAAGCTGGAGAAGCTTCCTTTGTCTCCCTTGAATCGTGGAATTTTCGGGAAAGCTACTCCCTGCGGTAGCTGCTTCGGAGCTTTGTCTCGAGATGAATCCTGGGCCGGAAGCTTGCTTAATAGAATGTCCTTCTGTGCCGCCATCTTGTCTCGAGCTGTGTTCGTTTGTCCCAGAAGATCAATCGCTTTGGTCATGTAGTCCTCCGCACTTGCTATTGCAGCGTCGTCCATCTCCGAGTCACCTTCTACGGCTGCTTCCAGTTTATCGGTTGCTGACTCCAAGGTTTTGACTTTTGCGTTGAACAGAGAACCATGTTCCACAGCTGCATCCAAGTCTCGCTTAGAAGCATCCTTTTACCAAGTGGTCAGTAAAGCCTCCGTCTCAGCGATTTGCTCCTTCAATGCATTGAAGGCAATTGTCACCGCTCGTTTTGACGACTTCACAGACATTTTGACGACTCCTGGAGCTTGAAAGAAAGTGTGGATGATGAATCCTGGTGAGATGAATCCTGGTTAGACTGAATCCTGCTTAGAATGCTGAATCCTGGTTAGTGGGTGCTTTGCATGCTTGTGGTTATGGCGTGCTGAAAAAAATCCAAAAGACTCACTGAATGTTCCTTCAGAGTGCCACGCGGTTTTTTAGAGCCTTGTTCGTATCGAGTGTCGATGCACCATATAAAATAGCTGCTCGCCTATTCTGCTGAAGAATCCCTTTCCGAAGAATCCTTTGGATTTAGTAGATTTAGAAGTATCCTTTAGAATCTTCCCGAAGATCTTGATATTGGCTTGTAGAAGCCAAAAGATTGCACACCTCAAACTTGGGTAATTAAACCATTTATTTAAATATAAAATATTTTATTAAAGTAAAGTAAGCAACAAGAAAAAAGGGAAAGAAAAAGGAGGAAGGCGCGTTTGCACCTTCTCTCAACAGAAGCGGGGGACAAAGTGTTCTGTCCCCAGCAAAAGAGGGGACAAAGGTGGGCAAAAGGCGGAGCCTCTTTGCCTCAACAAAGAAGATAAAACAAATATAAAAGTTAGAAAGATAGAATTCTTCTCTTCTGATGAATCATTGGAGAAGAAAAAAGATAAGAATGGGAAAGAGCAAAAAAGATATGAATCCATTTAGGATTTCATATACACCACTACTCATGACACCACTGGAGAAACACTATTCTTCCTGATGCACGGCAGAGATCCAATCTTCAGCATCAATCAAATTGTTGACCCGTCACCTAGCCAACACACGGACGAATGTGAAGACAACATCAAGAACTGCCGGCAAGAGTTGACATTGATGATTCGGGAAGCTTGGACAAATGCGAAGGAACACGCCGACAGAGTTTTCCAAAACTTACAATGCCAACTCTCGTCCATCAGAAATTGAGGTAGGCGACCGAGTTTTGTTCAAAAACTATAGATCCAAGGTAAGTCTTTCGAGAAAGTTAGCTCTTCTATGGATGGGACAATATAGGGTAATCAAAATTAATCGGTTAGAAGCCCTTATTCAGGACATTTCAAACCCATCAAAACCACCACAGAGAGTCCACCTTGGCCAGATTAAGAAGTTTCTTGAAATGGCCGGTCCTGCAGCCACTAGATCAGACAGTCAGGTATCCATTTCAGAAGTAGTCAAACCCACGGTTCCGTTGAACAAACCAGAATTCGATACAAATGACATAGTTGAAGCATTTCCAAAGCTGCCTGAGCCCACGGAGTTCGCTACAAGTCAAACCCAAAATCCCGAACAAAATCTTGAATCCATCCTTTCTGACTCTCTCACATCTGATTCTACTCCACCAAACCCCGAACCCAGATACCACCTCAGAAAAACAAGACCAGTCCCGCTTAGATTTCAAAACTGAGCTCTCATACGTTCATTCTCTTCTCTCCACGTTCCCAACAATCCTATCTCTCTTTCACCAAAAGGCGTTCTCAGAGTCACATTCTTCCTCATCTTCCGAGCATCGTTCTTTCGTTCTTCCACTATTCTTTCACCCATTTCGCTGACGTCGCTCGTAAACAGTCTCAAGACACCAAATTCGGCGCAATTTTTTTTCCAGACTTGCCGCAGTCATGCCGGTTGGACACCCATCGGGCTATCAACCACTCGGAATCTGGTTCCACAACCGCCGCTGGGTCACGGGATGTCGAATGGCTCCGATCGCCCGAATCCGCATCGAAATGAAGTATGAACGATATGGCCTCAATGCAAAGGCTTTTGTCAATAGAACCCCATTCGAAAGCACCGAGACAATCGATTCCTACGAGATGATCGACAACAGGTTGATGCCCATTGGAACCGAGGGTGACATACCCAACAGCCCCGACGAGTACGATGAAGACTACGTCGAGCCCTACACGGTCACCGTGGACACTTGGACGCGCCGCCAGTCAATCGGGCCCGCCCCTCGCCCATGCAACTGTCACCTATCCTACGAAACCAGAGACCAGCGTCATGACAATCCGTTTACGTGCATGGCCCGGATCCTTGGACAAGACATCACGGAGCGCATATGGGCCAATCGGCCAATCACCGGTATGGCCGTCTGGCAGGACTACCCGGACATCTGAATATCCCCGCAACACCTTCCATATTCGCTACTATTCTAACTACTACTATTCACTGGCTACTATTCTATTGCCATCTTCAAACCCCAATACATATTCTTTTTTTCGGAAACGAAACTGTGTATGAAGCGGTATGCGACCCTCTTCTTTCACTGTTTTCAGAATTGTCCCCATTCATTCCTAGTTCTTTCAACTTCGATCGTTATACTCAAACCAAACCACCCAACGCTTTACGCGATCAAGAACTCTTGACTGACGTCTACAGTGCTTTCACATCAGGAATATGCCGAGATGTTCTGAATCAGATCCCGGGATGTGCTCGCTCGAAAGCTGCTGACGCTCTTCGCCGTCTGGAAACCGAGCACTAGGAGAGGCATCTAGCCCACTCCTCGCTCGGTTCAGCAGGTTTGCTATATTAGCATTTCAAAATTTTTGTAGTTTCGTCTTTAACAGAGGACCAGGGTCGGTCCTAATCTAAGGTGGGAGGTGTAAGGTATTCTAAATACCTTAGTAGGTCTAAAACTGGGAAGTTAGTTATTCTTAGATTCACCCGGATGTACTTTCATCTTTCTGAGACTTTGACCAGATGATTCACAAATCATATGATTTCTAAGAAAAGGAAACATATTTGTTTCTGCCCCGGACAATTAGGCTCCTAGGATTTACAGAAATTGGATTTGTCTAAAAAGCCTCTCAATTCTTATCAGTCTCTAACCCTTACATTCCAGACCGTCTCACCGCCTCGACCGGTCAGCCCGATCAGCCCGAGCCCCAGAAAGCTGCAGATCGTCATCGGAATGTGGTCCGGATCAGTATAAATAATTCCCGCTCCCCTCTCACCAGGGGGGTCTTCCCGTTTTCTTACACTTCTGTTCCCCAGTCTTTCACTTGTCAGGTTTTAACCCCGACTTCCCCCATGTTCTGTTAACCTAGGATTACTTAATAAACCACTTATCCTTGAAGGTTCTTATTATCTGTACGACCACTGTAGACGGAAAAAGTTTACTAGCTTTAGTCGATACAGGTGCTTCACTTTCGTTGATTTCTGAGACCAGTGCACGAAAACTCGGCCTGGAAGTACTGAAAACAACACGGATGACAATTCGAGGATTTTGCTCTGAGACAATCTCTACAGCCTCAATCCATGCCCTTACAAGGGAAGTGTTTTCAGACAGGCTTTGAGAATTTCTTGAAACTTTGTTTTATGTTACTTTCGAACATGCTGATTACAGTGCTGTTGTTAGTTTCTCCCCGTATCCACTCACAAAAAAGTTATGAGCTTTATAAGTGATTTCAGTACTAATTTCTCACTTTTTGAGTGAATTTTTGAAGATGTTAATAGCAGTTTTTCGGCTTATTTTGAGTGTGAATCATAATTTTAAAAGTTTCTCTACAACCTGGCAAAGTTTTTTTTATTTTTCGAAAAAACTTTTTTTCGAAAAAATATCGCCATGGGGTACCCCCTTTGAAAATTTTACAAATTTTCGAAAATTTTCAAAAAGTGCTAAAATAGATTCTAAACGTATAAAAACAATAAAATGAGTCTTTCCACAAAATTTGGTATATATTCATCTTGAAATCCCAATCAAGCGATTTCTTCCGAAACTTCTATGAATCGTAGTCCTTCGAAAATCACCCAATAGCATTCAAATCCTGTGAAGACATAGATTTACATACTTCTTGACAGATTTATTACTTTTCCGCCCCCAATATGATCAAATCGAGGGGTTTCGACTGACATTTTGAGTAGATGAGGCTTTCCAGAAGTGTTTCAAGAAGGTTTCAGAAGTTATCTCTTGGATATTTTTCGAAATAAGCCCAAATTGAAATTTTCCCTCAAAATAAATGAAAGCATGATTGAAAATTTTCTTTCAAAGTTCATACCACATTTTGAGAGTTCTAGAGTGTTCAGAAAAAAAGACAAAAAACAAATCGGGGAGAGTGGGATCGAACCTAACCCTAGTCAGTTTAACCGCCATCCCTCTTACCCACTGCACCACACTTCCCTGTTTATCACTGCTTCACTAATTTGTATAAGAAAGGGGGAGAAATCACGCGTGAAAGAGAGGTTTTTTCAGGGGTATAATTTCAGACGCATTTTTTCAGCTTCTAGGTACATACGGGGACAAAAAAAAGTCGTCTCGTTATTCACCATGTCCGAAAGTATATGTGTACCAATTTTCAAGAAATTCTCAACGCCTGTCTGAAAACACTTCCCTTGTTAGGCTAAAAACTGGAGAAGGTGCAACACCACTTGCTTTCATGATCACAAGCGCTCCAAATACACCACATACCATCGGTCTCTCTGTCTCAAGCTGACAAGAAATACTTGCGTGACAATGGTATTGATCCATACCTGGTACGCTCTCAAAATCGGTACACTGGTCGGCCTATCGATATGATTATCGGAAACGATATCATCAGTTGGTGGAATGCCCATCCAGACCACTACCGACTCACTCTTCCCTCCGGGAGGACTCTTGAGAAGACTCCAGCAGGAATGGTCGTTCACCCGAAACCAGTACCAGCAACACTGATACTGGATGAGAACAGTAGACCCCTACCAGACATGGACGACCGTGTCAGTTACGCTAATATTATCTTGGACGGCCAAGAGCCAGAGGATCATCAGCAGCTTCTTACCCTCGAGATCCAACACTTATGGAAACCGAGAACCTAGGTATTGAAGACATCACGACCGCTGAAAACAGCAAGAAGTCTTCCGACGATTTGTTAGAGCAGTTCAATAAGACCGCTCGGTACGACAAAAACGGTGACCTCGAAGTTGCGTTCCCTTACAACGGGAACGAGACGCGGCTTGCTGATAATTACGGAGTGGCATACAAACGCTTGCAAAGCTTGATGGTGACCCTTCAAAAAGGCAATAATCAATTGCCCCAGTATGACAAGATCATTGATGACCAACTGTCCGCTGGGTACATCGAGAAGGTGACCCCTGAGATGTTGAAGACCACTGGTCCACAGTACTATATTCCACATCGAGCCGTCTTCAAGGAGGACTCCGAAACAACCAAAGTCCGAATCGTCCTTGACGCTTCCAGCCACGCCTCCGGGCAGCTGTCCCTTAATGACTGCCTCCATGCAGGAACAAACATGATTAAAAAGATTTTCGGAATCCCAGTGCGAATGCGCTTCTCTCGATACGTCATCGTAGCTGACATCGAGAAAGCCTTCCACCAGGTCAGACTCCAAGAAGAGTTCCGAAATACGACCATGTTCCTGTGGTTGAAGGACCCCTCAAATCTAGTGACCTTTTCTAACATCCAGGTCTACTGCTTCACCCGAATCCCATTCGGAGTTTCCTCTAGCCCGTTTTTGTTGGCCGCTTTCATCTACTACTGTCTGGATAGCAATCCGGATAGCCTAAACCAGATGATTAAGGACAACATCTACGTTGATCTGTCTGTTTACCACTGATGACAGGGACGAGATTCCTCAGATCATTGACCGCTCTCGCAAGATCTTTTCAGACATGAAAATGAATCTGCGTGAGTTTATCGTCAATGATCGAGAAATCATGAACTCGTTACCACCAGAAGTGAAAGCTAAAAACGACGTTATCAAGCTACTAGGATACCTCTGGGATAGTGTGAACGACACCCTCAATATCAAGATTGCTCAGATGAACATTGATCATCCGACCAAGCGTCAGGTTGCTTCCAAGTTCGCAGAGACCTTTGATCCAATTGGACTTGTGACCCCCATTTCTGTACCGCTGAAACGGCTAATCCAGAAAATGTGGGAAATGGATATTAACTGGAACGCTAAGCTTCCACCGGAAGCCCTTAGCGACTGGAGACTAATTCAAAAAGCATTTACGGATCGGGAAATCAGTTGCGCAAGACCGCTCAGAGACGACTATAGTCACACCGATTTCCACATGCTGATCTTTTCTGATGCGTCCCAGGACACCTATGGAGCCCTAGCATACGGATGCTTCATGTATCCTAATAAGAAACCAGTCATTAATTTGATCACTTCCAGAAATAAGATCAAGCCCTCTCGAAACTCGAACTGGTCGATCCCAAAAATTGAACTGATTGGCATCGAAATCGGCTCTAGTCTAGCACGCTCGATCATTGACGAGATAAGAGGTTTGAAAGTGACCACTATCCGCTCATTATCTGACAGTATGATCGCTCTCTACTGGTTACTATCCGATGAGTGCACCCGCGTCTGGGTCGCCAACCGTCGTAGAAGTATCCAGGAGAACACGGACATCTTCCGTAAGTGTGGAACCTGTACGTCCCATCACTGTCGCACTCAGGATAATTCAGCAGATATTACCACTAGAGGCATGCCTACTCATGTTCTCAAAGGTCACAAGCCATGGTTCAACGGACCGGCTATGTTACTTCAAGACCCCTCTCAATGGCCATGCAAGCTAGAAGGCACTATCACCTGCCTTACGGAATTCCGTGAACTGGCTCAGTCTGAAATTCAAAGGACGAGTTCATCAACGACCGCTGGTTTATTTGCCTCAAGGACAAATTGCGAGACTTCTTGTTTTGGATCATCATCGACTCTTCAAACACTCAAGCCCACTTTACACTCTCACTCAGTTACGGACATCAGTTTGGATACCAAATGGAAGATCGTTTGTGAAGAAGACATTAAGATCTTGTAATGGTTGCAAGTATCTCACAATTGGACCCTACAAACAACCCGACTTCGCCAAATTTCCTGATAGCCGAACAATGCCAGCCAAGCCGTGTGAAAATTGTGGAATCGATTTCGCTGGACCAATGAAAGTTTTGATTCAAGGAAAAGTTTCGAATGTCTACATACTGCTGATCACATGCATCTACACAAGATTCGTTTATACCGATGTTTTATTGGATATGACGACAAATTCTTTCCTTCATTCATTCCGCCGCTTCTGCTCAGTATTTGGAATCCCAAAAACACTTATTTCGGACAATGCTACCCAATTCAAGATGTTCAACACCGTTCTGGATTCATTGAAACAACAAACTAACCAAGGATTGCTCAACTCAACGACACTACCGGAATTCAAATTCATCCCTGCACACAGCCCTTGGGCCGGTGGCATTTACGAACGAATGATTGGTCTCATCAAGCGGTCATTAATGAGAGCTGGGACAACAAAAGTTTTGATGGAAATTCAGGATTTTATCACAACATTGGCCGAATGTACTTCAGTGGTTAACTGCAGACCGTTGACATATGTATCCTCCGAAGATGACATTGCACCGCTACGAACAATTGATTTTGTGTATCCTACCAACAGACTTCGAGGAATAATGGACGTCTCAATGCCGCCAGACACAGATGGTCAAACATGGGAACGAAAGCAACTGATGGAAAATTGGAGCCGTTCGTCGACAATCACCGAGGATTTTCAAAGAAGATGGAATCGAGAATATGTTCAAGTGCTTCAAGAAAGACATCAATTTGGTCATAATCAGAATAAGACGTCACCACATCAACCAACCAAAGGAGATGTTGTTCTTATTGAACACCCAACACTTGGACGTGCACATTGGCCTCTGTGAAGAATTTTTGAAGTAAAGCCAAGATCAGTTCTTGTCAAAAATGGTTCCACCAAACGAATCGTGGAGTACCCATTCAAATCAGTTTACCCTTTGGAGACGGAATTGAAAGACAACACAGCCACGCCAGCCGAACAAACTACACCAATCACCACATTAGCTACACCACTTCGTCGATCAACAAGGATTCAAAGGTCAACAACTCAATTGGCTATTTCACTCGCTCTTATCATGATGATTTCGACTACCGCAGCCCAAACAGATGGATCTTTCTCGACTTCTACAACACCTGCATTTTCAACAACATCAAGATCAACTATGGATTTGCTGCACATCAATTTCCGAGCATGGACAGTTCAAGAAGTTGTCAACGTTTTCTACACTGCAATTTCAGTAATCGGAACTCTCTACGTCATTCATACTTCCATTATTTCGATTCAAGTAGTATATGCTCTCAGTAGAGGATTACTGTTTCTTGTCAAAAGATTTTTCAATATTCTGAAGTGTCTGCTGTGGAAATCGATCTGTGCCAAGGGGAGAAAGGATTTAACAAAAACGTCAACAATCGCATTGCTCTTCACAATAATGGTCTTCATTGGAGCAACACACGGATGCAGCGAAATTGCTCCTATTCAAGCTACAGATGATGTCTGCATTCAATCCGAGGACAAGGAGTCATGTCAGCTGAAGACGACATCTATTTTGAACATCAGACCCAATGGATCAACTGCTTGTTTTCGAATCAGAGACGATTATCATCAATTGGAATCATTCGTTGAAGTAAAAGTATTGGCAATCGTTTCGAAGTGTATTCAAAGATCACATCATTTTTCGAGAGATTTCGACATTGAGCATAATTGGGCTCATAGATGTTGGACAAAAGGAAGCTGCTCGGACAATATTTGCGATGATTTGAAACCCACCGACGTTGACTTGGAAGAATTTTCATCAGCTGCAAAGAGAGCACCAGGATTCAGCAGATGTTTCTATACATGCGGATGGTTGACTTGTGGTTTCTGTTTGCTCGCCAACCCGTCGTGTTTACTTTCTCGGATTTATGCCGTTCCCAAGTCGTCTAGTATTTATGAGGTGATCACATGCCCTGCTTGGACAACATCATTAGACATTCAAGTCAATTTCAATGGAAATTTCACCAATTTTCGAGTTCAACATGGATTGAAGACGCTCATCCCAGACACGAACATCACTTTCACAGTCAGTGGATTCTCGACACCTCCAGCTCCAGTTCACAGTGCAACTTTTATCAAGCGATGGCCCATGGAAGCGTTGGAACAACAATTCGGCTATACGTACACTCCTGTCTCGCAGGCCGGAGCGCCGACCCGTGGAATGGTCGGAGAGTTTCAATGTGCTACTTACAAGGATGCTGTCAACTTCAATTGTGTTTTTGATGAGAGACTATGTCGATGCGCCGCCAAAGGAGTCTCAGCTGAGTGTATTTGTGGACACCAGAACGTGGAGAAGATCATGGAGGATACTTCTCTTCCTCAAACTGAAGCTGGGATCGAAATTTCGACAGAAGAGAATGATATACTCACTAAGACGACGAGCAGTTCATTAGTTGCAATCCACCTCCAATTCGAAGGTCAAACGATTCAGAGAGTTGAGAAAGATGACACATGTACCATCTCCGATATTGTCATCTCTGGATGCTACAGTTGTTCGAAGGGAGCCACGGTGAAAGTCAAATGCGAGGCCAAGTCAAATCAAAGAATCGAAGCGACGATCAACTGCGGGAGTCTTGGTATCAATTTTGTTGAGTGCCACAAAAGTGGTCATTCTACACAATTCACTGTCTTCAGTTCTCTGAAAAGGATCAATTCAAGCTGCTATTCACAATGTGGAAAAAAGAAGATCAGATTTCAACTTGATGGAACTCTTGAGGAAGAAGTGAAGTTTCATTTGGAACAAGTAAGAGAGACATTTGTTGGAGTTTCAAGGTACTGGAGCAACAGCTCTATTTGGGAGGACGTCACCAATGCAGTTCTTGGACCAATTTCAAGTTTATGGAATGGATTGATCAATTGGCTCGGAACAACCACGTTCATCATTGTCATAATCATTGGATCGTTGATGACCTTACAGATGCTGGGATGGTTTAGTCTACGTTCAACCTGCTTCTGGGCGGGAGTGTCGCGAGGGCGAAGCCGAAGATTACGGAGAGTTGAAAAGATCAGAAAGAGTAAAAACTATTAATTCATTTATTCTAATTTGTTCCCCGTTTTTCCCCTGTGGCAATTAGCAATTCTAATCATCCTCTATAAAAGGAGAGCTGGCCCATCAGTTTGATTATCTTCTTCTTCTTCTATTCAGTCAATAAATTACTGTTTTGTATTTTGTTGGTTCTTAGTTAAAGCTTATACTGTTAAGAACTCTGCTCACTATTTTTACACATAGCGTCATGTGCGGAAACTATAAAAATCAGTCTACTTTATATGATGGTGAAATTAGTTATGTGGTACCATTCAATATTTATTGAGACATTATCAAACATATGTATAGTCTTTGAATCAGCAAACTCCCGATTGTTTTTGCGGCAATGCTCCAAAAAGTTCCAGCTATCCAGAATCCATGCCTGATTGGTGGTTGGAGTGTCATCCTCCAAATCACATTCGCCAAATTAATGAAGAAGTTGTCGTTTGTATGATGCTCCATATGCCACGCTATGTTTGTGTAGAACTGCTTCTTTATCTGTCTTTGGTTGCTCCTCCGCCTCCGTCATCAACTCACTGTAGACGAGCTCAGTCGGTCAATTCAGGGGAGCCCCGAAAAACTAAAATTTACACCTACAATATAAGGGTCCCTAACTTTGAGCTAATTTTTCTCGGTTCCTGTAGAAGATATTGTAAGCTGTGTGCTGATGAACTTTTTTATCATATTATAAAAAGTTTTTTGTCGGTTTAGATTTTTTGATATCGTTCATAGAAACAGAGATAATTGAGCTCAATCTTGACTGCGTCCGCCCTTCTATTTAAATTTTTTTTTCTTTTCGAATTTCAAAAAATCAATACGTAATAGCGGAGTGTCTTTGTGTGATTGGTTACTTACGTCTTTTCCCATCAAAAAGTTTTTAATGACTCACCGAGTGATTTCTGGCTTCATCCAACATCTTCTGGCACTGTTCTACAATCGTGGAACAAAAAAAACACGGAACGAAGAAAAAAATCACGGAACGAAAAATCACGGAACGAAAAAATCACGGAACGAAATAAAATCACGGAACCAAAATTTTTGAGTTATCCTGAAATTTGTACCATCTTTATTCAAGTACTTTTCCTAAATCCAACTTTGGCATTACCTTTGCGTTGCTTAGTGTTTGAAAGTATATCTGAAAGAGGATAGATTGAGTTCTCAACATGGCGTTTCAGCCTAAGTCTATAATTGAACAATCTTTCCCAATCCAAAATTAGTCTCCCCTCTTGATGGACCAAAAATATGGAATAGTCTTGGGCCAAAGGAGTATGGTCACGGGTCTGAGTAAGTGAGAATCTTGGTACAAAACTGCTTTCCTTGGATTTCTCACTTTACGGAAAATTTGATATCATATTTGGGTTGGGTAAACATTTTTCAAATATAGGCTTAGGCTAAAACGTCATGTTTTCTTCATCTGGAACATCCAAAACTAGGGAAAAGTTCAATAACTGCTCGATGTAGCCTTGAACTAAACTCTCAGATGTTCTTAAGGTCATATGAAATCTCATAACTAACGTTTCTTAAGAACTTGATTGGACAAAGTAAAATTATTGCTAAGGTGGTATGCGGGTCACTTATTATCAAATTGAAGATCGTAGAAATTTTTGGATTAGCCAAAACTTTTGTTCTGTGATTTTTTTTCGTTCCACGATTTTTTTTTCGTTCCGTGATTTTTCGTTCCGTGATTTTTTTTCGTTCCACGATTCTGGAACAGTGCCGATATTTTTATCTATAGTTAGAAAATAAGTTGTTACCTTTTTCTTCAATGGATTTTCCAATTTCTTTGCAGACGGATCAAAGCTTCTGGAGAAAGTTGACGACCTTCTAAAGCTCCCAACGATCCTTGTGGCTGATCCTCATCAAACTTCTACTCCGAATTTTGCAGACTAGACGATGGTCCGAATTGGTTGACCAGACGATGATCCCGACGTTGATCCGGTTCCTCAAAGATTCGGATTGGAGCTTCCACTGGGCTGATGTGATAGTCATTGTCCGTAACCTGAAATTTCATCCTTGTTCATGTTTGAATCACTTTATCTCATTTACTGTCGTCATCATCGATAGGCTCTACTTTAATTCTCTTGCTGACAGACTAATGAAGAAAACAATCAAAAACATTGAAGCAGTTATTAACTATCTTTTTTCGAAAGTTTCAACTATTCAATGAGCGTGCTCTCACTTTTGATGTCTTCCAGAGACTCGAATTATAGTCAGAAAAGAAAAAATTAATCTTTCTGAATATATTTACTGATTTTTTTTTATAAAAATTCAAAAATTTAGACAAAACTATACATTTTTCTAATTCGTTCTACTTTGTTTTAAATTCTGTTAAACATTCTTTAATTTTCACCCATACTTGCAACGGGCCGGTTTTTTTAGAATTACCAAGGCCCGACCCGGCCCTGGTTTTCAGAAAAAATGTTTCCTGTCTCTTCAAAAAACCTTACCGGTCAATAGAAAAAATTCCTCTTTTGCTGTTATATTTTCCCAGGAGAGTGACACACACGGCCTGTCTACTCGTTATGTAGTGAGAACGTAGAGAGAACGTAGACACACAGAAGTTAGCCACGCCCCCCCCCCCGCCTTCTCTCTTCTTTCTTCTCATTTTAGTCATTCTTCGTCTTCTGGCGCAGTGTGTATGCGCCTCTAAATATTTTACTTTTTCTGGACATCTTATTCTTACTTCATCCGAAAATTCAGTTTAATGATTTTCAATCTCTTCAAGAGACATAGACACAACCAGTTACCAAAACAAATATTTTTCTCTTTAGCCGTCCCAGGAGAGTGACACATTCGGTCTGTCTAGTCGTTAAGTAAACATAACGTAGACAGACAAAACGTACTCACACAGAACGTTAGCCACGCACACATCGCCGTCTTTCTTCTTTCTTCCCATTTTAGTCATTCTTTTTTTTGTGGCACAGTGTGTATGTGTCTCTATACAGTGCGTTCAATAATTATAGGACCCCCTCGATTTTGAGGGTTCTGAAAAAACTAGAAATGATATGAAAAATCTGTAAATGCCATTCGATTTAGAATACAAAATATTCCCCAGGTACAAATTTTCATGTTGCTACCTCTTTTTAGACATCCGTACCAACAAAAAGACCCTCCCGCATGCGTTCAATAATTATAGGACCCCCCAGAAAAACGAAAAATCACATGTTTTTTCGGGACCAAAATTGAACATTTTTTGTTGGAAATTGTCAAAATAGTCTCGAAACAGCCTATTTTCACTGTTTACAAAGAAACTGAGTTCTCTATCCAAGTTTTGGAAAAAATTATTTACCGAGATTTTTGAACTTTTTTGGGTTTTTGGAATAAATCTTGAATAACTTGGCTCCTGGGTAAGATTTTGAGCTGAAATTGATAGGAAATATTTTTTCAGGAATCTGGATCATTTATTAATTGTTGTTCTACTATTCTGAGTCGTTGTTTGCAATTTAAGCTGAACTGAAATATCAAAAATTGGTCTAGAAAGTCGGTATGTCTGATTTTTGTCAGAAACCTTGATTTTACGCTTAAAATTTGTTTTTTCGTGCAAAATAATAATTTCGATGGCCACCATGCTACTTAGAACATCTTTCCAAAATTTTCGACCGATTTGGAACATTTTCAAGTTGGCATATTTTTCATGTTCAAAACTCGAGCTCAATTTTGAGCTGCCAGAGCTCAAAAAGGCTTGGAACACTCGCAACATGATCGTGATTATTCCTGAGATATTTCCTATCAATTTCAGCCTAAAATCTTACCCAGGAGCCTAGTTATTCAAGATTTATTCCAAAAATTGGTCCCGAAAAAACATGTGATTTTTCGTTTTTCTGGGGGGGTCCTATAATTATTGAACGCCTGCGAGAGGGTCTTTTTGTTAGTACGGATGTCTAAAAAGAGGTGGCAACATGAGAATTTGTACCAGGGGGTTATTTTGTATTTTAAATCGAATGGCATTCACAGATTTTTCATATCATTTCTAGTTTTTTCAAAACCCTCAAAATCGAGGGGGTCCTATAATTATTGAACGCACTGTATGTTAGTATTTTTCTGGATATTATTTTCACTGTTTTTTGAGCTGTGAGCAGTTAAAGGTGAGAAAAAACTTCTTCGATAGTTTTAATGTTTCGAAAACATACAAAAAATTATTATGTATAGGTAAGACATTTACCTCTTAAGAAATTTTTTTTTATCATTTCGAAGTAGTATATCGTATAAGTATGACCGTGAATTTCTTTTAGGTCTTTATATTTTTTCAAAGGGCCGTGAATTCATTTGTGGGGACATGATTTTCCTATTGAACCATTTATGAATATGTATAGAAAATTCTTAAAGCTTTGTTAAATGTTCTGTAAAAAATTGCCTAGTTCATTCTCATTGTTTTCCGATGACTTGCAACATTCATTTTCCCAAACTCCTTAACTTTCTCATTGTCTTTACACATGAAATAGTAAATTGTCCCATACGCGTAACACCTGTTCAGAAAAAAGTCCCCGTTTCGGTATTCTTTGAAAATTCCCCCTCTTGTCCCTCTGGCGCAACACAGACGGTCGGCACGTTGGGTGGCAGGACTTTGGGCTCTTTCCGGGAAGAACGGTCCCAAGACCGGACCGCCGGTCCCATCATTGGACCACCGGTCCCAAGAATTGCGACAACGGTTCCATTGCTACGATAACGGTCCCAATGTCCCGATAACGGTCCCAACCAGGCTATATCTGGAAACTCTATTCCCGAAATACAGAAAAAACGGAATGATCTTCTAAAAATCCAGTAGAAATTTTAAACTTTTTTCTTATACTTGCGAATTTCAGTACTTTTTGACAGGAATTGTTCAAAAAATGTTACGTTTTTTTGTATTGTAGGCTTAGGCCAAAACGCCTTTTTCCGGCACTGGTGTGAACAAGGCGTTTCAGCCTAAGCCTATAATTATAAACCAAATACATTCTGAAAAATTTCAGTAAAAAAATACTGGAATTCCAATAAAAAATTCAGCAAAATGTTTGTTTTTGTTGCTGAAATGTGTTTCTTATGTTAGTTGAAACAAAAATACAATTGTGTCCACTACGGTTTCCAGATTAAGCCTGACTGGGACCGTTGTCGTAAACTTGGGACCGTTGTCGCACCCTTTGGACCGTTGTCGGAACGTTGGGACCGTTCTCGGGGCATTGGGACCGTTGTCGAAACAATGGGACCGTTGTCGCAATTCGTTGGGACCGGCGGTCCGATGATGGGACCGGCGGTCCCGCTTTGGGACCGTTCTTCCCGGAAAGAGCCGGACTTTGGTAGTCTGGAGATCCACTGTTCAAAAAATCGTTAAGAAGGAGCTGAATATCCAAAGTTATCATATCAGTCGTGGACAATACCTCTCCGATGCATCCAAGGCCAGCCGACTTGAAAAATCCAAAAAACTTCTGGCCCACTTCGACCTGCGGCGGCTGTCAGATGTGATCTGGACTGACGAGAAGATTTTCACTATTGAGCCTCTTCCAAACCGTCAAAACCAGAGACAATTGTTACCAAAGGGTGAGAACAAGTCCCCTAAACGTCGTTTAGCTTCAAACCGACTTTTCCCGAAAAGTGTCATGGTTTGGGGTGGAATTACGGCGACCGGTAAAACTCCGTTGGTGTTCTTTGATAGAAATGTGAAAATCAACTCGGAGGTCTAACAAAAGACTGTTCCAATGGATAATTTGTTGCCCTGGGCCACTCAGCACTTTGCTGGACGTCCTTTTATCCTTCAGCAAGATTGGGCACCGTCGCATGTCGCAAAATCGACAATTGCTGTCTTGGACGCTCATTTCCCTGGATACCTCGGCAAGGATTTGTGGCCCGCTAGCTCCCCGGATCTCAATCCAATGGACTTCAGTGTGTGGGGACATTTGGAGAGCAAGATCTCAGGATCATCCTACAGCTCTGTGGACACTCTCAAGGACGCACTTCAGAAGGCCTGGGACGATATTGAAGTTATTACAGTTAAAAAACGTTTATCTGGAAAACGGGAGAGGTTTAGAAACGTCATATCATTATCGGCCATCCTGTATGTCAGCCATCGGTGTTTCAGAAAAAATCTGAAATTTAAAAAAAACTAAGTACAGGTTCTTACGACCACCCATGTTCAGGGTCATAACTTGAGAGCTGCTAGAGGTATCGGCCTAATTTTTGGAAAATCAGATTTGGGACAAAAAATTAACTCTAGTGGACAATTTTTGTAATGAAACCTTAAAACCACCCGAGTTATCTGGAAAAGTCTGAAAATGTGACTTTTGCAAGCGTTGAAAGTTTATACGTCCACTCCAAAGATCAGTCGATCACGACTTCCAGCGAAGACAGAGGTGTCCAATTTTGATTCTTCCTTTTTGTAACCGGAATTGAAAAAAAGAAAAATGAAATGGAAGTTGTAAAAAAGGGAATTATTGAAAAAAAGTCAAATATAGATATTCCTGAACATATCAACAAAAATTATAAAAAAAGACAAGTTTCAAAAGTGTACTGATTAGCCAGACTTTCGTCTGTTGATCCCTTTCGCCACGTAGAGGCTCAGTGCATGAAAGGAAAACTGGGTTTTCACTGGGGGAAAACACCAACACAAAACCCCTGTCTCCGAGGAGAGAGTTTTCTAATTTTCAATAGTTCTTTTTCACTGCTAAAAAGCTATTCGAGCGCTATTTATTGTTTACGTTCATTTGTTTCTATTTTCTTTGATTGAGTCTTTTGCAAAAGGGGGACGTTCAGTGAAAATGAATTCACCTAGCCATGAACCACCAAACATGGCGACCCTGATGGAAAATTTTTCCAGAAAACTCGGGTGGTTTTTAAGGTTTCATTACAAAAATTGTCCACTAGATTTAATTTTTTGTCCCAAATCTGATTTTCCAAAAATTAGGCCGATACCTCTAACAGCTCTCAAGATATGACCCTAAACATGGGTGGTCGTAAGAACCTGTATTTAGTTTTTTTTATTTTATTTCAGTTTTTTTCTGAAACACCGATGGCTGACATATATTTTTTTTGGTGCAGTCGAGAAATGAAATTCTCGATATTGAAGAAAGGAGAATGGAGATAAAATACAAGTTGTGGTCTTTTATTGTTGCAATATTTGAATAAAAAATGAAAGAAATTTGTAAAATTGAGAGATTCCTTGTATCAAAAAATTAGGAGAAAGACAATAAAAGAAATATTCAGTTGTGGGGGGAAAGCAAGTGACGGATTTGATAATACTCATAATTCAGAATGTATAATTTAACGCGAATGAAAAATGATACCGGCAAAATTGACAATGTACAAATTGGGTAAGAAAATGAAATAGATTACAGGAAACGTTTAGGAGAACCAGTTAGAAAATGAAATCTTCAAACAAACAAAAAAAACAGAGGAAAAATAGTAAAATCAGAATAAAAAGCAATTATATAGAGGATGTGCCTGCTGCAACTTTTTCTTCGATTGGATCCAATACCTTTGTTTTGTAATCATTGTATCGGTAGTGATATCGCAGAGTCTGGTACATTTTCAGCTGAAAATAAAACACTCTAGTCTTGTACTTTTTATTTTTAACTCACAAATTTCTCATTTGCCTCATCCATCATTTTGTATAAGGGCGAGCTTTTGCAGCTGGCTGTTCCACAGAGGCAATTGTTTTTCAAATGTTCCTATATATATTTGGCTCCATAATCAAATATTAACTGAAAAATGAACAAATTACTTGTTATCAATTGTATAAATTCTTACTTCTACTTCTGGGAATACGACTTCCTGAGTTACAAAAATAAGTCGGCAGTGTGCTGGGGTGAATCCTTTTTGAAAAACTCGAACCAATGAAAGATTGGGTTCACAGCTGTGGCAACAGATACGCGCCAGGTTGCCAATTCTCTTTGGGTTTATTAGCCATTATTTTCCTTGTGATATTGAGTCTCTCTTGGTTCTTGTTTACTGATATCCATGTAGTAGATTGGTGAACAGTTAAAAACCTCGTCCAAATGTTTTGCAAATATGAAAAACCCAGAAATTGGATTCTTTCCATAGAATACGTAGTTAAAGGGGAATAAACTCAGGAAAATAGAGATTATATTTCTCCGACGTCCATGCAGAAGGTCGTCAGGAGAAGTAATAGGTCAAAGAAGGATTACGTGAGGGGGAAATGACTATTACTGATAGGTGCTCGGAGGTATTTATAGGGACAGCCGAGGGGCGGAGTCGACGCCAGGTGGGCTGTCTTCACCTATTTATAGTTTTATGGTTGTAATGTAGACTTTTATGGTAATAATGCAGTGTTTATGACAGTAAAAGTGAGTTTATTGGCAATGCCTTCGAATTCTTCCCAGAAGAAATGCCCAATTTGTAATGGAGAGAAAAGAGAAAATGAGAGAAAAATGTGTTCCCGGTGCTTAAGTAAGATATTTGAAATATGAGGAGAAATTCGAAAATTGTTGAAATGCACGTTTCCATTTTTTGAATGTTTTTTCGGACATCTATGTCGAAATCTCGACATTTGAAATGCCGAAAAACGATTGAGTTCATTTTTCTGCAAGATTTGAATTACGCGTAATTCAACATTTGCTTTACGCGTAATTCAAGATTTATAATTCACTAACGCAAACGTTGCCCAGAGTGTAAGTTATTTTCAAAGGATTTGAAATAGTTTTTAATTATATTTTAGGCACATTGGGTATAATAACAAACCAAAAACGGATCCAATCACTAGCCACATATACGTTGTTCGACAATCAGACAATCGTGTCGCCTCTATTCTGATTCAGGCGAAGACGTTCAGTTTTGTAGTATGGGATATGACAGAGGAGTAATTTGAATAAATAGTGGATTATTTCCAGATCTATCTTTAAATGACCACTACTGTAATTCAACCTGCAATAATTATTTTTCCACCTGATTTTTTTTTCAATTTTTTTATGTTTTTTTGTTTCCCTTTAAATAATTCTTGACTGAATTATCAAAAAAATTAACATGGAATGACTCCCAAGTGTTACCCTCGAAAAAAATCAAGACCTATATGGTTAAATAGAGCGTAAAAAGTTATCCAAGAATCCAAATGGAATAGTTGGTAAAAAATTTTTTTTTCGAGTTATGGTCCAAAAAGTACCAAAAAATGACTATATTTTCAAAAAATCATAACTTTGTCAGTTTTTGTCCGATTGTTTAAATTCAAAAAACAGTAGATAGACAATCAATTGAACTTTTGAAAAAAAAATTTTTTGATTTTTTTCCTATTGATTGGATTATTGATTTTTTGAAAAAATCGAAAAAAATTTTAAAATCTCAAAAATCCCAAGTTAACTTTTTTTCTCATTATGACCATTAAATTCAGCACATTTGATTTACTATAGAAACATATCAATACCCCGGGGGAAATCATGTCCACACAAGTTATGCCGAAAAATGTCGATTTTTGGCACTTTTCTGCATTGCATTTGTTGTCCTCGACGGCCGGTATAGAGAGGGGCATACTTCTTTTTGTGGTTTTTACATGCGTATCGTTTACCTAAAAAGTTTAAAACACAATTCAGTAACACATGAAGACGAATATTCAAATGCCGTACCATTTCTTAAAATCAGCACTTGAAAAAAATCGAAATTTTGAATCGTCGCGGACCATAACTATAGCTGAACTTGATAAAAACAGGCAAACTCTTGATTTAACATTATCAGCAGGATAAAATCTTGTGTTTGGCCTGTACAGAATTTTAAATTAGGCCCTAGAATCAAAAATATTTACGATTTTTACAGTCGAAACCATAATTTTGGTGAATTTCAAAACGTCGCGGACCATAACTATAGTTGAACTTGATGAAAACAGGCAAACTCTTGATTTAACATTATCAGCAGGATAAAATCTTGTGTTTGGCCTGTACAGAATTTTAAATTAGGCTCCAGAATCAAAAATATTTACGACTTTTAAAGTTAAACCCCTATTTTTGGTGCATTTTGACCTTTCACAGGGCACATCTATAGTCAAACTTGATGGAAACTGCCAAACTCTTTTTTTAACATAATTAGAAGAACATAATCTTATCAACGGCTTATAGAGAATTTTGAATTAGGCCCTAGAAATAATATTATTCATTGGTGATGGACACCTTTTGTTTAAGGCTATAACTCGAGAACGAAAGAGAATTTTGAAAAATTGTTAATGCCAATCGATTCAAAATCAAAAAATACAAAAGGAAAAATAATAGTGGTTTGATCCGTATGGTGAAATTAGGTGAAATAAACGATTTTCGAAAGATATCTCATCACTTTGGGATTATCGAGTTCGACTTCATCTATTACACCCATTTTCCACCTAATTTCACCATACGGATCAAATCACTATTATTTTTCCTTTTGTATTTTTTGATTTTGAATCGATTGGCATTAACAATTTTTCAAAATTCTCTTTCGTTCTCGAGTTATAGCCTTAAACAAAAGGTGTCCATCACCAATGAATAATATTATTTCTAGGGCCTAATTCAAAATTCTCTATAAGCCGTTGATAAGATTATGTTCTTCTAATTATGTTAAAAAAAGAGTTTGGCAGTTTCCATCAAGTTTGACTATAGATGTGCCCTGTGAAAGGTCAAAATGCACCAAAAATAGGGGTTTAACTTTAAAAGTCGTAAATATTTTTGATTCTGGAGCCTAATTTAAAATTCTGTACAGGCCAAACACAAGATTTTATCCTGCTGATAATGTTAAATCAAGAGTTTGCCTGTTTTCATCAAGTTCAACTATAGTTATGGTCCGCGACGTTTTGAAATTCACCAAAATTATGGTTTCGACTGTAAAAATCGTAAATATTTTTGATTCTAGGGCCTAATTTAAAATTCTGTACAGGCCAAACACAAGATTTTATCCTGCTGATAATGTTAAATCAAGAGTTTGCCTGTTTTTATCAAGTTCAGCTATAGTTATGGTCCGCGACGATTCAAAATTTCGATTTTTTTCAAGTGCTGATTTTAAGAAATGGTACGGCATTTGAATATTCGTCTTCATGTGTTACTGAATTGTGTTTTAAACTTTTTAGGTAAACGATACGCATGTAAAAACCACAAAAAGAAGTATGCCCCTCTCTATACCGGCCGTCGAGGACAACAAATGCAATGCAGAAAAGTGCCAAAAATCGACATTTTTCGGCATAACTTGTGTGGACATGATTTCCCCCGGGGTATTGATATGTTTCTATAGTAAATCAAATGTGCTGAATTTAATGGTCATAATGAGAAAAAAAGTTAACTTGAGATTTTTGAGATTTTAAAATTTTTTTCGATTTTTTCAAAAAATCAATAATCCAATCAATAGGAAAAAAATCAAAAAAATTTTTTTTCAAAAGTTCAATTGATTGTCTATCTACTGTTTTTTGAATTTGAACAATCGGACAAAAACTGACAAAGTTATGATTTTTTGAAAATATAGTCATTTTTTGGTACTTTTTGGACCATAACTCGAAAAAAAAATTTTTACCAACTATTCCATTTGGATTCTTGGATAACTTTTTACGCTCTATTTAACCATATAGGTCTTGATTTTTTTCGAGGGTAACACTTGGGAGTCATTCCATGTAAGTTTTTCTTCATTTTCCTGTCGATCCCCTTCCTTCCCTGTTCAATTCTGAATAAGCTGAAATCTCTAAATCTTTTCTTTCATGAAAACTTTTGTGTTAACTACAAGAGGGCTGTAGAAAAACTCTGAAATCATGTCATGCTGCAATTCTTCTTTAAAATAATGCGAAATCGATTTTTATTAAGAGGATAGCCTAAAGAGGATCTCTAAATAATCAAAGGATTACACAAGACAGACAGTTTGAGAGGTATTAGGTTGGCAACTAATTCTTTGTGCACTTTTGTTTTCCTCGTTTCTCTTAACTGAGCTAGAACCATAACCTGTGCGTAACAGGATATGGTATATGAGATGATAAGGTTGTTCACAATGACCATCATTCGCCTTGCTCCCATTCCGCTTGCGAACGGGATGTCCCTTTTGATACCACTGTTTTTCGATGAAATTTCTGTATATTGTTTGGGTTTATTTCTAACCTGAAAGTATCCGATATTCATCAACGCCTAGTAGAAATTCACAAAGACAATGTCCCCATAGAATCACCATTGCAAATTGGATTGGTGAATTCAAGAACCAGGACTTTTCAATGAAAAATGAAACTTGTCCCGTGTTATCATTTCTTCAAGATCCAGACAAGCTTAGAGATCTAGTCGAACGGGACCCTTTCCAATCTACCCGTGAAATGTCAATCACTTTAGGGACAACCCATACCACTATTGAAAATTTATTGTTAAGGTTGGGAAAGACAGAAAAAATTGGACGGCGACCATCATACCGTTTTGACCAGTTTTGAGGTTCAGTGGCGAGTGGGTATGAGCATGCAACTTCTTACTTTACTCGGGAACTTTAAGCGGCTGAATTATATTATTATCTCTGATAAGAAGAGGGTCAAATGTACTAACCATCACAGAAAAGCCCAATGTCTAGACTTCGATAAACAGCCAGTAGACATCATCAAGCAGGAATTTCACCGAAAAACAGTGGGTATCAAAAGGGACATACCGTTCGCAAGCGGAATGGGAGCAGGGCGAATGATGGTTATTTTCAACAACCTTATCATCTCATATACCATATCCTGTTACGCACAGGTTATGGTTCTAGCTCAGTTAAGAGAAACGAGGAAAACAAAAATGCACAAAGAATTAGTTGCCAACCTAATACATTAATTCGAGCTCAACGTTTATTAGCTAGAAAATATACAGGAAATTATTGAGAACTTTCTGATCAATAGAAAAATTTTCGGATGGATCTTCGATTTTTCAAACATGCTGTTCCCTTCGAGAAAGCCAGAATAGAGTGAAATCATAGAGACGCAGACGAAAAACGTGACGTTAAATCTATGTATCCAAACTTGTTGTCTTCTGTAATGAGTTGAGATCCTGTTCGAGACATTTTTTTGATAAAAGTTGTTTTTGAGAGGCACTAAAACATCATGACTTCTATGTTGTTCTAAAACCTTTTTTTTGTATACTAAACCAAACCATAGTTGCATAATCTCGGGCCGACCTGTCGAGAATTTAGGCGGGCCGGCCCGGGGTTCCTACAGACGCTGATTTTTTTGAATTTTTTTTTTCAAAAATTTTGAATATTTTCAGAAATTTTTTTTTTATTTTTCAGAAAATTTAATTTTGAATATTTTCAGAAAAAAACATCATTCTTTTTACTACTTTTTACTTTTTAAAGTTTTTTCTTTAATGCAACCGTTTTTCTTTTTCGATTAAAAAATTCCAATTTTTCATTGGAAATTTTTCAACTGTGGGAGGCGGGCTGGCCGGTGTCGGGCCGAGCCGTTATTAGAGAATAAACACTCCGTTATTTTTTTTGTCAATCTCCGTTCTCCCCTAGCTTTCATTTGAATAAGATACCACGTCAATGTTACATTTTGTTGGATGTCTCCCTCTTCTCCCCATTTGGCCTCCTCCTTTTCATTTGGCTTCCTCCCCATTTGGTCTACCCAGCCAAGAACAAACAAAAAATGGTAAAATGCCAAAGAGCAGTGAAATCATGTAGACGCAGACATCGTCTCCTCTTTTGCTGTTATGTCTTCCCAGGAAAAAGACACACTCGGCCTGTCTAGTCGTTAAGTAAACATAACGTAGACACACAGAACGTTAGCCACGCCCATATCGCCCGTCTCTCTTCTTTCTTCCCATTTTAGTCATTCGTCTTTTTGTGGCACAGTGTGTATGTGTCTCTATATTTTAGTATTTTTCTGGATATTATTTCTTCTATTTTTTTGAGCTGTGAGCAGTTAAAGGTGAGAACAAACTTCTTCGACAGTTTTAATGTTTAAAAACATACCAAAAATGATTATGTATAGGTAGGAAATATACCTCTTAAGAAATTGTTTTTTTTTAATCATTTCGAAGTAGTATATCGTATAAGTATGACCGTGAATTTCTTTTAGGTCTTTATTTTTTTCAAAGGACTGCGAATTCATTTGTGGGGACATGATTTTCCTATTGAACCATTTATGAATATGTATAGAAAATTCTTAAAGCTTTGTTAAATGTTCTGTAAAAATTTGCCTAGTTCATTTTCATTGTTTTTCGATGACTTGCAACTTTCATTTTCCCAAACTCCTTGACTTTTTCAATGTCTTTACGCATGTAATATTAAGTTGTCCCAGACGCGTAACACCTGTTCAGAAAAAGTCCCCGTTTCGGTATTCTTTGACAATTCCCCCTCTTGTCCCTCTGGCGCAACACAGACGGTCGGCACGTTGGGTGGCAGGACTCTGGTAGTCTGGAGAGGGAATAGAGAAGAACAAAAGAGAGTCTTTGCTACGACTGTCGTCTTTTGGGCGCTGGTTGGTCAGATTTTCACAGATGGTGCCCAAAGAGCGCTCAAAAGCTGACAAACCTTCTGCTTGGGATCGCCTGAAATTGTTTTCCGTCCGAAACACGACAGTCGCAAAAAATCCGGAATCCGAAATACGGAATCCGGAATCCGGACATCTCTGGTGGCGTCCGTCTCGAGCTCCTCCTCTCCCAGAACAGTCCACATTTGTCTGTTCTCCCAACAGAATAATGATGGTTATAAAACGCTTTGTTTCCTAGTTCCTCCACATTGAATTTTTCAGAAAAAAAAATCTAAAACCAAACTTTAAAAAATGTTTTCAGGGTACTTTCCAGCATATCATGGCACCGATCACAATCTTGAAGAAAACAGATTATAGTTTTCCAGAAAGTTTGGTACGTTTTTCCATGTTTTCCCCTATTCAACAAGTTTTGCAGCTCGCTGATGCACCGGAATGGTTCATTGACATCATCAGCGTCCGGGTGACCAACGTTCATGCTCCTCATATTCGTTCTGAAGAAATCCCCGGAATAGATCGAATTTTTCTGGGCAAACGAGATCATGAGCGATGGTTTCATTGTGCCTACAATGTGAGCTGCAATTCGAGGCTGTGTAGAAAATTCCGAAAATGTTCGATATTTTCCAGAAAGACAAAACGCCTCTGGAAAACCTCCAAAGTCAGTTCTATGATGGTGATGATTATGGGATTTCACTTCACTGGATTGAGCACATTTTCAAATTGACTCATGAGGACTTTGAAGTTGCAAAAGCGGTTATGAAGTGGGATATCCTCTATCGAGTGCTGATCCAGCGTTTGCATGTAAGTTTGTATACCGTTTATGGGAACTCATTTTTCTATTTCAGAATACCCGGAACCAGCACAAAACCCTCAAAAAAGGAATTAATTTCAATGTTACGGTGAAAGAATTAATGCAGTTGTGAGCCAACGAAACATCCTTTTGGATATCCTGGACATCATCCCATTGAACAATCTTAAGTTCGATCTCCACTGGTTTACTACAAGAGGCGCGTTCGATTTTGTAAAAGATTTGATCTGGGAAGTTACCGCGAGTGATACGATTCTCAAGTCAGCAGCTCTTGGTTAGTCTACTTGAAATCTAGATTTTAACCATGTTCTCTTTTTTTCAGAAATCCCACTGCTCACTGGCGAAAGTAGCCACACATATCGGAAGGTGTCTGAAATCCAACGCATGCTTCTACTTCATTTTGATGGTCATATCAGAAAGCACGATTCAAACCCAGGAATTTTGATTTTGCGTTTTGAGAAGTTATGTATTCTTACTGTATTCCTAATGTTTCGTTGCCATTCAAAAAATAAATTTATCTTTATCTTCAAATGACCCTATGTTTGTTTTTTCTTGGAGACTTGGTGATTCACAACCCGTGAGGGTGGGGGTGAATAAGCTCCGCCCCCTTTTGTACAGACCCTCGTGTTCCTCTATTTGCTGAGAGATGACATAGGAGAAGTTGCAAATGCGGCATTTTTTTTACACTTTCAGAGTTTCAGATCAGTCTTATCTCCCACAAATGAGCAACCGTCGCCCATTCGCCGAGCTCAACGAATATTAGCTTCCGGACTTGGAACGTCGAATCATCATTGCTATTATTCACAATGAGGTGAGTATATTTATCTTTGAAGTCTTTGTCCGAGTTCTTTCAAATTGAAAAAAAAAACTTTTAAAAATTCCAGCTCGACCTTGCCGACTTCTTGAACGGTCTGGACCCGTTGGGAGTAGACGGAGAAGTCGAACACAATAGGGATAATGTTGACCATAGTATGGATTCGAAAGATTTGGATACAGATTCAATCGCCTCGAATGGTTTGGAGCTAGATGATGAGAAAGAGCCGCAGCACCAGGAGGAGGAGGAAGACGATGAAGAAGTCCAAGAAGTCGGGGAAAAGGAAAACAAGGAACATATGTATGTTCTTAATTTTTTGACTCATTTTGTCTATTTTTGTCAACCTATTATAGATAAATTGACCACCTTATGCACACGGCCCTCTTAAACTTTGGCAGCAAGTCCTAAAGGACGCTCAAAATCTGTCCTAGTACCTAAAGCTTTCCCAAGAAGCCACATTCATTTTCAGGCTACTTTTCAGCGTTTGGCATGCCCAAAGCTTCCTGTACAACTCTCGACCAAGGCTTACCCACGGCATCGCCTAAGTTTGCCTAATAGTAAGACCTGTTCATGGCTCGTCCAAGGCTTGTTTGAGGCTTGCCCAACGATTGCCCAACGCTTGCCCAAGGAGTGCCCAAGACTTGCAGAAAGTTTGCCTAGAATATACCAGTCGGTTTGAGCCCCCTGCCGGGGGCTCAACCTCCTGCCTTCCGTTTACTGTATCTTACACTTGAATTACTAACTTCTGAATTTCCCACTTTCCGAGTGCCTTTGAAGTATCTCACTTTTCAAATTTTAGATTATTCCTACAGAAGTCCACATCTATTTGATGACTACCTCTGATAAAATCCCAGCCTGGCTAGGCCTTGTGTTTTTTTGGTTATTGCAGACGTATTTTTTCCTAATTTTCTGGTGATAATAATTGAAAACACAATAATTCAACTGAAATATTTCAGGTTTTCTTAATTTCGGAAACTTCATACAACATTTTATCTAAGCCTTTGGTTCTAGATTACACTTAAAATATAGAGAAGTGGTTGCAATACCTATATGCTTATAGAGAAATCTAAAATTGGAAAAAATCTTAAGAAATTTTTGGAATCTTCTGGAATTTTCTTTGCTTTTCTTGAATTTCCAGGATTATTTTGAACTTTTCTGGAGCTTGCTAGAACATTTTAGAACCTTCTAGAATGATTTTGGTTTTCCTGGAGTTTTCTTGACATTTTCTGTAATGTTCTGGAATTTTCGGGAAGTTTACGGAATTTTCTAGAATGTTCTGGATTGTTCTGTAACTTTTCAGAATATTTTGAAAGTTTTTGGGAATGTTTTGGAAAACTTTGGATACTCGGCTGTCGGCTTGCAACTTCTGGCCGGAAGTTGAGGGGGGTTCCGCTTTTGGACGGAACTTGGTCAGATTTTGGTCGGAAGCTGCCCACTGGCAGAAATGGGACGGACAATGGTCGGAATTTGGCCGGAATTTAAAGGCACTGCGTGTTAAGAGATCGGAAGCTGGCCGGTAGTTTGTCGGATCTTGGTCGGCTTTGCACAATGTCTTTGCCGAAATCTGACCAAGTTCCGGCCAGAAGTAACCGGCGACGCTTGAGTATTTCGGGAATTTTCCGAATTGTTCTAGAATGTTCTGGACCTTTCCAGAATCCATTAAACTTTTCTGGAGTTTTCTCACCATTTTCTTTATGTTCTGGAATTTCCTAGATTCCCCTCTTCCGAAATTTTGAGTGTTCGAGTTTCCGATATTTCCGGATTCCGAAAATTCAAAAATTTTTAAATTTTGAATAAAACATATGGTGTAGAAGTTGAAAAAAAACCATGTTATTAGTTTCTGAATATCCAAATCTCGATTTTCTGAATTTCCGATATTTTCGAACGACACAATTTTTGGTTTTCGTATTTCTCACTTTCTGATATTTTCGAAAGGTAAAAAATATTGAAACCCAGGAAAATCTTTGAAATTCAACTTTTTGGAATTCAGAAAACGGATTCAAAAATGTTTTAATTTAAAAATTTAACAATAAGAAAACTCAAATGTTATAACATTTTGGAATTCAGTCTTCTCAAAAAACTGAAAATAAAAAAAAATGTTCTGTTTGGAAAATAATTATTGTGATTTTTGGAGAAAAACACGATTTTCCAAGGAAAATGTTTCTGAATATGGCATCAGAAAGTTACAGAAGTATTTGAAAATGATGACTGTAAAACAAATAACACTAAAAAACAGACTTGCAGTAGGCCACATGACTGAAATTGAACTGATTCTCGAAAAAAACAAAAATTTCAAAACATTTTAATTTTGGAGATTTGAGCTTAATTATTTGTAGGACGCACATAAATAACCCCAAATTACGATTTGCAAAATATCTTGAAGTTTTAGTGAGCTTCAGCATAATTTTGAAAATTTCGATTCTTAACCCTATGGGGTCCCTATTAGTTAGGAGGCCCAGGACACCATGGGCATAAAGCGCTCGGCAGTCCATGACTACATACAGTACCGTGCAAAAGGTTGTCCACTTTTGGTTTTTCCAGCATAACATTCTTTAAAACAGAGCTAAAGCATCAAACTTTTTTGTGAAATGTAGAAGATCACTTGAGAAAAATGATGCAAATACATTCTTAACTCGAAAAATGAAGGAAAAAATTTTAACCAAAAAAAATCACTTTTTGGAAAATTTTGGACTTTTGGATGTTTTTTTCAAAAATCTGGAAAAAAAATAGAAAACGATCATTAAAATGAAACATACCTATTTTAACGTAATCAAAGAGACTTTGGCCAACTTTTAAACAAGTAATACCTTATTAAAACACAATTTTTTGTATGCTACGGTTGTTCGAAGTGTCGACTGGATATTTCCGGCTTCAGCGCTCGTTCTACCATTGTTCCACAATTTCAAATTGCCAATTTTTGACTGTTTTCATGTTTTTATCATTTTTCAGGTTTTTCCTACAATATACAATCATTTCTCACTCGAAATGGTGTTCTTTCAAGCTCCAAACACTGACTTTATGAATTGTGAGACAAGCTAAAACCAGCATCAGGTTCATTTCTAGCCATTTTGGTAGAGTCGGTTGAGGGAATTCGGTATTTTTTCTCATAGATAATAAAACTACAGTTCAGTCGCATTCTGGAAAACAAAATTTTCTTCTGGGGAACGCCCATGGAAACACTAAAAAACATTTCGAAATAGATTTTATCGATTAAAATAATGATCGAATTTACTACTGATTCTGTTTCTGTTCCGGAGTGCTCCATTTATCAGTTTTGACGTTGAAATTGTAAGAAGGAGTTGTTGCGATTGTGTAAAGACAATTAACATGCAATTCCACCACTTTTGAAAGCAAATTACCAATCTGACCCAACACAGGAATGTTAGAACTTGGACTTCAAAAGAAAACAAATTACTAGCGCCAGGAACTAGCATTCCGCAAAGGGAAGTCATGTTTTCCAGGAAGCGACTAAACTGTAGTATTGATATCCATAAGAAAAAATACCGAATTCCCTCAACCGACTCTACCAGAATGACTTAAAGTGGACCTAAGGCAGGTTTTAGCTTGTCTCACAATTCATAAAGTCACTGTTTGGAGCTTGAAGAAACATTTTTTGGATGGAAAATGATTAGATATTGTGGAAAAACAGCTGAAAAAAGATAGAAACATAAAAACAGTCAAAAATGACAATTTAAAATTGTGGAACAATGGTAGAACGAGCGCTGAAGCCGGAAATATCCAGTCGACACTTCGAACAACCATAGCATACACAAAATTGTGTTTTAATAAGCTATTATTTGTTTATAAGTTGGTCAAAGTCTCTTTGATTACGTTAAAATAGGTATGTTTCATTTTAATGATCGTTTTCTATTTTTTTCCAGATTTTTGAAAAAAACATCCAAAAGTGGAAAATTTTCCAAAAAGTGATTTTTTTCGGTTGAAATTTTTTCCTTCATTTTTCGAGTTAAGAATGTATTTGCATCATTTTTCTCAAGTGATCTTCTACATTTCACAAAAAAGTTTGATGCTTTAGCTCTGTTTTAAAGAATGTTATGCTGGAAAAACCAAAAGTGGACAACCTTTTGCACGGTACTGTACTACATACCACTATAGGAGTCCCATGTCCCTTTGAGTTATTCAAGTAAATGTCCGAGACAGACAGACACACACACAGACAGAAAAGTTTCCTTAGTAAGAAGTAGATCGCGCTAAACTTTCAGCCCACCGTACCCCGGAAGAACGCAATCTTTTGATTCACTATTTTTTTTATTAGCGCATAGTTAGCCCAAAGCTTGCCCAAGATCCTTCCCCCCATGGTCTGGCCCTAGAATATCAAGTTACTATCCAACAGATCTGACACCCATAAACACGCATCTCTTCACATCTTCCCCGCTTTCGTAATCTAAACAATTTGTCGGGTTCCTGTGCTTATCGTTAATCAAAAAGAGGGTATCATAAAATCTCTGGAGTCAATCAAAGAGATATCGCACGTGTGTCCCCTCCTCCTCCGGCCAGACGTCTTCTTTTGAGTTTATGCGGTAATTGACACAAAAGAGAGCTGGGTGTCTCGAGGCGGCCCTCATTTTTTTTCCGGCCAGATTATGTGCTCCGTTTTTGCTTAAAATAGTTCTGATTAAAATATAAAAAAGTTCGCACCTAGCAACTATACCTTCACTTAAAAGTCTCCAATTTCTCACTTTACTTTTTTCCCGACGTTTTTCTTTTCACTTAAACTACCGTACCCCTTTTTTTCCCTTTCTCATGACTTTCTTAAAAAGACACCGAAAAAGAAATTCGTATTACGCAATTTTGAAATTCCCCTCCTTACCCATTACGCAATTTGAACTTTTTTTATGGCCTAGTCATTTTTGGTTGTCCTTCCTCCTCATTCATTTCTTTTAGAGGTTTGGGAGCATTAAAGATTTATGGACCAATACAACTGGGAAAGACGTCCGTTAGCCGAACTCAACTCGAATACGAATCAAGACCTAGCTAGAGAGTACTCTATTTTCTGCTAATAGACTCAGCGATTCACAGCGCGTGCAGTGATGGTGGTGAATAAGCTTCGCCCCTTTGTACAGACCCTCGTGGTCCTCGGATTGTTGAGCGATAAAACAGAGAAAGGAGGAAAGGGTGTGCTTTTTTTTTATGGTTCTATTCAAGGCTGTGGGTACGTTGTCGTGGACTAATCAGTCCCTTTTTTCGAAAATACATTCAGCAACCCAGAAACTGCCAGACCCGCCGTATCCTACCTGTTCTAAAATTACCTTCTCCAAAAACCCGCTGCCGGCCGTGACACAGTCTTACTACAGTACTCCACAAAAGTTTAATTCCACCCTCAGTTTGTACTGAAACACCTATTTAGGTCAATATTCGTGAAAAGGTCTCAACATGAAAAATAAAGGTCTCCCTTCAAAACCTACGTACGAAAAATTTGGGCCCATCAACGTGAACCGGAAACGAGAAACCGGAAAAATTCCGAAAATCACGTTTTGGCCGATCCACAAAAGTTTAATTCCACTCTGAAAAAGTGAGATTTTGGAGGTTTTGAAGCTCTGCGTCCAGCTTTTGAAGGCCTGAATTTGAAGAAATTTGAGCTTCTGACCCCCATAAACAGAGACCATTATACAGGGCTACTGATAACCGGACTCCGGATGTCAGATATTCGGATTTCCGGATTCCGGAATTTGGATTTCCGGATTCAGAATTCCGGATTCCGGTTTTTTGGGTTCAGGATTATGTGTACTGAATTGTGGGTACTGGATTTAGAATATTTACTCCGGATTCGGTGTTCCGGATTCCGGATGATGGATTCCGGTTTTCGGATTAGCTTTCTGAATGAGTCAAAATGTCCCGAGAATCCGAATTTCAGGTTTTCTTTGCAAATAAGTGTTCCAGAAAGTTTCTTGGAAGTTACGAACGCTTCTGAGGTTCTGAGGGATTCTGAAGGGACCTGGGAGTCTGACATGGAATGACTCCCAAGTGTTACCCTTGAAAAAAATCGAGACCTATACGGTTGAATAGAGCATAAAAAGTTATTCAAGAATCCAAATGGAATAGTTGGTAAAAATTTTTTTTTTCGAGTTATGGTCCAAAAAGTACCAAAAAATGGCTATATTTTCAAAAAATCATAACTTAGTCAGTTTTTGTCCGTTTGTTCCAATTCAAAAAACAATAGATAGACAATCAATTGAAGTTTGAAAAAAAATATTTTTTGATTTTTTTCCTATTGATTGGATTATTGATTTTTTGAAAAAATCGAAAAAATTTTCGAAATCTCAAAAATCCCAAGTTAACTTTTTTTCTCATTATGACCATTGAATTCAGCACATTTGATTTACTATAGAAACATATCAATACCCCGGGGGAAATCATGTCCACACAAGTTATGCCAAAAAATGTCGATTTTTGGCACTTTTCTGCTTTGATTTCGTTGTCCTCGGCGGCCGGTATAGAGAGGGGCATACTTCCTTTTGTAGTTTTTACATGCGTATCGTTTACCTAGAATGTTTGAAACACAATTCAGTAACACATGAAGTCGAATATTCAAATGTCGTACCATTTCCTAAAATGAGCACTTGAAAAAAATCAAAATTTTCGCCTTTCACAGGGCACATCTATAGTCAAACTTGATGGAAACAGTCAAACTCTTTTTTTAACATAATCAGAAGAACATAATCTTATCAACGGCTTGAACAGAATTTTGAGTTAGGCCCTAAAAATGAAAATATTTCCGTTTTTTACACGCTAACCCTTATTTTTAGCGAATTTTTACCTTTCACAGGGCACATCTATAGTCAAACTTGATGGAAACAGTCAAACTCTTTTTTTAACATAATCAGAAGAACAGATCCTTATCAACGGCTTAAACAGAATTTCGAGTTAGGCCCTAAAAATGAAAATATTTCCGTTTTTTACACGCTAACCCTTATTTTTAGCGAATTTTTACCTTTCACAGGGCACATCTATAGTCAAACTTGATGGAAACAGTCAAACTCTTTTTTTAACATAATCAGAAGAACATAATCTTATCAACGGCTTGAACAGAATTTTGAGTTAGGCCCTAAAAATAAAAATATTTCCGTTTTTTACACGCTAACCCTTATTTTTAGCGAATTTTTACCTTTCACAGGGCACATCTATAGTCAAACTTGATGGAAACAGTCAAACTCTTTTTTTAACATAATCAGAAGAACATAATCTTATCAACGGCTTGAACAGAATTTTGAGTTAGGCCCTAAAAATAAAAATATTTCCGTTTTTTACACGCTAACCCTTATTTTTAGCGAATTTTTACCTTTCACAGGGCACATCTATAGTCAAACTTGATGGAAACAGTCAAACTCTTTTTTAACATAATCAGAAGAACATAATCTTATCAACGGCTTGAACAGAATTTTGAGTTAGGCCCTAAAAATAAAAATATTTCCGTTTTTTACACGCTAACCCTTAATTTTAGCGAATTTTTACCTTTCACAGGGCACATCTATAGTCAAACTTGATGGAAACAGTCAAACTCTTTTTTTAACATAATCAGAAAAACATAATCTTATCAACGGCTTGAACAGAATTTTGAGTTAGGCCCTAAAAATAAAAATATTTCCGTTTTTTACACGCTAACCCTTATTTTTAGCGAATTTTTACCTTTCACAGGGCACATCTATAGTCAAAATTGATGGAAACAGTCAAACTCTTTTTTTAACATAATCAGAAGAACATAATCTTATCAACGGCTTGAACAGAATTTTGAGTTAGGCCCTAAAAATAAAAATATTTCCGTTTTTTACACGCTAACCCTTATTTTTAGCGAATTTTTACCTTTCACAGGGCACATCTATAGTCAAACTTGATGGAAACAGTCAAACTCTTTTTTTAACATAATCAGAAGAACATAATCTTATCAACGGCTTGAACAGAGTTTTGAGTTAGGCCCTAAAAATAAAAATATTTCCGTTTTTTACACGCTAACCCTTATTTTTAGCGAATTTTTACCTTTCACAGGGCACATCTATAGTCAAACTTGATGGAAACAGTCAAACTCTTTTTTAAACATAATCAGAAAAACATAATCTTATCAACGGCTTGAACAGAATTTTGAATTAGGCCCTAAAAATAGAAATATTCACTGATGATGGGACACCTCTTGTTTTGGACCATAACTCGAAAACGAGACGAAATTTCAAGAAACTGTTAACGCCATTCGATTTAAAATTAAAAAATACTACTGTAAAAATAATATTAGTTTGGTCCGTGTGGTGCAAGTAGGTGTAACAGATAATGGTCGAATTCGATAATCCAAAACTGACAGGATACCTTTAGAAAATCGTTCATTTCGCCTACATCAACCATATGGACCAAATCAAGAACAGTTGTCTTTAGTTAATTTTTAGTTTTAAATCGAATGGCGTTAACAGTTTTTTGAAATTTCGTCTCGTTTTCGAGTTATGGTCCAAAACAAGAGGTGTCCCATCATCAGTGAATATTTTTATTTTTAGGGCCTAATTCAAAATTCTGTTCAAGCCGTTGATAAGATTATGTTCTTCTGATTATGTTAAAAAAGAGTTTGACTGTTTCCATCAAGTTTGACTATAGATGTGCCCTGTGAAAGGTAAAAATTCGCTAAAAATAAGGGTTAGCGTGTAAAAAACGGAAATATTTTTATTTTTAGGGCCTAACTCAAAATTCTGTTCAAGCCGTTGATAAGATTATGTTCTTCTGATTATGTTAAAAAAAGAGTTTGACTGTTTCCATCAAGTTTGACTATAGATGTGCCCTGTGAAAGGTAAAAATTCGCTAAAAATAAGGGTTAGCGTGTAAAAAACGGAAATATTTTTATTTTTAGGGCCTAACTCAAAATTCTGTTCAAGCCGTTGATAAGATTATGTTCTTTTGATTATGTTAAAAAAAGAGTTTGACTGTTTCCATCAAGTTTGACTATAGATGTGCCCTGTGAAAGGTAAAAATTCGCTAAAAATAAGGGTTAGCGTGTAAAAAACGGAAATATTTTCATTTTTAGGGCCTAACTCAAAATTCTGTTCAAGCCGTTGATAAGATTATGTTCTTCTGATTATGTTAAAAAAAGAGTTTGACTGTTTCCATCAAGTTTGACTATAGATGTGCCCTGTGAAAGGTAAAAATTCGCTAAAAATAAGGGTTAGCGTGTAAAAAACGGAAATATTTTCATTTTTAGGGCCTAACTCAAAATTCTGTTTAAGCCGTTGATAAGATTATGTTCTTCTGATTATGTTAAAAAAGAGTTTGACTGTTTCCATCAAGTTTGACTATAGATGTGCCCTGTGAAAGGTAAAAATTCGCTAAAAATAAGGGTTAGCGTGTAAAAAACGGAAATATTTTCATTTTTAGGGCCTAACTCAAAATTCTGTTTAAGCCGTTGATAAGATTCTGTTCTTCTGATTATGTTAAAAAAAGAGTTTGACTGTTTCCATCAAGTTTGACTATAGATGTGCCCTGTGAAAGGTAAAAATTCGCTAAAAATAAGGGTTAGCGTGTAAAAAACGGAAATATTTTCATTTTTAGGGCCTAACTCAAAATTCTGTTTAAGCCGTTGATAAGATTCTGTTCTTCTGATTATGTTAAAAAAGAGTTTGACTGTTTCCATCAAGTTTGACTATAGATGTGCCCTGTGAAAGGTAAAAATTCGCTAAAAATAAGGGTTAGCGTGTAAAAAACGGAAATATTTTCATTTTTAGGGCCTAACTCAAAATTCTGTTCAAGCCGTTGATAAGATTATGTTCTTCTGATTATGTTAAAAAAAGAGTTTGACTGTTTCCATCAAGTTTGACTATAGATGTGCCCTGTGAAAGGCGAAAATTTTGATTTTTTTCAAGTGCTCATTTTAGGAAATGGTACGACATTTGAATATTCGACTTCATGTGTTACTGAATTGTGTTTCAAACATTCTAGGTAAACGATACGCATGTAAAAACTACAAAAGGAAGTATGCCCCTCTCTATACCGGCCGCCGAGGACAACGAAATCAAAGCAGAAAAGTGCCAAAAATCGACATTTTTTGGCATAACTTGTGTGGACATGATTTCCCCCGGGGTATTGATATGTTTCTATAGTAAATAAAATGTGCTGAATTCAATGGTCATAATGAGAAAAAAAGTTAACTTGGGATTTTTGAGATTTCGAAAATTTTTTCGATTTTTTCAAAAAATCAATAATCCAATCAATAGGAAAAAAATCAAAAAATATTTTTTTTTAACTTCAATTGATTGTCTATCTATTGTTTTTTGAATTGGAACAAACGGACAAAAACTGACTAAGTTATGATTTTTTGAAAATATAGCCATTTTTTGGTACTTTTTGGACCATAACTCGAAAAAAAAAATTTTTACCAACTATTCCATTTGGATTATTGAATAACTTTTTATGCTCTATTCAACCGTATAGGTCTCGATTTTTTTCAAGGGTAACACTTGGGAGTCATTCCATGTGAGTGATTCTCCAGAATCATAAGAGACGGCCCAGTAGATGGCGCTCTAACTAACACGACTTCCGAAAACAAAAATAAGATTCTCGTGAAGAAGTTTCACAGATGAAGGCGTGATGGCAAGGACGGCAATCTCGTCTGCATGCCCAGTCAAACAGTTCTTCTTCTCGAAAAAGATGAACGGATCCGACTATCAACTCACCGTCCCGGAGTTTCGCTTTTTTGGAGTAGAAACATGAATTGGAATATCGTCTTCATACACGTATGTGTTTTCGGAGGTCGTGGTAGTTAGAGCGCAATCTGCTGGGCCGTCTCTTATGATTCTGGAGAATCACTCAGAACCTCAGAAGCGTTCGTAACTTTCAAGAAACTTTCTGGAACACTTATTTGCGAAGAAAACCTGAAATTCGTATTCTCGGGACATTTTGACTCATTCAGAAAGCTAATCCGGAAACCGGAATCCATCATCCGGAATGCGGAACACCGAATCCGGAGTAAATATTCTAAATCCAGTACCCACAATTCAGTAAACATAATCCAGAACCCAAAAAACCGGAATCCGGAATTCTGAATCCGGAAATCCGAATTCCGGAATCCGGAAATCCGGATATCTGACATCCGGAGTCCGGTTATCAGTAGCCCTGTATAATGGTCTCTGTTTATGGGGGTCAGAAGCTCAAATTTCTTCAAATTCAGGCCTTCAAAAGCTGGACGCAGAGCTTCAAAACCTCCAAAATCTCACTTTTTCAGAGTGGAATTAAACTTTTGTGGATCGGCCAAAACGTGATTTTCGGAATTTTTCCGGTTTCTCGTTTCCGGTTCACGTTGATGGGCCCAAATTTGTCGTACGTAGGTTTTGAAGGGAGACCTTTATTTTTCATGTTGAGACCTTTTCACGAATATTGACCTAAATAGGTGTTTCAGTACAAACTGAGGGTGGAATTAAACTTTTGTGGAGTACCGTATTAGGTTGATGCTAAAGTTTCTTCCGATTTTGGCAAAATTTTTGATCAAATTTTTCTCAAAGCAGATGGGGCTAGATTCATGGAAGTAATGTTCATGAGCGTTGATAGGTGTCTGGCAACGCTCCAGTAATTCTTGGATTCCATCGGCCCATAACAACGAGGGCTGCGATTGAAAAGATGGGTCAACTTCTTTTTTATATGATCTTTTCGATTGAAGTTTTCTCTATCAAGACGGGGTTGAAAAGCCTCAAACAACCATTCGTCCAAATGGATAAGGTCCGGGAAATACGACGGGTGCAAAAGAATAGTTCAGCCAAGCGACATTAGTTTTTCGCTGATCGCTCAAATAAAGTGCGATTTCACATTGTCGTGCATGTAACATCTTTCGCCTTTTCTCCTTGTTTTGATTCGACTGTCAGAATCAATTTCTCTGATTAGGAACTATACAAGGCAACAGTTATAGTGGTACTTTCACCTAAATGTTCCCAGTTTCCATTCCTTTGAGAAACCTCCAAGCACATAACATTCCCTTTTTCACGTGAAATTTAGGTTGCGGGATGTCCAGAGCTAGCTGTTCTTTGTCAATCAACGACCCTTCCGCACATTGATAGAGTCACTTGCCCACTTCTCATCTACGTTAATTAGATCCCCCACCCAAATGAACGTGCGAAGAAACCATAGGAGAAACACACTCATATCTTCATGGCATCCCATACCGTAGTCCATCAATGAAATGGGTACGAAGCGAAAAAATTTTTGACGCTGCCAAGAGACCTCAATCTAATAACAATACTTCGTTGACTAGAGGACAATGTTTTTGACGTTTTACAAATGGTTTGAAACGGATTGGTTTCAGGAGTATTCTTCCATAGGTCCAAGTCCTACTTTCGGACTCATCTTCGTCTTTCCATTCTAAATTTTTGGCTTCAAAGCGATCGGCCATATGCTTAATGGTAGTAGCAGTAGGAGGTAGTCCTTCATATATTTCTTTTATTATCTTGTGAATATCGTGGTTTTTCAAACCAGGAAGGAGTAAAAATATAAGACGCGTTCTCTGAAGAACTCAACTTCAAGCCTTCTGCCCACTGTACAGAAAAATTCAAACTGGTTTTTATGCATTGATATTATATATCATGAAAGTTAAGACACTTTTAAGATAAAAAATGTAAATTTTGTTCGAACCCACCCAGTACGGTCCAAACGGTGACCAACTTTGGCCAAAAAATGAAAATTTTTCTCGATGGAGATAATGATTTGATTTAACTTGGAATAGTTTATACTTGTTATTTTGAACATTTTTTGTGTTGAAACTTAAATTCTAACTCGTTTCCTTTCTGCCGAAAATTTTGAATTTTGTTCCAAGTTTGAAAAAAATTACTGAAAATCCGTCGTCGTGAAAAATTTCAACATTAGTGCAAAAAAGTTAGCTTCAGATTCGGATTCAGCGTGCAAAATAACATTAGAAAACAATTGATTGATATTGAATATCCTGTGCCCAAGACGAGTTTTTGGCAAAAAAGTGCTCAAAAATGAGGTTTTACCATGTGGTCCCCCACATGGCAACAAAAATTCGTCCAAAATCGACCCTCTCCGATTTTGATGAAATTTTTACCGATTGCAGCGTTATAAATGCGTAGTATTGTGGCAAAGTTTCAGAATTCGTTCTCATCGTCTTCGTGCATTTTTGAAGCACATAGTTTTTCACTGAAAATGGACTTGGAAGCAATTTTTGCCTCTTTTTTTTGGGGCTTCTGAAAATGCACGAAGACGATGAGAACGAATTCTGAAACTTTGCCACAATACTACGCATTTATAACGCTGCAATCGGTAAAAATTTCATCAAAATCGGAGAGGGTCGATTTTGGACGAATTTTTGTTGCCATGTGGGGGACCACATGTTAAAACCTCATTTTTGAGCACTTTTTCGCCAAAAACTCGTCTTGGGCACAGGATATTCAATATCAAGCAATTGTTTTCTAATGTTATTTTGCACATTTAATCCGAATCTGAAGCTAACTTTTTTGCACTAATGTTTAAATTTCTCACGACGACGGATTTTCAGTAATTTTTTTCAAACTTGAACAAAATTCAAAATTTTCAGCAGAAAGGAAACGAGTTAGAATTTAAGTTTCAACACAAAAAATGTTCAAAATAACAAGTATAAACTATTCCAAGTTAAATCGAATCATTATCTCCATCGAGAAAAAATTTCATTTTTTGGCCAAAGTTGGTCACCGTTTGGACCGTACTGGGTGGGTTCGAACAAAATGTACATTTTTTATCTTAAAAGTGTCTCAACTTTCATGATATATAATATCAATGCATAAAAACCAGTTTGAATTTTTTTGTACAGCACTATTTTTGATTCTCACAGAGAATGCGTCATAATACCATTTTTAAATTTTTGATGGTAAGGGACGAAAGCCAGCGCCATGCTCGCAAACGACAAAAAGTAGGAATGAGGCAAGGTGTACATTACAAGTCCATGAGATACTCTATCTAACAAAAAAACATCATTCAAAAAAAAACCGTCCTACTGACAAGATATGAATTCTCAAAGTTGACCATTCAAAATCGGAAGAAACTTTTGCATCAACCTAATATTAGTCCTATGAAACTTCGATTAGATAAAAACAGTTTTGTGGTAGATTGAATGATTTCGATAACAAGCAAAAGCTGTAACCGGTGATCTACTTCCTACTAAAACGTTATTAATTCCAGATCAGTCTTGTCTTCCACAAATCAAGACTATGAGCATTTTCCGAACTCAGCGAATATTTCATTTTCCGAACTCAACGAACATTCGCTTCCGGACTTGGAACGTTATATTACCATTGCTGTTGTTCACAATGCGGTGAGCGTATTTATTTAAATCGAAAGATTGAAAAAAAAACGAAATAAATTTCAGCTCGACCTTGATATATGTCAAAAACAGGTCAAAAAAATCAACGTAGAGGGTGCAGATTAGCGAGCGCGAATTTTTTTCTCTAATCTGCTTTTTTTTCTTTTTTTTTCCTCTAATCGTTGATTTTTTTAAACCTGTTTTTGACATGTATCTTAAGAACGAGTGATTTTCGGACCATCGTCCAAGAGAGTTTTCTTCCCGACCCAAAATTCTGCATCGATGGACACAAAAATCTCAAAATTTTTGGAATTAGTGGACGCCTCCTTCAAGGTCGCGCACGAGCTGTCTCAGAGGGACACTTTAAGAATGGAGGGATGATGAAAACAAGGCAAGGGAAGAACTGAAGATAACGAACGAAATTGATTGGAAGGCCCAAAAAGCCGCTCTGGAAGCCCAAGTCCAATAAGCCCAGGCTTTCATGGTACAGTTCCAACATCTTGCTCAAAAATTCGCCAAAAGCCGAGGTTTGAAATGAATTAGTTTTAAATTTCTTTCTAACAATCCCAATTGTCAGCTTCACCTGCTTCTCTTCTTCCAAGAGCTCGTCCTGGAATGTCAGATGGGCAAGAAGAAGTTAGATGGTTCTGGCCTTCATGCCACTGTCAGCCCAATTCCAGGTGAGCTTTTTTTCTTTTTTTTCCCATAATTTCTATCCCAGATTCAAGCTGTATCCCTTTGAGGATCCTTTCAACAAAGCTTTTCGAGAAATTTTTCTAGAAGCTCCTCAAAAAATTGAGCGAGGAATTCCTCGAAATAAATATTCTGATATTCTCCTGATTTGTTTTCTAGGTCATTGTAACGTTGTGAGCGTTCTAGGCCACCTGGATAAAATGACTCAGAAAACACACTAGATATATATATCAGATGAATTCTAGGCCAAAAATAACTTGCAAAAATAACGTTTCGACAACACGTTTAAATTACCAAACAAACTGGAAAAATATAAGGAACGACACTCTAACTTTCGCATTGAAATTTCCCATCGAGACATTTCTCGAAGGAGAAAGAATTGTTGAGGAATTTTTTAAAGAAAAGTTTGTCTAATTTTCATAAAGTTTGAGAACAATATTTGTGGTTGTTTTGATTTTTGTATTTTTTTCACATCCTACGATCTCTGTTTTCATCATCAAAAATGGAAATCGCAATGGTGTCCATTCTTAAAGCCAAACTCTAGCGTAACAACAAAAAATACGAGCAGGTCAATCTTAGATTGGACGTAGTCCATCGCTAAATGCAACAAATTCATGCCCGGAATTTGGACAATATCGTCCGTGTTGGTGTGTCCGCCGGATTGTTGATGTCTAAACCCCCCAGTCTGAAGGATTCTCAATGAGTTCTCAATACATTTTGTTGAAAGTGAAATGAATTTTGAATATTGAGAACTTTTTGTTGTTTCTTTCCAATGCCAAAAAGTCTGGTATCCGCCTCGACTCTCTACTTTATACGTTCAGATAACGTCAACAAGATTTTTCATTGTTTCTTGTACTTCTTCTACCCGGATCAAACAAACTCTTCTCCTCATCTGCGCCTACTTTGTCAAGTTTTTTCTTCTTCCGATATTTCCATTGTTAAAGTTGAGCGTTGTAAGAACTGTATCTTGCGTATTCAAGCAAATGAGGAAACATTTGTACCAAAAAGTATGAAAGGCTCAGATGACGTCATTGAAGATGCGAAAACTTTGAAATATGAAATTTGATACTTTGAGATTCAGAAAAGATATGAAATGATTCACAATGTCCGCTCATTTCCCAGCCGGAGCTTTTTCATATCTTCTTTTTTGTTCAAGAAAGACCACGAAACTATAAAAATGTGTTTTCTGATTTTTCCCGAAAAAAGGTTCATAAAAACCAAAAAGAATCGAAAAATAAAGGAAAGTGAACCCATAAAATGTACTGATGTATTATAGGCACACCCGGTACTGAAATAGCAAGAAGGATAATCAATCATTTTTTAGCAATGCACACTTTAAAGTTTATTGCTGTGAAACTGAAGATGGAGGTGCTCTGGGAGTGAAGTTGTTCATCACTTTGAGCTTAATTATCTCGATTCTTATTAGAGATATCAAAATTTTGTTAACTGATAATATGTTGGTGAGAGTATGGTAAATAATTTATCAGTTGACAGATTCTTGACATCTTCCGAAGGAACCGAGATAAATGAGCTCAAAGTTCGCGTATGGAGTGGGAACAGACAACGGCCGCACACACAGGCCACAAGTAAACGACGCACAGGTGAAGCAAAAGTGCCCTTCACGCCTAACGCCGACAAATTTGAATTATTGACCTGTCTTGTTGCTGTTCTAGATGTTGCGAAATGTTTCGTTTCTTAACTCTGACCTATTTCAGAATTGATATTTTTTCAGATTTTTTGGTTTTTTTTCAAATTGAACAGTAGTTGCTCAATGAAAATAACAAGTAGAGGCACTCTACAGAAATATGTGTGTTGAGTGAGTGGCTTTATTTCAAATACAATTTCAAAAAACATGGAAACTCATGAAACATTTTTATTTGTCTTGAATCGAATGAGCCCATCTTCAACTGCTCCCATTGCCTTTGACTAACTTTGTCCCAGATTTTGTACCATTTCATTTTCTCTTCCTCATGAAGAAAGTAGTATTGTAGATCTGGAACATAGAAAACACACAATTGGCTGAAAAAGCAATAAACTCACATCCATTTCCGAGTGGTCGTTGATTCTGGAGAGGCTTCGACTGTTGACGGGCGTTTTCATCATCTGTGGGACCTCTACTTTTCCATTTGGGTTGAACAAATACTCATCAAGCACTAAAATAACAGACTTTTGTGTTCAAATATTAGTTAGCCTTACTTACCAAGCTCTTCTTCCAGATTCATAGGATTGTGTTTGTACTTCTGGCGCCAGAAAGCAATCTTCATCTCAAACTCTTCCGAAATGGTTGCTTGGTCCGGTTCTTGCGCATAGTTCATGTTGATTCCATAAAGATAAAGACCGAAATCCATGGTTCCTGGGTTTGGAATGTTGAAGGCAGGGAATCCATAGAAACTTGAAGGATAGAGCATCTCAAATGTCGAAGGATCTTGGCTCGCTTTATGATGATGATCGTCCATGTGATTTCCAAAACGATGAGCCGACCAAAATCCATGAATGGTGGATTCGGATTGTTGGAGGACAAAAACTTATTGTGAGGTTGGAACATCCCGGACATCGAAAACGTCGCAGATGTTGAATGATGGCTGTCATCGGCTGAAAGCCCATAGAAACTGGCAGGATCTCAACGTGATTTAAGTACATAAATTTCGCTTAAATATGGTTTAAATTTTCAGCTTTCTAGCGAGAATGGGACCTAGATTTTCTGTCATCATGAGGATGTCTCCAATTATAACTACTGAAATTGTGAGAAATTCCCAAAGAACATTTCAAAAATTTCCCTTGTAAATTTCGTTTTCTGTGATTTTTTTTTACTTTTCTTTTTTTCATGTCAAATTTTACTTGTAATAAGTAACTGTTGATATCGAGTGCTGGGTAGCTTTTAAAAAATCAATAATTCGATAATCTGTCAGAATTTGTTCGGAAGTCTGTCGGCGCTTGGACAGCTTTAGTAGCGGTTTTGCCCACATACGACCAAGCAGCGCCCAGAAACCGACCAACTTCAGATCAGAACGCGTCTTTAATCTCAGACTAGTTCACACCAGTGAAATTTTTACTGTTTCGCAGAAATTCCAATAGGATTCTTTTTGAGAAATTCTGACAATTTTTACTATTAGGTTGGCAAGAAAGTTTCTTTCTTTTTGGAAGGGTTGTTTTTAAGCTTCGATTTCTGGTTCTAAAAGTGGTGTACCAGGTCAGATTTTTTTTGTTAAAGAGCTATGTTCAGTGTCTACTAGATTGTAGATTTTCAAATTTTTAGCTCACTTCATGTTGGAGAAATGTCGATTCTTTTGGTCCTTATCCCAATGAACATAAGCAACATGCTTATATTTTTATTTTTATTTGGTCTTTAATCACCTGGTATTCGCAAGAAAATTGTGTATGTATATAAGGGACATGTCGGTCATTGCTTAGTATTTGCCTTTGGTTCCAATAATTCCGCCCAGGGGAGTTTAGTTTGAAAGATGGCAACTGCCTAGTGAGTCGGATCTTCATCAATTGCTAAAAACTGAGGAGGTGCATCCATTTCAAACTACTTGTAAAATGTCACAGGCATTGTCCTTCAGTCAACCAAGTATTGTGAACTGATCGAAATCTCTTGGCAAAGTCAAAAACTAGGTTGATTCGTACCAAGTGTTTTTCCGGACTTCAATATGTTTTGCCATGTAGACATGGGTATGTTTCACCTATGATTTCTTCGCACGTTCAGTTGGATAGATGATCTAACTATTGTAGATGAGAAGTGGGTAAGTAACTCCATCAATGTGCGGAAGGGTCAGGCGATTAACAAAGAAAGGCTAGCTCTGAACGTTCCGAAACCCAAATTTCCCGTAAAAATGGGTATGCTAGGAACTTTGTGGTTTTTCGAAGAAATGAAGACTGGAAACTTTTAGATGTTAGTACCACTAAAACTGCCGGCTTGTATAGTTTCTGATTAGTAAAATGGAATATGACAGTCGAATCAAAACGAGGAGAAAAATCCAAAGTTAATTTCCAGCGCGACGTGAGAGATCACCAGTGACTAGAGGGATCAGTCAAAAATTCATGTCGCTCAGCTGAACTATTCTCTTGCACCAAACGTATTTTCCAGACCTTGTTCTTTCAGACAAATGATCGTTTGGGGCTCTTAAACGTCATCTTGATAGAAAAAAATTCAATCGAAAAGATGACGAAAAAAAGGAGCTGACTCACTTTTTCAATCTCAGCCCTCTTCGTTCTGAGCCAACGGAATCAAGAAATTACCAGAGCGTTGCCAGACAACTATCAATGCTCATGGACGTTACTTTCATTGATCTTGCCGCCTCCGCTTTAAGGAAAATCGGATCAAAAATTTTGCCAAAAAAGAAAGAAACTTTCTTGCCAACCTAATAGTTTTATTTGTTATCAAAATCAGTGAAAAAATCTTACAAATCCAGAAAAATCAAATCTCGTTGAAATCAAGGTCTATAAATACGATGGTCCTGGAAAACTTCAAATTATAAATAAACATATTTTATGTCACTCACCATAGATAAAAAAGTAAACTTCTAAAAAAAAAATCAAAAACCGCCTCAGGTCCATAAAAATCAAGACAGGTCCAGTCGGTCCTAAAAATGTTTTTTTATTTGAAATAATACATTTTCAAACTCACGGTAGGTTTAACCACTCAAGTCGATTCGTTTTCACTCCTTAAAAAAATTGCTTCAATCGCCAAAAAGTTACGAAACTTGAAAAGGGAACTCTTTACAAAATTATAGTAAAATTATAGCGATAGAGCTAGTGAACAGAGAAGAAGTCAAAGAGAATCGGAAAGTTTTTTTTTAGGTAACACAAAAGTGAGACTCATAACGAGGAGTAGCAGGTAGGCAAGAAGTGTTTTCCACTCCTTGAAGGAGGTCTTTTGACAATACTGTTCGTTGCGTCAAAACCATTAAAAGTAATTTTTTAACGATATTGAAAAAAAAATCAGAAATCATTATTCCTAAAACACCGATGTAAATATGCAGTGCGGTCAATATGTTTAAGACCCCCCTTGATTTTGGGCGCACAGAAAAAAACTAGGAGAGATATCGAAAAACGGTAAACGCCATTCGATTCACAATCAAAAATAACCTCTGGCAACAAAGTTTCATGAATTTTGCATTTCCATGTCCGAGTACCATCCAAAAAACCTATCTGCAAGCGGTCAATATCTTCAAGACCCCCGGATTTTTCGATGTTCCAGTGATAACTTTCATGAGAAAATTTTTTGAAAGTTTTGATTATCAGTCTAAAAATTGTCTTTAGATAGTTTTGAAACAATTAACAACGGTTTCTGAAGCTTTCCCGATCAGAAATTTGGTTCTGAAAATTCATCTTACGATTTTTGCTATTTTCGAGATAATTTTGGTTTTATGGAGAAATACAGAGTTCTCCTTAATGGTATTCTATGATATTTTATATCATTAGATATCTCTTATCTTCGTTTTCGTAACCAAATTACTTAATCAATTATAATTGACCGAACTGTCAAGAAAATCGTTTCGACGTTAGTCCCAGAACTCATCAACCGGCTTAGCTCCTACTTTAAGAATCTGTACCCATATGAATTCTCCCTGAATCTCTACCTAATGACAAAGACATCAAAAAGTCGATAAGAACTTCCTAATAATATAAAATATTGTAGAATTATATTAAGTAGAAGTCTGTATTTTTCCATAAAACCAAAAATTCTCTCAAAAGTAGCAAAAATCGTAAGATGAATTTTCAGAACCCAATTTCTGTTCGGGAATCTTCCAGAAACCGTTTTTATTTGCTTTAAAACTATCTATAAACAATTTCCAGACTGATATTTTATACTTCCAAAAAATTTTCTCATGAAAAATTATCACTGGAGCATCGAAAAATCCGGGGGTCTTAAAGATATTTACCGCTTGCATATGGGATTTTTAGATTGTACAGGGACAGGGAAAGTGCTAAATTCATGAAACTTTGTTTCTAGAGGTTATTATTAATTGTGAATCGAATGGTGTTCTCAGTTTTTTGATATCTCTCCTAGTTTTTTCTGTACGCCCAAAATCAAGGGGGGTCTTAAAGATATTGACCGCACTGTACAAAACGTGGTGCAGAGGGACGAGATGAAAAAGAACACAAGGAGAGGGATTGGGCGAGGAAGCACGGAAAGCCGACACATTGAGAAAGAAGTGGGGAAGCGGAGACAGAAAAACGTGGGTGTGTGTGTTCTGTGAGTGTGAGTGTGTCAGTATCCGTGAGTTGAACGGAAAACGGGTCAACACCACCGGCTGTCCTCTGCGTCGCTCTACCTTTTTTCGTCTAGCCGTCTGGTGCCGCCATTTTGCTTTTTTGTCTAACTGTCTGGCGCCCACTTCTAGTTTTTTCGTCTCACTGTCCTCCGCTACGATCTCACTGCCGAAAGAGAAAGACGTGGATCGGAACGAGGACTCGAAAGGACGTTACAAAAGCAACTTTGCCTGCAATTTTAGATCAGAGACTTGAGAAACACGATTCTTTCACATCGTTTAAAAACATTTTGAAAAAGATTTTGAAACCAAGGAGTGATTCTCCAATAATCGTATTCGAGAATCACTCCTTAATTTCAATCCATCAGAAATAAAGGTAGAAGCTACTGTTCATCGATCATTCAAACCAACAAAAAATCTGAAAATTTACACGCGGTCAGCCGCGCTTGTCTGTCATTTTGTTTCGAATTGATTTTTAATAATTTACACATCAGCCGAAGACTTTAAAAAACCGAAAATAACAAGTTTAACAGATTTATTCAAATGATGACATGGCTGAATAAATGAAACATTATTCAAAATGAATTTCGTTTTTCAGAAAGATGTTATTCTTGACTAATGTTCAGGGCAACATGTCCGATCCGATTAATGTGACCGCGCTCCATATTCGTAACCATGTTTATTTCATCAGCATTGATTTCTTCGATCAGCTCGGTTCCCGGCCTTTGGAGACCTTCGAACCATAGATTTTTGAGAACATTTCTCATTGACTCCGATCGAACAATTGCTGATCTCTTTGGCTTCATTTTTCTGCATTTGTGGACGCAAAGAAAGATTCCAAGAATCAGGCACCAAAAAATCAGCATCACCAAGTAAATTGCTCCCACAATCGACTGATCATCATTTGGAGAAGAAAATGGTTTATGGAGCCCGCCGGGGAAGTGTATCATTTTGATGTTCTGAAAACACAAGATTCTGAACATTTGTAAGCTCAATAACTGACAAACGGGGTCCAATTTATTGACTTAAGAATGTCAGAATTTGAAGGTTGTTGAAAAGACAATTAAATAAACAACCTGTCAAAGATTACAAAAGTATGTCAACTGATAAATTGTTCATCATAATAATGTTTGACACATTTTTGAAATCTCGCAATAATTGAGATAATTTAGTTTTAAGACGCATTCTCTGACAGAACCGAAAATAGTGCTGTACAGAAAAATTCAAACTAGTTTTTATGGATCGATATTATATATTTCGAGAGTTGGGACATTTCTAAGATAAAAAATGCACATTTGGTTTGGACCCACCCAGTACGGTCCAAACGGTAACCAACTTTGGTCAAAAAATGAAAATTTTTCTCGATCGAGATAATGATTAGATTCAACTTGGAATAGTTTATTCTTGCTATTTTGAGCATTTTTTGTGTTGAAACAAAAATTCTAACTTGTTTCCTTTCAGTTGAAAATTTTCAATTTAGTTCCAATTTTGAAAAAAATCACTGAAAATCCGTTGTCGCGAAAAATTTTAGCATTAGCCGGAAAAAGATAATAACAGATTCAGAACCAGCGTGCAAAATTACATTAGAAAATGTTTTCTCAAGTTTGAATATCCTGAGCAAACCGCGAGTTTTAGGCCAAAATGTGCCAAAAAATGAGGTTTCACCATGTGGGGGAGTACATGGCAACTAAAATTCGTCCAAAATCGACCATCACCAATTTCGATCAAATTTATGTCAGATGCAGCATCTGTCATAAGTAGTATTTCGGCAAAGTTTCAAGATCCGATCTCATCGTCTTCCTGTATTTTTCGAAGCTCCAAAAAAGCGGCAAAAATTGCTTTCCAGTCCAATTTTAGTGAAAAAATAAGGGCTACAAAAAAGCATGAAGACGATGAGAACGAATCTTGAAACTTTGCCAAAATACTACTTATGACAGATGCTGCATCTGACATAAATTTGATCGAAATTGGTGATGGTCGATTTTGGACGAATTTTAGTTGCCATGTACTCCCCCACATGGTGAAACCTCATTTTTTGGCACATTTTGGCCTAAAACTCGCGGTTTGCTCAGGATATTCAAACTTGAGAAAACATTTTCTAATGTAATTTTGCACGCTGGTTCTGAATCTGTTATTATCTTTTTCCGGCTAATGCTAAAATTTTTCGCGACAACGGATTTTCAGTGATTTTTTTCAAAATTGGAACTAAATTGAAAATTTTCAACTGAAAGGAAACAAGTTAGAATTTTTGTTTCAACACAAAAAATGCTCAAAATAGCAAGAATAAACTATTCCAAGTTGAATCTAATCATTATCTCGATCGAGAAAAATTTTCTTTTTTTGACCAAAGTTGGTTACCGTTTGGACCGTACTGGGTGGGTCCAAACCAAATGTGCATTTTTATCTTAGAAATGTCCCAACTCTCGAAATATATAATATCGATCCATAAAAACTAGTTTGAATTTTTCTGTACAGTGGATAGTAGGGCTAAGGTTGAGTTCTTCAGAGAACGTGTCTTAAGTTAACAGTGTGGGACCTTTCTATTGCATGTTTCACAGTAATTAAACTCACCATATTCTTTTTTTTTCCTTAGAAAAGATTCAAAAATTGAAGGATAGCAAATTTTCGCTTTGAAGGGAAAATTTTGGAAAAATAAAGTTTTTCACCGAGCCCCTTGAAAAAGGTAACTTGGCAACCCTCCTAGAAACAGGCATAAAACGAATTTTACGACTTGTTTAATGTGAAAACAGCAAAGTTTGTGTTTGAAAAGAAAAAGTCAGGGTTCTCTGAATTCGAAATTGTAATACTGAATTGTGTACTTAATTTGAAATTTCAGAAAGTTTCAGAGTTTTGAGATTTTTCTCTTGAATTCAGGAGAATTTTTGATTTTCCAATGTTTGAAAATAGTTTAGAAAACAAATTTTTTGATTTCGGATTTTTTTAATTTTTGATTTTGGATTTTTGAAACATACGTAATCCGAAATCAAAAATCTAGTTTTTCAGAAAGAGAAAATAGTCTGAGCATGGATGAATGTGTTCCGGATTCTGAATTCAGGGTTCTGAAACTTGTATTCTGGGTCATATGCGCTGGTTTTCTGAATATGCATTTCAAATTGTTGAAATCCGCAACCTGCATTTCAAATTTGTTTTATTCTCCCTGCTATTTTCTCTGACCATTCATTTTTCGATCCCATCAGTTCCACATAAGTATAATATTCCGCTTAAGACACAATATCTGAGAAACTCGAAAACACCATGGCAATGGAAAAATTCAAAATGGTCCTAGGAGTCTGATATTGTATGTGGTGGGTACAGGGGCTACTTTAAGACTTTTGACCATGGTACCCATTGGCCACGCCCCCTCCTGGCCGCGCTGGCATACCGTAACCCCAAAAAATTAATTTCGTTTAAAATGATGATTTCGACTCAAATGTTTTAGATTTGAGTTTCTGGTACATTTTTGATCGTTTTTTGTGTTGGGACCAATTTTCTACAGTAACCCTGAAGTAGAGAAAATTTTGCTTTTTTGAATTTTTTTTCACTTTTTTGGAAATTTCTCAAAAATCTGCCTGTGTTTACTGAACGAAACCTTGATAATTCGATAATTTAGACCTATTTACACTATAAGACCATAAAACTATATAAAAATCCGATGCCCTTAAAAGGGTTATTTTCGAAACCAACTTTGTTCAAAAAATGAAAATGAAGATATTAATTTGTTTTAACTAGGAATGGATTGATCTAGTTATTTTGAGCATTTTTTGTGTTGAGACCAAAATTCTAACTCGTTTCCTTTCAGCTGAAAAATGTGATTTTTCATCCGACTTCAAAAAAAATCACAGAAAATCGGTCGTCGTGAAAATTGTAGCATTATTTTGAACAAGATATTATTAGATTCAAATCCAGCGTGAAAAATCACATTAGTAAATGTTTGTTTAAATTTGCGTATCTTGAGCCCAAAATGAGTTTTCGTCCAAAAAGTGCAAAAACACCATGTGGGGGAGTACATGGCTACAAAAATTCACCCAAAATCGACCACCTCCAATTTTGATGAAATTCATACCAGATGTAGTATTTTCAATAAGTAGTATTCTGGTAAAATTTCAGAATCCGATCTCATTGTCTTTGCACATTTCTGGAGCTCGAATTTTTTCACTGAAAATGGACTTGGAAGCAATTTTTGCCGCTTTCCGCTTCATTCTTTTGTTATTTTCGAATGGTTTCATAATTGAATTGTAAAACTATCAAGTTCCTGAAAACCTGGAATCGACAACACAGTGGACAAACAAAATCAATTTGATTTATGTATAAGGTTGGCTAATAAGTTTCTTCCGATTTTGAATGGTCAACTTTGAAAAGTCATATCTGGTCAGTATAATAGTTTTTCTCGACCGGTGTTTTTTTGTTAGATAGAGTATCTCACGGACTTGTTACGCACACCTTGGCTCATTCCTCCGTATTGTCTTTCGCGAGCATGACGCCTGCTTTCGTCCCTTACCGTCTAAACTTTCAAAATGTCATTCTATTTTTAGTCCTTTCTGGTTTGAAAAACATCGACATTCAAAAGAAATTAAAAGAATTAGGTAAAGAAGCATCTCCTACTGTCTATACCATCAAGCATTGAACCGATAAATCTGAAGCTAAAAATTTAGAATCGGAAAACGTGGATCGGTCCGAAAGTTGGACTTGGACCTATTGAAGAATACTATTGAAACAGATCCGTTTCAAACCACTTGTGAAATGTTGTAGGCATTGCCCGTTAGTCAACCGAATATTGTGAACAAACTGAAGTCCATTGACAATGTCAAAAAATTTGATGGTTCGTACCCCATTTTTTGAAGGGCTGCGATATAGATCGGCATAAGCATGTTTCTCCTATAATTTCTCCTCACGTTCAGTTCGGTGGGGGATCTAATTACCGTGGATGGAAAGTGGGTGAGTTACTCTAACAATGTGCGGAAGGGTCAGTTGATTGACAAAGAATAGCTAGCTCTCGGCATCCCGAAACCGAAATTTTTCGTGGAAAAGGGTATGCTATGGCTTTCGTGATCTGTCGAAAGAGGCGAGACTGGGAACTTTCAGATGAATGTCCCACTACAACTGCCACCTTCTACGCTGCACAATAGGAAAATTTACATCCGGTAGTCAAACCAAAACAGGGAGCAAAGACTAAGGATTACTTCAAGCGCGACAATGCGAGATCGCACCAGACTAAAGCGACCAGCCAAAAAAACAGGTCGCTTGCCTGAACTGTTGTTTTGCATCCATCGTATTTTCCGGACCTTGCCCTTTCGGAAAAATGGTTGTTTGAGGCTCTTAATCTTTATCTTCATAGAAAAGACTTCAATTGAAAAGATGACACCAAATAGGAGTTGACCTATTATTTAAATCGCAGCCCTCGTCGTTCTGGGTCGATGGAATCAAGGAATTACCGGAACGTTGACAGAGTCTTATTAATGATCATGAACATTACTTCCATTGGTCTAGCCCCGTCTGCTCTGAGAAAACATTGATCAAAAATTTTACCAAAATCGGAAGAAACTTATTAGCCAACCTAATAATTTAGAACAAGCTAAGAATGTTGCTGAATTCGTTTTCAACATGTTCGAAAGTACTTTTCTGCCAATTCTAATGATCACATGTTACTGAAAAACGACCCCATGTAAGCAAAGAAGCTCTTTGAAAAATATTTATTTATACAATCAGAAAATTAATAAAGATTTTATTCAAACATTACAAGTTATAAAGTGAAAAAAAGAAATATTGAATTATCGCAGTTTAACATTATGAATCAATTTGAGACCAGCATATAAATACTGTCCAGAATTTTGCGAATTTTATGAATAGAAATAACCAGTCGGTTTGAGCCCCCTGCCGGGGGCTCAACCTCCTGGCTTTTGTTTACTGTATCTTAACACTTGAATTTCTGATTTCAGAAATTCCCACCTTCCGTGTGTCCGAAATTTTATTTTATTTTTAAAACTTTCGATTTTCCTTATATCGGAATTTTCGAATACCGCATTTTTTCTAATAGAAGCCCACATCTATTTGAAAGTCATCTCTAATACTTTGAGAACACCTCTTATAGCTCACCCTGGCTGTGCTGTTTCTTTCTTTTGGTGAAAACCGAAAACCTTCAATTGAAGTGCTTTCTTCATTAGAAGTGCAGTGAAAAAGGGATACATTTTCTGAAAAAATAGATGTCTCGAATTTCGAACAAAGATTCCTCAGGTAATTTTAAGGGAGTTACCCGACTAATTCGGGGCGTTTCGCATTGGGAAGTTACCCGGCATGGAGGGTTAGTGTGAGCGAATTTAGTGGGAGCGGCTATAGGGGGAGATCCTGTCCTCCTACCGAGTAACATCCAAATGCGGGTAACTCTCAAAACCTTTGGCTAACTCCCATATTTCGGAGAGTTACCCGAAATTTTAGGGCGTCTCCCATATGCTCATGGGAGACGTCCCGAATTATGGGGTAACTCCCCGAGAATCACCTGAGTTATTTAAATTTGAGTTTCTCCATTCTCGGGGTTCTTGAATTTTCCGATTTTCCCGAACTTTTGAATTCCAAGATGGCTAAACTTTTGAAATTCTAAAATCCAGATCACTTCAATCTCTAAGTTTCCGAAGATCTGGATTTTTTGATATCCGATGTTTTTTTTTCCTAGATTTTCAAATTTCCGATTCTTAGGGGTTTCTGAAATCATGAAATTCAAACAACCCACAGAACTACCTACTTCTAAGCCTTTGGTTCTGGATCATCTTGAAAATAAAGGGAAGAGATTACAGTATCTGTATACTTGCAGAGAAAGCTTCTCATTTTTCAAGCTCAGTAGGGGCTTACATTGAGTATTCAAAAAATCGGAGGCTGGAGTCAGGTGGCTTGACACCTGGCTGAATCTCCTGGGTACTTGCTCAGAAGACCCGTAATCGTATAGTCTATAATTTTCTGGAATTTTCAAGAATCTTCTGAAATATTTTAGAATATTCATAAATATTATGAAATGTTCTAGAGTTTTCCAGAATGCTCTGGATTCTCTAGAATTTTTCAGAATTTCCTAGAATGTTTTGGAATTTTATGGAATGTTGTAGAATGTTCTGGTAATTTCTAGAATGTTCTGGAAGGTTTTGAAAATAACCGGATTGTTCTGGATATATCTCGAATACTCTTGAATTCGCTAAAATGTTCTGGAGTTTTTCTGGAAATTTCTACAATGTTCTAGAATTTCCAGGATTTTTAAAAGAATTTTCTGGAGTTTTCTGGAAATTTATGGAACTTTCTGGAATTTTCTAGAGTTTTTTAGAGTTTTCTGGAATTTTCTAGAATGTTCTGAAATAATACACAAAATTCTAGATCTCATGCTTCAACTTCTGAATTGATTCTTTTCGAAATAACTTTGTAACTTTTTAGATCTTTTTCAAACGCTCTTGGAAAATTTTCCACTTAACAAAATGTTGGTTCTAGAAAACTGTATAATGTCCCAAAATTCTCTAGAAACTTCTAATAACACTGTATTCAGAAGAGAAAGTTACTATAACCGAGTTCCAGTAGGCCACAGGATCGAAATTTGAGTGATTCGCGAAAAAGTTTTTTTTCAAAAATTTGTCAGTTTTCAAGATTTGTGTTCAATTGTACGTAGGCAGCACATAGTTAAGCCTAAAAACCCGCTATGCAAGATTTCCTGAAGTTTTAGTGAGTTTTAGCATACTTTTGAAAATTTCGATTCTAAACCCTATAGGTTCCCTATAAGCTAGAAGGCCCAGGACACCATGGACATGAAGCGCTCGGTAGGCCAAGACTACATACCACACACCACCATAGGAGTCCCATGTCCCTTTGAGTTATTCAAGTAAATGTCCGAGACAGACACACACACACACAGACAGACAGACAGAAAAGTTTCCTTAGTAAGAAGTAGATCTTATCATGCTTCTCCAATTGTTCGATATTCTCCTTCAGTTTTGTATGAATCGAATCCAATGATTTTGTATTCAAGAAGAAGAGCGAGTTTTTCAACAACAAAAAGAACAGTTTCAGGCTTTTCGAGCTGTTTGTTACCACTTCTTCTGGTGCATTTCGATTAGCGATCAATAATGAATAATTGAATGTAGTCCGAGCGTCTTCAGCAGAAATCCACTGAAAAAAGAGGAATTTAAAAAAAAACTCATCAAATATCGTACCTTTTCTTCCTTATAATTTTTGATTGTGGTCTCCATACTTTTCTGAAGCTTCCCAAGAAACGGGGAATCTAAAGTACACACAAGGTTTCGCAGAGAATTCAGAAGTTCCTTAGAATCGATTTTTTCGGCATCTTCAAGGGGCACATGAGTTGGCGGCGGCGTTTCAATTCGAAATGGCTTGCTCTCCACAGTTGCCACAGGTTCCGTTTTCAACGAATTCGACGGCACACTTGGCTCTCGTTTGATGATCATAGGAGGCTGAGTCAGCACGTCTGGATCCTCGTAAATCAGATCATCGGCTTGGTTTTTCTCTTTTTCTTTATCTGCTTTTCCCGTTTTCTCGATTTTTGTCTCGGGTTGATTTTTTTTCGCTTTTGTTTTTTGTGGAGGCTCATTGTTCGGCAACTGGCTGGTGGAATCCACATGGCATCTGGCTGATGGAGTCGATTTTCTGCGTTGCTTCACAGGTAATTTTGCTTGGCTGTCTTTTAAGTTTGGCCGCTTGGCTTGCCTGAAAAATGAACAATATCAATTTGCAATTTATTTAAAAAGCCATACGGTTTTGCTCGCTTGATGATTATAGGAGGTGGAGTCGGCACGTCTGGGTCCTCGTAAATCAGATCATCAGATTGGCTTCTCTCTTTTTCTTCTCCTGCTTTTTCTGTTTTCTCGATTAGCGTTCTGGGTTGCTCTTTTTCCAACACTTCAGCTCTCGGTGTCCGTGGAGGCTTATTGTCCGACACCTTGCTAGCGGAATCCACATGGGGTCTGGTTGGTGGAGTCGATTCTCTTCTTCGTGCCACAGGTATTTCTGGCTCGCTGTATTCTAAGTTTGGCCGCTTGGCTTGCCTGAAAAATCAACAATATCAGTTCGCAATTTATTCAAAAAGCCATACTGTTTTGCTCTTCTCCAAACCTTGTCCTTTGGCTTCCCTTCAAGTTTCAAACTTCCATCTTTTGCCAAATATAACTTAATCCTTTTCTTATCGTCTACATCAACTGTTGCATCCTCGCGCAGTCTGAAATTCCAGTTTTTTTTTTCCAAAAATCTAAGAAATTCTTACTCTGCAAGAGTGCGCTCGTGAAGGGGCACTGCCATCAAAAAAAGCATTTTGATTCTAGTTTGTTTATCAAACTTTGAAGCTGTCCATAATTCTCGACCGATTTCTCTTATTCTGAATGCCACGTTTTTTTTGCATACTCCGCCTATCAAGTCAATAAATTCCTCTGCTAAAGCGAAAGCTCTAAGAGGAGTCGTCGCAGTCTGAGCTTTTTTGGCAATCAGTTCCACGAGTTTCTCATCCTTTTCAGAGGCTGATCGAGAGACGTGTTGGAACTGGAATTATCTACTTTAGAATATGTTTTTTATATAATTTTCAAAACGAATTTCTATTTTTTTGGAAAAATAGTCATTGGCTCGCAATCATTAAAAAAAATTGTTTTGGAAAATTTTCGAATCCCTTACATGTTTCCCTTCTAATTCGAGGTCTCCATTTTTCTTTTTGTAGTGAGTGATCCTATCACGATCGTCAACTGTCACATCCGCATCTTTTCTCAAACTGAATAAAACAATATTATTTTTCATATTCTAAAAAATATTTTCTCACTCGTCCAGGAAATAAGAATCGACTGGTACACTAATTGCAAACAACAACTTCACTTTTGCGTCCATATCCAACTCGTCAATCTGATGAATCTTGTTTCGAAATCGGAGAATTCGATTTCTGTAAAAATTTGCCCCTTTTCCCTCTTGCTGAGTATCGGCGAAGAGCTGGCACAATTGGATGACCACTAAAGGTGCCGTCGCGTTTGTCGATTGTTCTACTAAAAATTTTAGCAACTTCACATTCATTTGATCGAAACCACAATACGGAGCCATCTGGAATAAAATCTAATATTTTCAGAGAATATAGTAAAATCTTTTTCTAAAAAAGAAAGGAAAAGATCAGTTAAATCAATAAAAATGTAGACAGTATTTTTAGATGATTTTGAGGTGACTGAAATTTTGAAATTCAGAAGCGATTTGATCTTCGTATAAAAAAAGGAATGCAAGAAATAAGAATCGTCACCGAGAAATTACAAAAAATGCAAACTTGTGAAAATTCAAAAAGGGAAGTGAAAAGTGGGGAGAGGGGGCATAGGTGAAAAAATTAAAATTTATCAATTTTTTCAAGTTTTCGGATGTTTTTATGAAAATTTCGTACTTTGCGCTTGTTTCCACGTGAATTCATCACTTGAACAAATTTCAGTTTAAGCAGTTTTTTTGCATGAATAACACTATTTTTCTCATTGTAAATGTGAGACTTGAAATAATATAATTAATATTAAATCAAATGAAGCCTGGTAACAAGAAAATAAACGAAAAATGTACGAAAAAATTACTTTAACTGTTAAATATTACATTAACTTTTGAATTACATTAAAGTTTAAAATTACATTAACTGTTTGAATTACAAAACCGATGAAAATTGTTCAAATTTCAAAACTTATATGGAAACAGTCACAAAACTTGAAAAAACAGTGAATCTCAACTCACTCATAATTTTTCCACTTATTTTTCCACCGAGAAGTCAAAGAACTTTGAAAGATAAGCCTGATCAACTAACAGCAAAGAGCAAAGACTAACGGCAAAAACGAGAGAAATTTGTCGAAAAATTGTGAAGAAATGAGATATTACAGTACTACCCGTAAATCGACATTCAAGGCACACACAAAAAAGCGTCGCTTGGGTCTTGACTCAAGAGTAAACTTTTAAAAAATTTGAAAAGAGTTTTACAAAATTTCTAAAATCTTTCGAGAAAGTAACTCGGAAAAGATAAATACTTTGAAACAATTATTTTAATTCTTTTAATTACAAACAAGGGAATCTTTTAAGTGAAGGTAGAAGTCAGCAGAAACCACTTGCATAGAGTGAAAAAGCATAATAGAAAACCTATAAGTCCATTTTCAAAGTCTGCTAAAGAGACCTCTGAAGTGCTGAAATTACAGTTTCAGTACCAAAAATCCCATTTTCAGTATAAAATCGACAATTTTCAAATTTAATTTTCTCCACTCCTAGAAGGTTTTAGGATTTGAAACTTATCGTATTATACTTGAAATTATGTAGAATTTCATATTTCAGACATTTTCTGTGAAAAATGTCATTTGGGACCTAAAACCTCATAGGAGAAATTAATTTGAAAATTGTCGACTTTATACTGATAATGGGATTTTTGGTACTGAAACTGAAATATCAGCATTTCAAAGGGTTCTTTAGCAGACTTTGAAAACGGGTTTACAGGTTTTCTACCATGCTCTTTCGATCTATGCAAGTGGTTTCTGCTGACTCCTACCTTCACTTAAAAGGTTCCCTTGTAAATTGTATCACGGTTCCAAGTAAAATTACTAAATTGTGGGCATATCAGTTACGCATATCTAATAAGTGGACATTTAAACTGACATTGAGTTTTACATCCGAATTATTTGCGAAAAATAATATTTAGAAATTAAAAATATCAAAAACAGTATAGCCGTTCATTTAATCAGGCCATTAAAAGGAAAGACTCACGAAAAGACTAAAAAAAATCTATTTGGAAAAGAGGAAAGAGCATGCTAAACCATTTGTAGAAAGAAAGTATTAGCGGAAAGAAACCGTTAGCAAAAAAGCAACCACTAGCAGAGATATGAAACCATTCGCAAGAAACCACTATATATTTTTTAACGATTGTCAGGTGACTGAAATTTTGAAATTTGAAAACGATTGAAAATATAAATCAGAAAAAAAGAATGCGAAAAATAAGAACCGTCACCGAAGAATTACAACAAATGCAAACTTGTGGAAATTCGAAATGCATGTTCCAAAAAACGATCGCGGAATTTGTTCTTTCATGCGAAATTTAGAAAGAAAAGTCAATAAATTTTAAATGACATCGCTCTTTGGAGTAGTCTTCGAAGAAGATTCTGGACTACTCTCCTTCGGGCTGTCTGGGAAATCCATAAAGTCGTCTGGCAGTTCTCTTGAAAGGAGAACGACTGAGACGTGACCAACATAAAGAAAAGATCAAGACGGGGCAAGTGACCTTAAAATTAACACTGCAATCAACCAATAATACAAGAGGTATCTTATGTGGATGACATTTTATTCCTCTGGGAAACTGGAGACGTTGTTGGAGAGTATGTTTATGCGCACGTTGCGGAATGCCAGTGAAAACAATAAAAATCAGGTGAAAAATTTTATGTAAATTAAAATGATCAAATAGACTACTGGATCAATTTCAATCCCTAAGTGTTTCATTCATCATTTTTTAAGACGGATTGGTTTTAAAAATGATTCCATACGTTCAAGAATAAATTATTAATCTGACAACAAAAATTGGACTTCAAAAGGAAAGAGATCACATGATCCAGGAATGAGCATTCCTACCTTCCTCTTCTTTTTGCTGCGCTTTTATCAATAAACACGTACCGTGTCGATTACAATTAGAGAATTGTCAGAAAAATGTCAGAAAATGAGTCAGAAAAATGGTTATGAGAATAAGAGAGAAAGGAGAACGACTGAGACTCGACCAATAGAAATAAATAATCAAGACGGGGCAAGTGACCTTAAAATTAGCACTGCAATCAACCAATAATACGAGAGGGTTCTCATATGGATGACATTTTATTCTCATGGCAAACTGGTGACGTTGTTGGAGACTGCGCACAAATAGATTGACGACGTCTCCTTGGCATGTAACAGAGGTTGTGTCGATGTCGTCACAAAAAATTTTTGCGGACAAGTGGATTTCTCAAGATGTATAAGAAAGAGGTGCTACTATCCTGACTCACTATACTCACAGAAAACGGATTGTGAGTCACAGTATTTATCAAGATCCAACTTAAAAGAAAAAATTGCGAAAAAACAGATTTACAGCTAAAAACACGAGTTTATAAATAATGGTAATTTATAAGATTGAGATATGTCACGCCAAATGTCTCGGAGCAACTCCTGGTCATAACTAACGGGAACGCCGTCGTGAGTGACTGAAAAGAAGAATTTTGTCAAAATTCCTCTTTCTGAGAAGTCTAACTTGTGGGCACACCTTTGGAGGTGAGAAATCGTCCGTGTTCATTTTGGGAAATAAAGGAGAATCAAAAACCACCATTGATTTTAATCAATCTACTGAATAACTCACTAGGGAAAGTTGTGATTGTCAGCAGGAACCTAGGTATGAGCTCGGTATCATTCGAAAGCTGAGAATGGGATATTTTCAAATGTGTATTTTGTTTTTGCTAAAGAGCTACCAGTTTCGAGAGAATAAGATTTTCAAACGCAGAATTAGCTTCAATTTGCGTCTCCTGAGCGCCCGTCAGCTTTCTTATAAATATTCTGAAATTAGATAGAAGCAGCGAAAAGTGTTGTAGTGGCTGGGAGGGGGTGTTTAACCGGGTTTTTTCTTATTTCAAAATTCCTCAGAATTGTTCATCATCACTGAGAAATAAAAAAGACGAAATGTGAATCTATGTTTTTTTTTTCAAGTTTTGAATTGTACTGGTTGAATATCGAAGGAATATGGATTGAAGGATGTTCAAAAAATAATTGAAAGTTCTCGATTCTGAGAAGTATAACGCTTCCAGAATACTCATTCTAGCGCTTCTGTCAGGTTATAATTCATTTCAACACATTTGAAAATTGTTCGAAAAATTATTTGGAAATGCCGTGGGGGTATCCCATGGATATTTTTCTTTAATAGTTTTTTTTTTCTGGAAAAAAGAGAAAACTTTTTCAGATCATTGAAAAAACACCTGAAACTGTAATTGATGAAATCTTCCAAAGTCTTTCACCAACCATCAAATTTCTTTCTCTTAAAAATCAAAGTTTAGTTTGTAAAAATAGTCCAAAAGTTGTTTTTTTTTTCAAAAAATATGACGTAAGTGTTCCACGAGTTTAAAACAAAACAGTATGATCCCATAAGGTTTTCTAACTTTTTTTTCGAAAAAAAAAATACAAAAAAATATGGTAGGATCCCACTTTGCTTTTTCAATTTTTCAGATTTCGAACCTGATTTTTTCGAAACTGGTAGCTCTTCGGTGGGAAGATTTTTTTCCAGAATAATGGATTATTTCCAGATTTATCTTTAAATGGTCATTTCTGTAATTCAACCTGCAAGAAATATTTTTCCATCTGATTGTTTCGATTTTCCCTGGTTTTGTTTCCATTTTCCCTGGTTTTTCGATTTTCCCGTCTCTCCTTCAAATTTTTCTTGACAGAATTGCAACCTAGATGTTCCCTTTTTACGACAGAATTTCTTTTCGTCCATTTTTTGAAACAATATTTCTTCCTAAACATCATCAGAGAACCTTTTTCACAATGGTTCAAAGAAAATTTTTCGCGACCAAACCGCTCAAAAAATTTTGCGACTTCAAATTTCCAAAATGTCTGAATGTATGGTTGACACCTTTTTTTTCCCACAGGATCATGAGATACGAGGCCCACTTATGTCAACATTTTTTGTGCACTTATTATCTTGCAGAGTCCACTTTCGTTGGTATGACCTCTTCTGACCGCAATAAAAGGTAATTATATTATGGTTTGAACTCGAACAAGTACCTACTGAAGGACAATAGGTCATCATGACAACCTCCCCCACAGAACGTGAGCCACGCCCACATCGACGCCTCTTGTCTTTCTTTCTATTTTATTCTTTCTTCTTCTTCTGACGCAGTGTTGTATGTGTCTCTATATTCTAGTATTTTCCCATGAACCCTGTGAATGAATGGGTTCGGGAAGAATGCTTCTATTTTTCTGAACTTCTGCTACTTTTACTCTTCTCAGAAAACCCTGCAGTGATTGGGTTTAGAGAATAATTTTCTAGTAATTTTCTGGCTATTATTTTCACTTTTCTTCCCGCTGGGAGCAGCTAAAGGTGAGAACGAAATTTTTCTATAGTTCTAATGATTTAAATATAAACTGAAACGGTTATGTATCGGTGGGACATTGATCTCATAGAAAAAATTAGTTATTTTCATTTTAAGTAGTATATTGTATGAAGTATGTCCATGAATTAGTTTTCGTGTCCATACTTTTTTTGAAGAAACGTGATTTCATTTGTGGGAACGTAATTTTCCTACGGTACCATTTATAAATACGCATGAAAAATTCTTGAAGTTTTGTGAAATATTATGTGTCCCCAGGTAGAATACCGGTCAATAAACAACGTATTCATAAGTATTTTCCTAAACATTTTCATCATTTTCAAGAGTCTGGAGCTCGATTTTCAAGTGTCCGATCATTTTGAAAATATGGGAGGTTATAAGTCAGAATCAGATTTGAAATTTTGCATTCACAGAATCATTTGAAAATTTCCAGTATTTGAGCTATCTGACAATTTCTGAAGGACACCCGTTGTTGGCTAGTTTTTGTACTTTGGGGAAAAGCAAAAAAACTAAAAACTAAAAAATGCAAGTACAAAGTTTTCAGTCTATTACTGTTGTATAACCTCCGATTTTTTCAAAGTTGTCGGATTCTTGACATCCGAGCTTCGAATTTCTCAAAGTGATCAAAATGACCGAAAATCAACTGAAAATACGTTCTCGTATACAAAAGGAGATGACTTTGTCTTCAATATACACCTAGAAGATCAGACACATTTGAGGTTCGCCGCACTTATCAACTGCTATTGGAAGGCCGTCTTGGATCAAGGAGCGCAAGAAAACAGAATCAAGATGTATCAAAATATTGAAGAGAAGAAGATCAAGAAAATCGAGAACTTCCCGCTGTTCGCCAATTCCCTTTGGTCCAAGAATATGAAGGCCAACAGAGGGCCGACAAGTCCTTGTTCAGCGTGAAGGAGGCCGACTTAGCGAGTCGGCTGACCCATAGAATGCTGGACAAGACTCCGGTGTCCACCGTCGGAATCCTCTATTTCTACCCAGCACAAGCCGGTTTCGTGTCTACCGCACTCGGAAACAAACCTGTTTTTACCGAGACCATCGACGCCAGCCAAGGACAGGAGTTTCACACTGTCGTCATATGCACAACCAGGACCACTCCGTTCCACTCTTCGGAAGACAAGAAGCAGCCTTTCCAGAACGGATCACAGGAGCCGGACTTCATCGAGGACCATCGTCGGCTCAATGTCGCCCTGTCCCACACCAAGCAACTCTGCGTCATCCTAGTTTATTTGAAGACTGCATGGAACTCGGACGAATGGAGCCAGCTGATCGCCGCCGTTCCAGCACGAGCCATCCACAAGGCTCAAGTTTTTATCAACCAACTCCACAGTGACAACTAGGAGATAGCAGCATTCTTCTTCTCAGTTGGGCCCGGAGGCAATCAACAAACCAACGCTTCCATCCGGTAAGTTATTTTCTATTCAAAGCGAGGACCAGGGACGATTCTATTCGCGCTAGGGAGGTGTGAGGGGTTCCGTACCCCTTAGTTAGGTGTTCCTAAGGTTCATCTGAATTTCCATTCGGATGATGCATAGGATTGGTAAGTCATAAGGGTTGCATCATCTTTTGATAGAGCATGGGAAGGCTCTTTGGGCTTTGTGCAGGACAGAAGCTGGGTCTCCCCCATTTTTCAGTGTTTCTACCATTAGAACATTCTTGGCCTGTTAATCATTTTCTTCTTACAGGCTCGACAGAAACCGTTATCCCACTTGCTCCTCCGGTCAAGGAATGTACCAACCAACACCCGCCCCAATTCCTTTGTTCTCCCCATCTACTATTTGATCCTCACCCTCGAGCCAACTGGACCTCAATTCCAATATCTTATTCTTTGTCCTTTATCCCCATTTTTTGTAACCTTAAGCTTGTTTGTTAATAAACGACTAATTCGGAAGAAACTTGTGTTAGATAACAAAATTTCGCAACATTTTTGACGTGAGAAATGTTCGATTGTTCCCCTAGTTCTTGAGATGGAAGAGTGAAAAGTCGAAAAAATACGAACAATCCCGGGAGGATCCCGCTATACTCATGAATTTGTTTCATAGCTGAGTACAAACGTTTGGCATTGAAATTTCAAATTTTGAACGGAATTGCGAACAAGCGGAAAAAAGATTTCTGAGACCGAGCCACTATGAAAAAAGTTGTGAGCTTCCAAAGATTCCAGCAGCGCGCTCTCCTTTCCCGGTCGTTCTCATACGACTTGAAGTCCTCAGGCTTTGTGTGCCTCCATAGCTGAGTGGTAAAACATTGGATACGGTTCACACCCTTGTGGGTTCGATTCCCTCGGGTGGTCCCGACTAGGAGCGCCGTTGAATAGTCTCAGTTCAATCGGTGAGATAGTAGGGAGAAAGGATTCTGAGATAGAAGAAGGGGTCTTCTGTAATATTGAAAAAAATATCCTTCGCGCTAGATATGACATTTTAAAATATTTTATCCTTTCGATTTCAATGCAATTACATTGGTCAGGCAGCGCTAAAAAATGGAGCACGAATCAAGCGGGATTGTATTTTAACATTGTGGTGTTTTAGTTGAAGCACTTAGTAACAAATGTAAAAACAGTTTTTCATATTTTTATTTCAGTATATTAACATGATACATAAAATTCAATTCAAAACAAATAAGGAATGGTTGTTAACTTATTAATTGTTTTACTGGAGGTAATCGAATAAACATTTAGTATTGTGCATGCTTCGCATTTGTCCTTGCCAACTGTTGGATTGAAGCAGAACTCTGCTGGTGTGTCAAGTGTTGGTTTTGTGGTGACAATTTCCAGCTCGTAAAACCCTCTTTGAATCAATGGAGCAAAGCGAGGTGCTTGGAACTGATTCTGGGTGAAATTCGCAATCTTCAGCAAATTATTTCGAATTGAAATCGTGAAGTCGCTGTGTTTCAGCCTGATCTCATCCTGGAGTTTTCTTAGAAAACATTTTGGCTGTCTGTTGAAAAACAGATCCAGTGGTTGCAGCTGACCCGTCGTCCGTAGAGGAAAAGTGACAACTTCCAGCTTCTTCCGAGTTACAGGGCGAAGCAATTTCATGCTGTTGAATCCACACCACGAATCCAGGAGAAGCACTGATCTATAAGGAATACTGGGAAGCAAGCACTTTTCCATCCATCTCTCTGCCAGTCTGCTCGACATTATTCCGGAATGTGCGTGAGTCACATGGAGATCTGTGAGCGGTGCGACCATCCGGCGAATAGAGCGAAGCGGTTTTGGTTCGTGCGATGTTACGAAGAGTTTTCCCGTTAATTTTCCATCTGCTGAAATGCACGGATTGAACGTCATCGAATGTTCTGTTGGTTCATCAGTAGAATCGTTGAAATTCTGAAAATACAACAGTTCTTTGAAAACTGCTTACCGTCAAATTGTTATAGATGCAAACATTGATTGGGAAGAATATCCATTGATGCCATAACTTTCATGGAATACATAGTTGGAGAGGAATACGGAGTTGGAGAGAAATAATTTCAGAAAAATAAAGAAGCATATTTTTCCGACGTCCATGCAGAAGGTCGTCAGAAAAAATATTAGTCGATAGGGGATCACATGAGAGAAGAAATGAATGTTGATGATAGGTAGACAGCGGTATTTATAGGGACACTCGAGGGGGCGGAGTCGGTTCCAGGTGGGCTCTCTTCACCTATTCATAATTTTATGGGTGTATTATAGACTTTTATGATCATACCGCTGGGTAATGTCGGCATTTATGACAGTAATAGAGAGATTTATTGCAGTGTTTTTGAATTCTTTCCAGAAGAACTACCCATATTGTAATTGAGAGAAAATTATGTGTTCGAAATTCTCAATTAAGATTTTGGGAATATGAGGAAAAAGTCACAACTACATTACAGCAATTTTCCAGCTGCAGTCTTACACAGTCCATTCACGCGTTACTTTAAAATTCCGGTCGAACTTTCGTTATTGGAAATTCTAAAAACACGCAATTTCAAGATCTTGAATTAGAGTCTGGCGGAGCGGACCAGTAAAAAATATTGAACCACGTCAAAGACTCAACATTTAGCTTAAAGCATCGCTAGGACAAACATGCTGGTTGCGAATGAAAAACAGAGCATAAATATGAAGAACCAGAGAAACTATGCAGAATATGCTTCACATGTTCTCGTCGAACCGTCTACCGCCTCCTTCTCGTCGGTTTTTTTTAATCGTCTGGCACCACCATCTGGTTTCTTTGCCTAACTATCTCGCTCCACTCTACCGTTCTTCCGTCTAACCGTCTGGTGCCGCCCTTTTGCTTTATCTTCTAACTGTCTGGCGCTCACTTCTTGATTTTCTATCTAACCGTCTGGCGCCCCAGTCTCGCTTTTCTGTTCAACAAGGGTTTCCTATCGGGTCAATCATTTTTCCTATCTTTTCGGCAAAAAAGAAAAAGGTGTTTGAAAAGACAGCATCGGCAATAGTGACTCATTGAATATGCAATAAAAGCGATGCTGTGTGTGTCTCCGAGATAATAAAATCACTTTCTTTCTCTGCGTCTCTCATCGTTGGTATAAAAGCGCCACAAAACGAAAACATTATCATTTTGATTCTCTCTCGAAGTCGTGTTTTTAGGCTTCTTATGTTTTGTTTTTATTTTTATAAAATTCTATAATAAATTTTATTAATATCTATCCAACTTCTCTATTATTGACGATATATTGTGGATATGGACATGGAAAAAAATTAAATCACAGGTGGGTTAGAATATTTCAAAACATATCAACGCCGTGGAAAATTTTGATTATTTACAGTTCCAAAAAATTTGGAAGTTATCGGCCTCTTCAAAAATTCTTATTTTTAGAACTGATTCAATCTTCGCCGTCTTATTCGTTTCAATCAGCAGTGCTTCTATCGCCAGTAGCTCCGACCAGATTTGTAATGATGTCTTGAAAGCAAGAGTAGCAGCTAGACAAACTTATCGAGTCATTGAGAGAGTAAGTTTTGCTGTTCCAAAACTGCAATGAAATTGAAATATTTTCAGGTCCCCAGAAGCGACGCCTTGTCAACTGAACGTCAAAAAATTTAGAATGTTTCTTGAAGAGTTGAATTCAAAAACGTGCATTTCCGATACTCTACTAAAACTTTTGGATGGATTCAACTTGACTGTGGAACCTGGCACTTCTGTGGCTCTTGTCGAACACTCGGAATATGGAAAATCAAATGCTTTCAAGCTTTTGACAAGGCTCTATGTGCAAGAAGATGGGCTAATTCTCATTGCTGGATATTATTGTTGTAATAAATATGTGAATGCAAATAAATAAGTAATTTTTTTGCAAATTTGTGTCCAAGAATATAATACTCGGAGAGAAAAGAAAAGTCAATTTCGCGTTAATTTGTAAAACATCATCTGATAAAATTGCGCTTTCGTAGTCACAGAATGAAAAACATGAAAAAAATCGTACAATCGTACAATAAAAATCGAAAAAACTAGAATTTTGAGGTTTTATTCGAAATTAACAGTGTGATTCCACATTTTAAAAAATTATTTATTTCAGTGTTTTCTTTCAACTACGAATACAAATGATTTACCAATTTTTGACTGTTTTAAAAATCAACATCTTCTTATTTCAATGATTTTCTTCTTGCGCCGAGAAGCATGACCTTCCTGAAAACACTTTTGGGTTTTCACACTAGAGTCTGGCGAAACGGACCAGTAAAAAATATTGAATCGGGCACAACATTTAGCACAAAGCGCCGCTAGGGCAAACATGCTGGTTGCAAATGAAAAAGAGAGCATAAATATGAAAAACCACAGAAACTATTCAGAATATGCTCCACATGTTCTTGTCGAACTGTCTACCGCCTCCTTCTCGTTTGTTTCGTTTAACCGACTGGCACCACCTTCTAGTTTCTTTGCCTAACTATCTCGCGCCGCTCTACCGTTTTTCCGTCTAACCGACTGGTGCCGCCCTTATGCTTTTTTGACTAACCGCCTGGCGCTCACTTCTTGTTTTGCCGTCTAACTGTCTACCGCCTTTTTCTCGTTGTTTTCGTTTAACCTTCTGGCACCACCTTCTGGTTTCTTTGCCTAACTATCTTGCGCTGATCCACTGTTTCTCCGTCTAACCGTCTGGCACCGCCCTTTTGTTCTTTTGTCAAACCGTCCGTCGCTGCCGTTTCGCTTCTCTGTCTAACAAGAAATCTGTTTTTGAATAAGCGTAGTGATTTTAATAGTTTTCGTGTTGACTTTATGTTGTTTCTGTGTACTGTTTCTTTTTAACATACGATCATTGTGTTTCATGTTTTTTAGCTAAAGGAATATGAGGAGAAAGTCGGGAATCTTTTTTTCGGCTATAGTCATATAATAAAAAAGTTACGTTTTAATCAAACATCTTTTTGAACATCCGAAATTTCGAGATTTGGAATTCCGAAAACGCGTCTAAATTCCTAAATGTTTTTCTAAATAAATTCAAAAATAAATTAAAATTCATGTTTCATTTTTCAAATTTTTTATCGAATATTTGGGCGAAAAATTCGAAATTTAAAATTTTGAATACACGTTTAATTTCTTTTTTCTGAATAAATTCATATGAAAACAATATTCACGTTCCAATTTTGAATTTTTTTTGGATTTCTAGGTCATAAATTAAAAATTTAAAACTCTGAAAAGATTTGGTTTTTTTTTAAATGTTGGTTTGTTAAAATTTTTAGATTTTCGGGAATCGAGTTCTATAAAATTACGACCGGTTTTTGAAAACTCATTTTCATTACCCTTCTGGTTTTATCCGTTCAAAGTTTGAAGAATTTATACTGAATGAGCTGTATTTCAATTACAAAAACTTCTCAATTTCTATCATTTTGGAAATCGAGTTTTTGAATTTTCCGATTTCAGAAATTCAGAAAGTTCATTTTCAAAAGCATCTAAAAACAGAAAAAACAAAAAATTGAAATTAAAGGATATTCGACTTCTTTTAAACTTGGATGTGTAACTTATCCCCAAAAGTTGAGAACATGTCTAGCTTTCCTGAGTTTCCCTTGTCACACTTTTCGTCCACTTCTGCACTTTTTCGTGTCCTTTAGCTCTTTTAGAAAAACAACATTAACCTATAAATTGTTTTTTTAGCAGACCAAGCATGATGTTTCTGTTTGCACGATCTGAGTCGTTTCCCCATGGGTCAACCATTTTTTTCTCATCGTTTCGGCAAAAAAGAAAAAGGTGTACAAAAAGAACGGAATCGGCAATGGTGACTCATTGAATATGCAATAAAAAAGATGCTGTGTGTGGCCTCTCCTATGTAATAAAATCACTTTCTTTCTCTGCGTCTCTCCTCGGTCGTATAAAAGTGCGGAGGAGCGGAGAAAATATCATATTAGTTTTTTCTCGACACTGTGTTTTTTAAGTGTCAGATTTTGTTTTTGATTTTTTATGAAATTCTCTGAAATGTTCTACTAATCTCCATTAAACTTCTCCTTTATTGACAATTTGTTGTGGATATGGACATGGGGAAAATTGTATTGCTGACCAAGAAGCGTGCTGAGATTGACAAGCAAAAAACAAAGAGGAGAAGTCGCCAAAGGTACTGTGAATGCTTCATAAAATATTCTATTTTTTATGTTCAGATTGTCACGGAAACGATAGAAATTTGAGAACGATTCCAACATTTTCCGAAAGGTTTTTGGAGAGCTACAAAGAAGCTCAGGCCGCCGAAGCAGCGATCGAAATGGAGAGCATTTTCTACAAAGCCATAGATGATGGCATTGGAAAGTCGCACATCTACTTCTCAATGTTCATATGGAGAGCATTTTCTACAAACCGTGAACCAGCAACTGGAGATCTGATGAAAAAATTCAGGCCTGAGATTCAAGGAAATATCTCTTTGAAATCAGTGAAACTCACATACTCTCGACGAACAGACCACCCAGTTATGACGAATCTCACTTTCTCGGCACGCAGCGGACAAACGATAGCTTCAGTCGGACCATCTGGCGCATGAAAGAGCACCTGCATATCAATTCTGGAAAGGTTTTACGACGTATGTGAAGGAGTTATCGAGATTGATGGACAAGATATCCGATCATTATCCCTCTATTGGCTGAGAACACAAATATCATTAGTTGAACAGGAACCAACACTTTTTAGCGAAACCATCAAAGAGACTGTGTGTTTTGGATTGAATGACGTAAGTGCGGCCCACATGTCTTTATTACCTATTGACCAATTTTAGATGTCTGTAGAGAAGGTCATGGAGGCTCTGGAACTAGGTAATGCTCTAAACTTTGTGATCAAAGGACCAATGTTGTCAGAAGGACAAATAGAGGATTGCAATTGCCAGGGCATTGGTTGGAAATCCCAAGATTCTGTTGTTGGATGAGGCAAAGTCAGCATTGAATTTGAAAGCGGAGAAGGTAGCGTCTCTCAAGATTTTTCAAATTTTCAATTTTCAAATTACCTGCTTTTCAGGCAGGGCAAGAAGCTCTTGATTGTGCTCGCCAGGGGCGCACTTGCATCACCATTGCTCATCGCTTGTCCCCAATTCAAAACTCGGATGTCATTGTGTACACTGATCACGGAATGGTTCTGGAAACTAGAAGCTATTAGAATCTGATGGCTCAAAAAGGAAAATATTATGAGATGGTACAAAAACAGAAATTGATTGGTTGATTTCGGATTGTGAAACTTTAAATTTTGAAAGCTTCAATAAAATTTGAAAAAACTTGGATTATTGGGATGTTTTCAAAAATGCAGTTTTCAAACGAAATCGGATTTTGGTGAACTTGATACTTCACAAACAAAAATGTAGGATTACTTCAAGGCGAAATTGTTAGAAATTTGAGCTTCAGAAGCTTAGCCATAATCAGTGTTTGTCAGTTTTGACAGATTTTCTTCATTTTTTTCAATTCATTGATTTACTTTTTTCTCCGTTTTTTCTTCTTTTTTTCAACCGAATTATGAACCTACGTTTCAATGTTTTCCAGATTCTGCACATTGGCGAAAAAAAAATGACGTCAGCCAACTCCCCAAACAACCAACTGATGAGAGAAGTGACAAATTAGCATGCTCTTTGTACAAAATTCAAATTGAAGAAAAACAAAAAATTGGAGAAGAATTCTTCGGGCCCTTGTACATGGCAACATACAACAAAAGGATACGGTGATCCGAGTTCTCGAAATTTTCGAATATATTAATCCACTAAATTTTCCGCTCTTGACATATGTCTTCAGAGCTACTCAACATCTGGGACATGAGTCAGGATTCCGTGAATTTTATCCCGGAGAGATTTTCCTACACACTTCCGCAAATCGACCACCTTCGAGACGTAGGCCACCATTCAAACATCATCTACATAATGTTCAGACGGACCGATACTGCGTTATCTTCGAGCTGTTCGTGACATACCTTTTCGAATTCATCCAAACAAAGGATATCCAGGACAAAATCAAAGTCAAAGTGGAAGATGTTGTGGATGGGGTGTCACAAGGCTTGGCTGAGCTTCACCACTGCCAGATCAAACTCAACAACTTAAAGCAACATTTTGTTTTCGAGGGGTAATCGGAATGCAAAAGTTGTTGTGCCGGATTTAGGGTACTCCGTAGAGCAGTCGAGCCAAATTGGCAAGCCATATGATAAGCATAAAACTGGCCATAATTCTCCCAAAAAAGCGACTTCTGAAACAGCGAGCCAAGATGACTTCACCATGCACTTCCAACTCCCAAAACACCTCGACGAGGACGGATGAGAGCCGCGATCCACCAAGCTCTTCATATCAAATTTGAACTGGGGAGGAAAAAAGAATTGGAGTAGGAACGGTAAGATTCTACAGACCACTTTACGTGGCAATGTATAACAGAATGGAGGTGACGGTCCGAGCATACCCGGAGATGAAATCAAAGTATGCCAAAAGACAAATTAACCACCTTCGGGACTTCGGCCGCCATAAAAACATCATCTACTCGATGTACTCAGAATTTCAGACGGATTGAATTTGTGTTACCCTCGAGCTGTTCGATGCGAACCTTTTCGACTTCGTCTGGACGAAGGATCTTCAGGAGAGAATTCAAATCAAAGTTGAAAATGTTCTGGATGAGTTGTCACAAGGCTTGGCAAAGCTTCACCACTGCCAAATCACACTAAACAACTTGAAGCCTAGCAACATTTTGCTTTCGAAAGGTAATCGGAATGCGAAAGTTGTCGTGTCGGATTTAGGCCACTCGGCGAAGCAACCGAGCCAAACTGGCACGCCGGGATCTCAAGATATTTGCCAATGTTGTTTAGTTCTGTCTCACGGATTCTGGAAAAACAGCTCAGGATTGAGACGAGTACATAAAGAAAGTCACATCATGGGATGTGGGAGTGGCGAAGAGTGTAAGTTTGCTTTTTCTCATTATTACATCATTATTTCTTTAGATTCTACCAGTCGGTTTGAGCCCCCTGCCGGGGGCTCAACCTCCTGGCTCCCGTTCACTGTATCTTACATTTTGATGTTATTTCTTCTACAGCCCATTGGCTTCTATTTTTCGATGAATAATTTTCAAAAAAATTTTTGTTCAAAAAATTAGAAATTTGACAATTCGGAAGTTAAAAATCCTGAGCTTCGGTGTTTTTTAATTCGAAGTTTTAATTCTGCCATTCTGAATCCCAAAATACCGAATTTATGACATTCTGAGATTCCAGAAACTCAAAATTCGAAATTCAGGAATTCTGTAACTCAGAAATTGGGAAAATTTCGATTCAGAAACTGAGAAATAGAAGCCCATCAGCTTCTAATAGAGGGTGGGCTTCTATTTTTCAAACACCTCGCGGGGTGGGCTTCTATTAGAGGAAATACGGTAAATATTCGAATTTGTCATTTTCCGCGTTTCTTGAAAACTGAATCGACAATCTTCCGAATTTCTAATTTGTCAAGTTTTGAACCAAGGTTTATTAGTTTTCGAATTTATACATTACCCGAGTTTCTTAAGCGTTCTGATTTCCCCGAACTTCTGAAATTCAAGATGGCGAAACTTTCAAAACTCTTTCATGCGGAATGTATCAATTCCTAAATTTCTGAAGTTCAGGTTTGTTAGATATCCGGATTTTTTTCTGGATTTTCTAATTTTTGAGTAATGGGGTTTCTGAATTTCTGTTCAGAATACCCACACACACATCCTTATTTCTAAACCTTTTTTTCTAAATCACATAGAAAAACTAGGGAAGGGAACAATACCTGTGTTCTTATAGGGGAGGCTTGCCCTTTCTGTGCTGAACCTTTTGCTCTTTGCTTACAGTATTTATCATCTTATGAAAGTTTCCGTCATTTTTATTCAGGGTCCAAAGAATTGGACATTTAGAAATCCTGGGTTTCAGGAATTTCTGTACAGAAAACCAAAAGTTTCGGAACTCGGAGAGTTCAGAAATCGAAAAAATGACTATTCGAAAATAGGAAATTTAGATTCAGTTCACAATTTTCCCCTTCTGGGCTGAAACTCCTGGCTTTCATACAATGTCGGAAATTCATAGAAACAGTTTTTTTTTTCACTTTTATTCAGATCCTTTTTTCATTTTTCTGGTATTCAGAAATCCAAGAAAAAAATCCAAAGAAATCCAAAGAAATCCAATCTTATTCCAGGAAATATTCTAAAATTTCGGAACTAAAAATTCAGAATTCCCGAAAGAAAAACTTCGAGAACTGAAAAAATTAGAAAAGTAACTCAGATTTCGAATTTCTAGAAAGATAGATATTTGAAGGTTTAGAAATGTGTATTAATGATGTTTAGGATTTTTATTCGAAAGGTCAGCAATCAGGAAACTCCGTAGTTGAATAATTTTAGAATTCAGTGATTTCAAAAACTGAAATTTAAAAAAAGCTCCAATTTCTGTTTGGAGAATAATTATGTTGATTTTTTGGAGAAAAAATTTTCATGAATGTGGTGTGAGAGCGTTTCAAAAGTATCTTAAAAATATGCTCATACATCAAACTACACTAAAACACGCATTTCTAGTAGCCCACTTGATCGAAATTGAAGTGAATTTCGAAAAAAGGAAAATTTTCAAAAATTTTTGATTTTGGAGATTTGAGCTCAATTTTTTGTAGACAACACCTAAATAGCCATAAAAACCGTTCTGCAGAAGTTCCTGAAGTTTTAGTGTGTTTAAGCAAAATTTTGAAAATTTCGACTCTCAACCCTATAGGTTCCCTATAAGCTAGAAGGCCCAGGACACCATAGACATGAAGCGCTCGGTAGTCCATGACTACATACCACACACCACTATAGGAGTCCCATGTCCCTTTGAGTTATTCAAGTAAATGTCCGAGACAGACACACACACACAGACAGACAGACAGAAAAGTTTGCGTAGTAAGAAGTAGATCGGTTTTAAAAAATATCTGATTTCAGTCCACTTCCTAGCTGAACATCTCATCGCACGATTGACGGATCCAGACATTCCCAAGATTCCAGCCAGATTTATCAATCGTCACCCTTACTTTTGGAGCGACGATTTGAAGCTTGTATATATTCAAGCCGTCTCAGAAAAGTTTAAAAACTAGAACTCTCCAAGGATCTAGAGCGTACTCTACTCGAAATAGATTTGCAGCACGTGATTAGATATTCAAGGCAAAACTGTGCTCCATCATACAGTAGCAGCTACTTCCTACAAAATTGAACGAGCCATTGATGTTGTGAGGCTCACGCAGAACTTGAAGGAGCACTATTACGAATGCTCGCCACAAGTCATGAAGGCAATCCAGTACCCATCAAATTTCTGGAGTACTTTGAAGGACTATTTCCAACAGTAATTTTCAAATTTTTGAATATATTAACCCTCTCACTTTTCAGCTCTTGACTCATTTCTTCAAGACCACACAACATCTAGCACATGAGTCAGGATTCGGAAAATTCTATCCCGGAGAGATTTCCCTGCACACTTCAGCAAATCGACCACTTCGGACATCGATCGCCATTCAAACATCATCTACTCGATGTATTCTGAAGTTCAGGATAACCGAATTTGCGTTGCCCTCGAGCTATTTGAGACAAACCTTTTCGAGTTCACCCGAACGAAATATATCCAGGTTTGGTAGGCTTGGGGGCCGTACCCTTCCACTTTAATTCCGACATAACAGGTCTTTCTCAACTACTAGTTTATTAGAATAAAATAAGATAAAGATACATAAAAAGGGGAATAAAAGATAAGAGGTTAAAAGTAGAGAAAGACACACGACTGATCTATCTGTCGTCCTCGAAGCACACTGACATTTCCTCTTCATATTCCTCTGAGAAGGAGAGAGTGAGAGACATAGAGTAGAGGGCGTGGCATGTAACATCTGACTCCCGTCTACTCTATGACATCCCCCCTTCTAGAGGAAAAGCATCCATCGTCCTCGATGGTTATGGCTCATTCCATTCTTCTCGAACTCTCTCATTGTTGAAAGGATCCCAGTTGTCTTGCTCGAATTGTCTTCAGGAGTTGTTGTCGGGTGTTGAAATCATTGTCCTTGTTGTCGCTTCTGGGACTCTTCGTCTTATGCATTCTCGGTCGCAACGGCTATTCCAAGGCGATTGTTGCGGCTCTGAAGATGACGTTCGGTCAACTGCTCTAACAAATTCTGGTGACGTCGATTTCGGGATTCCGACTCCTTTGGCTTCTGATGATGTTGTGACCACATCCTGACTTTCTTTATGATCCTTCCGCAGTTCTGTGGACCATTTGAATAGATTTGTTTGATGATTACTGATCGACTGTTGACTTCGTTTTTGGTTACATTGCATCTGGAGATGGTTGGCGTCGTTGGTGAATGCACTTTTTCTCCTTTCTTGAGTCCTTGGTCAATAGTTGTGGTGGTCCTTTTGTTCTGCTTCTGGGTGGATCTCAGTGTTTCCATGTCGAGATGAGGTAGCATTTTTCGATGATGAATTGGTGGGTCCTTGTGAAAGTTGATGAGGAGACTTGATTTTTTTTTTGAGTTTATTTGGAATTTCGTTAGTGGATCGGTAGAAGAGGTAGAGGGAAAATAACAAGAGAAAGAAACATATATGAGAAGAAAAGAACAGAAAAGAAAAAGGAATAATAAAATGAACATAAAATGAACAGACAAGAAAAGATAAAAGCAAAGGAACAGAAAATTAACTAACAAAAAAAAGAAGAAAGAAAAATAGGAAAATTAACTAAGTAAAGATAAATGAAGAACATAAAATGACGAAGGATAACTGAAATGTAGAATGAAGTGTAGAAATGTTGATCTGGTCTCTTCATTTGGCGGTGTTTCTTTCCGTTGATTGGGCGTGGTAGTCGATAATCCTGATGAGCGGTTCGAAGCAGAGGGTATGGTGATGTCTTTGTTTTCCGCAATATTTGCAGGCGGTTGGTGGGCACCTGTGAACGGCCGTTTTCCTTTGTGTGCATTCCGGGCATCTGTTGGATTGTTTCATGCGGATCAGACGTTCTTGTGGTGTTTTTACATTTCCACATTTATCCGCTTCGTGGTGGTATCCACAAAATATGCATTGATCGTGATTTTGATCTTCGAAATTTCGCACATGGACGTATCGGATCGGTGGGGATCTTTTTGGTGCCTCCTCCTGTCTCGACTCACTTCTTCTTGCTGTTTTCCTCGGGCGGTCGTCTTCGGCGGCTTCACGTCTCGAATCCTTGTTGGGCTTGTTCTGGAGGTAGTCGAGCTTCTTGTAAATTCTTTTCATTTGAGTCTGCATTTCGTCCATCTTCGTTGATGTCTCGAACGTTCTTCCGAGGACGGTTTCAGCGATGGCCTTCGCGTCGGCAAACCAGCTATTCTCCTGTCTCCGGCCTTTTTGGCAAATGCTAGCCAACTCGGTAAATGCTTGGTAGCACGTTTGCTTCTTAGCTTCGACCCAGGCAGCACGTCGGTTAGGGTGAACTCCGATGTGGTCCAGCTTCGCCATAACCTCCCTGAGGTCGACGACTCCTGCCTGGGCGAGCTCCTGAAGTAATCTTACTTCCTTGTAGATGTCAGTTTCGACGACGTCGAAGCGGTAGTAGCTCGCGGTTAGATTGTCCTTGAGCTCGTTCATGAACTGAAGCAGCTGTGATTCTCTTTCTGCTCCTGCTTGGATTTCGAGGCGTCTTCTTTGGAATCCGTTCCATTGACTGGTTAGTGTGGTTCTGTTCCTCAGTAGCTCCCTGATCGTTATATTGATCGTGTTGGACTCCTGAACGAATCCCGCGATTCTGTCAATGGCTGGCTGGATGGCCGCGGTCGTGTAGGACATGGTCGGTCGTGGTCGAGCGATTTCCTTTTGAGTTAGAACAATATCCTTTGGACTCTGGTTACTCCTGTAGAGGTTCTCGTCTGGTGTAGAAGTGACTGGTTTCTCCTCGACGTCGAGTAGATTCTCGGTTGATTGTAGAGGGTATTGTACGCTTCTGAATTATCATTTTTGTAGATGGTATATAAGAACGAAGGAATCAAAAAGGAACGGATCAGCAAATTAGGAGCATCAAGATGGGAAAGCAAAAGTGGCTGAGAAGTGGATGATTCAAATTTTTCCCGAAGCGGAGAAATTTTTGGAAAAAGAAAAGGGAGAGGGGAAGGGATGCGAAAATTTTATATTTAAATGTGAAAATTTTTTATAATGTGGAGGGTTTAATAGTATTGGGGGTTTCACCTCCTCTTCTTGCACTGCGGGGTGCCATCTCTCTTTCGTCCCTTTCTCTTCCGGCCGTAACATGTCCTCGTGCCCACTCGTGTTGGCAGGTGGCTTATTGAGTGATACGAGAATGTTGCGTGGTTGGCCCCGTGTGTAATCTCTTGCTTCTGATATCATCTTTTTCGCATCCTTTGGTCTTCTGGGCGTCGCCTGGTTGGCCTCGTACGTGTGTGGCGTGGGATGTTGGCCTCCGGTCTTCAGTAGCTTTGTGTGATTTCTCTTTCATGTCAGCATTTCGCGTGGGTATGCAATTGAATTCACTGATGATTGGAGTTGATGTGGCGTGATTCTTGTTTACAGCGTACTCCGTTTCGCGTGATTGGTTCTTCGTTTCTGGCGTTTCGGATGGTCGTCGAGATTCGGTTCAGTGTGATCTTCTGATCCATCCTATTGTTGTCGGTTCTGTTTCTAACGGATACGAGGCGTTAGAGACTGTTTAGCCTGTATCTTCACACCGTTCATGACTAAATGAACTGATACGGTTGACTACTCCATATCTCGACTCTGATTAGTTAAAATTTTGGATGGAGAGATTAGAAAAAAAACTAAAGTCCTAGCTCGTCATCCCAGTGACTTTGATTGCTAGCAGGTCGAATCATTCTTGTTTTTCTGCGACGGCTTAATCAATTCTAAACTATAGCTCCTCCTGTGATCAGCGGTAGATCGTATTCAGGTGTCATGAGCAACTCGACGAACTGTAGTCATTTTCGTGAGCGACACGACGAGCATTTGACCAAAAACAACAACAGGGACGGTTCTCAACCCGTTTGTAGCCTTGCCTGGTATCCTAGGTCTGGGGACCCAGGACTGAGTAAAAGAGACAGAGCGAAATTCGGCTTAACGTATCTCTCTACCAGGTGTCGATGTTAAATTAATAAAAATGAGGGATAACATGAAAAGAGGAAAGGATAAAATGCCTATACAAAAATGATTTAATGGTATGAAGATTTTCCTAACAGGTACTAAAACTAACATCCAGAACACTTGGATTAACCAGCTCCGAAAGGGTGGGCTGATGCTTTTTCTGCTGGAAAGGGGAGGTTAGCTACGCCTCTGCTTTCATGATATCGAGAGAATCTCTGAAATTCAGTGGACATCTACCAGAGAAAGCTTCCAAGGTGACATTTGCCAGAAGGGTGAGTGTGTTCGAAGTGTTATATCGGAAAGTGGGGTTTGAGCACTCAGAAATCTTGATGGAATCGATCGATCACTTGAGTTCGGTGTGGGACCTCCATTTGGTAGGCTTAGGGGCCGTACCCTTCCACTTTAATTCCGACATAACAGGTCTTTCTCAACTACTAGTTTATTAGAATAAAATAAGATAAAGATACATAAAAAGGGGAATAAAAGATAAGAGGTTAAAAGTAGAGAAAGACACACGACTGATCTATCTGTCGTCCTCGAAGCACACTGACATTTCCTCTTCATATTCCTCTGAGAAGGAGAGAGTGAGAGACATAGAGTAGAGGGCGTGGCATGTAACATCTGACTCCCGTCTACTCTATGACACAGGGAACAATTCAAACAAAAGAGGAAAATCTTTTGGATGGGGTATCACAAGGCTTGGCTGAGCTACATCACTTCCAAATCACACACGGCAACTTGAAACCCAGCAACATTTTGCTCTAAACAGTTGCTCAAGCACTCAACGGACAAAAAAATAACTTGAGAATATACTGTATTACGATAAGAAGATCTTAGATGTGGGAAATCTTCACCGTGTCATTTGTTTCAATAAGCAGCGCTTCTATCGCCAGTAGCTCCGACCAGATTTGCAATGATGTCTTGAAAGCAAGTGTAGCAGCTAGACAAATTTATCGAGTCATTGAGAGGGTAGGTCTTATGTTCCAAAACTGCAATTAATTCGAAAAAAAAATTTCAGGTCCCCAAAAATTTTGGATGGATTCAACTTGACTGTGGAACCTGAAACTTCTGTGGCTTTTGTCGGACACTCGAGATTAGGAAAATCAACTGCTTTCAAACTTTTGACAAGGCTATATGAGCAAGGAGTGGGGCAAATTATCATTGATGGACAGTTTTGATAATGAATAAATGGTTTATTGTCTCTTTTTTTCTTCTCTGCCCAAAAAATTATTTACGTGAGCGTGCTATGGTAACCCGCGCGAAGAATTCTGCAAATGACATGCAAAATAGAATTCTCGGAGAACAGAATTCTCGGAGGAAAAATAGTCAATTTTGCAAGATGTAATCGTGCATTCGGATGATCACAAACTACAAAACATGAAAAAATGTGCAATTTGAAAATAATAGAATTTTGAAATTTTTATTTGAAATTAGCAATGTGATTTCACATATAAAAAAATTCACTTATTTCAGTGTTTTCTTTCAACTTTCAATACAAATGATTTATTGTTTCCTGTTTTTTTTATTTCAACCAACATCTTGTTATTTCAATGTAATTGTCTGGTAAGTGACATCGCATTCCTGAAATTGAACAAAAATAATGAGATTATTTTGTATTCTTGCTTACTATTTTTCCTGAATTTTTCGCAGGAGCATCCCGCTTGTTGATATTCTTCTTGAGCCGAGAAGCATGGTCTTCCTGAAAAACTCTTCATCGTAATATACAGCAACAAATGACGAAACCCACCACATAGATTTTGACACTATCCACTGTAGTTTTTTGAATCTTGGTGTTGGACCTCTGAAAAAAATTTTTTTTTTTTTACTTGCAGGATTTTGTTTGAAGTTTCACCTTTTTTTGCAGAAACGACGACTGAGAGAAGAACAAGAAGAAGGATAAACGATTTGAAGATGAGCATACTTAATATTCAACTGAATATGAAATGAAAATAAAAAGGAAAGTATAGAAATAGATGTTTTCGGGTAACCAGGGCAGCCAAGTTCCGGAAATGATCAATGCAAATATTTTGCAAAAACAGCATGTGTAGTTTCATGTTTTGCAAAATTATTTTAGGATTTGGGGATAGAGTAATGGATCTTCTATAATATATATTGAAAGAATATTCTTCGCGCTAGATATGACATTCTTTAATATTATATTCGGTCGATTTCAATACAATTTTATTGGTCAGACAGCACTAAAAAAAAATGGAGCACGAATCGAGCGGGATTGTATTTTAACATTGTGGTGTTTTAGTTGAAGCACTCAATAACAAATGTAAAAACAGCTTTTCATATTTTCATTTCAGTATATTAACATGATACATAAAATTCAAGGCAAAACAAAGAAGAGAATGGTTGTTAACTTATTAATGTTTTAATGAAGGTGATCGAAAAAGCATTTAGTATTGTGCATGCTTCGCATTTGTCCTTCCCAACTGTTGGATTGACGCAGAACTTTGCTGGTGTGTCAAATGTTGGTTTCGTGGTGACAATTCCCAGCTCGTAAAACCCTCTTTGAATCAATGGAGCAAAGCGAGGTGCTTGGTTCTGATTCATTGTTTCGAATTGAAGTTGATAAGTCGTTGTGTTTCAGTCTGATCTCATTCTGGAGTTGTCTTAAAAAAACATTTCAACTGTCTGTTGAAAAACATATTCAGTGGTCGCAGCTGACCCGTTGTCCGTGGGGAAAAGTGACACCTTCCAGCTTCTTCCGAGCGACAGCGCGAAGCAATTTCATGCTGTTGAATCCACACCACAAATCCAGGAGAAGCACTGATCTATCAGGAATACTGGGAAGCAAGCACTTTTCCATCCATTCCTCTGCCAATCTGCTCGACATTATCCCGGAATGTGAGTGAGTCACATGGAGATCTGTAAACGATGCAACCATCTGGCGGATAGAGCGAAGCGGTTTCGGTTCGTGCAATGTGACGAAGAGCTTTCCCGTTAATTTTCCATATGCTGAAATGCACGGAGTGAATGTCATCGAGTGTCTTGTTGGTTCATCAGTAGAATCGTTCAAAGTCTGAAAATACAACAGTTCCTTGAAAACTGCTTTTGTAGCTCACCGTCAAATTGTTATAGATGCAAACATTGATTGGGAAGAATATCAAGATGCCAAAACTTTCATGGAATACTTAGTTGGAGAGGAATACGTAGTTGGAGAGAAATAATTTCAGAAAAATAAAGAAGGATATTTTTTCGACGTCCATGCAGAAGGTCGTCTGGGAAAATATTGGGGAAAAGGGAGATCACATGAGGGGAGAAATGAATATGAATGACAGATACATGGCGGTATTTATAGGAACACTCGAGGGGGCGGAGTCAATGCCAGGTGGGCTCTCTTCACCTATGCATACTTTTATGGTTGTAACGTAGACTTTTATGGTGATTCTGATGGGTAATGTCGGCATTTATGACAGTAATAGAGAATTTTATTGCAGTGTTTTTGAATTCTTCCCAGTAGAAATGTCCATTTTGTAATTGAGAGAAAAGGGCAATTGAGAGAAAATTATGTGTTCGAAACTCTCAATTAAGATTTTGGTAATATGAAGAAAAAAGTAAAAAATCGTTTCCCGATTACAGTATTTTTCCAGCTACAGTCTTACACAATCAGTTCTCGCTTCCATTTAAGACACGTTCTCTGTAGAACTCAACTTAAAGCCTATTGTCCACTGTACAGAAAAATTCAAACTAGTTTTTCAGTGTTGATATTATATGTATTGAAGGTCGGGACACTTATAAGTCAAAAAATGTACATTTGGTTCGGACCTACCAAATACTGCCCAAACGGTGGCCAACTATGGTCAAGAAATGAAAATTTTTCCCGTTGGAGATAATGATTAGATTAAACTTGGAATAGTTTAAACTTGCTATTTAAAGCATTTTTTGTGTTGAAACAAAAATTCTAGCTTGTTTCCTTTGAGCTGAAAATTTTGATTTTTGTTCCGATTTCACATATGGAGAGATGTGGGAAATTTAGGTCGCGAAAAATGGTCTGAAAAATGAGGTCGCGAAAAAACATTTTCCCGAAGGGATGAGAAAGGGGTGTAATATTGTGTTGAGGGATTAGCTAGTGAATTTATAGACTGGAAATGAACACGAAGGAAACCATGAAATGAGGATCAACCAATGTTAAATTACCTACAGTAATCTGTTCAAAAATTAGTCTGAAACTCGTTTAAGGAGGCAAAAAAAGTAGGTCGCGACTGTTATATTCGTGTTTCTCGTAAAAATATTTAGATTGGAAAAAAAGCGACCTAAAAGGGCTAATTTTTCCACTGAGACGGCATTTGGGAAATCGCTACAGTAATCAGGTCTGAAATGTGGCCAAAACTCGTATAAGGAGGCAAAAAAGTAGGTCGCGACTGTTATATTCGTGTTTCTCGTGAAAAAATATTCAGATTGAAAAAAAAGCGACCTAAAAGGGCTAATTTCTCCACTGAAACGGCATTTGGGAAAAAGAGCCATTTCCCAACTGAAAAGCGCAAAAAAAGCGCTGTGGCCGGCGAGCGTCTCCCAAACGTACTTTTGTGTAAGTTTAGGTCGCGATTTTGTTTTAAATGGTGTCCCGCCGGTTGTTTATCACGAAACCGTTTAAAACAGATTTCGAAAGTTGCGGGACATGTGTGTAATAGCAACGTGAAGCATGGTGCGCGCTCCCTCAAGGTGGTGCGGGCGACCGTTTCTCTGCGTCTCTTCTGAGCGCTGTTGTGTATAACACGTGCCGCTGGTTATGGGAGGTCGCCGGTTCGAGTAAAAGGAAATCGTGAATAATTTATATGATTTAATGATAATTAATAGATTAAAATTGACGTATCAATTTATTATTTTTATATTGGTTGCCAGATGGCGAAACTAAGGAAAAATTTCAAAATTTGACGACCTTTTTTTTTTTTGGTCGTCAGGTCGCGAAAATCCGCAAAAATTTTAGGTCGCGAAAATTGGTTTTTTTCGATTTCCCAAACTAACTTCATGTGTGTCCGATTTTGAAAAAATTCACTGAAAATCAGTCGTAAAGAAAAATTTTAACATTACTTCCAAAAAGATAACATCAAATTTAGATCCGACGTGCAAAATAACATTAGAAAATAATCACTTAACGAACGAACGACTGTTGTCTTAAGTCCGTTTTAGGCTAAAAACAGCGAAAAAATGAGGTTTCATCATGTGGGGGAGTACATGGCAACTAAAATTCACCCAAAATCGACCATCTCCAATTTTGACCAAATTCATAACAGATGTAGTATTTTTGACGGGTAGTGTTCTGGCAAAGTTTCAGATTTCGTTTTCATTGTCTTCATACATTTTCCTGAACACCAAAAAATCGGCAAAAATTGCTTCGAAGTCCATTTTCTGTGAAAAATAAAGAGCTACAAAAATGTATGTACAAATGTTGAAACTTTGTCAAAATATGTATTACCCATCAGAAATACTACATGTGGTATAAATTTGGTCAAAATTGGAGATGGTCGATTTTGGGTGAATTTTAGTTGCCATGTACTCCCCCACATGGTGAAACCTCATTTTTTCGCTGTTTTTAGCCTAAAACGGACTTAAGACAACAGTCGTTCAAACGTAAGTGATTATTTTCTAATGTTATTTTGCACGCCGGATCTAAATCTGATGTTATCTTTTTGGAAGTAATGTTAAAGTTTTTCTTTACGGCTGATTTTCAGTAAATTTTTTTAAAATCGGAACAAAAATCAAAATTTTCAGCTCAAAGGAAACAAGCTAGAATTTTTGTTTCAACACAAAAAATGCTTTAAATAGAAAGTTTAAACTATTCCAAGTTCAATCTAATCATTATCTCCAACGGGAAAAATTTTCATTTCTTGACCATAGTTGGCCACCGTTTGGGCAGTATTTGGTAGGTCCGAACCAAATGTACATTTTTTGACTTATAAGTGTCCCGACCTTCAATACATATAATATCAACACTGAAAAACTAGTTTGAATTTTTCTGTACAGTGGACAATAGGCTTTAAGTTGAGTTCTACAGAGAACGTGTCTTAAATGGAAGCGAGAATTGATTGTGTAAGACTGTAGCTGGAAAAATACTGTAATCGGGAAACGATTTTTTACTTTTTTCTTCATATTACCAAAATCTTAATTGAGAGTTTCGAACACATAATTTTCTCTCAATTGCCCTTTTCTCTCAATTACAAAATGGACATTTCTACTGGGAAGAATTCAAAAACACTGCAATAAAATTCTCTATTACTGTCATAAATGCCGACATTACCCATCAGAATCACCATAAAAGTCTACGTTACAACCATAAAAGTATGCATAGGTGAAGAGAGCCCACCTGGCATTGACTCCGCCCCCTCGAGTGTTCCTATAAATACCGCCATGTATCTGTCATTCATATTCATTTCTCCCCTCATGTGATCTCCCTTTTCCCCAATATTTTCCCAGACGACCTTCTGCATGGACGTCGAAAAAATATCCTTCTTTATTTTTCTGAAATTATTTCTCTCCAACTACGTATTCCTCTCCAACTAAGTATTCCATGAAAGTTTTGGCATCTTGATATTCTTCCCAATCAATGTTTGCATCTATAACAATTTGACGGTGAGCTACAAAAGCAGTTTTCAAGGAACTGTTGTATTTTCAGACTTTGAACGATTCTACTGATGAACCAACAAGACACTCGATGACATTCACTCCGTGCATTTCAGCATATGGAAAATTAACGGGAAAGCTCTTCGTCACATTGCACGAACCGAAACCGCTTCGCTCTATCCGCCAGATGGTTGCATCGTTTACAGATCTCCATGTGACTCACTCACATTCCGGGATAATGTCGAGCAGATTGGCAGAGGAATGGATGGAAAAGTGCTTGCTTCCCAGTATTCCTGATAGATCAGTGCTTCTCCTGGATTTGTGGTGTGGATTCAACAGCATGAAATTGCTTCGCGCTGTCGCTCGGAAGAAGCTGGAAGGTGTCACTTTTCCCCCACGGACAACGGGTCAGCTGCGACCACTGAATATGTTTTTCAACAGACAGTTGAAATGTTTTTTTAAGACAACTCCAGAATGAGATCAGGCTGAAACACAACGACTTATCAACTTCAATTCGAAACAATGAATCAGAACCAAGCACCTCGCTTTGCTCCATTGATTCAAAGAGGGTTTTACGAGCTGGGAATTGTCACCACAAAACCAACATTTGACACACCACCGGAGTTTTGCTTCAATCCAACAGTTGGCAAGGACAAATGCGAAGCATGCACAATCCAATTTGTACATTGTCAATTTTGCCGTTATCATTTTTCATTCCCGTTAAATTATATATTCTGAATTATGAGTATTCTCAAATCCATCACATGCTTTCCCCCACAACTGAATCTTTTTTTTATTGTCTTTCTCCTAATTTTTTGATACAAGGAATCTCTCAATTTTATAAATTTCTTTCTTTTTTTTTCAAATAGTGAAACAATAAAAGATCACAAATTGTTTTTTATCTCCATTCTTCTTTCTTCAATATCCATGAATATATGTCAGCCATCGGTGTTTCAGAAAAAATCTGAAATAAAAAACTAAATACAGGTTCTTACTGAACGCCCATGTTTAGGGTCATAACGTGAGAGCTGTTAGAGGTATCGACCTGATTTTTGGAAAATCAGATTTGGGACAAAAAATGAAATCTAGTGCTTGGATGGATGAAGGGTTGAAAGATTTAGATACATTGAAAAAACTGAAAATTTCCTTGCTGGAATCATTTCAGTACTTGAGAACCGACTATCGATTACATGTAAAACCCTCCAGCAGAGTTGCAGACCATTGTGCAAAGTCGGCCTTGAGTGACCCAAATGATAAGAAGCTGTCATCTTCTTGCGATCATGGCCCAGACAAGCATGCCCATGACTTGAAATGCGAAAGGTGCGAACTTCTAACAAATACTCTGAATGATATAAAAGAGTTATTGAACGCATTCCTAGAAAATGCAAATGCTGGGAAAGCAGATGAAAGAGAAGAAGAGATTCGAATGATTTCGTACTTCACTAATCGAATCATTGAAATGAAGAAGCATTATCTTCGTGCGGAATTGACAAGCCAAGAGAAGTCAAATGTTATCGAAAACTTGCAAGATAATGAAGCTCTTGTTATTCTTGATTTTGCCCAAAAGTTTCTACCAAAATGGCATCGCGAGAAACAGAGTGATTACTTTGGCAAAAAAGGAATAAGCTATCATATATTATTAGACGGCCAGAGTTGGATCAGACCTCGCTCAGCACTCGTTTGTTCATATTTACAATGAAGAAGTGAAGCAGGTTAGAACAAGTTTTATAGATTTTGAATTAAAACATAATTTCAGGATAGTGCTCTGGTAGTTTTGACAATCGCTCACCTTGCAAGAGAATTGAAAAAAGTTGGAATCACAAAAATTTCCTTGCGTTCGGACAATGCAAGTACAATCTAAACGAACATTCTCAATTAATCAACATATTATGAAGATTTATTTTTCAGGTGCTTACCATTGTGCATCTACACTGACAGCCTTGCCTTGGCTTCAAGAAGAGACAGGTGTCCTATTCGACACTTACACATTTTCTGAAGCTCAGAATGGAAAAAGTGCCAGTGACAGAGATACCAACAGAGTGAAAAGAAAAGCGGCAGCCTACGTCACAAAGAATAACGATATAACGACATCAGAACAATTTTTCAATGCTTTGCAACATGGGGCGATGTTGAATGGAGTTTCAGTACATCACGGAAATGTCACAGTCATCAACCAAGGAGAGGCAAAATGGCCTGGAGTGTCTAATTTCAATCACTTCAAGTTAACGAAGGATGGCATTTTAGCCAGAAGATGTGGCAGTATTGATGAAGGACATCTCATGAAAAAAACACAGTTCAAGTCGCTCACTGGGACGTATAAATTCGACAGTGCTGGATACGTTGCGTCATCAGTTGACGGTGCTATTAAAGAAGAAAGGAAGGCTTTCCAAAACAATCTCGAAACTAAGTTCTGGTATCGTTCGGTCTGCGTCAAGCCAGGAACGAAAAATTCTTGTCATGAAGAAAAAGATGATATCTCAACCGAAATTGTTGCTCAACCGGAACACGAAGACGAAAATGTCAAAAAACTCTACGCTTGTTCACACCGAGGATGCACGGCTAAATTTCTCAAACCCTGGAACTTGGAGAAGCACATAATGAGAATCAAGCATTCGATCTCACCAGAAAAATGTTCCATGCGAGATTTTGCGCTACAGTTGTTCATTAAAAAGTTAGAAGAAGTGGAAGAAACGAGAACAATTCCGGTTATAAAAGAAGCTTGGAGAAATTTGAAAGAAACAACCACAGAAACGCACCTGGCCGTTGGATGGGCTCTCCCATTCAAACAAGAAAGAAAACCCCTTGAAAAAAATGTGGTTCAGTACCTTACCATGTGTTTCAAAGAAGGACTCACTAAGAAGCGATTAGATCCAGCAACCGTAGAAAAAAGAATGCGTACTGCAAAAAACCCTGATGGCACTCCTATGTTCACGAAGGATGAATGGAAGTCTGTTCCACAAATAGCTGGTTTCTTTTCGCGCGAATGTGAAAAACGACGGAAGAATCCTACGAGAGTTCGGAGATCTGATGATCCAGTGGAAAGTTATTCGATCTCTGAGGAAGAACATGACGATGCTGCGTGGATACAGTTTCTTAAAGATGAAACCACTTGGAATGTTGCAGATGAGTTTTGGAACGCTAGGATTGGGAATGAAGAACCTATTTTTTGTATACTGTGTTTGCTATGTAAACAAAGACTTCCATCCATTTATTTATTATAAACTTTTGCTCTCCGTTAAAAACGTTCACATCTCAAAAAAAAAACAATCAGTTGAACTCAACCAGTCTGAAAAAGTATCACAAAAACGAATATTCGCAGAATAAAACGAAATAATTCAAGAAAATTTATCAAAAAAAAATTTTTTTTTGAATTTTTTTAAACATCGGCTAAGGGAATACTCGAAGACGATGAGAATGAATCTTGAAACTTCGCCAGAATGCTACTCACTAAAACACTTAATCTGGTATAAATTTCGTCAAATTTGGAGGGGGTCGATTTTGGGCGAATTTTAGTTGCCATGTACTCCCCGAAATTTTCAGCATAAAGGAAACGAGTTAGAATATTTGTTCCAATACAAAAAATGCTCAAAATAGCAAGAGTAAGTCATTCCAAGTTAAATCAAATCATTATCTTCATTTTCATTTTTTGACCTTGGTTTCGAATAGAACCCTTTTAAGACACCCCTAATTTTTTACGGCACTATGATATTATAGTGTAAATAGATCAAAAGTATCGAAAACACTGGGTTTGGTTTTTTAATGACCGGAAGACTTTTGAGAAATCCAAAAAAAAGTGAAAAAAAGTGAAATTTTCTCTACTTCAGGGTTACTGTAGAAGTGTGTTTGGTTCCAACACAAAAAATGCTCATAATAATGCTAGGAACTCAAAACTGAAACGTTTGAGTTGTCATTATTTTGAACGAAAAAAATTTTTCTGGGTTACGCTATTATATCGCGGCCAGGAGGGGGCGTGGCCTATGGGTATTATAGTCAAAAGTCTTAGAGTAGCCCCTATACCCACCACATACAATATACTCAGACTCCTAGGACCATTTTGAAATTTTCCATTGCCATCGCCTGTTGACCCGATCTCAATTATCTCAGAGAATGTGTCTTAAACTTTGCGGTTTACAGAAAATCAAAAAGTACCAGATGAATGGCAGAAAAGTCAATGAAAAAGCTACACGACTTGTCAGCAAAGCTGTAAACATTTTTCCGACTATTCAAGCATTCAACGGACAAGATGGAATGATTTGAAGGAAATCTTGGACGTGGGAACGATCTTCACTGTTCTATTCGTTTCAATCAGCAGTGCTTCTATTGCCCGTAGCTCCGACCAGATTTGAAATGATGTCCTAAAAGCAAGAGTAGCAGCTAGACAATTTTATCGAGTCAGGGTAGGTCTTTCTGTTCCGAAACTGTAGTGAATTCGACAATTTCTCAGGTCTCCAGAATCAACGCCTTGTCAACTGAACGTCAAAAACTTTTGAATGTTTCTGGAATAGTCGAATTCGAAAACATTCATTTCTGTTACTCGACTAGAAAAGACGCAAAAATTTTGGACGGATTCATCTTGACTGTGGAACCTGGTACTTCTGTGACTCTTGTCGGACACTTGGAATGTGGAAAATCGATTACTTTCAAAGTTTTGACAGGGCTCTTTGAGCAAGAAGAAGGGCAAATTCTCATTGATGGACATCATTTTTGTAATAAATATGTAAATGCAATAGTGTATCTTTTCTTCTTTTTTTCTTTGCCCAAAAAATATTCACCTAGATCTGCTATGGCAACCCGCGCAAAGAATTTTGCAAATGACATGCAAATGCGTGTCCCAGAATAGAATTCTCGGAGAAAAAAAAGTCAATTTTGCAATAATTTGTACAACATCATCTGATGTAATCGTGTTTTCGGATTATCACAAACTTCAATATATGAAAAAAAGCCAAGCAAAATGAAAATAATGGAATTTTGAGATTTTTATTTGAAATTCGCAATGTGATTTCACATATTTGAAAAATCAAGTTCTTATTCAACTTCCAATATTAAAGATTTATAACTTTCTGGTTGCTGAAAAATCAATATTTTGTTATTTTAACGTAATTGTCTGGTAAGTGACATCGCATTCCTGAAATTGAACAAAAATAATGAGATTATTTTGTATTTGTGCTTACTATCTTTCCGGAATTTTTTGCAGGAGCATCCCGCTTATTGATATTTTTCTTGAGCCGAAGAGCATGGCCTTCCTGAAAAATACTTCATCGTAATATGCAGTCCAAAAGTAACAAAACCCACCACATAGATTTTGACACTATCCACTGTAGTTTTTTGAATCTTGGTGTTGATGGCCCTCTGAAAAGAAATGTCACCGATTACTCAACTAATTTTTTTTAAATTTTACCTTCTTTGCAGAAATGGAAATTGAGAAAAAAACCAGAAGAAGGACAAACGATTTGAAGATGAGCATGTTTAATATTCAAATGAATATGAAATGAAAATGAAAGGGAAAAAATAGAAATAGATGTTTTCGGGTAACCAGGGCAGCCAAATTCCGAGAATGATCGATGCAAACTTTTTGCAAAAACGGCATCTGTAGTTTCATGTTTTGCAAAATTATTTTAGGAAGAATCCAAATATAATGAAGTTTCGCAGCCGCTATTGTCTCAAATCGAGAAATATCAGACTTAAAATATACTTTTCTCATATTTTCATTTTTTTTTCAGTTAATTTCTCTAAATATGTGTATTTTCCCCTCAAACACTGTTAATAATGGAAAATAACAGATAATTAAGAAAGAAAATACAAGAAAAATATACTTTAAGTCTGAGATTTCTCGATTTGAGACAATGGCGGCTGCGAAACGTCCCAGCTGCGAAACGACTCAGCTCTGAATCCTCTTGTTAAGAAACGTCCCAAAGCCGATTATGCAACCGGGTTCCAATGTTTATTGCATTAAACAGAAACCGTGAAACTCAAGTTAGTTTACCTGTTTTAACAAAATATGACGGTCTTCAGTCATTTTTTTGACAGTCGTAATGTACACAGGTCAGATAATTCTGTTTGAATTTTGTTTCACTTTTTGCTTCCATCTATTCAATGGGCAATTTTTTTTAATTATCGAAAAAAAATCGATACGACTGTTTGATTTTTTTTCTCCACATCTTCGTGTTTGGCATTTCTGCTAATGATTTTAAAACCACATTTTGAGTTTTATCGCTTCAAACCTATTTTTGAGAAATTTATTCGAGATGTAAAAATCGTTCATGGTTCAAAATCCGCCAATTTCCTTAATCACTTTTTTTTTCCAGTGTGACCTTTTTTAAAATGATCGATAGTGCAGAAATCAAATTTTCCCATTCAAGAACATTAGCATTGATGTGATAATCGATACTTCCCAGAAGGTCATTAGAGGCGCAGGCTATGTATTTCCTCGTCGGGTCTCTAGTAGACGCGCGCTAGATGAGATCTCTAGTAGACATGCAGGTGACCTCTACGGTCGACATTGGTGTCTCCTCGCTCATTGTCCCTCTTATGGGACGCTCTCTTTCTCTCTTTTGCCCAGTAGACACGCAGATGACCTCTACGGTCGACATTGGTGTCTCCTCGCTCATTGTCCCTCTTATGGGACGCTCTCTTTCTCTCTTTTGCCCAGTAGACACGCAGATGATCTCTCCGGTCGACATTGGTGTCTCCTCGCTCATTGTCCCTTTTAGTGGACACTCTCTTTCTCTTTTTTTGCCCAGTAGACACGCAGATAACCTCTACGGTCGACACTGGTGTCTCCTCGCTCATTTGTCCTTCTTATGGGACGTTCTCTTACTCTCTTTTGCCCAGTAGACACGCAGATGACCTCTCCGGTCGACATTGGTGTCTCCTCGCTCATTTGTCCCTCTTATTGGGCGCTCTCTTTCTCTCTTTTGCCCCCTCCCTCTGTCTGTCTGTTGTTCAGTCTACATTTGTATCTCTTCGCTCATTTGGCCCTCATGCTGGACGCTTTTTTCTCTTTGTTTTGCAATAGGGATTTTGCTAGAAAAAATCGATCACGCGTATTTCGTGCTTTTAAACAAGACCTCTCTTTGAATACTCGATATCGCTGTAAAACCAACAACACGTTTTCATCGATATCAAATTCTAAAAAATGGTTTCTTGCGAATGGTTTTACTCTTGCTAATGGTTGCTTTCTTGCTAACGGTTTCTTTCTGCTAATGATTTAATTTCCCTATTCTCAGAGTTATCGCTTCAAACTATTGAAGTTTTCTAGAGATCATTGTAATCTGATCATCACAGTCTGACTCTATTCATATTTCCTATCCCAAATCGATTTTCGAATTTTACAGATCGATTAAACTTCCCATGAGAATAGATTGTGTTTGATCTAACAAAATCACAATTTCACATTCAAAAACGCATTATTGTAATAATCGATACTTCCCAGAAGGTCACATTGAAGACGCACACTGTTTCCCCGTTGGGTCTCGAGTGGACGCGCACACTAGATAAGATCTCTTGTAGAAACGCAGACGGCCTCTTCGGTCGACATTGGTGTCTCCTCGCTCATTTGTCCCTCTTATTGGGCGCTCTCTTTCTCTCTTTTGCCCCCTCTCTCTGTCTGTCTGTTGTTCAGTCTACATTTGTATCTCTTCGCTCATTTGGCCCTCTTGCTGGACGCTCTTTTCTCTTTGTTTTGCAATAGGGATTTTGCGAGGAAAAATCGATCGCGCGTTTTTCGTGTTGAATTTGATCCTAAGTTCTATTGCAGTTTCTTCCTTCTGTCACAAAATGTTCGTTCATGTTGATGAAATCACTATCTGGATCCTTTTTTGCGATTCATGCAACTTTTTTTTTTCAATGACCCCGTTTTCAAAATAATCAAAATAGTCAGTGATAATTTCTTTTTGCCTCTCGAAAGCTATACTATTCTTGTTCACCATTCTTATAATCAATCAGTTATTTTACAATCAAGACGTTTGGAGAAAAGGTCTTTAGTTGGTTACCTCAAAAAATAGTAGTCAATATTTCCCACAAGACCCAATAAAAGGCCTATACTGTCAATTCGAATCTAGGATGCGCTCATTGGATCGCCAGGAATCTGTTTTTTTCTGTCGAATCAGATCAGATCAGATTCCGATCATTCTATCTGTTTGCTCATTTTCCTTTTCCTTGTGTGTCATTGCTCTTTTAAACAAAACCTCTCTTTGAATATTCGATATCGCTGTAAAACCAACGGCACGTTTTCATCGACATCGAATCCCAAAAAAATGGTTTCTTGCGAATGGTTTTACTCTTGCTAATGGTTGCTTTCTTGCTAACGGTTTCTTTTTGCTAATGATTTAATTTTCCTATTCTCAGAGTTATAGCTTCAAACTATTGAAGTTTTCTAGAGATCATTGTAATCTGATTATCACAATCTGATTCTATTAATATTTCCTATCCCAAATCGATTTTCGAATTTACAGATCGATTATACTTCCCATGATAATATATTGTTTTTGATCTGATAAAATCACAATTTCCATTCAAAAACATTCACATTGTTGTAATAATCGATACTTCCCAGAAGGTCAGATTAAAGGCGCAGGCTGTTTTCTCGTTGGGTCTCGAGTGGACGCGCGCGCTAGATCAGATCTCTAGTAGACATGCAGGTGGCCTCTCCGGTCGACATTGGTGCCTCCTCGCTCATTTGTCCCTCTTACTGGACGCTCTCTTTCTCTCTTTTGCCCCCTCTCTATCTCTCTGTTTTGCAGTAGGGGTTATTCTAGGAGAAAATCGATCGCGCGTTTCTCATTTCGAATTTGATTCCAACGAAACTTCTGTGGGTTTTGTTCGGTCACGAACAATTTACTCCTACTGACAAATTCACTGTGCGAATCCTGTTTTGCGTTCCATTAATTTTCTTTTCACAAGAAATTAAGTATACTTTGAATTTCCCTCCAATTTGTTCTCCAGTTTGTCCAATAGAGCACGCCCCAATCAATCGCCGGCAAGATTTTTTTTAAAGAATAAGCGATTTTCTTTATATTTATACTGAATTGTTATCGATTGTTTCCTACTTTTCGCAAAAAAGTGAGAAAAATATTATTAGAATTTTGTCCAATAGAGCTCGCCTACATCAATCATCGGCAAGATAAATCATTTTGAGATCCAGCTATTTTCTTCCTATTTTCTCTAGATTGACATCGATTTTTCCGATTTACTCAGGACTTTGCGAAAATTGTCTATTTCTCCTCCTTTTCATCGACTTTCTCCTATTTTCGGCCGAATTTTGCCGTGGCACCCGATTTCGAAATTTTTGCTAATGATTCAACGCCAGATTTCGAATTGTATCATTTCAAACCTATTTCGAGAAACTCATTCAAAAGCTGAAAATCATTCATGGCAATTTTCTTCTCTGTTTTTTTTTCCGCGAGCTAGATAAGATCTCTAGTAGATATGCAGGTAACCTCTTCAGTCGACATTGGTGTCTCGTCTCTCATTTGTCTTTTATATTGGACGATTTTTCTGTCTTTTCGATATTCTTATCATATTCTCTTTTTCACTCTTTTTGCTTCGGTGCCAATGCTCTCATCCCCAGTGACGACTTTATTATACGAATCCTATTTTTCGTGCATTTTTCTTTTCTGAACGACTCAGTTTTCGAAAAATTGATTTCAAAAAAGTCGGTAACGCTTCATTTTGCTTCTCATAGGATATAGTACTCTGAATTACCTTTATAATAGACAATCAGTTATTTTTCATAAGGACGTTTCAAAAAAAGGTCCTTAGGTTATCCCAAAAATTGAAATCAATATTTCCCATAAGACCAAATAAAAGTCGTATACTTTTTTCTCCGAATCCCGTGTGCGCTCATTAGATGGTCAGGAATCTGTTTTCTTCTGTCGCATTAGAACAGATCAGATTCCGATCTATTTGCTCGTTCTCCTTCTCCTTGTGCGTCATGGCTCTCTTCAACGAGACCTTTGTTTGAATATTCGATTTCGCTGTAAAACTTAATGACACGTTTTCATCAATATCGAATCCTGTGGATGGTTTCACTGTTGCTAATGGTGTGATTTCAGCTATTGGTTTAATTTCCCAACTTTCATTGTTATCTCTGAAAATCATCTAGGGTATAATCATTTCAATCTTATTAACAAAACCTGATTACATTCCAAAATTGTCGATCATATTACCGATCCCATACCGATTCTATAATCGATCTTTCACAGATCGATTATATTTCCCATAAAATGAGATCGTATTTGATCAAATTAAAGAGAAATCTTGTGTACTATTTGACTGACAAGGTAAAGACGCATTTTAGGTAAAGAAAAAGTCCATCTTTTCGAGTGTTACAGACTAGCGTGTCTATTAATTCTTTTCAATCGACCTTCTTGTCTAGGCCATACTTGTTTCATTTCGCCAACTAATGCGTTTTGATCTTGTCATGTTGCTTTCTATATTTCTCAGCTTGCTCTATTTTGTGATTTTTGCCTAAAGTCTTTATGATTTGCAATTTTTAATGAATAATAATATTGCAGAAAACAACAACAACAATGGTCAACAATCAACGAAAATTTTCCCGCAAGTCAAAGGACATTCCAGAAGATCCAGCAACGAAGAATCGGATCCTTAATCTGCTCAAGACAATGGCCCCTCGAGAAAACTCACCGGTACCAGTGTCAAACTCTTCGAGGTAAGATATTAATGTGGAATAGGCTGATTTATTGGAAAAAGAAAGAGTAGTTCAAAATTGTTATTTTAGTAGCATGCAACACACTTTTTTTGAATACCTTCTTCTGATTTAACCAAAATAGAACTAAGTTAGAGATTTTGAAGTGTTTCAAAATGTCATCCGCGCAGTCAATCAGAACGGACAAATTCATAAAAGCAAAACAAAAATGCGAAATCTTAAACAAAATAATATTTTCAGCCGTCCGTCAACTTCAACCAACAATCGGAAACGGCGCGCCGTTTCACCGTCGTCGCCTCGAAGACAACAACCTACCGTCTCTCGGACGAAAAGGAGCGCAAGGGCGTCTGCTGTCCGAGCAAATGAAACAATGCGGCGAATAATCTCTGACGAAGAAGAAGAAGTTGTTGGCAATCCGTCCACGCAACCATCAACATCTGGATTACCTCCAAATGAACCAAGAATCAGGGATCATCGAGAAGTTGTTCGAGCCAATCAAACGACGCGGCGGATGATCGATGGCAATGATTCTGACGAAGGAGAAGAAGTTGTCAACAACCCGTCCTCGCAAGAAACAACTTCCGGATCATCTCACAACGAGCCAGGAATCAGCGAGGCTCGACAGCAAATCAGCACTCGTAACAAGTCTCCAGGTGGTGCTGTTGTTAAGCGAGAAGCCACGGAAATCGATTACACATTCCCTGAAAAAAGCGTGAAAACGGAGCGACCAATTGGGAGAGAGCAGGAAAATTTGACACCGGAGAGGAAAAATATTGCTCTATTCGATCAGGTGGACGCTGAATTCGAATTTATCAACATGGACATAGCAATTAACGATAACGCAAATCAACAAGGAGAAGCTGGTCCAGAAGCTGACGCTCCCGAAGAAGGTTATGAAATGGACCTACCATCTGAATATGAAGATTATCTAGATTCTGAAGATGATTATCAAATGGCCGCAGCGGTGCCTCCAGTCCCAACCCAACCAATTGCTTCCAATACGATTACCGCACGACCAACACCATTGGCAGAGGAGGTGGCAGCTTCCACAGCCTCAGTCGTGGTTCCAGCTACATCCATTGAAGTCGCTGCTGCACCAACGCTTTCTGAAGTTCCCCAAACACAAGAACCTGTAACGGCTGCTGCAGCACTACCACAACAACAACAACTACAGCAGGATCAAGAGCAAGCACAAGCCACATTTCCGCCATTGGTCGCCACTCCAGTTGTTCGTTTGGATCGGCCACAGCGCCCAGATTATTTGAACGTGAGTAGATATCTCTGAAAAGATGGAACCAATAAGATATTTTCAGGCCGAGAGAGCAGCTCTCCTACAACTTCGTGACAGATCCAGTGATTTCCGTACTTGGAATGTAAGTTTGTTTCCTTAGGATTGAGTTTAGACATGGCTTCAGTAACTATAATTTAAAAATAATCAACAAAAAACCAATATCAAATAACGGAATTTTCAGGCGGAAGACGTGCATGAATGGCTGGGACTGCTCCCAAATCAATCAGCGGCTTTTCAAGTATTACGGGAGAAGGTGTTAGAGTTTGATGGATCAGGCGATTTTCTAAATCAACTTCTAAGCGGGCCAGAGAGCGTTAAAAGTGCCTCGGAAATGCTCAACGCGTCGATCCTACATTGCCACGCTATTCGACGCCATGTTGCTGCTCTCGAAAACTGCCGGCTCGAAGCAGAATACACTAAGGCTATGGAGGAGTTCAACAAACAAAATAACTGATTGATTAATACTTAAGTTTAATAAGTAACTCCTGTAATAATGATTAATAATGTTCAACATAAGCTTTTTTATTCTCTATCCAACTTTTTCAACTTGATTAAAGTTTTCAGTAATAAATTCTATTTTTAAAATCACCTGTTTTGTTTTTTTTTGCATTGCAGATCAGTCTGTGAACACTTTGTGATGTGCTCAAATTCCACATGAAGCTTTGATGAGCAGATACTCACATAGAAAGTTCCACATTGAGAAACCATAGTTCTTTGCAGCTAGCATAGAGAATATGTTTTATTTTCGTATATCTTTTTTGAGCGTTTTGAGTTTATTTTTGAGAGAAAACAATTTTTCAAATACTTAAAACATGATACATAGTAAACCTCCAAAATCATACGAATTAGTCTGGCAAAAAACAGTAAGTAATCTGATGTTCATTATGGTCCATCACACCCTGTTAACGTGTTGGTAGATATTCGATGTCCCTCGTCTAGAACGCGGGTAACTGTCCGGCAAAGTGGTCATGCTACCTTTCTTTAAATAGAAGACATATTGATCTGAATCGATTTTTTAAGAACTAACATGTTGCAAAAAGTCTTTCCTCACCACTTTCTACTCCAGCTTTGGCTCAAACATATTTGTTGCGCTTCAATATATTTTATTTTTCCTGTTGGATCTGTGTACAACAAAAAAACAATATTCAGTGTTTGAATGTCTGAATTTAGTGAATCCTGGAGAGCAAAGAAAAACGGTTCCTGCAAGGAAAATTGGATTTGCCTGAAGTTGATTCCTTTCTGTTTATTTACTGTTGTACGTAATTGTCATTGTGATGATTCTGTCTCATTGTCAATGGCATACATATAAAAACTGGGCATTTTGATAAATCTTGTGACCAAATCGAAGAATTCGATTTTTATAAACATTTGACACTTTTTCCATTTGCTGAGTTCCGGCGAAGAGCTGACATACTTGAGTGGCCACTAAAATGCCACAAAATAAGAAAGAAAGAAAAAAGAGTTGGTCCACTTCTTCAATCATAGCTTGTCGTTCTAGGTCAACAGAATCAAGAAATTATCAGAGCGTTGGCAGACAACTATCGATGCTCATGGACGTTATTTCCATTGATCCTGCCCCTTTTCTCTTCAAAGAAAATAAAAAAGTAAGAAACTTTCTTACCAATCGAATAAATATGTAGCGCGTTTAATTCCGTGCTTCAAGAACAAACACAGCGACAACACAATACACGCCCGCTCAACTAGTCCCCCTTTTTCGCTGTCTGCCCGATAAAATTGTATCGAAATCGACATAATGAAAATTTGAAAAAAGTCTGATCTAGCGCGAAGGATGTTCTTACAAGATTACAGAAAATCCCTTCTTCTAGCCCAGAATTATTTTTCCCTACTATCCCGCCGATTGAACTGAGACTATTCAACAGCGATCCCTAGTTGGGACCACCCTAGGGAATCGAACCCACGAGTGTGTGAACCGTTAGCCAGTGTTTTACCACTCAGCTATGGAGGACCACAAAGCCTGTAGGCTTCAAGGCGTATAAGAACGACCTGGAAAGGAGAGCGCGTGGCTGGAATCTTTGGAAGCTTGCAACTTTCTTCGTAGTGACTTTGACTCAGAAATATTTTTTTCCGCTTGTTTGCAATTTTGTCCACAATTCACAAGTTTAATGACAATAGGTTCGAATTCAGCTATGAACCGAGTTATGATCGAATGAAGTTTTAGTCTTGAGACGTCTTCAGAATCCTGGGGCAGAATCCATTTTGCTGATCAGAAGGCTTCAATTGCCTACGGTATGTGCAGGGTATCACCATCCTGTTATGAATAGGAAAGAAAAGCAACGAAAAACGCGACAATAACGATTTATTTGGAGAGGAACGGGGATAAAATGAAACAAAACAAGATTAAAGTCTAGAATTTGAGCGAAACAAACTCGAAATCTTCAAAAGCGTCTCAAGAAAACTAAGCCATCGACCCTAAGCAATCTCTTTCAAAGCAAGTTATGAAGTCAAGAAAAAATAATGCGCGCGCCTTCTTAATTTTTGCAAGCTTTCAAAGATTGCAGCCGCGCGCTCCCCTTTACCGGTCGTTCTTATACGACTTGAAGCCCTCAGGCGTCGCGTGCCTCCATAGCCGACAAGGTAAAACACTGGCTACGGTTCACAACCTCGTGGGCTCGATTCCCTCGGGTGGTCCCCACTAGGGATCGCTGTTGAATAGTCTCAGTTCAATCGGCGGGATAGTAGGGAGAAATAATTCTGGACTAGAAGAAGGGATGTTCTGTAATCTTGTAAGAACATCCTTCGCGCTAGATCAGACATATTTTTTATCTTTTTCTCGGTCGATTTCAACACATTTTTATTTGGTCAGTCAAGCGTATTGTGACGTTGTGGTGTTTGCAACTGAAGTACGGAATTCAACGCACTACAACTGTTTGGTTGGAAAGGAAGTGTCTTTCCTTTTTTTATTAATGTGGAAGGGAAAAAAAAACGTCCATGAAATCGATAGTTGTCTGCAATACTCTGATAAATTTTTGATTTCGTTGGCATAGAACGAAGAGGGCTAAGATTGAAAAAGCACTCTTTTTTGTGTCATCTTTCTACTTAAAGTCTTTTCTATCAAGTTGACGCTTGAAATTCTCAAAAGACCTTTAATCCGAGAGGGCGAGGTGCGGAAAACCTGTTGATAGTTCAAAGAACAACATCAAGTTTTGGCTAATCCCTTTAGATACGGGTATTTTTGCATTGTCGCGCTAGAAGTGAAATATGGTTTTTTTTTTGTTTTGATTCGACTGTAAAATTCAACTTCTCCAATTAGGAACTATACAAAGCGGCAGTTATAGTGGTACCTGCATCTAAAAGTTCCCAGACTCGGTTTTTTGAAAGACCACCAAGTAAATAGCTCCCAAGCAAAAATAAGAATTCGGAAAATGGAATTCCCAAAAAAAAAATCGAAGTCTGAAGAATAAATATTCCCTAAATATTAGAAATACATTTCAAATTTTTTAATATTTCTGTAATCTTAAAAACAATCCTAAAATTCAAATTTTTGTTTCTCGATTTCTAAAAACAAATTTTAATATTTGTTCAAAAGTTTCGAAACTTATTAAAAATATGAGTTTTGATAATCAAAAAATCATTCGAGTTTCAGAACTATTTTCAACACTGGAAAATCAAAAATCACGTTGAATTTAAGAGAAACATCTCAAAACTCTAAAAAATTCCGAAATTCAAGATTCAGCACAAAATTCGGTATTACAATTTCGAATTCAGAAAATCCTGGCTCTCTCTTTTCAATCACAAAAACACATTGAAAAAGTCGTAAAGTTCGTTTTATGCCTGTTTCTAGGAGGGTTGCCGAGTTACCTTTTTCAAGGGACTCGGACGAAAACTTTATTTTTCCAAAATTTTCCCTTCAAAACGAAATTTTGCTATCTTAAAATTTTTTGAATTTATTCTAAGGAATAAAAAGTAATATGGTGAGTGCGATTACTTTGAAACAAACCGGTTTTTCAAAGTGTTTCCGTCTTTTTGAAAACCTTTGAATTCTTGCATTTTAAGTCAATAAGCCACTGTCAAGTCATAAATTTAGTCCCTGTTTTTTAAATATTTAGCAGAAAAAAATGTTCAGAATCTTGTGATTTCAGAACATCAAAATGATACATTTCCCCGGCGGACATCATAAACTATTATCTTCTCCAAATGATGGTCAGTCTATTGTGGGAGCAATTTACTTGGTGATGCTGGTCGGCTGGTGCTTGACTCTTGGAATATTCGTTTGCGTCAATAAATGCAAAAAAATGAAACCGAAAAGATCACCCATCGTTCGATCGGAATCAATGAGAAATGTTCTCAAAAATCTATGGTTCGAAGGACTCCAAAGGCCAGGAACCGAGATGCCTGAGAAATTCAATGCTGATGAAAGTGAAGTGGTCATTTTGGAGCGCGGTCACATTGATCAGATCGGACATGTTGCTCTGAACTTTAGTCAAGGATAACATCTTTCTGAATAACGAAATTTATTTTGAATAACGTTTAATATATTCAGCCATGCAATCTTTTGAATAAATCTGTTGAAATATCTGTTTATTTTTTGAAGTGTCTGGCTGATGTGAAAGTGAAAAATGACAGACAACCGCGGCTGACTGCGTGAAAATTTTCAACTTTTTTGATGGTTTAAATGAACAACGATCCGTAACTTCTACCTTTATCTTATAGATTGAAATCAATCAATGATTTTCCGATACGATTTTTCAGATCCTTGGTTTCATCATTTTTCTCAAAATTTTTTTCATAATCTCCATTTGAATAAATTGGAGAAAACAAGAACGGGCCGAGCAAGGGATAGATTCAGAGACCTCTCGCACCGAAAGCGGCTGCCAACCCACTAGAGATAATCGTGTTTTTCAACTCTGTGATCAAAAATTGCGGGCGAAGTTGTTTTTGTAACGTCCTTTTGAGTCCTTTTTCCGATCCACGTCTTCCTATTTGAATAGTTCCTGACGTCTCCAAACAGATATCCCTACCATCTACTCTACTTCTTACTAACACGGGAAGTACCCGAAGTGTCTGCTCGCTTTTTCTTAGATATTGGTGGCAAAAATGTCCCTTGCCTGGACTAAAACAAAACTTATAATATAAGGTGCTAACAAGCAGGTTGAGCCGAATGACAAAACTTTTTCCGATTTTTTGAGAAAAGCGGATCAAGTTCATTCAAAAAATCATAACTTTGTTCAAAGCGAAGATAACGTTTTAAACTAAATTGCATATTATAGAGCGTATTCAAGCCTACAAAAAACTCAACTACTTCTATTGTCTATCTCTGCAATGAAGTTTACTAGGATGGAAAATGTCCGAATGGTCCGATCGTATGAAATCAAAAAATGTCGATTTTCGAAAAAACGTATTTGAGAGACCATGTCTATTCGATTTCTTCCATGTCATAATGCACAACTATGATCTCAAATATATAGCTCACCTTTCATTTGATAGAGATTTTTGAAAAAATAATCTTTTTTCAGCTTCACTCATGTACCCCTATACATGCTCACTCACAACATGTGAAATTGTGTTTTCGAATATTTTGACTTTTTCGTCACGAATTGTTCTTTTTCGGTCAAAAATAAACCAAACCAACTGAAACTTTTGTTCTGAGAGCATTTATGTCGTTTCCGAAAAAAATAGTTCAAAAATTACCATACATGAGTGAAGCTGAAAAATTATTTTTTCAAAAATCTCTCTCAAATGAAAGGTGAGCTATATATTCGAGATCACAGTTGTGCATTATGACATGGAAGAAATCGAATAGACATGGTCTCTCAAATACGTTTTTTCGAAAATTGACATTTTTTGATTTCATACGATCGGACCATTCGGACATTTTCCATCCTAGTAAACTTCATTGCACAGATAGACAATAGATGTAGTTGAGTTTTTTGTAGGCTTGAATATGCTCTATAATATGCAATTTAGTTTAAAACGTTATCTTCGCTTTGAACAAAGTTATGATTTTTTGAATGAACTTGATCCACTTTTTTCGAAAAATCGGAAAAAGTCTTGCCATTCTGCTCAACCTGCTTGTTAGCACCTTATATTATAAGTTTTGTTCTAGTCCAGACAAGAGACATTTTTTGCCACCAATATCTAAGAAAAAGCGAGCAGACACTTCGGGTACTTCCCGTGTAAGGAAACTTTTCTGTGTGTGTGTGTCTGTCTCGGACATTAACTTGAATAACTCAAAGGGACATGGGACTCCTATAGTGGTGTGTGGTATGTAGTCATGGACTGCCGAGTGCTTCATGTCTATGGTGTCCAGGGACTTCTAGCCAATAAGAAACTTATAGGGTTGAGAATCGAAATTTTCAAAATTATTCTCAAACTCACTAAAACTTCAGGAAATTTTGCAAAACGGTTTTTAGCCCTATCTAGGTGCTGTCTACAAAGAATTGAGCTCGAAACTCGAAAATTAAAATGTTTTGAAAATTTTGTTTTTTTTTTCGTTATTCACTTTAATTTCGATCATGTGGTCTACTGCAAATGCGGGTTTTAGCAAATTTCTTTTTACAGAAATTGTTTAAAGATATTTCTGAAGTTTCCTGATTCCATATTCATAAACAATTTCCTTGGAATTTTATTTTTCAAAAATCAACTTTTTTCGAAAAGAAAAAATTCCAAACTCGCATTCTGAATTCCAAACGTTGAAATTCAAAGACTTAGAAATAAAAACTAATCAGTTATGAAAGATATAGAGAAAGTTAGTTATCCGTTATAGAGAAAGAGATATCAAAGATTTTGAATGCTCGGTTTTAAGAATTCTTTTTTTGTTTGAGTTTCGAAATTTTCGAACTTTCAAAAAAAAAACCAAAAACGGAGAAATCCTGAAATTCGGATATTTTGAAATTTGATCTGAAATTCGGAGATTCAGAAACTGCAAACTTTGAGAAGTTGAGAACTTTCAAAATTTGAAAATCAGCTCCTGGATGTTTTAGAACCAAACGTTTCCAAACCATGACGTTTCAAAACCCAACGATTCAGAATTTTTTAGCATTTTCGCGCATTGCTCATTTCAAATTTAATATTTTCCTGATTTTCTATATGTACCCATCTACCGTAATCCCGATAGTTCAATACTCGGGAGCTCATATAAAATTTAAAAAAAAACTGAAACTTTCAAAAACGGTGTCTAAACTTTTGCCTGTGAATATGATTTCCATTTTGGAACACTTTTCGTAAAGACATAGTTTTCGAAAATTTAAATTTTTCGACTTTTTGAGAGTTCCCGAGTGGTAACCTATCATTATTTGGAGTACGGTAAACGAAAACAAATGAAAAATCAGAAAAACAACAACTTGAAATGATCAATACTCATTAACCACTTTGCGAGAATTCTGAAAAGTTTTGAACCGTCGGGTTCTGAAATGTCAGTTTCTGAAACGTCGCCGTTCGGAATCTTTGTGTTCTGAAACTTTCTAGATCCTGAAAATCAGATAAGAAAGAATTTTCGAGTTGATTACACTTTCTCAAATTCTCGACATTCTGAAATTTTGAAAAAAAATGGAATTCGAACCCCCGGAAACTAAGAAAATGGAAATTCTGAAATTTTGAGGTCCAGAGAAAAACATATTCGCAGTCAAAAAACTATTAAACTCTTAAATTTCAATATATTTTTCTGTGCATATTTCTAAGCGTTCAAATATCTAATTTTCTGAAATTCCAATTTCTGGATTATTGTATTTCTAACTTTCTGAGTTCTCGAGATTTTCTTTTTTTTATTCTGTACCAGGAGATTGTAGCCGCCGACAGGCGGCGGAAATCGACTGGTCTTCCCTACAACAACTTCAATTCACATCACGCTCGTATTTACTATCCCCATACCACAGACCTCACCTGCAACGGCTCACGTCTCTACTATCAGAAATGCACTCACAAAATTGCGCGGAGTGTCCTGTCAGTTTTGGTGAGTGCGCTCGTTAGACACAGACATGCACACACACAAAAAAAGGCGGCAGTGGCATCGTAGAGGAGGACTGTGAGCTCCAAGAGAGGACAGCCGGGGGTGTCTGCCCGTCCGCACGCGCGCGGTATCTCGTTCCCTCCTTTTCCATTCAACTCACGCACTCACACTCACAACACACATACATACGCTCTTCTTTCGCCGCTTTTACACTCTCCCCGCTTCCTTCTCACTTTTCCGTGCTGCATTACTCTCCTAATCCCTCTTCTTGTGTTCTTTTCTCTTCGCTCACATTTTTTTCTATGCGCTCTCCTTTCTCTCTTTCTCTCTGTTTTTAAATTCAATAGTTATACAATCTGAACAAAAACATGTTTCATATTTTCGTCTGCGTTTTAGGGATACTGATTGTTAGAAATTTTTGCCCAATATCATCATCGAAATACACAACTTTTCGAAAATTTTAACAACACATATAATTTTTGTCGAAGTGCTCCTTCAATAAGTGGAATTAAACTCTTTTTGCCCACTTCTCATTTTAGATTCTTTTTTCTTTGTTCCTAGAAGAAGAAATTCCGATTCCGTTTAACTTTTTTCTGTTTACCAGCTCTATATCTATAATTTTTCTAAAAAATTTTAAATGATTTCCCTTTCGAAAATTTTAATTTTTTTTAAATTAAAACAAATTTCATTTTAAGGTGTGAAAACAAATCCACTTGGGCAGTTAAACCTAGCGTAAGTTTGAGAACATTTTGATAAAATAAAAAAAGACAATTTTTCAGCACTCTCTGGACCTAGCTTGATTTATTGGACCGAGGTGGTTTTATGATTTTTCTGGATTTCAATTGTTTAATTAATGGTGAGTCATATAAAATATGATTGTTTATAACTCAAACTTTTTCAGGACCATTGTGTTTTTGGACCTTGATTTTTACGAGATTTGATTTTTCTGAATATGTGAGTTTTTTCCAATGATTTTGATAACACATAAACCTAGTAAAAATTGTCTGAATTTCTCAAAAAGGCAAAATACAATTGAAATTGCTGCGTAGCAGAAAAGATTCTACTGGTGTAAACTAATCTGAAATTTAAGGCGCGTTCTCTGTAGTTGCGTTTTCAACTTTAGGCCTGTACCGTACAGAAAAATCCGAACTTGTTTTTTTTTTGGTTGACTTTTCATATAATGCATGACTAGGAAGAATTGTAATTCAGGGAGGGGGGGGGGGGAACGAGGTATATGCGGCACCTTGGCTCCTTTCTTGCAACACTGTAGATTTTCAACTGGTTCACCTTTTATCTTGGTCTATACAGTTTTCGACCCCGTTTTTCAAAAATTTGACAACTAAAAATTGTAGAAAAGGATTTGGCTTTCAGAAAAATTCGAAAACATAATTGTGGGGTGGACCTTTGGTAAGAGACCTATCTCATTTGAAAGCTAAAAATTATATATTTACAAATATGTATTTTTTTTGCATAACAGAAAATCAGGTTTATCTGAGAAATTGGAAAATCAAAAGGAGATCTGGAAAACAACACTTGAACTAATTGTTCATATAAACGCTAAAATTAATATTCTTGCTATATCTGGAAGCTTTATCTTCCTTGGAATCGAGAATTTCACGTTTTTTCGAACATCCTTAAAATCATATTCCATCAATATTCACCCGGTAGTATTCAAAATTTCGACTGAAGATAGATTCAAAGTTTGTCTTATTCAATTATTTAAAGATTTGAAATGTTGCTTCAAGAAATTTCCGAAAACTATTTCGAATGTGTTTTTCAAAGCTTGTCAAAAAGTTAAACCAATAAATATCCTTGCAATAATTTTTAAATATAATAAAATTTTGAATATCGCCACAAAAACCAAAAATGACAATAAAAACATTACGGGGAAAGGCATCGAACTTACAACCGGTTACAAACCGTTGATCCCTCCATGTCCCTACACCTCTTCTCGCTGCTTTCCTCTCTTCCTGCAATCCAGTACAAAAGAAACCTGGGAGACGCGGCGTTCGGAAAAGTCAAATTTAAGCTCAATTTGAAACCTGAGGCCGTATGCAAGAAAGTGGAAAACCGTTTTCCGATGTTTGGAAAATGATTTTCTGAAAGTCTGAAAATATTTTTTTCGATTTGTAAATGGATTCTGGGCTAAAAAATGACTAAAAATGCCTAAAAACACTGTGAAAATTCTTGTCAGACCCTCAGAAAACCATTTTCCAAACATCGGAAAACGGTTTTCCACTTTCTTGCATACGGCCTCTGATTTTCTGAAAACTTGTAGCTTCTAAGCAAAATCATAATACTTATTTTAAAATGTCCTATTCTTGGCTTTCAAATGATATAGGACTCATACCAAAGTTCCACCCCACAATTACAACCTTCCATATTGATTTGTTCAGTAGATTGACTCAAAAGCAAGTGAGCTTTCTGGTTTTCATTAGTTTTTTTTAAATAAGCGCTGACGATTTTTCACCTCCAAAGGTGTGCCTATGAGTTCAACTCCTCAAAAGGCATAATTTTGAGGAAATCTTTTTTTTTCAGTTACTCACGACGACGTCTCCGTTAGCTACGACCAGAAGTTGCTCCGAGACATTTGGCATGGCATCTCTCGATCGTATGAAGGACGTACTGGACGATTCCGGAACGATTTTATGAATGGAATGTTCCCGGCAAACTCGTGGACGCTTGGATTGGTCGTTGGAGCGGTGACGGTCTTCTCTGTGATCGAAAATGATTTTATTTTATTCAAATTTCCGTTTATCCAGAATTATATCTCGCATTATAACTCGGTTGTTTAGCTGTAAATATTTTTTCTATTTCCCAATGTTTTCTTTATAATTGAAATTTTATAAAAATGACTTTCAATACGCTTTCTGTGAATATGTATATTGAGGCAGGATAGTAGCGCCTCTTTATAATATCTTCAGAAATCCACTTGTCCGCAAACACTTCTCGTGACGACATCGACATAACCTCTGCTACATGCCAAGGAGACGTCGTCAGTCGTCAGTATGCGCATAGTCTCCATCCACGTCTCCAGTTTCCCAGAAGAATACCATGCCATCCACATGCCTCCGATCTTCTTGAATGATTGTAGTGCGAATTGTAAGGTCACTTGCCCCGTCTTGATCATTTCTTCATGTTGGTCAGGTCTCAGTCGTTTTCTTTCTTTATTTTTCTCATATCCATCTGTCTGGCTCTCAATTCTCTGCGCATAGACACAGTCTCCAACAACGTCTCCAGTTTCCCAGAAGAATACCATGCCATCCACATGCCTCCTGTATTCTGAAATGATTGTAGTGCGAATTGTAAGGTCACTTGTCCCGTCTTAATCATTTCTTTTTGTTGGTCAGGTCTCAGTCGTTTTCCTTTCTTTCTTATTTTCATATCCATTTTTCTGACTCTAAATTCTATGTTATCGACACGGTACATGTTCATTGACAAAAGGGCAGCAAAAAGAAGAGTAAGGGAGAAGAGTAGGTTCCTGGATCAAGTGATCTATTCTTTTTTGAAGTCCAATTTTTAATATTCCTGTGTTGTCAGATCGATAATTATTTTTTGAAAAGGATTGAATCTCATGCTAATCGTCCTCAAACAATTACAGCAATTTTTTCTCTTGTTTTCATGGGCGTCTGCGCATATACATAGTCTCCAACAACGTCTCCAATTTCTCAGAAGAATAACATGTCCACATGAGAGGGCAAATGATTGTAGTGCTAATTGGAAGGTCACTTGCTCCGTCTTGATCATTTCTCCATGTTGGTCAGGTCTCAGTCGCTCTTCTTTCTCCTTCATATTCTCGTATCCATTTGTCTGACTCCCAATTCTCTGTGATCGACACGATACGTGTTTATTGACAAAAAGGCAGAAAAAAGAAGAGGAATCTAGGAATGCTGGTTCTAGTGATCTCTTTTCTTTTTGGAGTCCAAGGTATAACATTTTTGTGTTGTCATACTGATTATTTGTACTTGAAAGCAATGGAATCTCATCCTAATCATCCTCAAATAATTACAGCAACTTTTTCTTACTAATCCGTTGTTAAAATTAACGAATGGAACACTCAGGAATTGAAACACTACCAGTAGTCTATTTGATCATTAACTTACTCAAAGAAATCACTTTTGAAATAAGTTCTATCGTTTTCATGCACATTCCGCAACAAGTGCGCATATACATAGTCTCCAACGACGTCTCCAGTTTCCCGGGAGCATAACATGTCATCCACAGGAGACACCTCTTGTATTATTGATTTTTGTGCTAATTCGAAGGTCACTTGCCCCGTCTTGATCATTTTTTTATGTTTCTCAGGTCTCAATCGTTCTCCTTTCTCTCATTTTCTCATATCCATTTGCCTGGCTCGCAATTCGCTGTAATCGTACGTGTTCATTAAAAAAAGGCAGCAAAAAAAAGAGAATGCACATTCCCTTATGTTAACCGTACTTAAACAATTACAGCAACGTTTTCTTACTAATCCTTCGTTTAAATTAATGAATGGAATATTGAGAAATGGAAACTGAACCAGTAGCCTATTTGATCATTAATTTACTCAATAAAATAACTTTTGAAATGATATCTACTGTTTCCACGGGCATTCTGCTACGGGTTCGCATATACATAGTCTCCAACAACGTCTCCAGTTTCCCGAGAGCATATCACGTCATCCACATGAGACACCTCTTGCATTATTGATTTTTGTGCTAATTGGAAGGTCACTTGCCCCGTCTTGATCATTTTTTTTCATATTTCTTAGGTCTCAATCGTTCTCCTTTTTCTCATTTTCTCGAATCCATTTGTCTGACTCTAAATTCTCTGTAATCGACACGGTACGTGTTTAATCCAAAAATAAGAGTAAGGTAGAAATACTAACTTCTGGCTCTAGTGATTTCTTTTCTTTTTGGAGTCCACGGTATAACATTCTTGTGTTGTCAGATAGATAATTTGTAATAGAAAGGGATCTAATCTCATGCCAATCGTCCTCAAACAATAACAGCAACTTTTTCTCTTGTTTTTTGGGCGTTCCGCAATATCTGCTTGTATACACAGTCTTCAAAAACGTTTCCAGTTTCCCAGGAGCATAACATGTCATCCACATGAAACATGTTATTGATTTTTGTGCTAATTGGAAGGTCACTGGTCCCGTCTTGTTCATTTCTTCGTGTTGGTCAGGTCTCAGTCGTTCTCCTTTCTCTCATTTTTTCATACCCATTTCTCTGCCCCTCAATTAAAATCGACGTTTCTAATTCCAATTCATTTTTTTCAGAACAGCCATGAAGGGTTTGCATGGAAAGTACGTCGACTATCTCCAAGTAGATCCTTCCAACACATACATCAACAAATATGGTCCACCTCAAGAAGAACTGCCAGAAGACTTTTTGGATTTCCCAGAGAGTCCAAAGAAGAGTAGCCCAGATTCTTCTTCAGAGACTACTCCAACGAGCGATGTCCAAGATTTTAGCTCTTGGGAGCCACTCGATACAGATCCTTCTATTCATATGAACATCGTCTACGAATCAGAGTAAGTTTCAAAAATCTAAGAATCAAACCTCAAACTTCTCTCCATTTTAGAGCTGAGACCGATTTGCCTACAAATGGAGTTCTATCTTCTATGACATTCAATCATCAATTCGACGTTATAATAACAGAAAATGAGGTTGGAATTACCCAATGAACGGTAACGAATAACAGTTGTTGATTTCAGAGAAAACTCCTTGCCGAAGAGGAGTTTTTTAAAGACAGCAATATGAAAATAGATAGATCCAGCGATCTCGAAAGTGCTAAACAGAATGGAAATCTCTCACAACAAGACACGGCCAATTTTGGTGGAAAATCAATCATTCAACGTCAGCAAATTAATATCGAAGACGGTGAAGAGGGTAATTCGATGCGGACATCTCCAAATTGTGAAGAACAAGAAAATCAACCCGATTCTATGAAGACACTATCTAAGCAAAGTAAGTTGGATTTTGGGAAGATTGGGCGAGTAATAATACAACAGCCGGCGGACAGGGTTTATCTGAATAACACTGGGTTCTCCAGGAACTATTGTAAGGGATCAGCAGTACTGTTTTACGTAGATTTCGTGGTACATTGTTGGGCTATGGGTGGGCTATGCCAAAATATTGCGCTGCATTAAAGAAAAGATTTCGGGGACCTAGGCAGTGAGAAATTAGTCTTGTTATTCATTTCACAAGGGAGTGTCGTTCAGAAAGCTCTTCAGAATTTTCTCTAAATTGGCTCATTTATAGAATCGAGTATGGGCTTTTACGTAATAATAGTCTCTACCTGCAGCACTCGCAAAAACTCGAGAAAAACCGAACTGAAATTATAGAATTTTCACGAGTCTCATCGCTCCCCCTTTCCTCCCCTTTCTTCATTGCATTGCGCGCAAGAGACAAACATGCCTCGGTCGCCTAGTGGCTAGCAGCGAGGACCACCAAACTACCTATGCAGGTTCGGATCCTCTTTCTTATATTTTTCTTTTTCACATATTTTCAAGCTTAAAAAGTCCTTTTCGAGGGTTTTCTTCAAATGGGAAACGCATTTTCGACCATTTTCTATGATTTGCAACGATTTTCGAATAATTTCAAAAAAAATTTTTTTGAAAAAAAAATCACCATGGAGTCCCACACACTTTTCCATGAATTTTTGAAAATTTTTTCGAAAGTGCAGAAAAGTGTTTCAAACGATCAGAAGGGATAGAAACATCATTCTCACAAATTTTGGTAGCCTATAGCACACAAACAAAGACTTTTGTCTCCAGAAAGTGATCTGTTTTGCTCTTTTTGCAGTGGAACTTTATTCGAATCACTCACATATGAAATTTTCATATGTTTTTAATACTTTTCAGTTGATTTTAAGCAATATTTGAGTAGTTACGACTTTTGAAAATTCGAGCAATGATCCTACTTTGAGAATTATCAGGGCTGACAGACAAAATCGGGCTACCAAAATTTGTGAGAATGATGTTTCTATCCCTTCTGATAGTTTGAAACACTTTTCTGCACTTTCGAAAAAATTTTCAAAAATTCATGGAAAAGTGTGTGGGACTCCATGATGATTTTTTTCAAAAAATTTTTCTTTGAAATTATTCGAAAATCATTGCAAATCATAGAAAATGGTCGAAAAAGAGTTTCCCATTTGAAAAAACCCTCGTAAACGACTTTTTAAGCGTGAAAAAAATGTGAAAAAGAAAAATAAAAGAAAGAGGATCCGAACCTGCATAGGTAGTTTGGTGGTCCTCGCTGCTAGCCACTAGGCTACCGAGGCATGTTTGTCTCTTGCGCGCAATGCAATGAAGGAAGGGGAGGAAAAGGGAGGCGATGAGACTAGTGGAAATGCTATAATTTCAGATCGATTTTTCTCGAGATTCAGCGAGTGTTGCAGGTAGAGGCTATTATTACGTAATAGCCCATACCCGATTCTATAAATGAGCCAATTTAGAGAAAATTCTGAAGAGCTTTCTGAACGACACTCCCTTGTCAGAACCAGAAAAATTTTTAAGTGTTGTGAAGAATGTGCTTATGGCACCGGAAGAATCACGTTCAGACCAGTTTCAGCTCTTGAGAAAACACACATTTTTCTGTTTCGAGAATCATTACAAACTATATGATAATTCCCCATTAAATTGGTTTGCTAACTGGGCCTAATTTTAGCAAGTTAATGAATCGTTGAAAACCATATAAGCAATATGGCGCTTCAATTTCTTTCAGCATTTCAATTTTTCAGAGCCCAAAAAGGTGAGAAAATCTCGTCAAGCTCCTCTAAAAGATCTTCATGATTCTGAAGTTGAAGAAGAAATCGACACAATCGATGTAGCGACGAGAATTATCAATGAGTTGAAGATCCATCGAATCCCACAGAAAACGTTTGCCGAGAGAATATTGTGTCGCAGTCAGGGAACTCTTTCTGACTTGCTCCGTAAGCCCAAACCATGGCACATGCTGAAATCCGGACAAGAAACATTCCGTCGAATGCACAAGTGGTTGCAGCAACCAATCACAGCAAGACTCAGCATTCTGGATATGTCACCAGAAGAAGCTGCTGAAGCTCAAGGATTGCTTCCACCCACGCCAGTTCCAAGCGGAGCACGTAAGAGGTAAATAGGTTTATTTTATTTTATTTTAATTCAATTTTGTGATTTCAGACGTATGAATTCCGATGAAAGTGAGCCAACAGCCAAAGTGGGCCGTTTTGTTTTCACTGCCCATCAGAAGCAGACACTTCAAGCAGTCTATAAAAGTACGCCACGCCCAACCCGTGAAATGCACCAGAAGCTTGCCGTTCATCTTGAAATCAGCATTGAAACAGTGGAGAACTTCTTCATGAATGCTCGTCGACGTGATCGTCATCGTCAAGCAACCACTCAAGTTGCAACCATCAATGAGACCAATACACATCAAAAGGAGGCTGAAGAGGCTGAGATCTTGTCAGAATATGAATCAGATGACGATTTAACTGAATAATCACTAATATTTTTAATTCAAGACAATACTTTCAATTATTGTCACATCCTTATCACTTCTCACCTTATTCGACCTTTTAATAAATTCCCCTTCCATTATTTTCAATGAACTCTTTTTTGTCATTGATGTCCCCTAATTACAGTAATAAAAAAGTATCCTCGTTAAAAGCTATAAATTTTTATTGGTATACCACTTGTCAATTGGTGAATAAGCTTTGATTCTGACAAAAGCTACTCGAAGCTTAGTAACTAAAAAGTTATGATTCTCCGGGTTCTCCAGAATTGAAATTCGAAAACTATACAAAGTTTTAAAAATGTTGTCCTACATCTATCATTCGCTCCCAGCACATTCGTATTTGCAAAAATCAATTTCGGAAATGTTCATTATTACTACTGATTTTGCTTTTCGAAAATGCGTTTTTTTTTCGTATTTCAGTTTTGGTAACGAAAATTGAGATACATCGTCGCAATTTTTAAAACCTAATTCTTTTTCAATTTCAATCTTTTGAACCCAATTCGCCTCCTCAATGCAGTCTTGGTTATAGAGTTTGTTGTCATCTTTTCTTGGGTTACTGTACAATATTCTAGTCTGATTCAGCTTGAAAAATTGATATTTCACATCACAATTTTTTGTCAAACGTGTTCAGTTTTTTTATTTTACGTCTATCCAAACCAAATCTTGACCTCCATTAAGCCTGCGTCATATAGCTTTTCTCCATTCCCCATCAGGTTACTGTGCATCATTCAAATCTTTACAGGGTGGCTAATAAGTATCGAGACTTTTTTCCAAGGGCTTCTGGCACGGTGCCAAGTCCGATTTACGAAAACTTTCGATATATTTCGAAAATAGGGGATGTATATAAGAGGTGCGGATAGCCTTTTGTCCTCACTTTTTGTTTTTACTTTATCTATGCGAGCTTATTTGGATCATGCCTGGATTTTCGTGTTCAACTACGAATGGAACTCATTCTACGATGTTGTTGGAGACTCAGTGTTGTTCAATCCTTGGGTCAAGAAGCCTCCAAACAGTTCAAAACTAAAGCATATGTCAATGAGCTACGAAAAAACAAAAAACCACGTTCTGAAAGCAATTTTAGAATTCGTGGGATCATTAAGAAGAAGATCAGAAGAAAAAAAGGAAAATATGAGAGAATTGCTTGAAACCAGTTGTGGAAGCGTCCAAATGATGGTTATGATAGATTAAAATCTCAAGAATCATCAGCTCTATTAGATACAATACCTTCCAGATCAGTCCAAAAGAAATCGGTTCGAAAAATCAAAAAGTTACTCAACAAAAATCAGGTGCGCCGCCTCTACTCCGCTATATGGACCTCTGAGAACATTTCGACCACTGAGTCTTTTCCAAAAACCAGAAAAATCGGCAAATGTTATTAAAAGATACCTCGAGGTCCCTCAAACGTTTTTGGGATACAGAAAGCTATTCCCAAAATCCGTCACGGCCTGAGCATGTCTGACAGCTGAAGGTAGAGCTCAACTGGTTTTCACTGATAAAAACGTGAAGGTCAACTCGGATGTCTACCAAAATATGGGTTTGAAGGGTTTTTTACTTTTATGAGTTACTAGTCACTCTGGTAAAAAATCATTCACTATGCAAAAAGATTCAGCACCGTTGATATCTACGATTTCCCAAAATCGGCGATCGAAGCTTATTTTACGCGACACTCGGAGAAGAAGTTCCGGCTTGTCTTTTCGCCGGATCTCAAATCGCTGGATCTTTATTTTTGGAGTACATGGAGAGCAATATCATGACTTGTTCTCACCCAAGTTTCAATTTGATCAAGCAATAACATCTCAAGTTATGGAACAAAACAGACAGAAACTACCGGCGGCTCACGGTAACTTTTTTTGTGGACCATCTAAAGGCCTGCATCACGGCCAAAAGATCGAATTTTGAATATCTTTGCATATAAATGTTCCTTTTGTTCTCTTCTATCAGAACATGAAGTTCGTTTCGGTGACATTCCTCTTTTTTGGGTTTTACAGCCACAAACAAAAGTCTCAATACTTATTAGCCACCCTGTATTTCAAACTTCATTTTCAGCAATACTACTTTGTTTTAAGTACATCATAAAATTTTCCAAGTTTTACGGACGAGCTGTTGGAAGAAGAGGAGCAGCAATATCTGAAATTTTTAGTTGTTAGAAAAAGTGAAATGATTTTTTAAAAATGAATTTTCTAATTGTAAGCCCTAAATTCACTAACCTTTTTTCCCATCACGTTCTCTTTTTCGAAGATTCTTGCCGTCCTTGAGCTTCACGGTCTGAATGAATACAATTGTTCATTATCATCTGTATACAGTCGGAATGATCACTCACAGTTAACTTTGGCCTGTTCTCGGCAAGCTGGCGGCTCGGTCACATTCTCCCATTCGAACTTGTTGGTCTTCCTTCTCTGGATCTTCCAGCTCCTCCTAACTCTTCTTCTCAATTTTCTAATTCTCGAATGTACTTTCCAGATTTCCATTTTCCTTTTCCGACTTTTTCTTTTCCGCTTCCAGTCCCGCATTAGAATTTTTGAACTGATCTGGTTCTTTTTTAAGTTCTTTCACTCACGTCTCCAATAAATTGTTTTCTTTCTCAATCTTCTTCAGTTTCTTCATCGATTCCTCATTTTTTTTAAACATCTCAAACAAAAATCTTACATATTCGAATTATGGTTTCTGTTCGCGAAGCTGGATCGTCAATCTCCTCCCATTTCGGTCACAGCCTGTTGATGTACCTTCAGCCGCTTCTCGGGCTTCTTGAGCTTTAGCTTCCAATTCCTTCATAGCGACGTGGTGGTGGTATTCCATAAATTCGATTTCTCCTTACAGGCCCAGGATCTGACCATCCTTGAACTTCAACATGGAATTCACTTTTTCTTTTTCTTCAACAACTTTTTTTTGGCTTCTTGTTTCTTTTGACTCTTAGCACTATTTGATGTTCCTGGAAAAAATAAAAACATATTTCCAAAAAACATATAAATAGGTTGGTGTATGTCTTATTGACCGGTGCTCTACCTGGGGACACATAACATTTTAAAAAACTTTAGGAAATTTTTTTATGTTTATAGATGGTTCAATAGAAAAATTACGTACCCACAAATGAATTCAGGAACCATTGGAAAAATTATGGACCCGAAAAGAAGTTCACGGTCATACTTTATACACTACTTCAAAAAAAAAACTAATTTAAAAATTCTAATTTCTTCTCAGAGTTTAATGTACCTTCAGAAGAGGCGCTGGGTGGAGAATCCGGCCCATTCGAATTATCATTGGACAAGACCTGAAAATTGGGAAGGTCTTTATAATAATAATTTAACTTTTGGGTTCTGAAAAAAAATTTATTATAGAAAAGAGAAAATAGGAAGGATTAAGAAGACTTTTTTAAAATTACAAGACAAAAAACCTGAAGGTTTTTAAATTCAGATGGGAGCGAATATTTCAATTCAACTTCATTTTGTACATCAGACCGCGTTTTCTTTTTCTGAATGGCTAAAAGAAGGTTTTTTATAAGGCAAAAAACTACTTGCAAAGGATAGGACCTGTCTGAGAATGTACAGAAAAAAGGCTAAGAAAATCAATACAAGCAATTTTGGCTGTACGCGTTGCCTCTGTGTCTCTTGGTCCCTCGGAGGGACGGACGAGCGATAGTGATGAGGACGATGATGATGACAGAGCGGCTCTTACACATGTAATTAAAAAAGAGGGAAGGAGGAAGAAACACTATCTAGATGGCAAGAAGGGCAAAGAAAAGATATTGGACGGTTCACACGGTCTTGGACACCTAGAAGATGGCATTGGCGACAAGATGGACCTATGCACCAAGGTTGTCGAAAATAGGAACACAGCCTGACCCATGGGTAGCTTGCCATGGACCAAGACGTCTTTTTGTTCGGGAATAAGATCAGCCGACCAGAAACTTCTGGGACCTCTATGCAGGCCGCCGGATTCTATACAGTTCCTATAAATACAATATATAAAAACATTTTTTCAGTTGATTTTCGGACATTTCCAATCACTTTCAAAATTTTGGAGGGTGTAAAACAGACCTAGATTGAAAAATTTGAATGCGCTGAATTTCCGATGAATTCCTAGTTTTTCATTCATTTGTTTATTTCTCAGAGATATCTGTTTTTTCAGTACAAAAACAGACGAAAAGGAGTTTCTTCCAGAAATTGACAGATATCTGAAAAACTAGGAATTTTCAGAAAATTCTGTGAATGCTAAGTTTTCAATCTAAGTCTGTTTTATAACATCCAACATTTTCAAAGAGATCGGAAACTTGACATTCGAGCTCTAACCTCATAAAAATAGTGCAAATTAACAAAAAATACGTTATTGTATATCCCACTGACCGGTACTGTGTATCCAAGAAATACCGTAATCAAAAAAAACTGTGGCCCCGTTTCCGGCAGCCATAGTTCCAGTTACGACAAAAGCTGTATAAATAATTAATAATTACGTGAACCAATGACTCACTTTCTATTTTTCACCTCTTTATGACACGTGGCCAGCCACCTGGCTTTGCCACATGTACCTTCTGAGCTATTCAGAACTTCCAAATACAAAGCTCGCGCAAAATTCGTCTTTACCATTTTTCCCGTAACCTCCAGATAAAATATTCCCAAAAAATTATTCCACCTCTCTCCCCTCCTCTATAAATACCCGGCTCTTCAGTGGATTCGAATCAGTTTTCAAACAACAATCAGTTGACAACAAGGAGAACAAGATAAGCGACGATTAAAATGGAGCGAGTTTTGTATTTCAGTCACGTGTCATTTATCCAACTCATCAAGCTCTTTTCAGTGCCACCAAAGGAAACAAAAGCAAAAACGAGACAACGACAGCAAAGAAACCACGTAAGAAGGACGAGACGAGGGACGATGGTGGAACGACGACGGAGGAGAGTCGGGACACGACGTAACGGACTGGAAAAGGTGGAACGAATCGGACTACTCGGGAGACGAAAGGATCCAAAGAGCAGCAGTCGGCTACGGCAAAAACAATACGGGAAAAAAACAGAAGAAGTCGAAGATCAAGAAGGCGAAGAAGGATGCATCGGTGGATACAACGGAGAATCCGATTGCGAAGCTTAATGAGATGTTTAAGAATCTCACTGGAGGGGTTAGTTTTGGACATTTGAGATCTATAAATAGGGCTGGAAAATCACTTGCCGGCGGAGTGGCTGCCACGTTTCGCCGTGAAGCCGGCTCTGGGCTGCCACGTCTTTAACAAAGCGAATACTTTTTGAAACGTCGAAATTCCAATTCTTTCATATTTCTCAAAAACGATGTTTTAAAGACTTGAAACTGTTGCAAAAAAAACCGTCTGTCGGCGGCGGTCAAAATTTGAAAATCTTGAAAATCCTCAAAATTTGTTTTAATTTTTATTGTGTACAGGATTTTCAGTATTTTCAGAATTTATGTTTTTTTGGATTTTTAAAATTAAAAGAAAATTTTAGTCTGGATGACCAAAAACAGGATGGCTATTTTCCATCCCTGCCTATAACCCAAACTTCCTTTTTTCCAGAAATCCAATCCCCGCCCCATCGGAACCATCCCAGCCAGCACCTACTGCCAAAGTCAAGAATGCGACGATTTGCGAAGATGAGCCAGCCACGTCGAAGCTCCCTCCACTACCCCCATGTGTTTTGATGCCGCCGGATGTGAAACCAGCACCACCTCCACCAGCGCCAGTTGTGAAGCTAGCCCCACCGGTTTTGGTTGTTAGCCCGGCCCCAGTCACCGCTGATCCTTTGACCCTTTTCTCACCAGCTACTCTGAATTCAACGCTGTCGTTCACGGAGAAATGGATGGGAGAGGAGACCGCAAAGATCTGGCTCGAGAAGGTGGACTTCTTGAAGACCAAGCAAGAGTTTGAGCAGATCCAGAACGTGGTGGTGCCGGTGGATGTTTGCAAGAAGTGGAAAGCCAACAGAGCTCTCAATCAACCACCCCAGGACGATTTTCCAGTCTTGGACGCAAATCTGGTATTCTTCGACAACAACTACGTCAACATGACGGCTATCGATGTCGTCCTCCCGAAATCCAAGATCTTCATGTGCCAAATCCCCCTGAAAGGATCGGAAGAGGTATTTTGGAAGACGGCGTTCGACAGGCAGATATCGTACATGGAGATCTTCACGGACCAAGAAGCAATCGAGTTCTTCCCGATTGGGAATGGAGAACACGTGTACCATGAAACGATGTTTGTCAGCAATCGACGGGTGGAAGCGGTCAGCAAAGAAGTGACGCGTTTTGCGATCGAGGTGTTGCCGGAGGGATGTTCCAACTCAATCATCTGTACCATCACCAAAGTCAAGAATTGGTCACCAGACAGTGTTCAGGCAAAACAACCGGTGGTCATCAAGGAGATTATTGAGAGGACGACGTTCTTGACAAAGGTAAGAGAATTACTATAGGATTACTGTAGACCAATTAATTCCAGGCCAAGGATGAGAACGCGCTGGTGATGTCGAGACATGGAGCCGGGCGAGCTGGATACTTCATCGCTTTGGCTGTGGTCGTTCACAAGTTGGATAAGGCGACGGAGCGACCGATTCAGGAAATTGTCAAATCGCTTCGATGACAGAGGCCAAGAGCAGTGGAGTCGTTGACACAGTATGTGTCTCTCTATACGACACTGTTTTATTACATCAAGGTGAGCAATCTGAGATTTGAAAGTTCTAAAATCCAGAAATGTTTTTTTTCAGAGAAAAATTGGCCGAAGCGATGGAGTGTGATGAGCCGACGTGCAAGAAGACAGTTCAACTAACGGCTACATTCACGAATGCACTGGTCGCAGAAGTCAACGCCGCCGCCGGAAGATCGACGTTGACAGTGACAATCAAGTAGAACTTTAGTATTGTTTTTGTGAGTCTTTTGAGATTTTATTAGATGAAGAAAAAAGAATCAATTTATGAGTGTTTGTGAATACTGTAAAACCGGTAAAGAAGGGACCCCACTCTATCAAGTTTGAGCTCAATTATCTCAAGTCCTATGAGAGATATCAAAAATGTGTCAACTGATAAATTGTTTGTGACGTTATGATCAACAATTTATCAGTTAATAACTTTTTTATATCTTTCATAGGAACGGAGATAAATTGGTTCAAAGTTAAATTTTCTCGGGTGCGGGTGCCAATACTTGGCCAAGTTTCATGATTTTACAAGTTTTGGCCAAGCCTTCCACAAGTCTTGGCCCATGGCCGGAAGGCTACAAGTCTTGGCCAAATTCTAATTATTGATTTTTTACCTTCGGACACATCATTTAATTTTCAATTTGTTTTCTGGTTTTACCTATTTTTCTTCTATTTGCATGAAGGTTTGAATTTTTATGAAGGTATTTTAATTTTTTGGTATAAGAAACTTTGAAGTTTCGAATGGTATATTAGGTTGTTCCAAAAGTCTTTTACATTTTTTGAGCACGCATTTTATACATTCTTGCAGATCGATTTTCGTTTTCTTTTTTTGTTTTAACAATCTTTAATTCATGTTTAATAAAAATTGCCAGTGTGTTTCAAAAAATATCAGTCCATGGCTGAGAGCCTCGCCAACAAAACCCATAATGTTTGAGGTTGCCTTCTTTTTGAGTTTCTCAAAGGAGAATCAGCTGCCACTGCCTATCGATCTATATGTTCCGTAATTGGTGTTAAGTCATTTGAATATCCTGTAATGCGCCCTTGATTCAATCGCTTGCGGGACGGCGATTATTCGCTCAAAAAGAAACCTAATTTTTATCACCTATTTTCAAGTATCGACGCCGATATCTAGAAAGTACTGGAAGCTGAGCCAAGACTCACTGTTTATAAAGCTTCTTCTACTCTCGGTCTACCTACTACAACTGCATTTCATCATCTTCGAACTTCCGGACACAGAGAAAAATATGATCAACTGGTACCACACCATTTCAGGGATTCCCTGATTGAAACTAGTTGTGACTTGAGTTGGTCTTTGCTCACTCGTAAGCGAACCGTCGATGGGATCCATTATCCTCTGTCAGAAAACGATAAATGGTGTTTGTAGGTTGAAGAAAACAAAAAGCGTCAGTGGTCCAAGATATGCCAAACTCCAGAAATCAAGCATAAAGGAGAAATTTGTCAAAAAAGGGATATCTTGTACATTTGGTGGTGTTGCCACGTGTGATCAATAGAAAGCCTTTTCCCATTTCTGCGATCGTTACTGCGGACATGTACTCTCACCAACTGCAGAACGTATTCAATGCGTATTGCCCTCTGCGCTCAGAAGCGGACACATTTGTTCTGCGTCACGATAATACACACCTGCAGACGACTTTGGCCACTTGCCAAAAAATGCCGGGTCGAAGTATCAAAACACTCGGACATCCATCATATAGCCCAAACCTCGTTCTATCAGAATTTTAATTACTCCGCCCGCTTTGGAATGGTTGACAGGGTAATCGCTTCGGTTGAAGATCGGACCCCAAATCGTATATGGATGCCTTCTTCGGGCAACAACTACCCGCGTTCTAGGCGAGAGGCTCCGATCATCTTGCAAAACGTTGGCAGGTTGTGATGGACCATAATAGTGAAAATATTACTCACCGAAATATTTCGTTCGTTGAATAAATTTGTGTTGAAAAAATGTCAAAAAATGTAAAAGACTTTCGGAACAACCTAATAACTTTCAACATGACAGAACATTCAACTTCAACTCAAAAGAGCAAAACCGAAAAAAGGATAAATCTGCGAGTCGTGAGCACATTGTGAGCATATCGTGAGTTATTATGAAGAGATATTTAGGTTTGAACAGTCTAATATTACAGAATTCGAACACTTGAATATACAGAATTTCGCCTCACGAAAACACAAGAGACAGACTTTGAAAAAAGTTTATTTTCTGCGAAATTCCACCAAAAATTCTGCATCAAAACTGCTGTTTCAGTCAACAAAGGATCTCTTTTTGGAAGGTATCACTTATGTTTCAAGGAGTTTGAAAACGCTATTAAAACGATTCAGATTCTGATTCAACTTTTTTCAGAGCTTTCAAGTATGTTAAAAAACGACGAAGTTCTGTTAATGTTATATTCACTTAAGTTTTAACAAATCTGTGTAACTTGAATTTTCATGATATCGATTGGAAATTTATGTTTTTAAATACAGAAAATAGCACAAAATCAAACAGAATTTACAAAAAATTAAGATAGAGATCATTGAGAATGGTCAAAGACAAAAATCAGCAAAATGATTTGGAGGAAGATCTTGATGACACATTTTTGGACAGATTTTGAGGAACAAAATAGGAAAGTAACATTAAAAATTGAACAGGGTAACCCTGTTTTAATGACAACTTCTTCTGGCAACCTTTTTGGCATTTTCCGTCCTTTCTGTCCCCATTCGACGACGAATATCGCAAACACTACCGCCAGCTTTTGGGCCAAAATCCATGGCCTTCAACAGCTCAGTTTCAGTCTGCAACTTGATAAAAATATATCAACCTGCTGGTAATAAACGAATGCTTACCCTCGGTCTCTTTTTTTGAGTGGATCCCGTTGTTCCTGCTTCTTGGTCCTTCTTCTTTTTGCCCCTCACTTTATCATCTTCCTTCTTATCCTTACTACTATTTTTCTTTCTGTTTCTTTGAGGTGTTGTTGATGTTCCAGGTTCTTGGTCCTCCTTCTTTTCATCCATCATGACCTCTTCTTCTATATCCTTAGCCTCATTCTCTGTTTTCTTGAACTGGCAGACGTCCTTCATCCGGGTGACTTTTTCCTTGATCCATATCCCCGAACTTTTCATATCCACGAGCCATTGCTTCTTCTTGAGCTTGTTCATCCGAATCTGGCTCAGTTGGAGCTTTCGACGTTGACGCGCCTGGACGAATATCCGCGTTCGATGGTGCTGAAGCAGGTTCTCTTTGATCAGCTTTTGCTGGAGCTAGCTCAGCTGAGAAGCTTTTTTACGAGCTTGTTCTGATGAAGCTGACTCATCTGGAGCTTCTGACGTGAAATCTTCGGACGGGAAGTTGGGGTTCCTCCATTCATCAATTTGACAAAGCTGATTTTCATCCAACACATGAATCCCACAATCTTCATCGCCTCCAAGTGGACGACCTTTTGAAAATTCCAGAATCGCCATGATTCGCTTTCTGCATGCATCTTTTGCATCTTCCAGAAGATTAGGCGATACTTCCAGATCTTCTAGATCATCCATCAATGTATATTCAGCTTGAGATAAAGCTGATATCTTTTCATATTTGTTCATTGGTGAACCTGAAAACTTGAATATGTGAAACTAATGTTTTTGATTCAAACTTTTGACTACCGTATTTGCTCTAATAAAAGCTCACCTTCAACTGCTTCCAGCAACTTGAAGAATAGTCGAAATATTGGTGAGAAAAATACTAGAGAAGCACTCTCCAAATCCATTCAGTGCAGGATTTTGTGAATAGAGTAGAAATAACAAAAGTTCAGAAAAATAAAGTGTTCTTTCAGAACCCATTCATTCACAGGGTTCATGGAGAAACACAAGAATATACAGACACATACAACACCGCGTCAGAAGAAAAAGAATAAATGAAGTGAGAAGAAAGAAAGAAGAGAGACGGGGTGTTGGCGTGGCTAACGTCCTGTATGTTTACGTCCTCTCTATGTTTCGTCTACATAACGACAAGACAGGTCAGATGTGTCCTCTGTTGAGAAGACACAGATAAGAGAAGGCATCTCACTGTACTCTGGCATTTTGCCATTTTCTGTCGATTAGTTGCTGAGCAGATATGTCTAATGGGGAGGAGAGGGAGACATCCAACAGAACGCTGCAGTGACGTGGTATGATATTCAAATGAGAGGGCTAGAGGAGAGCAGAGATCGACAGAAATATGATAAAATATTTATTCTTTGATAACGAAGTTTTCTTGTTACAAGTTTACAAAAAAAAAAGATTTTAGAAGAGTACTGTCGTCATTTGTTGTTTTAATGCCTCTTCAAAACAATGCGAAAACCATTTTTATCAAAATGATTTATCAAACGGGATCGACAAACAATTTTAAATGTACATAGATTCGAAATTAACGTTTTTCATCTGCGTTATTATGATATCACTGTACTCTAATATTTTCGAAGGGAATAGCACGTTTGAGAAATCAGAGAAACATTTTGAATTTTTATTATTGATCATATCTTTTCTAGCTGATAAACGTTAAGCTCGAAGTAATGTATTTCCCAAATTGTTTGTCTTCTGTAATTCTTCAATTATTGAGAAGTCATTCTCTTGATAAAAATCGATTTTGCATTATTTTAAAGAAGAATTGCAGCATCACTTAATTTCAGTATTTTTCTAAAGCCCTCTTGTAGTTAACGCAAACACTTTTATCACAAAAAGAAGTTTTTCTGCATTTTCCTGTTGATCCCCTTTCTCTCCTATCCAAATCTAGATAATTTTAGATCTTCAAATCATTCTATTTAGACCCCCCCCCTCACTTGTTTTTCTCTCATTACCACTGTCATGATGACAAATTATTCGTTATTGCGTACTTGTTCGTGATTGAAGTAGATATAATTACCTTTTATTGAGTTCAGAAGAGGTCATACTAAAGAAAGTGGGTTATTATATTTATTAAGTGCACTAAAATGTTGATATAAGTGGGCCTCATATCTCATGATCCTGTGGGAAAAAAGGTGTCAACCATAATTTGAGACTAAAAATGAACAGAAAAGTAAATCTCTGCCAACCAGGGCAAATCTAGATTGCAATTCAATTAAAAAAATCTAAAGCGTGACAAAAAAAAGAAAAAAAACCAAAAAATTAGGTGGGAAAATGAATTTTGCAGGTTGAATTACAAAAGTGGTCATTCAAAGATAAATCTGGAAATAATCCACCATTCTTAAAAATTCCTCCTCTGTCATATCCCAAACTCCAAAACTGAACGTCTTTGACTGAATCTGAATAGATGCCACACGATTGTCTGATTGTCGAACGACGTATGTATGGCTAGTGATTGGATCCGTCTTTGGTTTGTTATCATACCCAATGTGCCTAAAATATGATAAAAACCATTTTAAATCACTTGAAAATAACTTACACTCTGGGCAACGTGTGCGTTAGTGGCTTTTTGGTTCCAGCAACGAATTTAACCTTGATCGCCGAATAAATTTCGTTCTGGGGAATTTCATGGCAACCTACTCTCATTTGTAGGTATTCAAGATTTTGAAATGCTTGTCCTGATTTCCATAAATTCACAAACTCAATCAAATCTGAGACATGGTATCTCAAAGTCTCTAAGAATGCCTGTTTTCCTTGAAAACGACTCAATACGTTAGGGACAGTGTTGAAGAATTGATCGATTTCAATAGATTCTGCCTGATAGATTTTGGAATCCGGATTAAATTGTTTGTTACCGATGCTACTGAACATATTGACCGATTTTAAAACAGGAGACGTGGAGAAAAAGAGGTCAAGAAGTTTCATATCCTCAAAGTTTAGGTTCAACCTCACATCAGCGGCTGATGACAAGTTTTGGGAAATGAAATAAGCTTCAAAACCTTTTGATTTCCAACGATACTCTATTGAACCTCCGAAAAAATCAATCAAATAATCATGGATGGCTTTGATGGCGTATTCTCTTTTGCCCCGCGGGAAATATGCTACAAGAGAGTTGTAGGATAATCTGGAATAATGATTTCTCTATAATTCGATGCTCATTTGTGACTCACCGGAATTTAATCATCTTTCCAGAAACATTCAAATTAAATCCTTTTTTGACAGACCTCCCGTTCTCCATTAAATTCATGATTTCGATCCATTCATTATTACAGCAAATATAAACATACGGTAGATTTCCTTCATGACAGTGGTACTCAATAGAACTAATCGTTTTGAATCTGTTGATTTGGGACGATTTGATGACTTTTCTCATATTTTTTGAGGTAAAAGAAAGGCGAAAAAGTTCGGAATATCCCATGTTGTCAAATATTTTTTTTTGCACCAAACACGGATATTTGGGTAGTTTCATTCTTTTTGTAGTTCTGGAAATACAAAATAGATTATGATGGAACAGGGAGAGAGAGAAAGTGAGAAAAGTTGATGAACATGGCGAATGGAATATTATCGGAATTGAGGCAAAAATCAATATAAACAAAGAAGGAGGACGTTTGCTAAGATGACCGATGACACAATGACTCTGCCCCGCCCGTTTGTCATACACTAATCTTTCGTCATGTGGGACGTGATGCGTAATGAGTGTTGCCAGGAAATAAACGACAAAAAAACCGCATTCAATTTCATCCATTAACTATACTTTCAAGTAGCTCAAAGTTTAGAATCCAAAATGTCAATTTTACCGGTTACCTAATGAAGTGGCTGTTTGACGTTCGGAATAAAATGAGAATAGGTTCAGAATGTTTGGACAAGAGCTTTTCTGCATAAAAAATTGCCTGATAATATCAGCAACTTATCGCATCAAGCTTCGTCAATTAACATTAATTTTAGTTCCATTCCGCAAGTTGCCATCACATTCGCCATCCCATAATTCACATCGCAATTTTTATTTGAAACATACTTAATTTATATCCCAAATCTTTCTAAACTAAATTGCGACCTAGATTTTCTCTGCGTCACTTAGACTTTATTCCTCCATTGACACCTGTTTTCCCACAGGATCACGAGATACGAGGCCCACTTATATCAACATTTTTAGTGCACTCATTATATTGAATAGCCCACTTTCGCTAGTATGACCTCTTCTGAACGCAATAAAAGGTAATTAAATCTATTTCGATCTAGAAAAAGTACGCAATGAAAAACAATATGTCATTATGAAACTTGTCTCATGATAGATGTAATAAGAAAGAGCAAAAATAACAAGTGAGGAGGGCCCGAAAAAAGAATGACTGGAGCCAGAGCTCCAAAAAATTATTCGTCCTTATTTTTTTCAGTTTTAAAACCCTAAAATTTCTCCCCATTCTTCTTTTCGTAACTGATAAAAAAAAAACGAAAAATGTTTTCGGTACCAAAAAATTTCTCGCTCACATCAGCCATGGACAGACCATCGAAACAGCGGCGGCAGACGGTGAAACGAAAAAGCAAGAAGTGGACGCCAGACAGTTAGACAAAAAAGCGAATAGCGGCACCAGACGGCTGGACAGGAAAAGGGTAGAGCGGCGCGGAGGACAGTCGGAGGCGTAAGCCCGTCCGCGCTCGCGCACTCGTTGACAAAGACACTCACACTCACAACACACACACGTTCTTCTTTCTCTGCTTCCAGGCCTTCCCCGCTCCACTCTCACTGTATCGATTCTTCGTGCCTTTTCTCTTCAATTTAATGATTTCCATCTGAACTTTACTCGAGACCTGAAACACCTTGTCCCTCTGCACCATGTTTTGTATATTTACGTTGGCATTTTTAGGAATTCTGATTTTTAAATTCTTTTCAATATTATCAGCAGAATACAAACTTTTCAAAGATGTTAATCCAACAAACAAATTTGTCAAAGTTCTCTTTCAAGAAGTTAAAATAAGTTTATTTTGTCTTTCTGCTACTTTTCGTAATGGGTTTTACTCTATTTTTTTAAAAAGAAAAATCATTTCCAATTCCGTCTGACTTATTCTCAGTTTACCTGCTCAATCTTTATACTGTTTCTAATAATTTCGTAATTTTTTTCATTTAAACGAATGTTAATTTTTAAGGAGTGAAAAAATATCGATTTGGGCAGTTAAACCTAACGTGAGTTTGAAAATATTTTAAGAAAATTCGAAAAAGTTGTTTTCAGCACTCTCTGGACCAGTCCTGATTTTTTGGACCTAGGTGGTTTTTGGATTTTGTTGAACTTCAACTCTTTAATCTATGGTGAGTCATACAAATTATGTTCATTTATAACTTGAACCTTTTCAGGACCATTGTGTTTATGGACCTCGATTTCTTTGATTTTTCTGGACTTGTAAGTTTTTTCCAACATTTTTGATAACGAATATAAATCTAGTAAAAGTTATCTGAGTTTCACAAAAAAATAAGGAGACGGTTGGAGAGCAGAAAGTGAAAGAAACAGAGGAAAATGAGTTTTGGCTCCCTATATGAGTATTTCGAGCTCAATTATCTCGGTTCTTATGCGAGATATCAAAAATCTGTCAACTGTTGAAATATTGGTGATGTTATGAAAAGCAGATTATTAGTTAGCAAATGTTTGATATCTGCTATAGGGACCGAGATAATTGAGCTCAAAGTAGGAAGGGTTTATATTAGAAAAATATAAATCTAGTAAAAGTTATCTGAGTTACTCAAAAAGACTGAAGCCAATTGAAATTGCTTCTTAACAGAAAATACGCCTAAAAGAAAAATTTTCTAACATGGAATGACTCCCAAGTGTTACCCTCGAAAAAAACCGAGACCTATATGGTTAGAAAGAGCGTAAAAAGTTATCTTAGAATCCAGGAGGAATAGTTGATAAAAATTTTTTTTGGGGAGTTATGGTCCAAAGAATACCAAAAAATAGCTAAATTTTCAAAAAATTGTAACTTTGCCAGTTTATATCCGTTTGTTTGAATTCAAAAAACAGAAGATAGACAATCAACTGAACTTTTGAAAAAAAAATTTTTGATTTTTTTCCTATTGATTGGATTATCAATTTTTCGAAAAAATCAAAAAATTTTTCAATATCTCAAAAATCCCGTTAACTTTTTTTCTCATTATGACCATTGAATTCAGCACACTTGATTTATTATAGAAACATATCAATACCCCGGGGGAAATCATGCTCACACAAGTTATGCCAAAAAATATCAATTTCTGGCACTTGGCTGCTTTGGAATCCTTGTCCTCGGCGGCCGGTATGGTGAGGGGCATACTTGTTTTTGTGGTTTTTTCATGCGCATCAATTGCCTAATTTGTTTAAAACACAATTTAGTAACATATGAAGTCAATTATTCAAAGGCCGTAATATGTCTTAAAAATACCACTTTGAAAAAAATCAAAATTTCGACATGTAATCGGGCATATCTATGGTCAAACTTGACGAAAACCGCCAAACTCTTTTTCTAACATAATCAGAAGCACCTAATTCTCTCAACGGCCTGTACAGAATTTTGAGTTAGGCCCTAAAAAGGAAAATATTTACGATTATTATAGCCTAAAAACAGGTGTTTGGCTGTAATAATCGTGAATATTTTCATTTTTAGGACCCAACTAAAAAATTTGTACAGGCCATTGAGAGAATTATGTTCTTCTGATTAGGTTAAAAAAAGAGTTTGGCTGTTTTCATCAAGTTTGACCATAGATATGCCCGATTACATGACTAAAAATAGGAATTTGGCAGTAATTTTGACATGTAATCGGGCATATCTATGGTCAAACTTGATGGAAACATTCAAACTCTTTTTTCAACATATTCAGAAGAACCTAATTCTTTTAACAGCCTGTACAGAATTTTGAGTTAGGCCCTAGAAATGAAAATATTTACGAATATTACAGCCAAATCCCTATTTTTAGCGAATTTTGACATATCATCGGGCATATCTATGGTCAAACTTGATGAAAACAGCCAAACTCTTTTTTCAACATAATCAAAAAAACCTAATTCTCTCAACGGTTTGTACAGATTTTTTAGTTAGGCCCTAAAAATGAAAATATTCATGATTATTACAGCCAAACACCTATTTTTGGCTATAACAATCGTAAATATTTTCATTTTTAGGGCCTAACTCAAAATTCTGTACAGGCCGTTGAGAGAATTAGGTGCTTCTGCTTATGTTAGAAAAAGAGTTTGGCGGTTTTCGTCAAGTTTGACCATAGATATGCCCGATTACATGTCGAAATTTTGATTTTTTTCAAAGTGGTATTTTTAAGACATATTACGGCCTTTGAATAATTGACTTCATATGTTACTAAATTGTGTTTTAAACAAATTAGGCAATTGATGCGCATGAAAAAACCACAAAAACAAGTATGCCCCTCACCATACCGGCCGCCGAGGACAAGGATTCCAAAGCAGCCAAGTGCCAGAAATTGATATTTTTTGGCATAACTTGTGTGAGCATGATTTCCCCCGAGGTATTGACATGTATATATAGTAAATCAAATGTGCTGAATTCAATGGTCACAATGAGAAAAAAAGTTAACTTGGGATTTTTGAGAAATTGAAAAATTTTTTGATTTTTTCGAAAAATCAATATTCCAATCAAGAGGAAAAAAATCAAAAAAAATATTTTTTCAAAGTTCAATTGATTGTCTATTTACTGTTCATTGAATTTCAACAAACGGATATAAACTGGCAAAGTTACGATTTTTTGAAAATTTAGATATTTTTTGGTACTTTTTGGACCATAACTCCCCAAAAAAAATTTTTATCGACTATTCCTCTTGGATTCTAAAATAACTTTTTACGCTCTTTCTAACCATATAGGTCTCGATTTCTTTCGAGGGTAACACTTGGGAGTCATTCCATGTAAGTTGCATGAAATGTTCAAAAACCGTTCTGAATTAACAAAATTGTCCTTGAAATTAATGATTTATTCGTATGTGACTCATTGTAGGCTTAAAATTTTTAGTTTACAGAAAACGTGTCTTAAATTATATCTCCGATTCTATTCAGCCTTGATCAGAATTCATATCTATTTTCCATTCTTGTACTGTTTCTCCAGTCTAACTATTTTGTTTTAGAATAGACGTTTCCAACACCAACAAAATTGACACTGATCGTCAGCGGATCGAGCAAATCGAAATTGATTTGGAACAGAATTTTGCCGAGCTCAATAATGCCTAAAAGAAGCTCTCTGGTGAATTTCGATTTTTTTTTCATATTGTGTTTCTAAGGGATAGAGCACTCTAAAATCGTTCTGTACCTTCAACAGTACATTCAACTATATTTTCAGAGCAACCAGAGAACAAGGAAATTTTGGAGGAGGTCGAGAAGCCGATGAGGTAAAGATTGAAAATTCAAAGCACGAGAAGGAAGACTGGAAGAAATCCGTAAAGTTCCAACAGCAGCTCTAAAAAGTAAGGAGTGTTGAAGGTGAGGAAAGTGTTGAAAAAAGTGAGGAAAGTGTTGTTTAGTTCCATGCTGCATCGAGCAGTTATTAGACTTTTCCCTATTTTTGGATGTTCCAGAAGAAGGAAACGTGACGTTTTAGCCTAAGCCTATAATTGAAAAACACATACTTATTAGCCATGCTTTTCCCAGGATAGACTAACGTATCAATTTGTCAGAAGTCATGAGCAACCAAGAGGTCTCCAAAGTCCACGCTCAAGAACCCGCAAAGTTAATAACCGGTGAGTAGCTCAAATGTCCTTTCACATCGTTTCTCGCTCTTCTTTTCAGCTCCACAGTTCCACCAGCTTGCCGCCATGTATTCAGAAAAACAGATTTGGTCCTGCCACCAGTGCCAATATGCTCAATTTGTGACGCCAAGGCAATTGGGAAAGAGAGAAAGTATTTGGGACTCGCGATGTGTGAGTGAAGTTTGAAGTTTTTTAGAATTTTTAATAGGTGCAACTTCGAGCTCAATAATCTCAACTGCGATGTAAAATATCAAAAACTTGTCATTTGATAAAATGTTGGTGATATTATGATTAACATTTTGTCAGTGGTCTACGTTTTGATGTCTCTCATAGGAATCGAGATAATTGAGCTCAAAATGCACTTATAGGGTAAGCTTCTATAAGAGAATTTACAGTATTAGGATCATTTTCAGATCAATCCCAAACTTCTACGGGTCCAAATTAGAAAATTGAGGAAGTACAAATTTGGTACCGTCTAAAATATTATCCATGTCTTATCAAACCATCGTTGCTCACTTCTAATCTTTCCCAAGATCCCCTTCCCCCGTTATTCCAGCGTTTCATCCTGTTGTTTTAAAATTCTGACCTCTCCGTTCTGTATCTGCTACCCGTCACCCCGTTCCTTGCTTCCCCTTTTCACTATAAGCACTAAGTCTTCTAATAAATCAACGACTTCATCTACATCAAAAGTTTGAAACAATACAAAATAGATTCTTCGAAAAAAAAGAAAAAAGAACAATTCTACGCCTTCTTTGCCTTCTTTGCATTCTTCGGCTCCTTCTTCATTCTATCCACGGTTGAATCCGCATCTTCGGGAGGTACCAAGGCGACAACATCGGTTTTTCTGGTGCCGGTACAGCGGCTGGTTCTTCTTTTTGGTTCTGGAAATAAAAAGGATTTTGATTTCAGAAATGGACGTTTTGAACTTTTGCATCAGAAACTGACATTTGAAAGACCAGCTCCAAAAACTCCGGACGAGCCCATTGAAATCTTTAGGCCAACCCTTTAAGGAACGGGATTATGATGAAACTTTTAAAACGGAATGAGTCGAATAAAATCTTTTGACCCACACAGTTCTTCATGGTTACAAAATTACCTCTTGAAGTCGCTTTATTTTTGGTGCCCGGCTTCCTCCCTCTCTTCTTCTTCTCTTTCTCCGGCTCCTCATCCTTCTCCGACTCTTCCTCCGTCTTGGCAACCATGGCAAGGATCTCCAAAAATTCCACCTTCTCCATCTTCTTCTTTCGATACGCTGAAAACGAAAAATCTGTATATTGGCATTCATAGATCTGCTCTAATATAAGCCCTTCCTACTTTGAGCTCAATTATATCGGTCCGCATATAAAATATCAAAAATCTGTTAACTAATAATTTGTTCATCATAATATCACCAATATTTCATCAGTTGACAGAATTTTGATATCTCGCATAAGAACCGAGATAATTGAGCTCGAAGTACTCATATAGGGAGCCAAAACTCGTTTTCCTCTGTTTCTTTCACTTTCTGCTCTCCAACCGTATCCTTATTTTTCTGTGAAACTCAAATAGTTTTTACTAGATTTATATTTGTTATCAAAATTGTTGGAAAAAAAACTTACAAGTTCAGAAAAATCAAATATTAAAGAAATCGAGGTCCATAAACACAATGGTCCTGAAAAGCTTCAAGTTATAAATGAACATAATTTGTATGACTCACCATTGATTAAAGAATTGAAGTTAAATAAAATCCAAAAACCACCTAGGTCCAAAAAATCAGGACTGGTCCAGAGAGTGCTGAAAAAAACGGTTTTAAATTTTCTTAAAATATTCTCAAACTCACGTTAGGTTCAACTGCCCAAGTCGATTCGTTTTTACTCCTTAAAAATAGTCATTGTTTTAATCGAAAAAATTTGCAAGATTATAAGAAACATTTCAGAGATAGAGCTGGTAAACAGAATGTGAAACGGAATCAAAAATGTTATTTCTAGGAATAAAAATTAAGAAAGACCCATTAAGAGAAAACGCAGAAAGTCAAAATGAGTTTATTTTATCTTCTTGAAGGAGAACAAATTTGTTTTTTGGATTAACATCTTTGAAAAGTTTGTATTCTTTTGACAATATTGAAAAAAAAATTAAAAATCAGAATTACTAAAAGAGCCAACGTAAATATACAAAACATGGTGCAGAGGAACAAGGTGTTTTAAGTCTCGAGTAAAGTTGAGATTGGAAATCATTAAATTGAAAAAAAGAGAGAGAGAAAGATGGAGAGGGAGAAAGAGAGGGAGAAAGAAAAAAGCGCATAGAAAACAAATGAGAATGGCGAAAAAAAGAACACAAGAAGAGGGAACAGGAGAAAAAGCAATCGATACAGTGAGACTGAAGCGGGGAAGGTGGAAGCAGAGAAAGAAGAACGCGTGTGTGTGTTGTGAGTGTGAGTGTCTTTGTCAACGACTCCGCGGGTGCGGACGCCTCCGACTGTCCTCCGCGCCGCTCTACCCTTTTCCTGTCCAGCCGTCTGATGCCGCAATTCGCTTTTCTGTCTAACTGTCTGGCGTCCACTTATTGCTTTTTCGTCTCACCGTCTGCCGCCGCTGATTCGCTGGTCTGTCCATGGCTGAGTGGAAAATTTTCGATACCGAAAAGATTTTTCGTTTATTTCGGTCAGTAAAAAAAGAATGGGGAGAAAATTTTCGAATTTAAAAACTGTAAAAAAAAATCGGGACGAAAAATTTTTCGGAGCTCTGAAATCGGAAAATTTTCGTTTTAGTTTTTTTGTCGGTCGGTGGCAAAGCAGGATCAGTTTTTCACATCACAAAAAGAATTTCGACCGAAAATCGAAAATTTTTAAAGATTTTTCGGGTTTTCTGTCAACATTTCCGAAAACAATTTTTTTTCGTATTTTTCCGGATCCCAAACCCATGAAATAATTTTTTTCGAAATTTTTCAGACACTGATACCGAAAAAAAAGTTTTTTAATTTTTTTTTCGGAGTTTTTTTTCGCTCAGCTCTGACGGGTATCCATCATTTATATCCATCAGATTCAAAATTTTAAACATAACATGATTTTCTTAAAACAGGGGATTCAGTTTTTTTATTATTTCAGATTGGTTTAAAAAAATTAACTCATTTTTCTTCGCATAATGTAAAACAAGGACCCTATAGACTTTGTCGTTGAAGTACAGAAGCCAGAGTGGAGACAGAAGTAGTCAAAGTCGGAACAGAAAAAATGCACTGAGTTGTCATCGGGTCTGCCACTGCCAACATCAACAAACCAATATGAAGTAGAAATAACAAATCAGAGAAGTACTAATGAGGAAAGGGCGACCACAATTTTCAAATACCTGAAGATCATGAGGAATATTCGGAAAGTTCGAAATAATTATGACAAATTATCCGCTTTTCCAATCAATAAATGTTTTCCAGCACATCTATTTTAAGTTTCAAAAATAAACACAACACTGACTTTAGTCCCACTATTTTATGAATAAATCAAAGTTCTAGTTAAAAACTAGGGATGGGTCGCAAAATATAATGGGGGACAGGTGAATGCAGTAGAAAGGTGACAGGAAAAATGGAAGAAACACGTGGAGTGTGCATGGTTTAACATTCGACCGGGATGAAAAAAAAAAGAGATTTGATCTCTAAAAAGGTAACAAAAAATGCGGATTAACTTGAGTATTATACTCTTTCAGGAACGATGTTATGAGGAATAACAAAAATGGTTTACTCTCCGCCTTCGTCGTCGTCTTTATCCTCATCTTCTTAATCGACACCCAGTTTTGTAGCGGTGACAAAAACACTAGGCTCCATAAGCTGCTCATACACCTCATACGGATTTTGTTTGTGAACCAATCCAGTGCAACAATCTGGATCATTTTTGCAGTACTGACACTTGGCATAGTCGTCATCCGTGAAGTATGTATAGACGACAGCCGGTACGAGAGGCAACATTCTGACGAAAACAAGCATCGCCGATTGGAAAGTGGTCCTCCAGTTTGGATCGACGTTCAATGGAACTCTGCGACTCTGCAATACAATCAGATGTCTATATTTGAGTGAAGCTATTCAGAAACTTACGTTAACGTTGCATCTGAGAGAACGGGTCGCAGTGATTGAATTGTTGTCATCGAGGATTTGCTTGGTGATTTTTGTTGACAAACCCATGTGACCATGAAAAAGTTTGTCAACCTAAAGGTATTCAAAGAATCTCTTAGGCTCAGCCCACTTCGCTTGATCCTCAGAAACCTCCTTTATTACAACATTATGTCATTATTTTCCCATGTTTTCTTTTTCCGTTACACATAGCGATATTCAAATTACCGCGCTTTTAGCAAACGCGCTCTACCGCACGGGTTTCGCCACGATCGGAACGGACACACATTCTCACACACGCACACTTCAGTCGTCTTGCTGCTGGCCTAAAATTCCAGTTGTTATGCTTGTCCGCTGAAGAGTGTGTTGTTGTGTTGCTTATCAACTTCACGACTCAAAGGCTTTTATTTTTATCTGCCAATAAATTGGTCATTGATATTTTTGTTTCCTTTGTCACACCGCTTATCTCTCTCGCTTCTCATCCCACTTCGCAGCTCTACAGACATTCTAGGTTCCACTTCGATTCCGTTCCCTTTTTTCCGCTTATTCGCTTTTCCACACTGACTCGTGTAGCTTTATTCCCTCAGAGGGCTCTTGGGGAATCCAGCACTCCCCTTATGATAGCTCTCTATAATTTTAGCCAGGAAATAAGATTTGTCCGAAGCGTTGTGTGCATTTCCAATGAACTCAATGTTGTAATAGTTTGATGACTTGTCGACGAAAGTCTGGAATTTTTTGAGTTTTTCCCAAGTTTAGATATCATATGATTATTTTAAAAGTGCTAGGTGCTCCACGAATTAGGAATATTCGAAAAACTAACCTCTCCAGGAAGGTTATCATAATTTCTTTTGGGAAGAAGGTATTGGAAAACGGTCACAATGTTATTCCATTGACGGAAAATCGCTGGCATTGACTGATCCAGCAACAGAAACTGGTACTGTGCAATAAGCCAGATGGTTTGATGATCCTCGCACACGAAGGCGAAATATTTCTCTTGGAAGTTGTGCTCTCGGAGCCATGCAACGAATTGGTCGTAGACCACTGGAAACTTATCCGCGATGTTGATCGAATTTTTATCAATGCCTGCAAAAGTTGTTTTCTAGTTTGGCAGTTTGAGAAAAATATAATAACCTGTGATTCGGGAGCAATACTCAGACAGCACTGGACTGATCACCGGTCGAACGAATCGATTGAACTTCTGATCTTCTCTCTGAAATCGAGTACATTAATCAAATGTAAATTGATTTTTTGACTCACAATCAATTTACCCCTGATGTTTATAACAGTAACACTGACTTGAATGATTTCAGTGGGGTAATCGTAATTATTCTCCTCGCATGTGGTATTAAAATCCAGAATCAATAGATTCTCAAACTGGCATCTATTAGGTTGGCGGGAAAGTCTTTGTCACTTTTTCAATAGTTTATTTCTCAAAGAAAAAATAACCGAATAATTAATTATATTGTCCATCATTATCAACAACATGTCTCCAACGTTCCCTCAATTTATGGATTCCATTGCGGTAGAATCCAGCCGGGCGTGAGGCAAAGTATTGTTTGAGTGCCGCTTCGACCGCTCCACGGGAATTGAAGCTTCTTCCTTCGAAGGCACGTGACATATCGCCAAATAACCAATATTCGGAAGGAGCAAGATCAGGAGAATACGGGGGGTGAGGGAGAACATTCCATCCATATCCCATCAGCTCCTGCTTCACTTGTTTCGAAACATGTGGGCGAGCGTTATCATGTTGAGAGTACACTTTCTTGTCTTTCAGGGCCGAACGGTCGACTGCTTTCTTGAGGTTTCGTAGTTGAGTAGTGTAGAGGTCTCCAGTTATTGTTTTGCCCTCGGGCAGAAGTTCCCAGTAGATGGGGCCGTCCACTCCCCAGCACACAGAGAGCATAACTTTTTTCGGATGAAGGTCGGATTTGGGGACATCCTGTGGGCTCTCTCCTTCTCCAACCCACTGGGATTTCCTGTGGTGATTATCGTAGAAGACCCACTTCTCATCTCCGGTTATTAGCCGGTCCAGCCATCGATCGCCCGCGTGGAGAGTGAGAAGAGTAATCGAATCGTCGACTCGGCGGTCAAGGTTGGCTTGAGTCAGGTGATGAGGTATGAATCGACCAAAAAGTTTTCTCATTCCAAGAGACTTCGAACCTTCAAGGACTGTGCTATGGTGAACTCCGAATGTGACAGCTAGTTCACGGCTAGATTGAAATGGATCCGATTGCAATGCGTGCTTGTCCAAATCCAACTCACGGGGTCTCCCAGAGCGATCCTTTTCATCGAGCGAGAAGTCATCTTTTTCGAAACGATGGAACCAATTGCGAATAGTATTGTAGTGAGGGGCATGTGTGTTGTACACATTCTTCAAGAAAGTTTCCGAATCTCGTGGTGTGAGATAGGAAGAGGTAAATCAAAACATGTCTGATGTGAATAGCAGTGGGAACAAACATATCGTTTCAATTACAGATGAGGAGCAGGGAAGGAAATGGGGACTTGTTTATATGGAAGGTTCTTATCACCTTGTTATTCACTAGAGTCGATATCATACACAGCCTCCGTATACGAGAACAGTGATTAAACAAACAGAGTGACAAAGACTTTCCCGCCAACCTAATATAACGATTTGCCATGATTACCTGAAAAAATAAGAACCCTCTAAATATAAGAACCCTCTAAATCCCCCTTTATTTGTTATCTTCCAGTGTTATTTAGCATTGTCCTCTGAAGCAGTCTTCCCTTTCTCTCTCGACCCATTTTCCCTCCTCAGTTATTTACATATATTCCTTTATATGACTAAAACTATCTCATTCAATAAACTCATTTATTAAAATCCACTGAACCACCTCGTCTTGAGTACCAAATAAGGATCCATCTACTATTGGCCTTTATGAAAAAGAGAGAAGAGGGGAAGAGGGCGGGTCTATGAGCGGGAGATCGCGCAAGGAGATAAGATCAGTTGTGTGTCGTAGAATACACAGCAATCGCAGTACCAACACCGCGACGCCATATTGCGGACAATCGAGTACGCGTCCTTCTTCACAGAGAGAGACCTCTTATTTTTTATTCACATTTTTAATGTTTCTTTTCTCTGAGAATACGGTGTTTCTTACTTTGGTCTATCATTTTCTATAATTTGTACTGTTTTGCATGCGCTTCCTTTATCGAAAAAAACGTTTTTTTTGTGTGAGAATCATCATTTTATTTAAATTTTCCATTTCAGGTGCGCAACAGAACAATGAAAAGAAATCAACAGTCGCCGCCTCATTCCGATCAGAAAATAAAGAAAGATTTTACTGACACAACACAAGATATTGAGGAGCCTACTAGCTCTAGTGCGATGGCTGATAAACAAGTGAGTTTTCAAAAGCATTGGAAACAACAAAAAAGAAACATAAGGATTCTGATTTCACTCATGTATTTCTTCGGAAAGAGATAATTGTCATTTCAGCAGTCACCATCAAATGGCCAAGAAGTCAGAAAAGAGACACAACTAGAGATGACTGCAATGTCAAAGTTCCCTCAGTCGCCAACATCAATCAACGAAAATTCGGCATCTAGAATCCTGTCCAACATACAACAAGAAAATTCACAAGCCATCAGAGATATGAGGACTCATAAGGTAAGTTTCAAAAGAAAATTGAAGATGATTATTTAAAACAACACAGTCTTCTTGAAAATCAAATCATGTTTGTTTAATGATCACTAATGTGTTCTAGATGTCACCACCGGTGGACGAGGATGACCCAGATGGGATCAGCTCGAAAGTATCAACACCTCCTGTTCTACAAGTCGCGACTGCATCACAATCAGACATATTCAAGTCTCCAGACTTACCCACGGTTTTGGAATTGCAGACTGGAGAAAAATGTGAGTGAAATAACCCGAATCAAATGATTCAAATATAACATTTTTCAGTTGTCGTGAATGGCAAGTTTGGAGAAGGCGTGTTTGGAATCGTGTATTTCGTAAGAGGAGAAGACAACAAAGATTACGCCGCAAAGGTCATCAAGGAAAGAGACAGGGTGTATGCTTCACCAGAAGAAGAAGTAAGTGAAGATTCAATAGAATTTTGATGAGTAAATTGTTTCAGGCGTACGAGAGAATCGCCGCAAATCCGCACGAAAACCTCCTCTTATTGCATTTGAAGGGTTCATTGATTAATCCTCCACCAACATGCACCCCGAAAGTTTTCATCACTCCTGCTTGTGGACCATCGCTATTTGACGTTTTAGACAGTGAGTTTTGTCGGAATATATATTTCACTATAGGAACTAGCATAAAGTAGAAACGAAAGCTTTTGTTATGGCATTTATTATTCCGCATTTGTCATCTAAAAATTAATTATTTTTCAGAGGTCGAGAGGTATCTTCACAGTTCTCAAAGTGCAACGTTTTCGCTCACCGACATCAGAAAAATCGGAAAACAAGTGGCGGAAGCAATGCATCATCTGGAAACTTTGGAGATTTATCACTTGGACCTTAAAATTGATAATATCGTTTTTACTGAAGATTTCGCCTACGAAACAAAAACTGGTTCAAAACACACAGTTATCAAGATGGCCGGCACCGACGTGAAAGTCATCGATTATGGCAATGCAAAGTTCCATCCGCCACACGGCGAAAAGCAGGTCTACAAGAAAGTTCAGACGCTGGTTTTTAGAGCACCCGAAGTATTGTTAGGTGAGTCAGTTCTATTTTCTGAATCAGCTTAACACTCCTAACGGAAAAAATCTATTTGGGAGCTGACAAGATAAGTTCACCATATGTTACCGGGGGATTTGGATGATACCGATGTCAAATAGTAGTATACAGCCTATCTAGGACAACTACAAAATTATAACTGCCCGTTTGAAGATATGTTCAAACCCACGAAAATACCTTGACTTTTGAGCAGGCTTTCAAACTGGCAGTTATAGTTTTTTGGTTGTTTTAGAAAGCTTGTGTACTACTATTTATCGAATTGATAACACAATGGGTAACATATGAATATCTTGAAAAAATGGGGGAAAAATTCAGCTTTTTGACTGAAGCTCCTGGTTGAAATGAGAATTGTTTTAAAGTAGAAACGTATGTTTTTCTTGTTTCAGGAATTCCACATTCTGTCAAAACAGATGTGTGGTCAATGGGATGCATGCTTATGCAATTGTATACCGGAGAGGAACCTTTCGTGTACCAAAGTGGAACTTCGACACTGGAGGAGGAACAGAGTCAATTCAAGGAAGTCATCTACACTCTCCAAGTCACAGTCCCAAAGGTGCTTCTGGAACAGTCAAAGCTTGGAAGGTGAGTAACAACAAGTTTATTAATGCAGCTTTAAGAAACAATCAACATAAAACATGATTAATTTTTTCAGAAAGTGCCGCCTCGACCTTACCTTCCTTGAAGATTTTGAACCAAAAGAGGGGCAAGGTATTCGGAAAATGATGCGTGGACAGGAAGATCTTCAGCTGTTCCAACTAATCGATCTTATGTTCACTATTGACCCATCCTACCGCCCAACATTTTTCGAAGTGAAGGATCACGAGTTTTTCGGAAAAACATAACAATATAACAACAACAAATGTTCGCCCCATCTAGTTTTTGAAGACCCCAATTCTTTGAATTTCTGTTACACCACTGTTATTAAACACGCATGAGCAATGAATTTTTATTAGTTTTATTTCCTCGATTTTACTGGTACAAATTCATACGGTACAAAATCTGCTTCAATGTTTTTGTCATTCTCATTTCAAAATCATCTATAGTGTTTTCAAACACTTTTCGTCGCTCCGCTACTCACTTTGCGATTTTTTTTTCTCACGCTGTGAAACAGCTACGTCCTCCATCTCCTCTCCTCATGGCGCAGCTGTGTGCGAATGCTGCCGTTGTGAAGAAGGCCGCGGGTTCGGTTTTGGTGGCGGTGTAACATAACAAAGTTTTTGTGCCATTAGCATTGTGTTATCAAATAGGAAAACTATGAGGCTTTTGTTCAAAATAGTTTATTGAGTGATAAATGCCAAATTGTGGTTCAAAATCAGGGAATACATCAAAGCCAGGCTATTGTGGAAATTGATTGGCAAGGATTTGTTGCTGTTAGTAGATACATGGGTACGGTAACTGATGTGGTAGTGGCATATGTGCTGGCATCGGTGGCATTGATTGCTGTGGGACCGGAAAATGAGCATGTGTCAATGGCGAGGTAAAAGGATACTGTCCTTGAAGATCGAACATCCTTTGCCAGTATTGTTGATCCACCACTTCTTGATCTTCAACTTCTTCCTTTTCTCCACCATCTAGTCAGCACTGTTCTGTGCTGCTGAGTGTCAACAATGGCTGTGAGATGGGGCATCTCCACAGTCTCGGTGACGTCTTCTTCGATGGCTTCCTCGACCTCCTCACTTTTATGTCTACCCACTACGACGCCTGTTCCTGAATAGTCAGCGTCATCCAGTATCTCCTCTGAAAAATCAGAAGCTATGAAAAATCATAATTTTGTCAAAAATCTCACGTTTTATAGAAGTGAGAACTCTTACAGGCATCTTGATTCCTGGCGCTGGGCCTGGTCCAATTTCAGCTTCATGGGGAACTGACAAATCTTCGAAGATCGAGTATACTGAGTCCATAATTGGGTCTATTGCTTGACTTGAATCGGTTGCGGAAACATAGTGATTACAGGGTGGGGCAAAAGTTCTGCAACCCAAAGAAGACATCATAACTTCTCGGGAAATAGTCCAATCCTGGTCAAATTTGGACAAGACTTTATCAAAGAGATTTGTGACAAAATAATATCTCGATTGTTCGTTTCTGTTAGCTTTGTTTTTGATGACGGGGGTCCACCTCTTCAGGTATCGTCTATGGCGGCACGGGGGTGGTCTGCCGGCAAATTGCCCCGTACCGCGGGGAACCTACTTTTGAGACCGCCCAAAATGTTGTGAAAACAAATTTGAACATATGCTCAAAAAGTTCCCTGCACGAAAACGCCCATCGGATTGTGATCTGTCAAGAGACAGGCCATTCTTTTTGGGGATCAAATTGCAAAAATTGACTTGGTACTCCTGCTGAGCATGTTTTGCCATCTCAGCAGGCGGTAAATCTTTTTAAGAAGTCTGAATTTGCTATCCCAAGTTAGATCATGAATTAGCTAGAAGTAGTAATCTTGGTACACTTGCACACCTGGCTCAACCAAAAACAGTGGTTTTTTCTCATTCATCCAAAAGTTATGGTTTGCTGAGGATTGGCGGCCCAGAGAATCAACAAACCATTACTGTTAGATGGCCAAGGACATTGTGCCTATACATGCCAATTTTTAGAATTGAGTGTTGCCTCTAAGCTGAACAGTGTCTCATCGATGAACGCCGTGGTCAAGCGCGTGCCAGACGCTCAGGAAAAACACCAAATGGGCGTACAGCAAGTAGTGCCGTTTTCGTAAAAATCGAGGTAGGAACTTGAAACTTTGCATATTTACTAATGAAGAGCCTGGCAAAAATATAAACATAAAATCAATGCACGAAAAGTGCGTCAGCGGGCGCCAGCTTGAGTCATACTTGGGTTGCAGAACTTTTGCCCCACCCTGTAGTCTGGAAAAAAACAAGAATATAAAATAAATGTATAATGCGTGGATGGAACCATGTGAAATTTGCCGAAAAAAATTATAAAAAGTTTGTTAAAAAACAACGGTTCCCCACGCTTCTCTGCAACTCTGATTCTCTGGTTTGGTTTTTTGGAGGGTCTAGACACTATATTTTAATATTCAAATAATGTCATAATGCTTTGTTAAATTAATGAAAACTCACTCATTGTTCCATTTCAAAGAGTAGAGAAGTTGTTTAAAAGAGCTTGTGGAGAATGAAAAAATAATGAAAAAGAGCAAAAATCTGAAGATGGACCAAAAACCGGATAAGACGAGAATTGAGGATGAGTCCAAGAACCAGGAAAATAATCTGAAATTATTGGTTCTTTCTGTCTTTGGCTCTTTGTTATTTGACTCACTTCGCACATTGTGCATTGCTCCATATCCAACATTTCGAGAAAAATCAATGTGTATTCAGACTTCCAATCGGGATGTCATGGTAGATGCAATGATGATGGTTTTGGGTGTCCGTCGTCCTTATATACACCACTTCTTCTTCACCTAGACCCACCTCGAAATTTTATTCGGACAGTGTGAAGCAATAAATCCACTTTATTCAGGCAAGGTTAAGTTGTGACTGTATACTTGGACAGTGGAAAGACAAGTGCAATTGGAACAAAGAAGAGGAAACGCAGCAATGGGAATAAGCCCGGCAAGAGCTAAACCTCCTGGCCTTTGCTTGCTGTATGTAACATTCGTTTTTCTAATTTCAGAATTTCCTACTTTCCTGAATTTTTTGAGTATTTGTAAAAATTTTAGTTTTATAACAAGCAGTCATGATTAGAAACACCAGCTTCAAAGCCTTTAAACGCATGATAAAAAATTTGGCTGTGCGGCCACTGTAGTTAACGGCAATATTGCCCCGAAACTTTTGAAATAGACTTTACCAAAAGTCCGAAAAGCTATAGGAAATTCCTGAGATTTTGCTCTCCAAATATCTCCAAACATTGAAATCCATAGGATTGGAATCCGTGGAGTTAGAGGACCTCCAATCGTCTCCGAGGTTTTCAGGGAAATGGGTGTGTAAGACCGCAATTGTGGATTTCGATCTACAAGACGGTTTTGAGTCTTACGGATGGTTTAAAATATGTTCAACAATTCGCTGAGAAGCCCAGGCTTACAGTAACTCGGGTACCCATAAAAAGTTACTCTGGAATTCAGAAGAATTTTCAATTTTTTGAATTTTCGAAGGTTTTTCATAATCACCACCATCGAAAAATTGGATGAATTTTTTCTGGCCAAAATATATTCATAAGTGCTGGTACCGATAAACATCAATCTTTTACTTTTTTTCAGAGCTTCAGTAAAAATTATGTAAAAAACTGAATTCTGATTTCCAGATTTTCAGTTTCCGTCTTACTACTGGTTGAAAAAAATTACCATAAGCATGGAAAACGAAAGACGGTATTTACACACAGCGAGGAAGTACCAATAAAAATTGTATCCAATGAGCCAATTCAAAGAAAATTCTGAAGAGCTTTCTGAACGACATTCCTTTGTCAGTCTGATATCATCCATATAGTTATTAGGTTGGCACATAAGTTTCTTTTGATTTTCAATGCTCAACTTTGAGAAAACATATGTAATCAATGGGAATATTTTTCTTGGCGAATGTTTTTTGTTTGACAGAGTATCTCACGGACTTGCTACATACATTTTGCCTCATTTGTCCTCCTTGCCGTTCGCGAGCATGCCGCTTGCTCTCGTCCCATACCACCCACACTTTCGAAATAACATTCTATTTTCATTCCTATCTGGTTTAAAAAACCACGATATTCACCAGAAATTGAACGAAATAGACAAAGAAGGATCTCCTACTATCTGTACCATCTAGCATTAGACCGATGAATTTTAAACCAAAAACTGAGAATCGGAAGACAAAGATCGGTCTGGAAGTTGGACTTGGGCCTATTGAAGAATACTATTGAAACCAATCCGTTTCAAACCACTTATGAAATATCACAGGCATTGTCATTTAGTCAAACAAGTTTTGTGAACGGATCGAAGTCTTTTGAAAAGTCAAAAACTGTGTCGATTCGTACCCCATATTTTGAATGACTACGACATTGATCGCCATGCAGACATGAGCATGTTTCTCCTATCATTTCTTCAAATGTTCAGTTGGGCGAATGATCTAATTAGCGTAAATGATAAGTGGGTAAGTTACTCTATCAATGTGCGGAAGGGTCAGTCGATTGACAGAGAATAGCTAGCTATGGACACTTCGAAACCTAACATATCCGCGAAAAGAGGGTTGTTATGTATTTGATGGTATTCCAAAGGAATGGAGACTAGGATCTTTCAGATGAAGATACCACTATAATTCCCGCTCTGTATAGTTTTTAATTAAGGAAACTGAATTAGCCTCTCGAATCAAAACGAGGAGAAAAAAACAGAAGTTTGCATCAAGTGCGACAATTCGAGATCGCTTGTGAATAGAGGGATCAGTCATAAATTTATGTCGTTCGGCTGATATATTTCAAATGGCTTTTCAATTTTCTGCTTTCTTTGAAAAGTCCAGAGTACAATCGGGTCTATGTACCTTTGTTTTTAAGAGACATTGAAGCATAACATGACTTCATTATTCTTCTAGAACTTTTTCTTGTAATCAAAACAAACTTCTTTGTTAAAGAATAACATTTTTCTTCATTTTTCTGTTGATTTCATTTTTCCCTAGCCCTTTCATTTGAATATCATAAAACGTCAATGTCGCCTTTTGTTGGATGTTTCCTCTCCTCCCCATTTGGCCTCTTCTTCCCCATTTGGCCTCCTCCCCATTTGGTCGACACAGCCACGAACAAACAAAAGATGGCAAAATGCAGTGAAATCATGAAGACGCTCTTCGTCTCTTCTTTCGCTGTTATGTCTTCCCAGGAGGGCGACACACTCGGCCTGTATAGTCGTTATGACGAGGGAACGTAGAGAGAACGTAGACAGACATAACGTTAGCCACCCCCACATCGCCCTCTCTCTTCTTTCTTCCCACTTCAGTCATTCGTCTTTTTGTGGCACAGTGTGTATGTGCCTCTATATTTTAGTATTTTTCTGGATATTATTTTTACTGTTTTTTGAGCTGTGATCAGTTAAAGGTGAGAACACATTTTTTGCATATTATATTTTCCCAAAGATGAATGAACAGAATTTGAAGTAATAAAAAGTTGTAATTTTTTTAGCTCGAAAATTTGAAAATTTGGAACATCAACTGAAAACGTCTGAAAATTTATAGAAAATTGCTGAAAATTACAAACCTAAAAATTTAAAATACTAAAACTTAACAATCTCAAAAATTTCTCAAAACTCCAAAAATTCTGAAAAATTCAGAAATTCCAAAAAATGAGCATAAGATTTTTTAAATATTTTTAGAAAAAGGCTCCGTCGGCGGTTGATGTTGAAAAAGCTGAAGGACCCCATGGACTTTGGGACTCGTCGGAAAAAGCACCGAAGATTCATCCACCCAGTCCACAGAGAAGGGAGACCCGGACTACATGAAGAATTTGATGAGAGTAAGATTTTTTAGATTTTTTCTCTTTAAAAAATAGATTTTTCAGTGACGAGCAACTGATGACATCATCCTGGATTCGTCGTTCTTTGTTTGAGAATTCCATCTTCCGAAGTCGTCGATCAATCTTCGGATCACCCGATCTTCGGACATCCCTGCTGTCTACGTTCCACCGATGATGAATTGCGGATACTTCCCGTTCAGTGCCAAAACTGTGGAGAACAAGAAGTTTTATTTGACGTCTTGTTTCAGAGAAGCACAATTGGAGTACTTCAGTTTGATTTAGTGGGTTTTCGAAATTTTTTAACCGAGTAGCGAAATTGTGAGTAATGATATCTATCAATGAACGCCTGAAAACAAACCGGAAAGACTCTAGCAGAACGCCACCCAAGCCACCGACTTAGAGAGCCAAATTTATGTCGCTGCCTGTAAAATATTAGGTTGGCACATAAGTTTCTTTCGATTTTCAATGCTCAACTTTGAGAATCATATCTAATCAGTGGAGTTGTTTTTCTTGGTGAATGTTTTTTTGTTGGATAGAGTATCTCACGGACTTACAATACACATTTTGCCTCATTCCTCCTGCTCGCCGTTCGCAAGCATGGCGCCTGCTTTCGTCCCTTACCGTCTTAACTTTCAAAACGAAGTTCTATTTTTATTCCTTTCGGGTTTGAAAAACCACGATATTCACAGGAAATTGAACGAAATAGACAAAGAAGGTTCTCCTACTGTTTATGCCATCTAGCATTGGACCGAAAAATTTGAAGCCAAAAATTTAGGATCGGAAGACGAGGATAGGTCCGAAAGTTGGACTTGGGCCTATTGAAGAATACTATTGAAATTAATCCGTTTCAAACCAATTGTGAAATTTCACAGACATTGTCCTTTAGACAACCAAGTTTTGTGAACGGATTCAAGTCACTTGGCAAAGTTAAAAACTGGGCCGATTCGTACCCCATGTTTTGAAGGACTACGGCATTGATCGCCATGTAGACATGAGCATGTTTCTCATAACATTTCTTCGCACGTTCAGTTGGGTGGATGATCTAACTACCGTAGATGAGAAGTGGGTGAGTTACTCTAACAATGTGCGGAAGGGTCAGTTGATTGAAAAATAATAGCTTGCCCTAGACGTCCCGAAACCTAAAATTCCCGTGAAAAGATGGTTGTTATCTATTTGGTGGTCTTTCAAAGGAATGAATACTGGGAACTTTCAGATGAAGTTACCACTATAATTGCCGCTTTGTATTGTTTCTAATCAGAGATATTGAATTTAACAGTCAAATCAAAACGAGGAGAAAAAACCAAAGTTCAATTTCAGCGCGACAATGCAAGATAGCCCATGACTAAAGGGTTCAGCCAAAATTCATGTCGTTTGGTAAAACTATTATTTTTTACCCGCCGTATTTTCCAGTTCTTATTCTTTCTAATAGATGGTTGTTTGAGGCTCTTGAACGTCATCTTGATAGATAATACTTCAATTGAAAAGATAATACAAAAATGGAGTTGACCCACTTTTTCAATCGCAGCCCTCGTCGTTCTAGGCCGATGGAGTCAAGGATTTCCGGGAGCTTTGGCAGACAAATATCGTTGCTCATGGACATTACTTTCATTGATCTAGCCCCCTCCGCTTCGAGAAAATTTTGATCAAAAATTTTGCCAAAATCGAAAGAAACTTATGTGCCAACCTAATATATCAGAAAGTGGTCAAGTGAAATAAAGTTTATCATAATATCAGCAATATTTTATCAGTTGACTCATTTTTTATATCTATAAGAGGAATAGAGATAAACTGCCTCAAAGATGACATTGCAAGGTTTACCTTACTTACCATTATTCTCACACTTTAATCTTTCAAAACCACAGTAACTTTTTAAAAGTAATCCTCATTTAAACTTACAGTAATCTTTATTTAAACCTGCAGTAATCGACAATTTAAAATATTTTCAGTTCGATCTCTTCTACGCCCGCAGTCGCACAAACCACAAAGGATGGAAACGACAATACATCACTCCGGACAACAAAGGAATTCTGGACATGAGCATATTCGAAATTGAGCACTTCCGAATCATCATCGAATTCTCCGATGGCTCCGACCAATAATTTTTTTTCAGTTTTTTATATAATAAATTAACTTTAAAAGAAAATGCACTTTTTTTTTCAAGTTTCCAAAACTCTCATTTACAAAATGAGACTTTATTTTTTCGGGAACAAAAAATCATCACCTGACGACTATTCCCGGGTGTCGCCAGCAAGCTCTGTGAATAGGTTGGTAAGATTCCGGATAAGAATGCTCCTTAAGCCGATCGAACTCCGACAAACTTATGACAATCGGTTTGACCTAGTATGTAGTGTTTCAACGTTCAACTTCCAATCAGAATAATGTAAAAATAAGATTTTCAGTTGACATTATTAGTCCCTCTTCAAAATTTATACAAATAACTTATCCGAAATTCAAAAATTGTGGGTAAAGGAGAAAATTTTGAATAAAAGAAAACACAGCGTACTACTAGTGAAATTATGTCTTTCTTTGACCCTGTAAGTTTTTCATATTTTAGTGGAAATTCAGGATTTCATCAGCCTATCGTAGTAGCTCTAACCCATCTAAAAAAACAAAAAGATAATTGGAAAATCAGAGAACTAATAGTAGAACCAGAAAACTTACAGTAGGTCTGACATTGAATATCTGAAGAACATACCTTACTGTAGGTGGTGACAAAATATCAATACTATCCTTTTATTAGTTCTCGCGTACTAAGGGGTGAAAGGGTGGCGGGTCGGAATTTTGATTATTTCACCATAAACCTTCTAACATTTAACCATTAAAAAATGTATTCCGGTTTTTCTCTACCTAGCTATCAACATTACGTTTCAGAGTTCATTTTTGGATTTTTAAGTGATGCCAAAGCTCATCAGGTAAAAGCGATAAAGTGCGAAAACACATTTCTCAAATTTTTATTGTGTCAATTTCAACACAATTTTTTGTTGGTCAGACAGCGAAAAAAAACGGGGAACAAATCAAGAAGGTCCGTTGATTCTGTGCTTCCGGTGCGAACACCACAGCAAAATTACCCCTCTCCCTTTTAATTTTCCCCGTTTTCTATCCCTGTCTTACTAATGAAATTGTGTTGAAATCGACTGAATAAAAATTTGAAAAATCTCTGATCTAGAGTGAAGGATGTTCATTCAATATTACAGAACATCCCTTCTTCTAGCCAGAATCCTTTCTCCCTGCTAACATGCCGATTGAACTGAGACTATTCAACGGCGATCCCTAGTAGGGACCACCCGAGGGAATCGAACCCACGAGTGTGTGAACCGTTAGCCAGTGTCTTACCACTCGACTATGGAGGTACACAAAGCCTGAGGGCTTCAAGTCGTATAAGTACGAGCGGCAAGAGAGAGTGGGCGGCTGAATTGTTTGAAGCTTGCGCTTTTTCCGCATTGTTCGAAATAATAATCCAGAGTCGTAAACAAGGTTCATTTGAAAAAAACAAAAAGTCATACGATAAGGGAAAAGAGAAAGAGAGAGAGAAAGAGGCACTCTTGGGAGGGAAAAGAAAATCGATTTTTTTCTGCAATAATAACAAAGGTTGGCTCTTGTAATAATGACCGAAAATAATCGGCTCTTCGTGGTAAGGGGGGGGGGAGCATTGGAAAATAAGACTCATGAGATAAGGTACCACAAGAAAAGCGGATGGTCTGGACGAGAAATGAAGGCTATATTAAGTGAGTGTCAGACATAGTTAAAACCAAACTGGCAAGTAGCTCGATCCGTAGTTTTCTTGACCTTCACGAATAACAGCGCCGCTTGTTCTTGGATATTCAAAACAGCAGTCATGAGATGCAGTTGGTTGACGGCAATGATCATAAAGAGTTGGATTTGGTTTTGGAATCTGGTTCGAATGATTAATCGGGGTCACTGACTGAGACGTTAAAGGCACATTTGGTGCAACCGATTGAGTGAGTACTGATCTAGTGGGAGTCATGGCTGGTTTGATTGAAGACATTTCGGAAACATGAACTGCTGGCTTCTTTTGAGGAGCGTACTTGTAATTCGGGTGGGCCTGGAATGAATTAGATTTTGGATCAAACCGATTTTTAGCTACATAAAAAGTATAACACACATTCTCTGTAGTTTTCGAGCATCGACCCATTGTCATATGTACAAATAAAAATCAAACTGTTCCAAATGAGTTGGTATCACATACAGTTAGTACACTTGAACTTCTAAGAATTTTCAGGATAGTTTTGATTGGCTGCGCCCACTTGGATCCATTCTGCAAAACTCGCCGATCAAAAAATAAAAATTTTTATTTTTCGAGATAGAAACGAAATCTTTTCTGGAGTAAACGTATTTTGTTATTTCAAGCATTTTTTATGTTGAGACCAAAAATGTAAAGTCTCATCTTTCGATAGAAAACTTCATTCTTTCCTGATTTTTGTATTTTTTCACAGTTTTTTCAAGTTTTCGTCATCATGGGACTGCGTTTGAATGGATTTCTTTGCAGATTCAAAATTCTCATAAAATTTTACTATAGAAACTTGTAAGAAATCAGAAAAATTTCTAGGACCGGAATAACGAATTTCGCGAAAATGTCGATTTTTTCGACTACTGAAAAATTTCGAAACTTTTTTTTTCATTTTCAAATTTTTTGGAGTTCTGTTTTCTTTGTGAATTCAAACATAATCAATAAGAATACGTTGTTAAAGAGCAATACTGGTACGCTTATCGCTTTATTTGGAGATTTATCAATGAGAACCACTGAAAAATCGAAAGTTGGGTTCCAATGACTATAACTTTCTTTAGAGAAGAGTTAGAGCTTTGAAATGTTCTGAGAAAAGATGAATAAACACATGAGCACTTCAAAAAACACAAATTTCTGTGTTTTCAAAAAAGTCAAAAGATTTTTTGGAACATTTTATAAACTCAACCTCCTAAAAAATTGGAACATTTTTTCAAAGTTTTCTAGCATGTGAAGTTTTCTTTTCCGGAAAAAGCTCAATATATGAAATTATTTGTAGAGTTTTTTTACTGTGAAAAATTTAAGTCCTATATAGGTGAAAGTCCAAATATGTGATTCAGCAACAGTCAAAATGACAACAACTTATCGCTTAAATAATTTTTTCCAAGACCAAATTTTTCTTATGATTTTAAAACGATTATTCAATTTTTTGATTGATGACGTTAAATAATCATGTTGTGTTTTTTATACTCGGGATCTGAGCTCAAACTTCAGTCAGGATTTGCTCAAATAGAGACGCATGAGGGGAAATGGAACCAGTTGATGTTTTGAAATGAAATAAAACGCGAATTGATCAAAAACATCATTAAAATGCAGAATATAAGCAATTCAAGGCAAGACATTAAGAAAAATTTGGTCTAGGAAAAAAATTATTCTAGCGATAAGTTGGTGTCATTTTGACTGTTGCTGAATCACATATTTGGACTTTCACCTATATAGGACTTAAATTTTTCACAGTAAAAAAACTCTACAAATAATTTCATATATTGAGCTTTTTCCGGAAAAGAAAACTTCACATGCTAGAAAACTTTGAAAAAATGTTCCAATTTTTTAGGAGGTTGAGTTTATAAAATGTTCCAAAAAATCTTTGGACTTTATTGAAAACACAGAAATTTGTGTTTTTTGAAGTGCTCATGTGTTTATTCATCTTTTCTCAGAACATTTCAAAGCTCTTACTCTTCTCTAAAGAAAGTTATAGTCATTGGAACCCAACTTTCGATTTTTCAGTGGTTCTCATTGATAAATCTCCAAATAAAGCGATAAGCGTACCAGTATTGCTCTTTAACAACGTATTCTTATTGATTATGTTTGAATTCACAAAGAAAACAGAACTCCAAAAAATTTGAAAATGAAAAAAAAAGTTTCGAAATTTTTCAGTAGTCGAAAAAATCGACATTTTCGCGAAATTCGTTATTCCGGTCCTAGAAATTTTTCTGATTTCTTACAAGTTTCTATAGTAAAATTTTATGAGAATTTTGAATCTGCAAAGAAATCCATTCAAACGCAGTCCCATGATGACGAAAACTTGAAAAAACTGTGAAAAAATACAAAAATCAGGAAAGAATGAAGTTTTCTATCGGAAGATGAGACTCTACATTTTTGGTCTCAACATAAAAAATGCTTGAAATAACAAAATACGTTTACTCCAGAAAAGATTTCGTTTCTATCTCGAAAAATAAAAATTTTTATTTTTTGATCGGCGAGTTTTGCAGAATGGATCCAAGTGGGCGCAGCCAATCAAAACTATCCTGAAAATTCTTAGAAGTTCAAGTGTACTAACTGTATGTGATACCAACTCATTTGGAACAGTTTGATTTTTATTTGTACAGTGGGTTGCTCGAAAATCTCAGAGAATGTGTGATAAAACCTTTGATTTTTTCCATAAGCTCACCTTATACAACTGTTCTTTCAATTTGTTGGCTTCATCATAAAAAAGTTGAAGTGAACTTAATCTCCTGCGGGAAGATCAAGCTCATCTTTCTATTGGGAATGGACGGAACAACGATGAGAGCGAACTGTGTGAACGATGATGAATGTGCACCTGAATAGAGAGAAGAAAGAGATAGAAATGTTTAGATTTATAAAGAGTTTATTGACTTTTGCTTGATGTAGTTGTAATGTCAATTGATGGAAGGCCGCAGAATCTCTGACAAGACTTGTGACTGAGAGAAAGAAGAATAATTAGGCGAGAGGGGATTTATTAGAGAAAGTTGATGAAAACTATAATGAAAGGCTTAGAGAAAGATTGTTAAAGTGATAGAGAGATACTAGAGATTACTAGAGAGAGAAATAGTTAAGAGAGAAAGTGAATTATAACTAAATTGAGAAGGGCCTAAAGGGTTGATAGAGATAACGGGCTGGGGAGTGAGAGAAACAACACAAATATAGATGGAGGGTAATTAACAATAATTATGGAGAACATTTAGAGAGAAAAAGATAATTGGGAAACATAAAAACAACTGATAAACGTTAGCAAGATAAGAAAATTAGAGGAAATTCATAATTATATTGGCGGTGTGCAGGTTTGCTCTATCGCACTTTTGGAGAAGAAACGGCGGGAGATTCAAATCCTGGAGGCAGTGGTGTAGAAAGGCGTCTTGGAAGAGATTGTCGGGAACCCGGGAGCCAGACGGACGAGGTGGAAAGGGAATTCTGGAAAGAGAGCTAGGAAGAAGCCTGACAGCTCTGAATTGATATTATAAGACTCGTGGGACGGAGACGTCCCACGACACTCCCGGGGGAGGGGAGAAGATGGATCTCTCTTACTCCTCGTCTGATCCGGAAGACTCATGATAGTTCGCCACTTTTTCTTTAGCATGTCGAGACGGCTGCTTGCGCTGAGTGGGCAATGCCGGTTTTTCGACTTGTTGTGGTTATGGTTCTTTCTGGGTTTTGTTTTTGCAGTTTGTTGGTTGTTGATGTATTTTATAGAGACCTGACTAGTCCCTATCAATATCAAGAGGGAATGTTTGACTGCTTCTTTGTGGTTAGACTGATCCCTCAGATCCTTCAGAGTTTGATTGAACCTTGAGTGTTTGACTGATCCTCCAGATCAACATGGACGGCTGTGTCGGTTGCCATGGGACGTTATGATCTTCGACCATATACTCTTTTCCTGATCCTGCACTAAGATCACAGACTGATTAACTTGTCCTGTCGTCTTGTTATGACTGGTGTCATATTGTGCCGTCTTTTTCGACTATGTACTTCGCCATGTAGCTTGTACTTTCGTGGAGGCATTTTTCTGGAATTGTTATCTGGATTCCAAAAGCGTGTAGTCTTGTAGATCTTCTCATCTCCATGATGGATTCTTGTCAGGTTCAATGGGGTCATTCTGTTCTTCGACCCTATACTGATGTCCGTCTTTGTCTCAAGATAACAACTTGTAAGTTCGCTCTGAACTTCTTGTTACGTCTGACGTTGGACTTTGTACGGATGGCTTTCTTGTTTTTGAACCTCCTTGTTTATGGCAGTGCTGGAATGGTTTAGACTCCTGGAGTGGACAAACTCTAATGGGAACTCTTCTCGAGTGTTGGTCTAGTCTCTTACTACTGTCAGTTTTGCCGTTGTCTCTGAAGAGCGCATATTAACTTGGTCTTCCTGGTTTTTCTCAGACCACAGTACCGATTCTTGATTGGTTTCCTAGAACTGCTCTTTTTGGAATCTACAGTCGGGCTAGTTTCTTTTTGCTTTTGAATCTTATTGAGTTCCCGAATATTACGTCGTCATGGATTGGACTTATTGTTCAATTTCATTGTCTTGTTTTTATGAATCGTTCAGCATTCTCATGGTTCTGGTTGCTTGAAACTTGCTGAGGATGTTTCCATTTCACTCTTGCCATGATTCTTATCTTGTTGGTATTGAGCCGCATTCTGATGACGTTTTAAGAGAGTTTTGACAAATCTCTTGTGTAATCAAGTGATTCTGGGGAGTGTAGAGCGGTTACCATGTGCTTCATTGGTTTTCTCTTGATTCTCTGTTCAGTTCTCTTCGACGTTCTGGCATCCAAGATTAGCTTGTTTGTTTTGGTAACAAAGCACATTCAAGCCAGTGTAACTGTAGTTATCCTAGCTGGGTAGGATCAAATTTGGTTGAACTTTACGATTTTATCTTTGACATCTTTTTGTCCTCTTTTAGAGCGTTTCTGCTCTTTTTCGAGTTTTGCAGTTCAAGATTCTCTCGGTTGTCCAGAAGCGAGGTGCATTCAAACCAAGAAAGAATATCCTTCAGAGTTTCAGCATTTAAGACAATTCGTTCGTGTAGTGGTACGGTACTAGTGATTGGTATGAGCAATTCTGAATGGTTGGGGAGCTCTTGGTTGTATTGAGCGTTTCCATGTTAATGGGTACTGTAGAGCCGCCGATGGCTCGCTGATGGATTGTCTCTGCAGGTTTGCAATTCATTGGCGGTCTTTACTCGTGCTGCGCTATCCGCTGGGTTTTCTTCCGTGCTCACGTGATGGAATGGATTGTAACTCCTTGGTTGGATAGGTCTTTTGTGACTTCGTTCACGGTATTGACTCTGTTGTGGATCCATTCCTTCTTTTGTTCTTTGGTGAGCACCCAATAGAGTGTATTAATAGATCCTTTTAGAGATTCGGTATTTATTCTTTCGTGGCAAGATCTGTTGGGTTCTTATTCGTCTTATGACTATGGAAGCACGAGAAGACTTCAAATTTGTTCAATGAATTGACCGTTTTGTGGATAGTAGATTTGATTTTCCTTCCTCTTTTTGACTATAGTCAATAGTTCCGGTCTGGTAGAATTCCATTAATCACAATGTCTAGGTGTTACTTTGGATTTTGTTTCATTGATTTGTGAATCAATATCTTCCGGATGCTGAATGGGTCTGGATGCTGAATGGATCTTCTGGATGCCAATTGGATGCTTGTAAACTGCTTAATAGCAGTTGCGGCTTCTGACCGTTAATGTATTTTATTGAGAGCCGTCTGGGAGTTTCTATCGCTTCGCGATTCCTTTTGGAACTGTCTGAAAACTTTCTCGTTTTGCAATCGTAGCTCTTTTTGACTTTTTACAATTCTCTAATGGAGCTGTTTGAATTTCTGTCTTCCCAATTTGCTGGAGACATTCATTCACTCATGGACTGTTTTTCTGATGATTAGAAGAGTTTTTAAATTTCTGTCGTTTGTATTCAGAGAATTCAGTTCCATGATTCCAGATCCTAAATGGTCAGCGAGATGTCTTTCGAATGACTTCGTCAATTCTGGTTTTTCTGCTGTGTTTCGGATAAGCTGAGGTAGTAGACTAACTGGCGACTTCTTGGTCTCACTCGATTTGATATGGTTTACATTCTATAGCAGGTGGTAATCCTCCACATATAGAAATGACTAGATTGACTAGATTAGACCCGAATTCTTCGAGAACTTTTCGACTCGAACTCGCCGAGATCTATTGCACTCGATTTCATCGAGAATCGTTTTGTCTTGAATTTCTCGAGAATCATGAGTTTCTTGAGAATCTTTTATGTTCAAATTCTTTGAGATTCTTCTGGCTCGAATTCATCGATACTCATTTCAACTCAACTTCTTTGAGAATCCCGAATTTCTCGAGAATGGTTTGCACTCGAGTTCTTAAAGAATCGTTTGGACTCGAATTCTCCGAGAATCGTTTCGATTCGGATTCTTTAAGAATCGTTTGGACTCTAATCCTTCGAGAATCACTTATACTCGAATTCTTCGAGACTCTTGATATTTCAATTTTACTGAGAACCTTTTTATGCTCGGATTCATCAAGTATTTATTAGATTCGAATTCGAGAATTGTTTGGACTCGAATTCTTCGAGAATCGGTTCTTCTCGAGTTCGTTGTGAATCGTTTGGACATGTATTTTTCGAGAATCATTTGTACTCGAATTCTTCGAGACTCTTTTTGTTGTTTTCAATCTGATTGATGTTCTCAACTCCGATGTTTGTCATTTGATGGAATTGCTGAATAAGGCATATATGTATTTATGTTTTTACTTGATCGTGTTCATCTATGTCTAGATGAGTCAATCGAAAGTTGGTGACTTGTCTCATGAATGGAGATCGTGGTTTTCTGATGGAAATATAACTCTCTTTTAGAGAATGCGGATAGGTATCTTTGTCAAGAACCCTATCGATAGGCTTCGCCCATATCTAACTGTATCTATACCGAGATATTTCAATTTTTCATCAGTTTGATTGGATGTGGCATTTTCAACGTTGTAACTGTTCGTTTAACGAATTTGGTTATGTTATCATTACTCATTGATTATTGGGAAATTGTTAATGCCTTTCGCACAGTGTTGCTTTATTACTATGCTAGATGTGGCTGACGAATTACCATGAAGAAATGTACTCCTTACTGTGGAGCATGACATTAGGATTGCTGTAACATATTAAGTAGTTAACAGAGGATAAGCAACACTTCGTGTGATTTTTGCTGATAGTTTAGATTCAGGAATTATTGTTGATTTTGTTCACTTCATGATCATGATGATGCCTGGAACGTTTGCAGTATCCTGTGAAGTTTCTGTCTGCATCTGCGCAGTTTACCGTATCCTGTAAAGGCTCCTATCTGGATTTATGCAGTTGTACTAATCGTTTTCGCTTGGATCATGGTTCTTCCTTGTAACTTTCTTCAAGTGCTTCGGGTGTCTTTGTAGACTACTTAATGATGGTCTGGCTTCAGTTCAGGAGTGTTCTTGTTCTCCGCCCAGTTCGTTCAAGAAGATATCTTTGGAAATCTGCATACTACTCTCATGATGCTTAGAGCATAAGGTGAGCCCATGTTTGCGCTCTGTTTTCTTGTAGAGTCTTGACTCTCTTTCAGGTAGTGTTCACTCGGTTATGCATTTGGTTTCTGATATTATTCATTGTTTAAAGTTTTAGAGAAAATCGATTATTGATTACTAGCAGATATCTGATGATACTGATTAAGATGTTCTTCTTTGGTAGCGTGTTCGATGAGGGCTATTCTAGTTTCTTGTATATATTGCTCTCGGTGTAAGCTTTGGTTTCCTGTTTAGCTTTTCTACTAGTTGCAGTATCTTACTGTATGTTTTTGTTCGCTTTTATCTGATTTTGCCTACGGTTTCACCGTTAAAGATACTCTGGAACTACTCGTGTTCTCCTGACGAGGTTATGAGGAAGACTCTGTGGAGACTAATTGAAACTCTTGTTGGCTTTGTCATGTGCTTTTCCGATATTGTGTTGTGATCGGTGTTGATCTGCTAGAATTTTCTTCCGATTTCGTAGATGAACACTTTGAACTATCCTTTCCTGTGGCGCAGAGGTGATTGAATATTCTTGTTCGCATAAGTCATACTACTGTTGTTCGATGGAGCTTCCGTTCGCCTCGATGTTTCTCGGCTAGTGAAGGAACTGCTTCGCAGATCTAGGCGCATGTTTAGCAAATTCTATAGAATCACCTTACACGATAATTCAATAGTCTGTATACGATTATATGTTGTTGATGATTTTCCTGATGATTCTCCTGTTATTGAATTTGAAGTTGTTGCTGATCGGTGTACTGTCTTCGGGAGATGTCTACCTGAGCATAGATTGCCTAAACATGTTTTATTTCAGTATTCTGTCTCACTTCGTGAATCGACGTTCTATTTGTAGATGAGATTCTTCAAATATTTTGCGAGGTAAAGAGCGTTCCGCTCTTTTTGTACTTGTTGTGAGAGAGTTGTTGTTGTCAGAGGTTGTTTGGGTTTTGATTCGTCACTGTTGCTTTAATTCATTCTTGGGTATTGGTGAGGGTTGGTACATATTTGAACTACTCATTAGAACAATGAGCTAGTTAACACAGGGATGTGAAAATGGACGAGTGCGCCAGTTAACACAGAGGTACATATTTGAACTACTCATAGCGATGAGCTAGTTAACAAGGAATACAGATTTCAACTACTCATAGCGATGAGCTAGTTAACGAGGAATACAGATTTGAACTACTCATTAGAACAATGAGTTAGTTAACACAAGGGTGAAAATGGACGAGTGCGCCATATCACTACAGAGTTGGGGCTGACGCTGATCAGGCGACGCCGATATCCTAAAACGCAGCGCGTTCGAGGATATATACTATTTGCTAGATTAGACATCGAGGTTGCATTGCTGCGTTTTAAGCTTCCAGAGTATTATGTTCTTCGTGCACAAGAACAGCTTATTACTAGACAGCGTCAGTTGTTATGCGCGATCATGCGTCCACTCTCGCGCTGCTGTCTCTTCATATGCTTTAATGCTCCTTCTACTTCCTCGATATCTGCTCAAGCTACGGTTGAGCTGCCATAGGGCAGCTTACTTGTTGGATATATCTACTTCTTACTAAGGAAACTTTTCTGTGTGTGTGTGTGTGTGTCCGTCTGTCTCGGACAATTACTTGAATAACTCAAAGGAACATGGGACTTCTATAGTGGTGTGTGGTATGTAGTCATGGACTACCTAGCGCTTCATGCCCATGGTGTCCGGGCCTTCTAGCTAATAGGGAATCTATAGGGTTGAGAATCGAAATTTTCAAAATTATGTTCAAACTCACTGAAACTTCATGAAACTTTGCAAAATGTTTTTTATGTTATTCTAAGTGCTTCCTACAAAAATTTGAGCTCAAACTTTCAAAATTAAATTTTTTTGAAATATTCGTTTTTTTCGAGAAACACTCAAATTTTGATTCTGTGGCCAATTGAAAATGTGTGTCATGGTGTATTTTGTTTTACAGACATTGTTTTCAAATACTTCTGGAACTTTCTGAGGCTGTATTCTTTAACATTTTTCTCTGAAAGTCATTTTCTTTCCAAAAATCAACTGAATTTATTCCCAAAGGTAAAATGAAAGAGCAAGGATGCACTGAATATTAACTTAATGGTTTTCATATTTGCACAATCAAAAAGTAACATTTGAACTAAATTTTCAAGCAAAGGCTAGAACGAAAATGCCCGATTTTTGGACACATTACCCGAAACTCCTAGATGTTCTAACTTTTTTCGAAATCAAACTTTTCTCTTTTTAATTTCCGAGTTTCTTTGTATGGTGTTCTTAAAATTTTTCAGATGCTTGCCTCTGTATTGTTCGTAAGAGTTTGGTACATTAATAAGAGCTTTAGTTTTTTTTGACTTCTATAGTGGTGTTTGGTATGTAGTTATGGACTTCCGAGCGCTTCATGTCTACGATGTCCTGGGCCTTCGAAATTTTCAAAATTATGCTAAAACTCAGTATAACAAGTTCAGACAGTCGAGATTCGGACATTTAAAAACTAACAACTTTAGGAGGCTTTCACAAAATTTGAAAATCGGATGAGATACCGTAAAAACTTTATCCCCCCTAATTGATCCCTTAATTGAATGCCAACCCCTAATTGAATGCCAACCTCTAATATAGTGCCATCTTAGAGCACCTCCAAACAATAGAGTGGCGGTCCCTAACTTAATGCCACTGCGGATTTGATTTCACTTTGTTAAAAGTTGAAAACAACACAAATAATCATTTTGTGGCTTTCTAACGTTTTTCAAGCTGAAAATAAATACTGTTTTGTCAAAAATGCTTCAGGATAATATCAGACTCCGAAAGTCTCTAAAAAAAAGTAGAAAAACCAAGAAAGCCTCGAAAGTCAATTTATGAATAAGTTGAAAATCGAGTTTTTTTGCTATGAGTTTCAGTAGAACTTGGCTCCGAACAATGAAGTGCCAGCCTCTAATCGAATGCCACCTAATACAGTGCCACACTAGCCACCTCCGAACAATAGAGTGCCATGGCTATCTAATAGAGTTTTTACGGTATGAAGTTTTGGAATATGAGCATATATGTCGCGGGCCGGGCCGGGCTGAGCCGGTGGAGGGATTTTCACTGCCAGCCTGGCCCCGCGGTTTGGAGGCAGAACATTTTAGAGTCATTTTTTGAGAGATTTGGATTTTTGAAAACATTTTATCGAAATTTCTCAGTTTTCAGCTTCAGGAAGAGTGGTCCTGGGCTAAATTTCGTACTTTAAAATGATCATTTTGACAAAAATGTATCAAAAACCGACAGAAAACTTTTGAATTTTTCGGAACCCGGGCCGAGCCGGGAAAACTTTTTTCTAGCCGGCCAGAACCAACCCGGACCGGACGGGGATTTAGAAAGTATGAATATAAGAATTTTTGAATTCACGGAGTTTCAAAATCGAACCTCTGAACATGGATTTTCCCCACTTCTCAACTTCAAGTGAATTTACAAATTCTCGAATTCTGGAAATCCGGAAATATCGGAAACTCAAACACTGAAAATTTTGGAAAGAGGGGTATCTAGAAAATTCCGGAACATTCCAGAAGTTCCAGACTATTCTAGAATAATCCGGAGAATAAAAGAAAATCCTTCCCCTATTCTTTCAGTGTAATCTAGAACCAAAGGCTTAGATAAAATTATGCATGAAATTTCAGAAATTCAGGAATCCCGAAGATTTGAAAAACTCGGAAAATGCAGATGTTAAACTTTAGTGAATTTCGGTTCAAAATTCGAGACTTTAAAAATTCAGAAAATTTTATTCTGTCATCGAAAAACATGTTTCATGAAGAGACTCGGAAACCCGGACATTAAAAAAAACCGGATATTTGATGTCAGTTACCGTGTTTTCCCTAAGAACCGATAAAACTCAACGGAAATTATCATAAATGTTTTTAATTCAAGTGTAAGATGCAGTAAACGGAAACCAGGAGGTTGAGCCCCCGGCAGGGGGCTCAAACCGACTGGTGATAGTCTAAGAAGGCTTTCTGCTGTGGATGGGTAGAAAAGACTTCAAAGAACTATGACAAGATCTTGCTGTTGCGGGGAAACAGTAAGAACTTCAGGGTTTTGATGAACTATTGTAACAGTGAGTGAGTTTGAAGGGTGATGAAATGAAGAAAACGATGTATACAAACTGTTGCACATGTAAAACTTGTCATCATATTATCAACAGTCATGATTGTAAAGAACGGCGTCGTTTTATCTTGGTGTGGTTGTAACACTGAACATAGGTGTAAGATGTGACAGATGAAGACGCGATACGTGATGCGTGAGAATTCGTTTTTCCGAGCAATGATTACCTATTGGGCGGCAAATAGTGCATTAACATGTCATCTGCCGATGACGATGACAACAATAACAATGTGTGAGAGAAGAAGGGAAGTGACAATGTCTTTTATTGGAGCCCGAGAAACTAGTATTCTACTGTATTTATTGGTCGAGGAGTCAGAGAAGATGTGTTCGGGAGTCGTTGCGTTCTTCTACTCTGTTTGGTTTCTGAAACACTTCTTGTTTGAAACAAGAGAAAACATCGTTTTATGCGACGGTAGACGAAGATGCTAGACGACGATGTAAATGATTTGAATTCAGATGATGAAGTTATATCCGGGAATTTACACAATTCTCATTGATATAAGCTGACTTCTAGACACGGAGTTGATATTCAGATGTCTTTGCATTGCGGAGCAACTTTCCTCGAGTATTTATAGTTTTCTAGAACACATTTTTTTTTTTAAAGTTTTAAAGCTTTATTAAAGGACTGCTGATTAAAGCACATGACAAATGAAGCCATTGTTTGTCGAGCGGGAAGCATTAGGAGACTTGGGGCCTTCTTGTTGTGGTGAAGGTCGATTGGCTTGTACTTGTTCCTGGAGATGAACTCGTATGGCTGTAATATCATTACTTGGTTACGTTATTTGAACATGTGGTTTGTGTTTGATATACCTTCGTAGCCTATTGTGGATCGGGACACGAGTGAGATGTCATCTGGCAACGATGATCTCTTCTTTAGTGTGGTGAAGATGGTGGCGTTGACTTCATCTGGACGTGTGACACGGCGGACGATCTTCTCTCCCAAGAAGTTACAGATCTCAAAAGTTCTGTTTCCGTCTTGAAGGGTAACGTTGATGAGGAAATGAGCATATACGGAGCACATCTTGTGGTGTAATTCGAGAGTGGCTCCTTTGATTATGTTCTTGTCGTGGGAGCAGACGGTGCGGATGGTGGCGAGCTCCTTGCGGGCTCCGAATCACTCGCGGACACGGATGGTGTTCTTTCCGACGCGCTCCATCTCCATGTGCAAGTGACGAAAGTCCTTGCGGATGGTTGCGTGACGTGGACGATGTATGCTCATGCTTCTGAAGTAATTTCGTACTTTATTGATTTTTCGGATTGAACGATATACCTTGACATATTTTGAGGGTTCTTCATCTTTTTTCGAGCTTTGGAGCTGTTATTAGTCTACGACGTCGTGTACGACACATCCTTTTTTGAATAATAGTTAGAAAACGATTTGAAAGGAAAGAAAGATAGGAGAAAGCGAACAAAACGAAACATAGAGGAGTGGAGAGGGAGTGTGGCGGGATGAGAGAGCGGGTAGAGAAAGGGGAGAGCGAGCGCGCAACGTAAAGTGAAAGGAAAGGTGACAAGACGTTCCGTCTCGTTGGGAAATTGGGTTCAGTGGTAGAATTTGATGATTTTTATAGTTTTGACTATAACACATTGGGTCGATGCACCATGAAGTGAACTTAATCTCCTGCGGGAAGATCAAGCTCATCTTTCTATTGGGAATGGACGGAACAACGATGAGAGCGAACTGTGTGAACGATGATGAATGTGCACCTGAATAGAGAGAAGAAAGAGATAGAAATGTTTAGATTTATAAAGAGTTTATTGACTTTTGCTTGATGTAGTTGTAATGTCAATTGATGGAAGGCCGCAGAATCTCTGACAAGACTTGTGACTGAGAGAAAGAAGAATAATTAGGCGAGAGGGGATTTATTAGAGAAAGTTGATGAAAACTATAATGAAAGGCTTAGAGAAAGATTGTTAAAGTGATAGAGAGATACTAGAGATTACTAGAGAGAGAAATAGTTAAGAGAGAAAGTGAATTATAACTAAATTGAGAAGGGCCTAAAGGGTTGATAGAGATAACGGGCTGGGGAGTGAGAGAAACAACACAAATATAGATGGAGGGTAATTAACAATAATTATGGAGAACATTTAGAGAGAAAAAGATAATTGGGAAACATAAAAACAACTGATAAACGTTAGCAAGATAAGAAAATTAGAGGAAATTCATAATTATATTGGCGGTGTGCAGGTTTGCTCTATCGCACTTTTGGAGAAGAAACGGCGGGAGATTCAAATCCTGGAGGCAGTGGTGTAGAAAGGCGTCTTGGAAGAGATTGTCGGGAACCCGGGAGCCAGACGGACGAGGTGGAAAGGGAATTCTGGAAAGAGAGCTAGGAAGAAGCCTGACAGCTCTGAATTGATATTATAAGACTCGTGTGACGGAGACGTCCCACGACACATGATGACGAAAACTTGAAAAAACTGTGAAAAAATACAAAAATCAGGAAAGAATGAAGTTTTCTATCGAAAGATGAGACTTTACATTTTTGGTCTCAACATAAAAAATGCTTGAAATAACAAAATACGTTTACTCCAGAAAAGATTTCGTTTCTATCTCGAAAAATAAAAATTTTTATTTTTTGATCGGCGAGTTTTGCAGATCGGATCCAAGTGGGCGGAGCCAATCAAAACTATCCTGAAAATTCTTAGAAGTTCAAGTGTACTAACTGTATGTGATACCAACTCATTTGGAACAGTTTGATTTTTATTTGTACAGTGGGTTGCTCGAAAATCTCAGAGAATGTGTGATAAAACCTTTGATTTTTTCCATAAGCTCACCTTATACAACTGTTCTTTCAATTTGTTGGCTTCATCATAAAAAGGTTTCTTCTCTTCAACCGACATAGTTCCCCAACCTGCTCCCAATCGTTTCAGAATTTCGGCAGATGGAAGGCCTGGATCAGTCACTGCCAATTCGGCTCTTTTAACTTGACAAAAGATCATAAAAGGATTCAATGGACGTTTAACATGTTCCTCCGGTTTTTGATGTTCGGTTTGTTGAATGAACTCTATTTTTGCTTGGGTATTATTAACCTGAATTGGGTCTTGGATTGCCAATGTGGGATGATCTCTCTGCATTTTGAGTTGTTTCTCCTTGGCATAATAGAATTCCCTCTCTTCAGCTGATGTATGATGTCTCCAAACAGTTCTCATTTTGGTTATTTTCTCAGTAGCCGATTTGTTTGAATACATCTTATTGAATTTCTCCTGATTGTCTTGGCGCCATAGACCGAATGCCAGAGTTGGTGGCTTCTTGACGGAAACTGGATTCTCGTGATTCGGATTGCAATTTTCTGAAGAGTCTGGAGACATGGAATCGTTTCTCACATGAAGCATTGTTCCTGGAAAATCTTTGTTTCAAGAAAAAAATATTCTGAAAAAAAAATAAAAAAACTGTACAAAGAATCGAAAAGAATTAATTAATTTGTAAACTCGAAAGTTCAAATCAGTTGCCCAATCAGACTTAACCAAATATAGAAAACCATTAAATAGAAAAAGAAAATAATTCTCAAAACGAAATACAACAGGCATATAATTCGGAGAGTACAGAGATTTGGGAGGGGGGGGGGGGGCAAGGCGGTAGAAATTGATTTAGGGGTACGAACTCACAATGCGGGGGTATGAACCTCAGATTTTTAGAGGTATTTTTTACCCCCGAATTGAAGATTCTCTACAACTGTACGCTAATGACCAAATAATTTTGTACTCTTCCAATTACTTGCCAAAACAGAGGGAGAAAGGAAATATGATTGATGGTTTAGAGGGGCAGCCTATTTGGGTCATATGTCTTCAGATATTAGGTTGGTCCATAAGTTTCTTCCGATTTTGAATGTTCAACTTTGAGAATTCATATCTGGTCAGTGGGACTGTTTTTCTTGGCGGATGTTTTTTTGTTAGATAGAGTATCTCTCGGACTTGCCTTACATACTTTGCCTCATTCCTATTCCTTGTCATTTGCGAGCATGGCGCTTGCTTCCATCCCTCACCATCTACACTTTCAAAATGTCATTTCATTTTTATACTTTCCTGGTTTGAAATATCACGATAATCAGAAGAAAATGAGAGAAATAGATGAAGAACCATCTCTTACTGTCCTTACCATCAAGCATTGGACCGATCGAGACGAAGCAAAAAATTTAGAATCAAAAGACTAAGCTAGGCCCAAAACTTGAATTTGGCCCTATTGAACAGTAGTGGGAAAGCCGATTCAGTTCAAACCAGTCGTAAAATGTCATAAGCCTAGTCCGTTAGTCAACTAAGTATTGTGACCGGATTGAAGCCTCTTGGCAACTTCAAGAACTGGGTCGATTCATACCTAATTTTTTGAAGTACTTTGGTATGGATCGCCAAGTGGGCATGAGCATGTTTCACCTATCATTTCTTCACAAGTTCAGTTGGGTGGATGATCAAACTATTGTAGATGATAAGTGGGTAAGCTGCTCTAATACTGTGCGCAACAGTCAGTCGATTGACAAAGAGCAGCTAGCTCTGGACAATCCGGAACCTAAATTTTCTGGGAAAAGGGTATGCTATGTGTTTGACGGTCTGTCAATGGAATGGAGACTGGGAACGTTCAGGTAAAAGTATCGCAATAACTGCCGCCTTGTATAGCTTATAATTAGCAAAATTGATTCTGGCAGTCGAATCGAAACAAGGAGAAAAAGCCGAAGGTGTTCCCAGCACGACAAAGCGAAATCGCACATTACTTGAGCGATCAACCAAAAATTCATGTCGTATGGCTGAAATATTCTTTTGCGCCTTTCGTATTCTCCGATTCTTGCCCTTTCTGATAAATGGTTGTTTGAGGCACTTAAACATCATCTTGATAGGGAAAACATCAATTGAAAAGATGACACCAAAAAGGAGATGACCCACTTTTTCAATCGCAGCTCTCCTCGTTCTGGTCCCATGAACTCAAGAATATACCAGAGTGTTATCAGACAACTATCAATGCTCATGGACATTACTTTGATTAATCTAGCCCCCTCCGCTTTGAGAAAAATTCGATCAAAAATTTTCACAAAATCGGAAGAAACTTATGGACCAACCTAATACGAGTCTCCAGCCACAAAAAAATGCACTCCGTCTTTCGATGTCTCTGTTGTTTTATTCTTTCCCAGAATCTCCTTTACTATTGTTTTATTGCACGACATCAATAACGTTTTTATAGGGAGATAGTGACCTCTCCAGTACTAATCCATCCTATCTGGAGTGACAGGTGACAAATGAATAAAGGACGTCATGTGGGAAAAAGACTTATTGTATCCATCAGATAGCGAATGACTGACAGGTAGACGGACAGACGAGTTGCGAATGTCCCTCCGATGCATACACATATCTCCTCATTTCTATTCTTAGACGACTTACTGCATAGACGTCTACATTTTCCCGGGAATTCTCCAAAAATCATTTTGAATGGAATTTGGAGAGTTGTGCCCTTATTTTTCTGAATATTTCTAGTACTACATCTATTTATTCAAAGAATCTTCAAAGAAACCTTTCAAATGAATGGGTTCTCGGAAGTTTCTTTCTACGATTGACTTTTTCTCAAAAAAAGAGGTTAGTTTTCTTAAAAGATAAAACTACGGCACATTTTCTGACCGAACCGAAAATAATTCTGTACAGAAAATCTCAAACTAGTTTTTATGTATTGATATTATGAATTATAAAATTCGGGAACTTTCTAAAATAAAAAAAGTTACTATTGGTTTGGACCCACCCGGTGCTGTTCAAACGGCAACCAATTTTGTCAAAAATTAACAGTTTTTTTTTCGATGAAGATAGTGATTACAGTGCGTAACATAAGTATAGGGCCACCCCAAAATCTTGCTATAACTTTTTTAAACATCAGTTTTTCAAAAATCTAAAAGCAGAATCGTGATCAGCATTCAAAATTACCCCAGGAAAATGAATTTTATAATTTTATTCATAAAACTGACCGGATGCCGGAACAAAAGCTTAAAAATCGGTTTTTGCAAGCGTAACATAAGTATAGGGCCACTTTAGGAATTAGTGGCTGGGCACCCGAAAAACGTGAATCCGGTCAACCAAAAATCATAATTTAAGTTGCCTGTCACTACACTGCGCGTCATAATTATAGAGCCACTTCTTTTTTCGTAATTTTTTTGATATCCGTGAAAGTTTCAAAATCCTTTCCGATGGCGATAAATATCATTTTTGAATCTGAAAATGTAAAGAACATTCAGTTTCAGATACTGAAGCAACGGTTTGGAAAAATGAAAAAAATGTCAAAAAATTCAATTTTTCACTGCGTCATAATTATAGAGCCACTTCAAAAATTTTGCCATCATCACGATTTCTTCACTGTAAGAAGCAGATATTTAAATTGTCCTGTAAAAAATGAGCATTTACAAAGCAATTTCCAAATCAATTTCAGTAGAAAAAATTTCCGTTACAAATGATTTTCAATTTTTTTTTCACAAAAAAGGGAAGGTTCGCAAAAAACCATTTTTTCCTTTTCCCAATTTTTTCAGGATTGTATGAGTTATGTCAGATTATTCACAAAGACCCGTAAAACATTATCAAATGCCTTATTAAGTTTTCCAAAACGTGTAAAGTACTGATCAAAGAGTGCAAACTATGATTATATGAGGTTTGTGAAGCCAACTTCAGGTAGGTCAAAAATATAGTAAATATGACGAGATACATTTGAAGCTCTCCACATTCATTTGACATAAGTAGAGCTTCAATTCCTTAGTTGGCAAGTTTCTGTCATGACTCCATCCAAAAGAGCTCCGACGTGTCGCGAACTTTAACTCTGAACTCTCATCTGCAGTTTTGTGCTTCTCATTGTCTAGAGGTGTATCTCATTTGAATGGATCAGTACAAAAAAGTTGTAAACTACAAAAATGAAGCTCTATTTTTGTTGTATAATGTACGGTATTCTACCGTGTTTTCTCTTTTAAATCCTCTTTCCAAGTCTAAAGGAGAGAAATCTCCCCCGCTCACACGTGCAAGAGGTGCGGATTACTGTATCTGCCCGCGAAACTGTGTGCGCGCCAAAACGCGTCTCCTCTCTCTCGGCAATTCTCATCGTTTTCTTTAGTTTTCGCTGGTGTTCGCTCACGATTGGTGACGACCCGTAAAAGTGTTGCTCATGGTTACAAAGGGTTTTTAGTGTTTTATTGAATTTAGTCAATAAATAATTGTTATATAGGAATTCTGTGTTTTTAATGTCTTATAGTTTTTCAGGTCTTTTGTGTGCGCGTTGTAGTGAGTTTCTAGTGTTTTTCTAGTCTCTCTCTCTCTGCGTCTCCTTGTTTTTCGTAGTGTTTAGCAGTTAGTGTTTCTGAGAGTTCTTTTCAGATACATTACTATATCTCTCGAAATTTTCAACCCTTTACGTCAATGTATGTCTGTAGCACAAAAAGTGATATACTGACGTTTTTAGTTCAAAAAAGTACCATGTTTGAAAGTTTGGAAAAATAACATACATTGTCGTATAGGGTTGAAAATGTCGAGAGATATACAACAAAAATAGAGCTTCATTTTTGTAGTTTACCACTTTTTTGTACTGATCCATACAAATGAGATACACCTCTGGAAACGAAGAAGCACAAAACTGCAGATGAGAATTCTGAGATAAAGTTCGCGACACGTCGGAGCAAAATAACTCTTTTGGATGGAGTCATGACAAAAACTTGCCAACTAAGGAATTAAAGCTCTATTTATGGTTAATGAATGTGGAGAGCTTCAAATGTATCTCGTCATATTTACTATATTTTTGACCTACCTGAAGTTGGCTTCACAAACCTCATATAATCATAGTTTGCACTCTTTGATCAGTACTTTACACGTTTTGGAAAACTTAATAAGGCATTTGATAATGTTTACCGGGTTTTTGTGAATAATCTGACATAACTCATACAATCCTGAAAAAATTGGGAAAAGGAAAAAATGGTTTTTTGCGAACCTTCCCTTTTTTGTGAAAAAAAGTTTGAAAATCATTTGTAACGGAAATTTTTTCTACTGAAATTGATTTGGAAATTGTTTTGTAAATGCCAATTTTTACAGGAGAATTTAAATATCTGCTTCATACAGTGAAGAAATCGTGATGATGGCAAAATTTTTGAAGTGGCTCTATAATTATGACGCAGTGAAAAATTGAATTTTTTGACATTTTTTCATTTTTTCAAACCGTTACTTCATGGATATCAAAAAAAATTACGAAAAATGAAGTGGCTCTATAATTATGACGCGCAGTGTAGTGACAGGCAACTTAAATTATGATTTTTGGTTGACCGGATTCACGTTTTTCGGGTGCCCAGAAACTAATTCCTAAAGTGGCCCTATACTTATGTTACGCTTGCAAAAACCGATTTTTAAGCTTTTGTTCCGGCATCCGGTCAGTTTTATGAATAAAATTATCAAAATCATTTTCCTGGGGTAATTATGGATGCTGATCACGATTCTGCTTTTAGATTTTTGAAAAACTGATGTTTAAAAAAGTTATAGCTAGATTTTGGGGTGGCCCTATACTTATGTTACGCACTGTAGATTTAACTTGGATTGGTTTATTCTTACAATCTTGAGCATTTTTTTTATGTTGCAACAAAAATTAGAATAGTTTCCTTTCAGCTGAAAAATTTTACTTTTGTTCCAATTTCGAAAAAATGACTGGAAATATGTTTTGTGAAAATTTTAAGATTACTGTGAATACCATACTTGTTGAACTCCGGGTCGACCCGGTACCCCGGCCCGCCCTGTTTTGAATAATTTCAAAAAACTTTGGAATTTCGAAAATTTCGGAAGATGACCCGGCCAGAACCGGCCCGGCCAATGACAAGTATGGTGAATACGATAACACGCAATTCAAATTCAGCGTGCAATGCAGCGCAGTCAATATCTTTAGAACAACCCGCCCCCTCAGTTCCGGCGGTTTCAGGAGAACAGAAAGAGATATCAAAATTCTGGGAAGCAATACGATTCAGAACAGAAAAAACCCCTAAGGGATAAAATTTCATGATTCTATCACTTTCCGCATAAGTGTACCATCAAAAAGACTTATTTTTGGCCGGTAAATCCCTTCGAACAATTTCAAAAAATTTCAGCGAAATGTCAAAACCTTTCCAAACGTTTGCTGTCGGCAAACGCTGCGTGTGCATTTGGAAGGAAAAACCTTTCGCTGCACAGATCCTTTCCATAAGTGACGGTTGCTACCTGGTCCACTACATTGGATTTGCCAATTGGGATTTTGGAATTGGAATTTGCCAAGAAGGTGGAATACGTTTCAATGGAACCCTACAAGAATATGCATTGAGGTATAATGCCACGGTCTCCAGTAAAGCTTATCAATACGCGGAGGTCGATGATTATCAACCAGCAGGACCAATGCAGATGAACCCGTATGGAAGACCGTATGCTAGGAAGATCTTTGTATACGGCGATGATAGTTCGAGAAGACGGAGATCCAGAAGGTTCACTCTTGGAGGTCCGTCGACGAACACTAGAGGAGTATGCAGTGAAGTACTATGCCAATGTCTCCAGTAAAGCTTTTGAATACTCGAGAATTCCGGAAGATCTACCGGCAGGACCCATGCAGAGCCTATATGGAAAAACGTACACTAGAAGAATCTTCGTGGGAGGTGATGATAGCTCGGGGAGCAGATGAGTCAATAAAACCGTACAGGATGGAGGAAAGTGGTGGTCCGGAAGGTGAACACGTCCACATTTGAGGTGATAAACAAGGAGACTAACGAACCGCAAAAGTATAAGAATAATTTCATTTGGTATGCTCTCCCTGGCAAAAATCCAAGCTCAGTTGAATCACCGCAGACAATCACCAAACCAGAAGAGCAGCCAAACCAGTATGAAGGCGAGGAGACAAAAGAAGAAATAGAAGAGTACACAGAAGAGGATGATGGTGAAACGAGGTCGGAGGAACCTACACGGATCGACCGACATGTTGTATATTTTTTAATAATCCCTTTATTTTCTGATTACTCGTAAAATAATTTTCAATTATTTCAACTATTCTCTATTTGATTTTCATAGTCAATAAAAAGCATTAAATGAACATAATGAAATTTTTAAAAAATGCAATAAACTGAGAATTGTGAAAAAATGATGTAAAAAGATGAAAAATGCAGAGACCAAAATTTGCAAAAATCCAGAGACAGAAATTTGATCGAAACTTGAGAGAGAATCTGAAAATCTTGGGCACTACCTAATTTTTTTTTGGGTCATGACCTAATTTTTTCTAGGTCGTGACCTAATTTTTTCTGGGTCATGACCTAATTTTTTCTAGGTCATCACCTAATTCTAATTTAATTTAGGTCATGACCTAATTTTATCTAGGTGATGAACTAATTTAATTTAGGTCATGACCTAATTTTATCTAGGTGATGAACTAATTTAATTTAGGTCATGACCTAATTTTATCTAGGTGATGAACTAATTTAATTTAGGTCATGACCTAATTTTATCTAGGTGATGAACTAATTTAATTTAGGTCATGACCTAATTTTATCTAGGTGATGAACTAATTTAATTTAGGTCATGACCTAATTTTATCTAGGTGATGAACTAATTTAATTTAGGTCATGACCTAATTTTATCTAGGTGATGAACTAATTTAATTTAGGTCATGACCTAATTTTATCTAGGTGATGAACTAATTTAATTTAGGTCATGACCTAATTTTATCTAGGTGATGAACTAATTTAATTTAGGTCATGACCTAATTTTATCTAGGTGATGAACTAATTTAATTTAGGTCATGACCTAATTTTATCTAGGTGATGAACTAATTTAATTTAGGTCATGACCTAATTTTTTCTAGGTCATGAACTAATTTAATTTAGGTCATGACCTAATTTTTTCTAGGTCATGACCTAATTTAATTTAGGTCATGACCTAATTTTTTCTAGGTCATGACCTAATTTAATTTAGGTCATGACCTAATTTTTTCTAGGTCATGACCTAATTTAATTTAGGTCATGACCTAATTTTTTCTAGGTCATGACCTAATTTAATTTAGGTCATGACCTAATTTAATTTAGGTCATGACCTAATTTAATTTAGGTCATGACCTAATTTTTCTAGGTCATGACCTAATTTTTCTAGGTCATGACCTAATTTTTCTAGGTCATGACCTAATTTTTTCTAGGTCATGACCTAATTTTTTCTAGGTCATGACCTAATTTTTTCTAGGTCATGACCTAATTTTTTCTAGGTCATGACCTAATTTTTCTAGGTCATGACCTAATTTTTTCTAGGTCATGACCTAATTTTTTCTAGGTCATGACCTAATTTTTTCTAGGTCATGACCTAATTTTTCTAGGTCATGACCTAATTTTTTCTAGGTCATGACCTAATTTTTCTAGGTCATGACCTAATTTTTTCTAGGTCATGACCTAATTTTTTCTAGGTCATGACCTAATTTTTCTAGGTCATGACCTAATTTTTTCTAGGTCATGACCTAATTTTTTCTAGGTCATGACCTAATTTTTCTAGGTCATGACCTAATTTTTTCTAGGTCATGACCTAATTTTTCTAGGTCATGACCTAATTTTTTCTAGGTCATGACCTAATTTTTTCTAGGTCATGACCTAATTTTTTCTAGGTCATGACCTAATTTTTCTAGGTCATGACCTAATTTTTTCTAGGTCATGACCTAATTTTTCTAGGTCATGACCTAATTTTTTCTAGGTCATGACCTAATTTTTTCTAGGTCATGACCTAATTTTTTCTAGGTCATGACCTAATTTTTCTAGGTCATGACCTAATTTTTTCTAGGTCATGACCTAATTTTTCTAGGTCATGACCTAATTTTTTCTAGGTCATGACCTAATTTTTTCTAGGTCATGACCTAATTTTTTCTAGGTCATGACCTAATTTTTTCTAGGTCATGACCTAATTTTTTCTAGGTCGTGACCTAATTTTTTCTAGGTCGTGACCTAATTTTTTCTAGGTCGTGACCTAATTTTTTCTAGGTCGTGACCTAATTTTTTCTAGGTCGTGACCTAATTTTTTCTAGGTCGTGACCTAATTTTTTCTAGGTCGTGACCTAATTTTTTCTAGGTCGTGACCTAATTTTTTCTAGGTCGTGACCTAATTTTTTCTAGGTCATGACCTAATTTTTTCTAGGTCATGACCTAATTTTTTCTAGGTCATGACCTAATTTTTTCTAGGTCATGACCTAATTTTTTCTAGGTCATGACCTAATTTTTTCTAGGTCATGACCTAATTTTTTCTAGGTCATGACCTAATTTTTTCTAGGTCATGACCTAATTTTTCTAGGTCATGACCTAATTTTTTCTAGGTCATGACCTAATTTTTCTAGGTCATGACCTAATTTTTTCTAGGTCATGACCTAATTTTTCTAGGTCATGACCTAATTTTTTCTAGGTCATGACCTAATTTTTCTAGGTCATGACCTAATTTTTTCTAGGTCATGACCTAATTTTTTCTAGGTCATGACCTAATTTTTTCTAGGTCATGACCTAATTTTTCTAGGTCATGACCTAATTTTTCTAGGTCATGACCTAATTTTTTCTAGGTCATGACCTAATTTTTTCTAGGTCATGACCTAATTTTTTCTAGGTCATGACCTAATTTTTCTAGGTCATGACCTAATTTTTTCTAGGTCATGACCTAATTTTTTCTAGGTCATGACCTAATTTTTTCTAGGTCATGACCTAATTTTTTCTAGGTCATGACCTAATTTTTCTAGGTCATGACCTAATTTTTCTAGGTCATGACCTAATTTTTTCTAGGTCATGACCTAATTTTTTCTAGGTCATGACCTAATTTTTTCTAGGTCATGACCTAATTTTTTCTAGGTCATGACCTAATTTTTCTAGGTCATGACCTAATTTTTTCTAGGTCATGACCTAATTTTTTCTAGGTCATGACCTAATTTTTCTAGGTCATGACCTAATTTTTTCTAGGTCATGACCTAATTTTTTCTAGGTCATGACCTAATTTTTCTAGGTCATGACCTAATTTTTTCTAGGTCATGACCTAATTTTTCTAGGTCATGACCTAATTTTTTCTAGGTCATGACCTAATTTTTCTAGGTCATGACCTAATTTTTTCTAGGTCATGACCTAATTTTTCTAGGTCATGACCTAATTTTTTCTAGGTCATGACCTAATTTTTCTAGGTCATGACCTAATTTTTTCTAGGTCATGACCTAATTTTTTCTAGGTCATGACCTAATTTTTTCTAGGTCATGACCTAATTTTTCTAGGTCATGACCTAATTTTTTCTAGGTCATGACCTAATTTTTTCTAGGTCATGACCTAATTTTTTCTAGGTCATGACCTAATTTTTTCTAGGTCATGACCTAATTTTTTCTAGGTCATGACCTAATTTTTTCTAGGTCATGACCTAATTTTTTCTAGGTCATGACCTAATTTTTTCTAGGTCATGACCTAATTTTTTCTAGGTCATGACCTAATTTTTTCTAGGTCATGACCTAATTTTTCTAGGTCATGACCTAATTTTTCTAGGTCATGACCTAATTTTTTCTAGGTCATGACCTAATTTTTTCTAGGTCATGACCTAATTTTTCTAGGTCATGACCTAATTTTTTCTAGGTCATGACCTAATTTTTCTAGGTCATGACCTAATTTTTTCTAGGTCATGACCTAATTTTTTCTAGGTCATGACCTAATTTTTTCTAGGTCATGACCTAATTTTTTCTAGGTCATGACCTAATTTTTTCTAGGTCATGACCTAATTTTTTCTAGGTCATGACCTAATTTTTCTAGGTCATGACCTAATTTTTTCTAGGTCATGACCTAATTTTTCTAGGTCATGACCTAATTTTTTCTAGGTCATGACCTAATTTTTCTAGGTCATGACCTAATTTTTTCTAGGTCATGACCTAATTTTTTCTAGGTCATGACCTAATTTTTTCTAGGTCATGACCTAATTTTTTCTAGGTCATGACCTAATTTTTTCTAGGTCATGACCTAATTTTTTCTAGGTCATGACCTAATTTTTTCTAGGTCATGACCTAATTTTTCTAGGTCATGACCTAATTTTTTCTAGGTCATGACCTAATTTTTTCTAGGTCATGACCTAATTTTTTCTAGGTCATGACCTAATTTTTTCTAGGTCATGACCTAATTTTTTCTAGGTCATGACCTAATTTTTTCTAGGTCATGACCTAATTTTTTCTAGGTCATGACCTAATTTTTTCTAGGTCATGACCTAATTTTTCTAGGTCATGACCTAATTTTTCTAGGTCATGACCTAATTTTTCTAGGTCATGACCTAATTTTTTCTAGGTCATGACCTAATTTTTTCTAGGTCATGACCTAATTTTTTCTAGGTCATGACCTAATTTTTCTAGGTCATGACCTAATTTTTTCTAGGTCATGACCTAATTTTTTCTAGGTCATGACCTAATTTTTTCTAGGTCATGACCTAATTTTTTCTAGGTCATGACCTAATTTTTTCTAGGTCATGACCTAATTTTTTCTAGGTCATGACCTAATTTTTTCTAGGTCATGACCTAATTTTTTCTAGGTCATGACCTAATTTTTTCTAGGTCATGACCTAATTTTTTCTAGGTCATGACCTAATTTTTTCTAGGTCATGACCTAATTTTTTCTAGGTCATGACCTAATTTTTTCTAGGTCATGACCTAATTTTTTCTAGGTCATGACCTAATTTTTTCTAGGTCATGACCTAATTTTTTCTAGGTCATGACCTAATTTTTTCTAGGTCATGACCTAATTTTTTCTAGGTCATGACCTAATTTTTTCTAGGTCATGACCTAATTTTTTCTAGGTCATGACCTAATTTTTTCTAGGTCATGACCTAATTTTTTCTAGGTCATGACCTAATTTTTTCTAGGTCATGACCTAATTTTTTCTAGGTCATGACCTAATTTTTTCTAGGTCATGACCTAATTTTTCTAGGTCATGACCTAATTTTTTCTAGGTCATGACCTAATTTTTCTAGGTCATGACCTAATTTTTTCTAGGTCATGACCTAATTTTTCTAGGTCATGACCTAATTTTTTCTAGGTCATGACCTAATTTTTTCTAGGTCATGACCTAATTTTTTCTAGGTCATGACCTAATTTTTTCTAGGTCATGACCTAATTTTTCTAGGTCATGACCTAATTTTTTCTAGGTCATGACCTAATTTTTCTAGGTCATGACCTAATTTTTTCTAGGTCATGACCTAATTTTTCTAGGTCATGACCTAATTTTTTCTAGGTCATGACCTAATTTTTTCTAGGTCATGACCTAATTTTTTCTAGGTCATGACCTAATTTTTCTAGGTCATGACCTAATTTTTTCTAGGTCATGACCTAATTTTTCTAGGTCATGACCTAATTTTTTCTAGGTCATGACCTAATTTTTCTAGGTCATGACCTAATTTTTTCTAGGTCATGACCTAATTTTTCTAGGTCATGACCTAATTTTTTCTAGGTCATGACCTAATTTTTCTAGGTCATGACCTAATTTTTTCTAGGTCATGACCTAATTTTTCTAGGTCATGACCTAATTTTTTCTAGGTCATGACCTAATTTTTCTAGGTCATGACCTAATTTTTTCTAGGTCATGACCTAATTTTTCTAGGTCATGACCTAATTTTTTCTAGGTCATGACCTAATTTTTCTAGGTCATGACCTAATTTTTTCTAGGTCATGACCTAATTTTTCTAGGTCATGACCTAATTTTTTCTAGGTCATGACCTAATTTTTCTAGGTCATGACCTAATTTTTTCTAGGTCATGACCTAATTTTTCTAGGTCATGACCTAATTTTTTCTAGGTCATGACCTAATTTTTCTAGGTCATGACCTAATTTTTTCTAGGTCATGACCTAATTTTTCTAGGTCATGACCTAATTTTTTCTAGGTCATGACCTAATTTTTCTAGGTCATGACCTAATTTTTTCTAGGTCATGACCTAATTTTTCTAGGTCATGACCTAATTTTTTCTAGGTCATGACCTAATTTTTCTAGGTCATGACCTAATTTTTTCTAGGTCATGACCTAATTTTTCTAGGTCATGACCTAATTTTTTCTAGGTCATGACCTAATTTTTCTAGGTCATGACCTAATTTTTTCTAGGTCATGACCTAATTTTTTCTAGGTCATGACCTAATTTTTTCTAGGTCATGACCTAATTTTTTCTAGGTCATGACCTAATTTTTCTAGGTCATGACCTAATTTTTTCTAGGTCATGACCTAATTTTTCTAGGTCATGACCTAATTTTTTCTAGGTCATGACCTAATTTTTCTAGGTCATGACCTAATTTTTTCTAGGTCATGACCTAATTTTTCTAGGTCATGACCTAATTTTTTCTAGGTCATGACCTAATTTTTCTAGGTCATGACCTAATTTTTTCTAGGTCATGACCTAATTTTCTAGGTCATGACCTAATTTTTTCTAGGTCATGACCTAATTTTTCTAGGTCATGACCTAATTTTTTCTAGGTCATGACCTAATTTTTCTAGGTCATGACCTAATTTTTTCTAGGTCATGACCTAATTTTTCTAGGTCATGACCTAATTTTTTCTAGGTCATGACCTAATTTTTCTAGGTCATGACCTAATTTTTTCTAGGTCATGACCTAATTTTTCTAGGTCATGACCTAATTTTTTCTAGGTCATGACCTAATTTTTCTAGGTCATGACCTAATTTTTTCTAGGTCATGACCTAATTTTTTCTAGGTCATGACCTAATTTTTTCTAGGTCATGACCTAATTTTTCTAGGTCATGACCTAATTTTTTCTAGGTCATGACCTAATTTTTCTAGGTCATGACCTAATTTTTTCTAGGTCATGACCTAATTTTTCTAGGTCATGACCTAATTTTTCTAGGTCATGACCTAATTTTTTCTAGGTCATGACCTAATTTTTTCTAGGTCATGACCTAATTTTTCTAGGTCATGACCTAATTTTTTCTAGGTCATGACCTAATTTTTCTAGGTCATGACCTAATTTTTTCTAGGTCATGACCTAATTTTTCTAGGTCATGACCTAATTTTTTCTAGGTCATGACCTAATTTTCTAGGTCATGACCTAATTTTTTCTAGGTCATGACCTAATTTTTTCTAGGTCATGACCTAATTTTTTCTAGGTCATGACCTAATTTTTCTAGGTCATGACCTAATTTTTTCTAGGTCATGACCTAATTTTTCTAGGTCATGACCTAATTTTTTCTAGGTCATGACCTAATTTTTCTAGGTCATGACCTAATTTTTTCTAGGTCATGACCTAATTTTTCTAGGTCATGACCTAATTTTTTCTAGGTCATGACCTAATTTTTCTAGGTCATGACCTAATTTTTTCTAGGTCATGACCTAATTTTTCTAGGTCATGACCTAATTTTTTCTAGGTCATGACCTAATTTTTCTAGGTCATGACCTAATTTTTTCTAGGTCATGACCTAATTTTTCTAGGTCATGACCTAATTTTTTCTAGGTCATGACCTAATTTTTCTAGGTCATGACCTAATTTTTTCTAGGTCATGACCTAATTTTTCTAGGTCATGACCTAATTTTTTCTAGGTCATGACCTAATTTTTCTAGGTCATGACCTAATTTTTTCTAGGTCATGACCTAATTTTTCTAGGTCATGACCTAATTTTTTCTAGGTCATGACCTAATTTTTCTAGGTCATGACCTAATTTTTTCTAGGTCATGACCTAATTTTTCTAGGTCATGACCTAATTTTTTCTAGGTCATGACCTAATTTTTCTAGGTCATGACCTAATTTTTTCTAGGTCATGACCTAATTTTTCTAGGTCATGACCTAATTTTTTCTAGGTCATGACCTAATTTTTCTAGGTCATGACCTAATTTTTTCTAGGTCATGACCTAATTTTTCTAGGTCATGACCTAATTTTTTCTAGGTCATGACCTAATTTTTCTAGGTCATGACCTAATTTTTTCTAGGTCATGACCTAATTTTTTCTAGGTCATGACCTAATTTTTTCTAGGTCATGACCTAATTTTTTCTAGGTCATGACCTAATTTTTTCTAGGTCATGACCTAATTTTTTCTAGGTCATGACCTAATTTTTCTAGGTCATGACCTAATTTTTTCTAGGTCATGACCTAATTTTTCTAGGTCATGACCTAATTTTTTCTAGGTCATGACCTAATTTTTCTAGGTCATGACCTAATTTTTTCTAGGTCATGACCTAATTTTTCTAGGTCATGACCTAATTTTTTCTAGGTCATGACCTAATTTTTCTAGGTCATGACCTAATTTTTTCTAGGTCATGACCTAATTTTTCTAGGTCATGACCTAATTTTTTCTAGGTCATGACCTAATTTTTCTAGGTCATGACCTAATTTTTTCTAGGTCATGACCTAATTTTTCTAGGTCATGACCTAATTTTTTCTAGGTCATGACCTAATTTTTCTAGGTCATGACCTAATTTTTTCTAGGTCATGACCTAATTTTTCTAGGTCATGACCTAATTTTTCTAGGTCATGACCTAATTTTTCTAGGTCATGACCTAATTTTTCTAGGTCATGACCTAATTTTTTCTAGGTCATGACCTAATTTTTCTAGGTCATGACCTAATTTTTTCTAGGTCATGACCTAATTTTTCTAGGTCATGACCTAATTTTTTCTAGGTCATGACCTAATTTTTCTAGGTCATGACCTAATTTTTTCTAGGTCATGACCTAATTTTTCTAGGTCATGACCTAATTTTTTCTAGGTCATGACCTAATTTTTCTAGGTCATGACCTAATTTTTTCTAGGTCATGACCTAATTTTTCTAGGTCATGACCTAATTTTTTCTAGGTCATGACCTAATTTTTCTAGGTCATGACCTAATTTTTTCTAGGTCATGACCTAATTTTTCTAGGTCATGACCTAATTTTTTCTAGGTCATGACCTAATTTTTCTAGGTCATGACCTAATTTTTTCTAGGTCATGACCTAATTTTTCTAGGTCATGACCTAATTTTTTCTAGGTCATGACCTAATTTTTCTAGGTCATGACCTAATTTTTTCTAGGTCATGACCTAATTTTTTCTAGGTCATGACCTAATTTTTTCTAGGTCATGACCTAATTTTTTCTAGGTCATGACCTAATTTTTCTAGGTCATGACCTAATTTTTTCTAGGTCATGACCTAATTTTTCCTAGGTCATGACCTAATTTTTCTAGGTCATGACCTAATTTTTCTAGGTCATGACCTAATTTTTCTAGGTCATGACCTAATTTTTTCTAGGTCATGACCTAATTTTTCTAGGTCATGACCTAATTTTTTCTAGGTCATGACCTAATTTTTTCTAGGTCATGACCTAATTTTTTCTAGGTCATGACCTAATTTTTTCTAGGTCATGACCTAATTTTTTCTAGGTCATGACCTAATTTTTCTAGGTCATGACCTAATTTTTTCTAGGTCATGACCTAATTTTTCTAGGTCATGACCTAATTTTTTCTAGGTCATGACCTAATTTTTCTAGGTCATGACCTAATTTTTTCTAGGTCATGACCTAATTTTTTCTAGGTCATGACCTAATTTTTTCTAGGTCATGACCTAATTTTTCTAGGTCATGACCTAATTTTTCTAGGTCATGACCTAATTTTTCTAGGTCATGACCTAATTTTTCTAGGTCATGACCTAATTTTTTCTAGGTCATGACCTAATTTTTCTAGGTCATGACCTAATTTTTTCTAGGTCATGACCTAATTTTTCTAGGTCATGACCTAATTTTTTCTAGGTCATGACCTAATTTTTCTAGGTCATGACCTAATTTTTTCTAGGTCATGACCTAATTTTTCTAGGTCATGACCTAATTTTTTCTAGGTCATGACCTAATTTTTCTAGGTCATGACCTAATTTTTTCTAGGTCATGACCTAATTTTTCTAGGTCATGACCTAATTTTTTCTAGGTCATGACCTAATTTTTCTAGGTCATGACCTAATTTTTTCTAGGTCATGACCTAATTTTTTCTAGGTCATGACCTAATTTTTTCTAGGTCATGACCTAATTTTTTCTAGGTCATGACCTAATTTTTTCTAGGTCATGACCTAATTTTTCTAGGTCATGACCTAATTTTTTCTAGGTCATGACCTAATTTTTCTAGGTCATGACCTAATTTTTTCTAGGTCATGACCTAATTTTTCTAGGTCATGACCTAATTTTTCTAGGTCATGACCTAATTTTTCTAGGTCATGACCTAATTTTTTCTAGGTCATGACCTAATTTTTCTAGGTCATGACCTAATTTTTTCTAGGTCATGACCTAATTTTTCTAGGTCATGACCTAATTTTTTCTAGGTCATGACCTAATTTTTTCTAGGTCATGACCTAATTTTTTCTAGGTCATGACCTAATTTTTCTAGGTCATGACCTAATTTTTTCTAGGTCATGACCTAATTTTTTCTAGGTCATGACCTAATTTTTTCTAGGTCATGACCTAATTTTTCTAGGTCATGACCTAATTTTTTCTAGGTCATGACCTAATTTTTCTAGGTCATGACCTAATTTTTTCTAGGTCATGACCTAATTTTTTCTAGGTCATGACCTAATTTTTTCTAGGTCATGACCTAATTTTTTCTAGGTCATGACCTAATTTTTTCTAGGTCATGACCTAATTTTTTCTAGGTCATGACCTAATTTTTTCTAGGTCATGACCTAGATATAATTGGGTCATGACCTAGATACATGATTCCCTACGACCTTCAGCCATCTCGTCTGACCCGTGGCCTTTCTCTTGGGTGACCCCCCCCCCCTCTCGTGAGGTCGAAAAAATGTCAATGTGGGGGGAAAATCTTCAGAAACAAATCATTCCCTGCCGCTTCCTCCTCAGAGTTTGCCGCTCTTCTCTGCCTTCTCTCCCTTCCCACATTTCTGTGCTGAGAATAATGTAAGTTTGGGCTTAAAAACGGTAGTTATGGGTATAAGTCCTAGGTTGTAGTATATCAGCGGATAGGGAAACTTTCAAGCTTTTTAAAAATCAACAAAATGATTTAGTTGGCGCTATGAGAAAAAAGTTATTTGGTAAAAAACAATTGCAATAGAACTTTGATAATCTTTTAACTTTGAATCCATTATTCTCGGTTCCCGTGTTAGATAGAAAAAAGTGGTTAACTGAAAAAATAATGCTGATGATGTAATAAACATTTTTTCAGTTGGCCGATTTTTCATATCTTTCACAGGAAATGAGATATCTGGGCTCGAAGTTAACGGTTTAGAATAGGGTGCTATTTGAGTGTCAACGATATGATGAATGGTTTTTTGCAGGAATCCGATCTCCTGCTATACGAAAGGAACATCCATCAACAATCGATACAAGGTCATTACCCGTATTGGATACGGCAGTTTTGCGACCGCCTTCAAAGTACAGGATAGCCACGACAATGACAAAGTGCTGGTGGCAAAAGTGGCGAGAAAATCGGATGACGTTTCTGGTAAATATAATATGGAGGTCGCTGCTTTGACCAAATTGGTTGGAATCAAACATTGGCCACAGATGATGAACCATTTTGAAACCGTCAGTTATCGTGTGATAAGTAAGTTTGTAATTCGAAAGATTGAAATTTAACTTTAAAATTTTCAGTAATGAGCGAAGAAGGAGAATCTCTTGGAAATGTCTTGTCCCGAAATAATAATGGAGTGTTTTCCAATGGAAACTCTCTTCGCGTTTCGTATTGCCTCACGAAAGCTCTTGATTCTCTTCACCACGTTGGATACGTGCATCGCGACATCAATCGAGACAACATCACAATGAAACAACAGGGAAAAGTGAGTTAGAAATTGAATGAAAAGTGGAAATACTAACTTAAAATTTTCAGGAGATCGTGATTACTGTGATTGACTTGGGAAACGGCTCCAAATCTTTTCCGCGTCAAAAATGTCGCTTTAACAGCTACCCAACAAGCTGGCACGTTATGCTCGGAAAGGAATATTGTGAGCGAGATGATTTTGTTTCCGGATTATACTTGATTGCTGAGTGCTTGGGAGCACCAATTTTCAACACAAAAAACAAGTCACTCATAGACGCGAAGCGTGAATTCGTAAGTTTGTAAAATGCTTGAATATTCAGAAATCGATTATTTCAGCACAATAACCCGAGTTCTTTCTTCCCTCTAGAACAACGTTGGATGGCGAAACTTATCACGATTTTCGACTCCATGGTTTTTGATAAGAAGACAGACTTGTCGCCCATTTGGAACAGTTACGCAACTGCAATTCCTCGTGTTTCTCCGCTTTCTCCGATTGAGTACGAGAAAATCAATGATGTGGTCGTGGTGCAATGAGACTTGGATTGAAAGAAGATACGTGATTCAGAATACTTTTATTCTCGTGATTTATAAACGTATTGCTCGAATAAATACTAGTGAATTTTTTTGCAGTATAACAGAAGAACACAAAGAGAAAAAACACATTCTTACACTAGTCATGTGTTTGGGAACTGGCAAAAAAGAGATCAGCACAACTTAGTTTCCAGAAAAGTAGATTTTGAATTGCCGCCAGTCTCACGTGACACGTACAATGGGGAAAATATTGGATCCAGAGGAAGCTGGTAAGGATATGTCTTCACACAAGATGGCTGAAAGTCCCAGGGGATCATATATCTAGTTCATGACCTAGAAATATCTAGGTCATGAACCAGGAACACCTACAGTACCGGACAAAAAGATATGAACCTTTGGTTTTTCGACTATAACTTCCCTCAAAATAGTGTTAAATCGTCAATCTTTTCTGTATAATAAAGGTAACCCCCCTTGAAAAATGATGTAAAGTTGATTTCAACCTGAAAAATATATATAAATTTTAACGAAAATGTCATTTTTTGGAGAATGGTTTATTTTTAGATGGTTTTTTTTTTTTTCAAAAAATCCGGAAAACACAGAAAACGATTACTGATGTGAAATATAATGGTTGAAACATAATGAAATAGTCTTTGATCAACTTTTAAACAAGTAAATTCTGCGTATGATATGGATGTTCAAAATGTCAACCAGAGATTTTCGGCTTTTGGGTAGATTAATTGTTCTGTGCTAGCCCAGATAAGGAACATTTTTTGCCATCAATATCTCAGAAAAAGCGAAATTTCACTTCGGGTACTTCCCCTGTAAGAAAGTTTAGTTGCAATTTCTGATACTTTTGTTTTTGCACCAAAAACATTTGAGCGATAATAGGTATTCGGAATAAAAAACAACTTGAAATGGTATAACAATTGGAATTTAAAAATTCTCATACAATGTTGCTGTTCTCATTGCAATTCACCCTTTTTCTTGGAAAGATTTCAAAATTTCAACTGTCGCAAAAAAGGTCTGTTTACCCTAGTAAACACCTAAATTCCTGACTACTTTTGGGAGTGTGGCTGTGCCAATTTGTAGAATTCCTAAATTCCATCGATGATTTCCCTGCCAAACCTATTTTCGGCTCATTGTGTCTCTTTTGTGTTTCTTGCTTTCACTTCTCATAACGCAAAAAAGATGAAACATATTTATTAAAAAAAGCAGAAAAATGAATTTCTAAAATTACTGAATGCTTCGTTCATCTTCCGTTTTTAAATGAATAAATCTATGTCTTGATTGCTCAACAGAGACTTGTCCAGTGCAATTCGAACATATGTGCAATTTAGTAGTTGATTGATATCGAACCAAAACGACCAGTTGTTAATAATCCTTTCTGGGTACTTGTCCAGCTGATAGTGAAACCTTCGAAGAAACCTTTTACCACATTCAAATTTCACTGTGATATTCATCTGGTTGATTAGTGGCATAAAGTTGACAGCGTCTTTCGCTCCATATTTTCTAAACAAAATCCGTCAATTTCCATGTTTCTTTCGATCAAAAATTTGGCTTTATTCGAAAAACTATCCAAATTCCGAAAGTCAACTTTCAGATTGCCAACGATGCGGATTCCAAAGGTGTCGCGTAGGATGAAGAACGAATCGACGGTCATCATTCTGAAACTCTTTTCTTTGAATCTTGGAGCAACATTTTTGATTTTGAAAAATCTGGATCAATTTAAAAAAACTATTTTTTCGACATACCACTGTTAAAAATTTCTTAAAATTTCAGAAAACTGAATCTTGTACTTTATTCAAATATTTGATTTCATGAATTCCGAAAATTCTAACTAGCCAGATTTCAAAAATATTCACCGATTCAGATCTGTTTAAAAACTCTCATTCTGAACAAAAGTTATTAAATTTTTTCTAAATAACACATTATCCGAGGGTATTTTTTTGACTCACCTAAGAATCTGTGACAAAGAAGAATCCATTTAACTTGAAGTAGAAAATAGTATAAGAACATGAATAACAGTAGTATTTTAAAAAAAAATCAAAAGGAATTGATTTCTGACGTCCATGCAGAAGGATGTCTGGAAATCTCCTGGGGTAGAGGGAATGTTTGAATGAGAGGGAGAGGAATGAATACTGATGTGTGCTACCTGTGGGTTTATATAGGCAGAGTCGGGGGCGGAGTCTTCACCCCCCTTCACTGTTATCTAGATTTATAGTGTCTTTCAAAGAAACACTTTTGAAGAGGTGAAGAGAGAACAATGGAGTGTAATTGCAGATAATAAAAATTTATGGTGTGCATACACTCAACTGTGATTCTGGGAATAAGAGTGATGTGATGAATGGAATATGATGAAGAACTTTTGAATCACTGTCAGGAAATATTAGGTTGTTCGGAAAGTCCTTTCCATTTTTTATCTGTTGTTTTCAAACATTGGTTTTTCGAACGGGGTAAAAGCGAGGAAGCTGTCGTTTTGTCAGTATGCTGGTTGGGTCTAATAGTGTCTACACCCTAACGGAGATCATTCTCCTCTCTTTGTGTGGTGAGATATGCCCACCGTGTTTGCCTCTAAAAATTTCCATTTTTGGACTACCTTTTTATTTTTATTTCTATCCAACCTCAGATTAGCTGAAATCATTCACCAAATAGTGAAGGTTAACAAAAAGATGCACCCTTTCAAAAAACCATTACAACCTGGATTGATCAATTTGTAAATAAGAATTGTCGTTGGACGAAAATCCCCCTTCAAAAAAGCCAATGGGCTTGGATTTGGATGCATTACGAACGGGGATTGAAAGGGACCCGTCTCAAACTGTGCGGGTTATATAAAATTACATCAGTGGCAAACCTTTTATTGAAAAGACATGGATTGGAAACTCTCGGCAAAGTCAAAAAAGAGGGAAGATATGAACCACCCCCTTTTGGCTCAACTTTTTTCCCGGGTGGGCCCCTGTTTGAATCTTTTGCATTGCACACATGAATATTAGAACCAAATCTACTTATTACTAAGGAAACTTTTCTGTGTGTGTGTCTGTGTGTCCGTCTGTCTCGGACATTTACTTGAATAACTCAAAGAGACATGGGACTCCTATAGTGGTGTGAGGTATGTAGTCATGGACTACCGAGCGCTTCATGTCCATGGTGTCCTGGGTTTCCTAGCTTATAGGGAACCTATAGGGTTGAAAATCGAAATTTTCAAAATTATGCTAAATCTCATTAAAACTTCAAGATATTTTGCAAAACGTATTTTGGGCCTATTTATGTGCGTCCTACAAAAAATTGAGCTCAAAACTCCAAAATTAAAATTTTTGAAAAATTTGTTTTTTCGAGAAATCAGTTCAATTTTGGTCGTGTGGCCTACTGCAAATCTGTGTTTTAGTGTCATTTGTTCTACAGTCATTGTTTTCAACATTTCTGTAACCTTTTGATGCCATATTCAAAAAAATTTTCCTTGGAAAATCGTTGTTTTTTTTCTCCAAAAGTCACAATGATTATTTTCCAAACAGAACATTATGCAAGTTTTAGTTATTTGAAAAGATCGAATTCTAAAATGTTATTACATTTGAATTTTTTTGATTGCTTAATTTTCAAATTAATAATTTTCTGCATCCGTTTTCTGCATTCCAAAAAGTTGAAATTTAAAGATTTTCCCGAGTTTCAAAATTTTGGAATTTTCGGAAATATCAGAAAGTGAGAAACACGGAAAACCAGAAATTGTGAAATTCGAAGTATCGGAAATTTAAAAAAAATCGAGATTTGGAGATTCAGAAACTAAAAACTTGGTTTTTGTTTTTCAACTTCTCAACTTCAAGTGTTTCATTCAGAATTCAAAAATTCTCGAATTTTCGGAATCCGGAAATATCGGAAACTCAAAAACTGAAAATTTGGGAAAGAGGAGAATCTAGAAAATTTCAGAAATTCCAGAAAATTCTAGAATAATCCGGAGAATTAAAAAAAAATTCAACAACATTCAAAAACAACCAAAAAAGTTCTAGAAGGTTCCAGAAGTTTCCAGAGTTAATCCCAGATAATTCCGGAAAGTTCCAGAAAAATTTCAGAACATAAAAGAAATGTTGAGAACTCCAGAAAAATTCAATTCATTCTGGAAAGTTACAGAACATAGAACAATCTAGAAAATGTAGAAAACTTCCCGAAAATTCCAGAACAAAGAAAATGTCAAAAAAAAAACTCCAGGAAATCCCAAACTATTTTAGAATATTTTAAAACGTTCTAGAAAGCTCCAGAAATTTTCAAAATAATCCTGGAAATTCCAGAAAATTCAAGGAAATTCCAAAAGATTCTAGAAAGTTTTAGAAAATCCTAGAAATTTCTAGAAATTTCCAAAAAAATTCAAAAATTTCCTGAACTTTTTCAAATTTTAGTTTTCTTCTTTCATGGTATTACCTATGTTTTCAATGTAATCTAAAACCAAAGGCTTAGATAAAACGTTGTATGAAGTTTCCGAAATTAAGAAAACCAGAAGATTTGAGAAACTCGGAAATGCAGATATTCTAAAATTTGTGAATTTTGGTTCAATAGTCGTGAAGAAACTCGGAAACTTTGAAATTCAGAGAATCGGATACTTGAATTCAGTTATCGTGTTTTCTCTAACATAAGAACCGACAAGACTTAATGAAAATTACCAGAAATTTCGGAAAAAATACGTCTGCAATAACCAAAGAAAAAACAAGCGGCCTAGCCAGGGTGGGATTCTATCAGAGAAAGGCACCAAATAGATGTGGACTTCTATTGGAAAACTCTAAAAGTTGAGAATTGAACCACTTCGGAGTCACTCGGAAAGTGGGAAATTCAGAAATTAATAATTCAAGTGTAAAATACAGTGAACGAAAGCCAGGAGGTTGAGCCCCCGGCAGGGGGCTCAAACCGACTGGTCATTACTATTGGCGATAAATGGATGGTGTATGATTACAATTAGCTACATGCCAAGTGGGTTGACAAAGGCACTCACCCACCAGACGTCCCGAAACGTGAAATTCATCTTAAAAATGGGATGTGGAGTATTGGGAGCTACCAGAAAATAAAGTCAGTTTTACGACCGGCACTTGTTCTTTTCAAGTGACATAACTCCAACTCCCTGTGCATCTCCATTGTAGAGAAACACAAAGTATTTTTTTCAAAATTAAAATCCGCAACCATACATGAACACATTTCGGAAATTTGTGGTCGCGAATTTTCGTTGAGTAGCATATGGTCGCGAAAAAAATTTCCCCCGAAGGGAAATTTTTTTTTGGAATTTTCAATCATTATGACAAAATCTGTAACATTCGATGACGCACTTTTCAGAAAAGTGGTATTGCTAGAAATTGACAACTCAAATTCGGAAATAAAGTCGGAAATAAAGATTTCAATAATGGATAGTAACCCGACGGTGAATTTGTAAAACGCAGGCGGAACGGAGGTCACAACTTAGTTAGAAAGATTTGAAATAAAAAATTTAACATTATCCCGAACAAATGCACGCTGAAATATCAAATTCATACGCTGAAATGCTGCATCATATAATGTACAGTAACCCAACAAACGATGACGAAAAGCTTTATGACCAAGGCTGAGTCAAGGTTGCAAAGTGATTGCAAACGATTTAAAATTGAAAATAGATCAGGTTTGCAAAAAAGCGAACATTTTTATCAATTTCGAACGCCGAAATGGAATTTCGGAAATAGCTACAGTAACCCGACAGAATATGATGAAAAACTCTATAACCGAGGCCGAATCGAGGTGGCGAATTGATTCCAAACGATTTAAAATGAAAAATGGATCAGGTTTACAGAAAAATGCGAGCATATATCTCAATTTTTTCTACCGAAACTCAATTTCGGAAATTCTTACAATGGCCCAACAAAAGACGATAAAAAACTATATGACCGAGGTCGAATCGAGGTGGCGAATTGAGTCCAAACGATTTAAAATCGAAAATGGATCAGGTTTACAGAAAAATGCGAGCATATATCTTCATTTTTTCTACCGAAACTGAATTTCGGAAAAAAAACGCATTTCCGAAACGCAAAATCAGTAGTAAAAAATAAAAATTTCCGAAATTGATTTATGCGAATACAAATGTGCTGGGAGCTCGCAAAATGGTCGCGAATGATAGCTGTGGACTAGTAAGGTACGAAAACAAAAAAAATTCTGAAAAATTCCAGCTCCAAGTGCATTTATGGGGATAATTTGTTAGCGCGGTCAATGCGTTGAGTGCGTGCGTTGAGTCGAAAAGAGGGCGAACACCTGCGCCTCTCGCGTGCGCAGCTGTGTTAGTGTTCTGTATGCATTGAGAGGGAAAGGCGAAAGAGGGCGTCCTGGCTGTGTGGATAACGCGTTTGCATGGCAATCTGGGGTCGCAGGTTCGAGGAACGTGTGTGGATCTGACACTGTTTTTGTAAAGTTATGATTTTGAAAAACGGCCGACCTTTTTTTTTTTTTTTTGGACGATGGTCGCAAAAAATTTTTTAATATATGGTGGCGAAAAAATTTTTGACAAAATTTCCGAAAGTTCCCTCATGTGTGTCCGCAACCTTATGCGGGAAGGAAGACCCAGACCGATCTCGCTGGATATGGCAAGACGATTCTGCCATATCCACCGTATAGCTCGAACTTTGGACTTTTTGACTACTACCTATCCAGCCATTTCTAACATCATCTTGATTGAAAAAATTCAGTCCAAAACAGGATATAAAAAATGGGTTGACTGGATTTTTTCCTCGCTCTCGTCGGTGTCCTGGAAGCAAGGCTTCCACAATTTGGTGGGGTGTTGCCCGAAAGTCATTGATAATAATGGTCTTTACTTTCAATTTATCCGACATCGTTTAGACCTTTTTTACATTGAATGTATCGGACGCTCAAAATGGAAAGAACTTTCCGAACAACCTAATAAGATTTTGAAAAGCTCTATCAAATTATATGGAATGTGCCCACATGGATTACACGTTTGAAATGTGTCGTACACACAAAAAAAAAACTAAAAACTCAATTCAAATTTCTTGATGATGAATAAATTTTAATAATAGATTCGACCACGTTGTTGACCCCAGGAAGAAACGGCAAATTACATGCAGAAAATTTATGATAGTGAAAAACTCAACATTTTCGAAAAATACTTCCTCGTACTACAGAAACATCATTCGCCATATTTTTTGAAAAATGAAAGCGATGTTAAAGAGGAAAGTCCGAAGAGATGACGTATTCTTAATTATGACTATTCAATGGTCCGGATGTGATCAAGATACAACAGGATAACAGGATGGCAATTTTGAATATTTTGAAGTGCTTCCGATATCTGATTTTGTCAATTCTGAATTCAATCGAAAATTTCAAACTATTCAAAACTTGGGGCAGAAGGCAATCCCGCTCTTCCAATTTTGAGCTCACTTATCTCAATTCCTATGCAGAATATCTGAAATGCGTCAACTACAAAAATGTTTGTGATGATAATATCAATAATTTCAGTTGATCAATATTTTCATATCCCAGATCCATCAGATTTGCCCGTTTTCGAAAAAATATTCAAAGTTCCTGATTTAGTCGTAAAGAAAAGGAAGAACCGCTAAGGAGTGACTACCCGCAGCTCTAACCTTGACTAAACGATCCGCTAGAATAGGATGAACAGCTAAGGATTGACTACCCGCTATCCAAACCTATACTACACGGTGTGTGAAAAACGAAGACGATAAAGAACGATAAAAGAACACGATTTGTAATAAAACCCAGTTTAATACGAATTCAAAAGAACTCGTGGCAAAGACCACTACAAGACAAGAGACAAAGAAACGGAAAGAAACCTGAACACAAACGATACAGGCACCTGTGTGCACTGTATTCAGATAAAGAAGAAGTCAAAAACAATGAAACCAGCAAAGAACAATACGGTCACCTCTGTGAACCGTATCTTCAGTCAGGAGTGAGGCACTTGCCCAGAAAAAGAACTAGCTAGCAAAGCCACGTCTCAAATGTGTCACCGCCTGTATGCGAGATGACGCATGCGCGTGTAGGTCACATGTATGCGGCTTTTAAGGTTGATACGGAAGAAAACCAGATCCTTATCAGACTATTTCACAAAGAATGAAAATCGATATGAAGTTCGCTTGAAATCTATTCTGACCTGTTTTGGTGAGGACGTGCGCAAATTTTGAGAACGCTGATGTGGTGTCGTACAGTTTATTGGTCACGGTCAAGAATAAAAAAATGCGAAACTATTAGGTTGGTGCATAAGTTTCTTCCGATTTCGGAAAATTTTTTGATCAAATTTTTCTCAAAGCGGAGGGGGTTATATTAATGAAAGTATTGTCCATGAGCATCAGTAGTTGTCTGGCAATGCTCCGGTGATTCCTTGATTTCATCGGCCTAGAACGACGGGGGCTGCGATTGAAAAAGTGGGTCAACTCCTTTTTTGTGTCATCTTTTCAATTGAAGTTTTTTCTATCAAAATGGCGTTTAAGAGCCGCAAACGACCGTTTATCCGAAAGGGCAAGGTCCGAAAAATACGGTGGGTGCAAAATAATAATCCAGCCAAAAGACATGAATTTTTGGTTGATCGCTCAAATAAGGTGTGGTTTCACATTGTCGTGCATGGAACATCTTTCGTCTTTTCTCCTTGTTTCGATTCGACTGCCAAAATCAAGTTCTTTAATTATAAACTTTATATGGCGACAGTTATATTGATACATCCATCTAAAAGTTTCCAGTCTCCATTCCTTTGACAGACCATCAAACACATAGCATACCCCTTTTCACGGGAAATTTAGGTTCCGGAACGTCCAGATCGAGCTATACTTTGTCAATCAACTGACCCTTCCGTACATTGTTAGAGTAACTTACCCACTTCTCATCTACGGTAGTTAGATCTCCCACCTAACTGAGCGTGCGAAGAAATGATAGGAGAAACACGCTCATGTCTACATGGCGATCCATATCAAAGTATTTCAAAGCATAGGCTACGAATCGACCCAATTCTTGAAGTTGCCAAGAGGCTTCAATCCGGTCACAATATTTAATTGACTAACGGACAATGTCTTTGAAGTTTTACGAGTGGTTTGAAACGGATTGGTTTTAGAAGCATTCTACAATAGGTCCAAGTCCGCCTTTCGGACACATCTACGTTTTTCAATTCTAATTTTTTGGCTTCAAAGCGATCGGCCATATGCTTGATGGTAATAGCAGTAGGAGGTCGTCCTTTATCTATTTCTTTCATTATCTTGTGAATCTCGTGGTTTTTCAAACCAGAAAGAAGTACAACAAAAATGCCACTTTGAAAGTGTAGACGGTAGGGGACGAAAGCCAGCGCCGTGCTCGCGAACGACAAGAAGGAGAAATGAGGCAAAGTGTATATAACAAGTCCATGAGATACTCTATCCAACAAAAAAACATCCTCTAAGAAAAACCGCCCCAATAAACAGTTATCAACTTTCAAAGTTGAGCATTCGAAATCGGAAGAAACTTGTGCACCAACCAAATATGATTACAATCGCACGATCTTTATAGAGCCATACCGTCCCCTTGTTTTTGGGCGACAGTCAAGGGCAGAATTAAAAAACATGGTTTTCTAAAGTTTCTGAACTGTGGATATTTGACGTGAAAAAATACCATTGAACCCTCAGATCAGAGAACAGAACTCGAAATATTTCTGAATTCATTGAAATTTGAAAAGTAATCAGATGGCGTAATAGAATGCCACGAGGAGTGGAAACGAGACGCTGATTCAGTTAATTATGAGAACTGAAACAAATTATTTCTCAATTAATGAAACATAAAAAATAGGGCAAGAACACAAAAAAAACTTTTTTCAAATTTCAAAATTTTCCGTTTTTTACTTTTCCTATTTATTCAAATTTTTATTTTCACTATTCTTTCCATATTCCGTGTTTTTCTCTTCCAAAAAAAAAAATATGAAAAAAAAATAGAAAATCTTCCTTCTATTCAACATGCTAGGCTCGTCTGTTGGTCCTCATGTCGGGCTGTAGATTGTGGGTTTTTAAATGTTGATTCGGTTGCCACCAAACCTCAACTTGGGACCTGTCGCACTACGGCTGCGCATGCGCCCAGTTGCGCCACGCGAACCACAGAGGAAGAGGGGAGGGAGGGGTAGATGTTCTACGATTCGAGAAAAAAAAAACGAAAGTGAGGAAAGGAGCGAAAAACGAGAAAGAAAAATAATGAATCGCGACGAAGGCGCAACAGGCAGCTGTTTAGAGGCGTGGCAAACAGCATTAAAAACATTTTTTTTACTATTTTAGTAGATTGGCCCATACATTTTTTAAAATTTTTTAATTTTTTTTTCATTTCTTAATTTTTCCATTTTTTAAATTTTTCATTTTTTTCATTTTTTTTTTAATTTTTTAATTTTTTAAATTTTTTAAATTTTTAAATTTTTAAATTTTTTTTTTCATTTCTTAATTTTTCCATTTTTTAAATTTTTAAATTTTTAAATTTTTAATTTTCACATTTAAAAATTATTTCTCTTTTTTTAATTTTCCGTTTTTTTCCTTCCTATTTTCCTGTTATCTTTTTTCAATTTTTCCGTTTTCCTTTTCTTCGTTTTTCGATTTTTCTTTTTCACTTTCTCATATACATTTAGCCTGTACCGTCTGTTGTCTCTCTCTTCATTTCTTTTTCTCTGCTTCTCATGCTACCTCTCATTTTTCCATTCTATGTTGATGTGTTCGCATATGTCCCCTCATATTTTTTCTCTCTGTCTCCCTTTTTGCTACTCTCTTTTCCTGTTACTGCTTTTTGAAAGAAAAGTGCAAACGTCAAGCATAAAGTAACCGTGTATAACTGAAAAATTCACTAAACTCGGATAAAAATCCTAAGAATATTCATCAAACTCATTCTCTCATTCGAGTGTTGAAATTGTAAGTTCCTGTTTGAGAAATATCGTTTTCAGAAGCTTCTATTTTTTTTTTGGTTGTTAGATCCTCGAAGTTTCTGATTTTTTTTTGATTTTCTGGATTATTTTCTTAATATCAAGCGTTCTCTGAATTGTTAAATTTTTTCAAAGATTCCGAGTTTCTGATAATGTCCTTTTCAAAAATCTGACAACGAACCTAGGCACCCAGGCTCTCCTCTGCCGACTTTTAACTATCCAGAAGAAAAAACCAAACACTATTTCCGTTCTCTGAGAATTATAAAATAAGCATAGCCGCTCTCACGCTTTATTGCGACACTATTGTATGTGCGACTCTAATTGGTTATTTTGGACTTTCAAGAAATATTTAGGATTTAAAATGTTTTTTTTTTTGGATTTTGATAAAATTTTTGGATTTTAAAGATCTTGAAAAACATCAAAATCCAACAATTTTTTCAAATTCAAAATTTTTATTAAAATCCAAAATAACCAACTAGAGCCGTATGTTCTCTGCCTCTACATGTGTATTAAATTATCATATTTTTCCGTAAACTTCAGAAAATGGACTTCACGTTTCCAAACGATGAGTATAGACGGATGCTGCAAGAATGGCCGGATTTTGTCAGAAAAATCAGAACAAGATCTGAATGGCGGACGTTTCCGGAAGTTCTGCAGAAATATCTGCAAAACGAATGGAACGGCGTGTTCGTCGTGCTCTGCCGGATGGAGAGGAATATGAAGAGGACAGAAGAGATGCGAAAGTATTTCTACAATTTCTTCAAGAGAATGTATCAGAAGGAAGGAATGACCCGCCCCAAAGATACTCCCCGGACAATTCACGTAAGCTTCTTTGCTACTTTTATCAATACTGCATAGTTTTATCAGAAACTAGTTTTAACCTTTTCAGACAGTCCATTACCATACTTGTGATTTCTGTGGAGTTGAACACAGCAGAGATGAGAAACTTCGATTTGAAAACGAGCTGGCGGAATTGGATGGAGTTCCGGATGATGATTCCATTCAGGTCCGAGTCCATTACCGGGATGAAGGATATGCACCAATTGAGAGAGGGCATCTTCAGGCGATCACATAAATTGAAAGTGCAAGTGTGGTAAGCGGGATGTAAATCGGCTGAAAATGTTTATCCTGTTTTCCAGTTCTAGACAGTTTTGATATGTTTCACCGGCGACTTCATCATCTCTATCACACTCGCATCATCTTTCATTAATCTGTCATTTATGCTAACATGTATCAGAAAAGAATCACTATTTGTTTGAAAAGTTATGATTTAAAAAAAAAAAGTGGGTTTTTCTGATACATTTTTCCAATGTCCTCTCTTTGTTCTGTGCTTCCTCATCCGCCCAATTTTACTGTAAATGTTTTCTATTATTTTCGAAAGAGATTCCTGAAAAGGCTGAGAATAGTAGAAAACATTTCTTGCGCCAGATCGTTTTCATATCGTAGTCTCTTATCTCTGATGTTCTCTGCTTAAAAAAAATTACACTAATAATTCTGGTCATTCCGATTTTAAAATCCCCATTCTGCTTTTCAGATTTCACATTTCTAGACTGTGTTGCTCTGTTTTATACAACATCGCCCAAATATTAGAATTTACAGCAATCATCCTTCTGTTTCTCAAATAATTTCTTTCCTTTGCTACTCTTCATACTCCCTCCCCCCTCCTCTTATTTGTATTCCCATTTCTGATGTACATTTTGATTTCCTGTTGTGGCGACTGGAATTTTTATAATCAATACAGCTTATTCTCATATTGTTAAAAATTTCAGAATTTCAGAATTTCAGAATTTCAGAATTTCAGAATTTCAGAATTTCAGAATTTCAGAATTTCAGAATTTCAGAATTTCAGAATTTCAGAATTTCAGAATTTTAGAATTTCAGAGTTTCAAAGAGCTTTCTCTTACTGTCATTATTCATTAAAATTATATTCATCATAATTCTTCACCCCTCACTTCATCTCTTCTCCTTTCCTATCATGATCCATCGGTACATTTGTGTACTTCTCCCAGTGAAGACGATGAGAGCGGAACTTGAAATTTTGCCAGAAGACTACCTATGACAAATAAAGCATCTGGTAAAAATTTCATCAAAATTGGAGATGGTCGATTTAGGGCGATTTCTAGATGCCATGTGGGGCACCACATGGTGAAACCTCATTTTTGGGCACATTTTGGACTAAAACTCATAGGGGCCCAGGTTTATCTTCTATCTCAGAACAGTGTTTGATGTATTTTTTGATGTAGAGTCCAAATTTCATGTTTGGTTTCACAAAATAATGGAAATTTTTTTCAGGACGGGCATCTTTTGGTCCGAAAAGGAGCTTTTTGCAAAATATTTAAAAAAATTTTCCTGTAAGATGGAAGAATACCAATACAGTGCCAATACAAAAAATGTTCGAAATGGTGCTCAAAAACGTTCTACGTTAAGATCTGATCATTATTTCACATTTGAAAAGAATACATTTTTTAGACACACTATGATCATATTTTTGCAGGTGTGGGACATGTCGGGACAAACTGTATCTCAAATACCTCAGAAGTCCATAAAAATACCTCAGAAGTTCATAAACAATATATGAAAAATCAGCCAGAAAAAACAAGTTTGAATTTTTCTGGACAGTGGATAATATAGGCCTAAAGTTGAGTTGTACAGAAAACGCGTCTTAAATTCAGAAACCCGATATTCAGATACTCAAGATTTTGATGTTCAGGATTTCGGTCAGAACTACAGGAATGATCTGTTTAGTCTCCTTCTATTCAAATATTCTTCTTGTTTCCCAATTGCTTCCTATCACTCTATCAGTTCATCATATTTTTCTCCGAATTTTTCTTCAATCGTTCTCTGATTACTCTTTCTCTTTTTTCCGCCAAAAGATTTCATAGTCATCCAGCAGAAATCGCCGGCAGCCTTACATACTTTTCAGATAAGTTGTGAGATTGCCCGCGACCTCAGCTTGATGCTACGATCGAGAATATGATAGTGTTCCACTGGAGAGTAATGTAGACAAGAAATAAGAAGACGAAAGACAATATGAAAGTCCTGACTATCTTTCTACATATTTATATACGATCCTGACTCCGCCCTCTTTCTCGAAGCTTCTAAGACTCCGCCCCGTCTCGTCATCACGAGAGGGAGAGGAGAGCGAGGGAGCAGAACACGTCGAGAGACTCAGAGAAAGGAAATGAGTCATTCGTATGAAAACAATGAAAACAATCAGAAAGACTGGTCGGTCAAATGAGCAAAAATCAAAAATTCGAAATTCAAATGGTCAACTGTCACGAAAGAGATTGAAAAGAACAATTTGAAATGTGACAGAAAAAGTCATATACATACATAAAGTTAATTTGAAGAAAACTAATGAATGTATAGCGATGCAGATTATAGGACTGCAAACATACTAGCAACGCGCAAACAGGTTGTATAGGATAGCTAAATACGGATAAAATGGAAAAAAAACACTGGAAAGTTGTTACCTTCTATTGGACGGTGGGCGCAACAACAATTATATTTACCGTAAAGCCTGGAATAGAAGGAAACTCTTACTTTAAACTTTAAGTCAATTTAGCTCGGTTCCTGTGAAAGATATATAAAAGTTGTCAACTGATAAGTTGTTGATCATAACATCAGAAGTGTTTTCTCAGTTCATCAATTTTTGATATCTTCCGTAGAAATTGAGATAATTGAGCTCAAACTCTCCACTGTTGGGACCCTTTTATTACATGTTTTCCGGTAAGACAATATTGCATATATCTAAATTTATATATTACGTCTGTTTAGCCCAAACATTGTCAAATCTACTTAGTTACCTGTGATTTTGAATTCTTCCAACCTGTTGACTCCCGCTGTATTACCGTAGTTTATCCATCCGCTCTCGGTATTCCCGCGAGTCTATTTACTTCGCTTCCCTACACCGCCCCTTTTCTGGACTTATTTCTCCCTTCATCAATTTCGATTGTACTTCTACGGCCAAATGTGAACAAATTCATCAAAGTACAGAGATAGAAATGCTCAGATCTCAAACTCCGACCATTTGGATCAGTTTCGCTATGCGATCGCTATGCATTTGATTTTTCTATAAAGTTCATGTATATTCCCTTTTCCGTCATTTTTCCATTAGTTTGTTTTCTTACTTTTTTGTGACCAGTTGACCATTTGAATTTCGAAATGTTGATTTCTGATCATTCGACCACACATTTTCTCTGTTTGTTTTTGTTCGAATGACGCATTTGCCTTTCTCTGAGTCTCTCGACGTCCTCTACTCTCTGCCTCCCCTCTCGTGATGACTAGACGGGGCGGAGCATTAGAAGCTTCGAGAAAGAGGGCGGAGACAGGATCGTATATAAATATGCAAACCCATAGGCAGGACATTCATTCTTGCCTTTCGTCTTCCTATTTCTTGTCTACATCACCCTCCACGGGAACACTATCATATTCTCGATCCTAGCATCAAGCTGAGATCCCCGGCAATTTCACAACTGATCTGGAAAGTATGTGAAACAGCTGGTGATTTCTGCTGGATGACTATGAAAATCATTGGGGATCAAAGGGAATAGAATAATGAGATAACAATTGGAAAAGAAACCAAAAAAAGACAATGATTAACTGATGTGTTAGGAAGCAACTGAGAAAAAAGAAGAACATATGAACAGCAGGTGAAAGACCATATAATTCCTTTCAAATTTCTGACCGAGTTTTCTAAATAGCGAAATCTGAAGTTTCCGAGTTTGGGTATTTCTAAACAAAAAAATTCTGAAATACTAAAAGTCTGAAACTTTGGAATTCTGTAATTCTGCACTTCTATTATAATGCCCTAAAATTCTGAAATTCTAAAGTTCTAGAATTTTAAATATCTGTAATTCTGAAATTCTGAAATTCTGAAGTTCTGAAATCTTGAGATTCTAAAATTCCGAATAAATAGTGCGCATTTTTACACTGCTTCGCGTTTAGCACTGCCAGCCAGAGAATTCCATGACGTCATTCTTCGTCGTCTACATTATAAAAAAAAGAGGGGAGAGAAATGTCTAACCTCCACTATTTTATCTTCTTTTCCCTCTTTTCTCTTCTCGCTCGCCTGTGCGTGCCCTGAAAAAGAAAAACGCACACGCAACGCGTACAATAGAGCGCCGATGCTTTTTTCGGTTGAGAATTTCAAATTCATCACAGTCAGAGTTTGGATTGACGGAATCAGGGATAATTCAGAGCCAGAGGGTTTTTACGGAAAACTACCCAAGTTTGGATGCTTTAATGGTTGACCACGAGAAATTATGAGAGGCTGTTTAGCCAAAACGCCTGCATGCCGTGATCGACTCTTCTCTGGAAGGAATCGAGCTGCCATCTGAGCCGATAGTGAAAGATTCAAAAACTATAGTCAGATTTTGTTTCTCTATCGTTGGAATACTGTTAAAATTTCAATAGTTTTCAATGTTTCTCAAACGAGTTATAATACCTTGAATGTGTAACAGTGTTTAGTATCCACCCTGTAAGTTCAGAAAGCCGATATTCAGAATTCACTGATTACTCTTTCCCTTTTTTCCCCCAAAGGCTTTCATAGTCATCCAGCAGAAATCGCCGGCAATTTCACATACTTTTCAGAGCAGTTGTGAAATTTTCCGCAACCTCAGCTTGATGCTACGATCGAGAATATGATAGTGTTTCACTGGAGAGTGATGTAGACAAGAAATAAGAAGACGAAAGACAAGAATGGATGCCCTGACTATGTTTCTACATATTTATATACGATCCTGACTCCGCCCTCTTTCTCGAAGCTTCTAAGGCTCCGCCCCGTGTAGTCATCGCGAGAAGGAGAGGAGAGCGAGAGAATCAAAAACGTTGAGAGACTCAAAGAAACGGGGAATGAGTCTATCGAATGAAAACAATCAGGAAAACTGTTTGATCAAATGATCAAAAATCAAAAATTCGAAATTCAAATGGTCAATGGTCATGAAAAAGATGAAAAAATACAAATTGAAATGTGTCAGAAAGGGAATGTACAGAAAGTTAATAGAATAACTGATGGATGTATAGCGGAGCAGATCCAGACGGTCGGAATTTGAGATCTGAACATTACTAGGTTTGTATTTTATCATGATAAGTTTGTTCACATTTGGCGTGGAAGTCAAACCAGGGTTCATCCCAGGTTTCAGACGGCTTGTCAGGAACGCCAACTTTGTAGATTTTTCTAAGAGATAAATTAGGAGAATAATTCAACCTAGGGTACCAAACTATAATGCACCTATGCTGAACTCTTTAGTGTTCTGATATTTCCTAAAGCAATTAGTTCTCTACTTTTCAAGCTGAAACGTAGACTACATATAACTGAGTGCACTCGTCAGGTGATAATGGAATCTCGATGGCCGAGACTGAATCAAGATAGCAGAATGGTTTCAAAAATTTGAATCGAAATTCAATCAAGTTATAAAAAATGAGAGCTCAAACATCAATTTTGGACAAGAAAGCTGTATTTCGAAAAATCACGGTTTCCAAACAGAAAACAGGATAACACCCAAAAATCTCCTGGAATTATAGGAATTCAAAAATGTTGCCGAATCGAAAAATGGTTGTACAGAATAGCTGCAAACTAGTAATCTGAATAAAAATACTGAAAAGTTGTTACCTTTTTTTGGGCGATGGTCGCAACAACAATTATGTTTACCGTAAACCTTGCAATAGAAGGACTCCCTTACTTTTAACTTTGAGACAATTCGTCTCGGTTCCTGTGAAGATATAGAAAAGTGGTCAATTGATAAATTGTAGATCGTGATATCAGAAATGTTTTCTCAGTTCATCAATTTTTGATATCTTTCATAGGAATTGAGATAATTGAGCTCAAAATTGCCAGTGTGGGGACCCTTCTACACTGCTGGACATAATTATAAAGCCACTTTAAATTTTGAGTTTTTTCGAAAACTGTGGATATTGACTGAACAGCATATGAACGCAATAACTACTATTTTGGAATGTCAATTAACAAATACCATTTGATACCGCTACCGTTTCTCGATTTGGGAAATTTCGAAAAAATCGAAAAAATGACACAAAAAAAGTGGACATAATTATAAAGCCACTTGAAACAATCAAAAATAACTCTCGATAGAGGGATTGAAATGTGAGCAAACTACAAAATATAGCAAATATGAATCAATTAAGTACTATGAATGAAAAAATATAGATAGTATCTATATTCATAATGGCGTCACAGCCGTTTTCGGTCTACATATGCTGGAAAGTGAGTTTTCCGTGTATAAACTTTCTGAAAATCACGAATACTGTATTTTTTTAAATGTTCCAGAATCATAACTAAATGCAACACTTAGTAAACTGTGAAAAAAAGAAAGTTTTTTTAGCCAACCGAAAAAAATCCGCATTTTAGTTCATTTTTGTCACTATGTTCCGAGTGGTACTGTATCTTGCTCAGTGGACATCTGACTGAGCTGACTGGCATGTAAGAAAGATAATAATGTCTTTGTTCAGAAACATGCATGAAACCATGAAAATCTATTTTATAGATCCATAGAATCATCCAACTTTTTTTCAGTGCTTCATCTCACTACTGAAAAATGTTACTGTGAAGGGCATTTTTGAGGCGTTGTTTTGTGAGGAAAAAGTGACGAATTTGAGATTTTATTTTTGTAGTCATGTTCACCGCATTTTGAACTTTTACATGAAACAGCTAGACTGCTCAAAAGTTTTGGTTTAGACATACAGTGATCCTGGAAAGGGACCATAGTTGCCAAGATTTGCTCAAAGTGCCCAACTTTCGAGCCCTGAAATATTATTTAGAATTGATTCGATTGCTTTCAAAGTTTTTGAGCGTATTAGACAAACCTGATTGTCTGTTTTCATAGTTGATGTCTCTTTTCCAAACTTTCATTTTGGAGAGATATAGCACAAAGTAATCAATAAGTCAAAATCCTCTTTTTTCACAAAAATTTTGAAAGGTTTGCTAAAAGAACGCTAACCTGCTCGGAGAGTGGTTGTATGAAAACATGATCAACTACAAAAATAAACATCTGTTTTTGTTTAGTGTACTCTGAAAATTTCAGAAAATTTGAACAAGTTTTCATCAGTTTTTGCAAGTACCAAAATTCGGCATTTTTTTCACTAAATATTGCAAAAATTTATGACATCTCGAAAAGAAGTGTAGGTTCAAATCAATACAACCACAGTCCAAAAATGATTAACCAAGAGCCAAACATTATTTTAAAATAGAAACAAACTCATACACTTAATACATAATTGCTCCAAGACGGGTAGCAAAATCAGAGCATTAAAATTATGACAAGCTCTTAAATTGCCTATTCGGGAGAACTTAAACTTTTTTTTTTGGTTTTGTTTTCTGTTTTTTATTTGGAAAATGAACGAAAAAAACAATTGATATAACAAAAACAACTATAAAAAATATTAAAAAGTCATATTTAGTAGTCGATTGGTCCTCCTCTATTTTGAATCACTTTGAACATCCTGTCGTCCATGCTCAAAACCAGATTGTCCACAAGTGACTGATCTACAGTCTTCCAAGCTTCCAGAATAGCCTTCTTCAGTTGGTCTTGATTGGTGTATCGTCTACCATTCTGATAAATTTTCCGAACCATGTGCCCCCAAACGTTTTCTTGTGGATTCAAGTCCGGCGAATGAGCTGGCCAATCGAGAAGAGAAATGTGCTTCTTCTGAAACCATCTCATGGTGGAACGACTTTTGTGTGAGGATGCGTTGTCCTGCTGATAGAGCAAGTTATCCCGACGATGTCTCTTGATATATGGCAGGAGAGATCTTCTCATGATGAACTTGTAGATGTCAGAGTTGATCCTTGGAGGAGTGAAGTTGAGCTGGATACGGCCCTTGCTTCCAAAACAAGCCCAAACCATCACACCTCGTCCACCTTTGAAACTTCTTTGTTCCAAATACATCTTTTCCTTTCGGATGTCGTGCCAGTAGTATCTGTAACCATCAGGTCCATCTAAGTTGAACTTTTTTTCGTCGGACCAGATAATCTGAAAAAAATTGCTTATGGATGTGTCGAACTTTGCGATAAGTTACCTTAGACCAATCAGTGTTGATGTGGGCACGAGCGAATTGTTCTCTTTTCTGTCGGTGTTCTGCAGATAGGAACGGAGCACGACGCATCTTGTAGCGACGAATAAATCGAGATTTCTTGATGACCCGACGAACCGTCTTCGATGAAACATCTAGTTTCAGCTGCGTTTTGATTTGAGTTGAAGATAGAATGGAATTGGAAGCTGCTCGAAGAATCATACGACGTTCGCGTGAGGTTGTTTTCGGTGGGCGACCAATGTGCTTCTTTTGTCCATAAAGCTCTGGGTTCTTGGTGTATGCGTTGATCAGGCATCGAGAGCGTCCCATGACATCTGCCACACTTCGATTTGAATAGCCAGCGGCTTTCAATCCAGCGATATATCCTTTCTCGAGTTCCGTAAGGCACTTTCCTCTTGGCATTTTGATTGAAGAATGAATTAGAATGAGAAGAAGCTCTCCTTTTATAGCCATTTTAGACTCCGCCCATTTGTTTTTGTTTACAGGTAAACAACATGAAAACAAAACAGAAACATGTTTAATAAAAAAATAAATTTGGAAAAACCAAATGATATAGTGGAAGGTGAGTTGAAAAAAACTGCTTTGGTGTGATGAAATTCCTCGAAAATGCTCTGATTTTGCTACCCGTCTTGGAGCAATTATGTATTAAGTGTATGAGTTTGTTTCTATTTTAAAATAATGTTTGGCTCTTGGTTAATCATTTTTGGACTGTGGTTGTATTGATTTGAACCTACACTTCTTTTCGAGATGTCATAAATTTTTGCAATATTTAGTGAAAAAAATGCCGAATTTTGGTACTTGCAAAAACTGATGAAAACTTGTTCAAATTTTCTGAAATTTTCAGAGTACACTAAACAAAAACAGATGTTTATTTTTGTAGTTGATCATGTTTTCATACAACCACTCTCCGAGCAGGTTAGCGTTCTTTTAGCAAACCTTTCAAAATTTTTGTGAAAAAAGAGGATTTTGACTTATTGATTACTTTGTGCTATATCTCTCCAAAATGAAAGTTTGGAAAAGAGACATTAACTATGAAAACAGACAATCAGGTTTGTCTAATACGCTCAAAAACTTTGAAAGCAATCGAATCAATTCTAAATAATATTTCAGGGCTCGAAAGTTGGGCACTTTGAGCAAATCTTGGCAACTATGGTCCCTTTCCAGGATCACTGTATGTCTAAACCAAAACTTTTGAGCAGTCTAGCTGTTTCATGTAAAAGTTCAAAATGCGGTGAACATGACTACAAAAATAAAATCTCAAATTCGTCACTTTTTCCTCACAAAACAACGCCTCAAAAATGCCCTTCACAGTAACATTTTTCAGTAGTGAGATGAAGCACTGAAAAAAAGTTGGATGATTCTATGGATCTATAAAATAGATTTTCATGGTTTCATGCATGTTTCTGAACAAAGACATTATTATCTTTCTTACATGCCAGTCAGCTCAGTCAGATGTCCACTGAGCAAGATACAGTACCACTCGGAACATAGTGACAAAAATGAACTAAAATGCGGATTTTTTTTCGGTTGGCTAAAAAAACTTTCTTTTTTTCACAGTTTACTAAGTGTTGCATTTAGTTATGATTCTGGAACATTTAAAAAAATACAGTATTCGTGATTTTCAGAAAGTTTATACACGGAAAACTCACTTTCCAGCATATGTAGACCGAAAACGGCTGTGACGCCATTATGAATATAGATACTATCTATATTTTTTCATTCATAGTACTTAATTGATTCATATTTGCTATATTTTGTAGTTTGCTCACATTTCAATCCCTCTATCGAGAGTTATTTTTGATTGTTTCAAGTGGCTTTATAATTATGTCCACTTTTTTTGTGTCATTTTTTCGATTTTTTCGAAATTTCCCAAATCGAGAAACGGTAGCGGTATCAAATGGTATTTGTTAATTGACATTCCAAAATAGTAGTTATTGCGTTCATATGCTGTTCAGTCAATATCCACAGTTTTCGAAAAAACTCAAAATTTAAAGTGGCTTTATAATTATGTCCAGCAGTGTATTACAGGTTTTACGCTACTCAGTTACTTGTGATTTTGAATTCTTTCATCCCGTTGGCGCAACGTGTTTCGACCATTTGAATCTGCTCTGGTATGCATTTTTTCAATAAAGTTTATGTACATTCCCTTTTCTGCCATTTTTCAATGCATTTGTTTTCTAACTCTCTCCTGCCCAGTTGACCATTTGAATTTCAAAATTTTGATTTCTGATCATTTGACAGTTTTCTTGTTTGTTCTTGTTCGAATGACTCATTCCCCGTTTCTCTGAGTCTCTCGACGTTTTCTACTCCCTCTCTCTCTCTCTCTCCTCGCTCTCGTGATGACGAGGCGGGGCAGAGAAGCTTCGAGAAAGAGGGCGGAGTCAGGATCGTATATAAATATGCAGACCTATAGTCAGGACATTCATTCTTGTCTTTCGTCTTCCTATTTCTTGTCTACATTATCCCTCCAGGGGAAAACATTATATTTTTGTTTCTACCATCAAGCTGGGATCCCCAGCAATTTCACAACTGATCTGGAAAGTATGTGAAACTGCTGGTGATTTCTGCTGGATGACTATGAAATCCTTTAGAGAAAAAAGGTAAGAGTAATTATAGAAAAATCGACACTAAACTTTAAAAAATGACGATAAACTTATGGAGTGGTTTTTTAAGACCCCACTTGATTTTCGGCCCACATAAAAAATAGGAGAGATATCAAAAACTGTAAACACCATTCAATTCAAAATCAAAAATAACCTCCAGAGACCACGTTTCATGGATTTAGCACTATTCCTGTCCGTGTACCATCCAAAAAACTGATAAGCAAGCGGACAAGGGAAGTGTTTTCAGAAAAACGTTGAGATTTGTTTCCAAACTTTTGTCGTCAGCACTTTTGGACACGCTGATCACAAAAATGAACCAATTTTGTGGATTTTTCTACGAGTAGAACTTGGAGAATAATTCAAGCCTACGGTGCCAAACCATATGCACATTGCTGGCTGAGAGATGGCGAAATGGTTTCAAAAGATTTCAAGTGAAATTTAATCAGGTTGTAAAAATGCAAGCTGAAATATCAATTTTGGAGACCGAAACTGTATTTCGAAAAATCACGATTTCGAAACAGAAAGACAGGTTGACACACAGAAATCTCCTGAATGAAATTATAGGACTACAAAAATTCTGGCAACTCGCAAATCGGTTGTATAGAATAGCTGAAAATTAGTAATGTACAAAAAACACTGTAAAGTTTTTACCTTCTTTTGGACGATGGGCGTAAAATCTATCCTTTTTACCGTAAAGCCTGTAATAGAAGGGCACTCTTACTTTTAAATTTGAGAAAATTCATCTCGATTCCTGTTGAAGATATAGAAGAGTTGTCAACATAAATTGTTTTGTTGAACATGATACCAGAAGTGTTTTTTCAGTTGACCAGTTTTTGATTTCTCACATGGGAATTAAGATAATTAAGCTTGAACTTGCCAGTGTTGGGGCTCTTCTATATACATTTTTACAGTAAGACAACAAAAATTAGACATATCTAAACTTAAATATTACGTTTGTCTAGCCCAAACATTGTTAAATCTACTCATCTACCTTGGATTTTTAATTCTTACATACCGTTGGCTCCCGCTGTGTTACCGTAGTTTATCTAGACATTTCCGCGATTCTATTAACTTTGTTTTCATTACCCCTCATTTCTTTACTCTTGATCAAACCCGATTTGACTTCCACGGCCAATTGTGAACAAACTTATCATGATAAAATACAAATCTAGTAATGTTCAGATCTCAATTTTCAACCATTTGAATTTGCTCCGCCGTACAATCGTTTTTCATTTGTTTTTGTTTCATATAAAATTCATGTATCCCTTTTCTGCCATTTTTCAATTGGTTTGTTATCTAACTCTTTCGTGACCGTTGACTTTTTGAATTTCGAAATGTTGATTTTTGATAATTTGGCCGAACATTTTTTCTGTTTGTTTTTGTTCGAATCACTCATTTCCCGTTTTTCTGAGTCTCTCAACGTTTTTTGATTCTCTCGCTCTCCTCTCCTTCTCGCGATGACTAAACGGGGCGGAGCCTTAGAAGCTTCGAGAAAAAGGGCGGAGTCAGGATCGTATGTAAATATGTAGAAACATAGTCAGGGCATCCATTCTCGCCTTTCGTCTTCCTATTTCTTGTCTACATCACTCTCCAGTGGAACACTATCATATTCTCGATTCTAGCATCAAGCTGAGAGCCCCGGCAATTTCACAACTTATCTGGAAAGTATGTGAAACTGCTGGTGATTTCTGCTGGATGACTATAAAATCCTTAGGGAAAATGTGAAAGTAATCAAAGAACTATTGGGAAAAAACCGGAGAAAATGATGATAATGTTTTTTTTTCATAAAAAGAGCTAAAAATGAGTATAAACATGACTAGGCTCCGCAAAATTTGAGTTTTGACTGACTATGAGGTTAGAGACGCAGTGTGTCTCGCTTCTCTGGCGCTCTAGCCCCAAAAGTGGGCGGAGCCTAGTCGTGTTTAGGCTCATTTTGAAGCTGAAGACATAAAAAACTGAAACTTTAAACTTCATAAAGATAAAAAACATATCAATTGGGATACGGTATTTTCAAAAAATTCCAAGAAACCCGAAAGCCGCGAGAAACTAGTGCATCTCGATGGGTATTGTACCAAACTTTATGAAACTGAAATTTGTGAACTTGCCATGAAAAAAGCTTCAAAATGAGTTCCCACACGCCTTGACTCCGCCTACTCTGAGTTTTGAGGGTTAGAGACGCAGTGTGTCTTGCTTCTCTGGCGCTCTGACCTCAAAAGTGGGTGGAGTCTAGTTGTGCCTGGGTTCATTTTGAAGCTGATAGCTTAAGAAATTTTGATTTGAAATTTTCATAAACGTGGAAAACCTATGAACTGGGATACGGTAGTTTCAAAAAATCCGAAAAATTCCGAAAAGCCCAAGCTGTCAAAGAAACTACCGTATCTCGTTGATGATGTACCAAATCCGATGAGAGTGAAATTTTCGAAGACAAAAGTAGGATAGCTATGAACTGGGATACGGTAGTTTCAACAAACAAAAATTCTGAAATTCTCAAATCCCTCATTGTTAGTGTAGTCGATCCATTTAGTTCCAGCATACATTGGATTACTGTAAATTTTGAAATAAAAATTCTGAAAGTTTATTTTCAAGATTTGGAGCTTCCGACGGCTTCTAGATGAAATCTAAACCCTTCAAAAATCTCTGAAAAATCAAAAAATTCAGAAATCAAAAAAACTTGAACAGGTCTCGTGGATAACTTGTTCTTCATCTAGACTAGCTTTCGAAATTCAAAAAGACTGTGAGAGAGTGAGAGACGCAGAGAAAGGTCATCAAAAGGGAGAGTGGCATGCCATCTGGTGTTCCTGATCACTTGAACAATATGAGAGAGATAAGAGAGACGAGAGACGCAGAGAAGTATGGAAATCAAAACATTTTAGATACGTTAGAGGAAATTTGGATATGATCTTTGGTCTCTTACACTTTAGGGATTAGAGACCTAAAATTTCGATAATTTTTTTTTTAATTTCCAGATTTCTTTTCCCGTTTTCCTTATCATAAACTTTAAAACTAGAATCTCTAAGGTTCAAGCTTCAAAATGAGCACCCACACGACTAGGCTCCGCCCACTTTTGAGGTCAGGGTGCCATAGAAGCGAGAGAAACTGCGTCTCTAACCTCAAAGCTCAAAGTGGGGAGCCTAGTTGTATTTGGGCTTATTTTAAAGCTCGTAACATTTGAATTTTATCGGTGTAATTTTCGAATTAATCGAGCTTCAGGTTGAAAAAATATGGACTTTTGTTTATGACTGAAAAACTGGATTTTTTAAAAACCGGTCATAACTTGGTTAGTTTTCAAGATATTTATTCAACATAAACCGTAATCATTTTGATATCTTATAGGCTTCAAAATGAATACCCATACGACTAGGCTCCGCCCAATTTTGAGATCAGAGTGCCAGAGAAGCGAGACACATTGCGTCTCTAACCTCAAAGTGGGCGGAGCCTAGTTGTGACTGGGCTCATTTCCAAGCTCTCATTGTGGGAAATCCGAAAAAAAATGATTCTGAAATGTTTAGAAGCAAAACCCGGAAAGTTATGAGGTAATATATATCCTAAAATAGGCTCACAATGACCTAATTTTGCTTGAAAATAGTCCGAATATATCGAAAATAGTTTCAAACAAAAAATTTCTACAATGAAATCAAAACTCCCAAAAAGTGTCTATTATTGGTTTTAAACGGGTCTAAAAAATCCAAAAATTCTCTGAAAATTTCTCACCGCTTTCCATTCCGGTCAATGCACCATGTTTTAAAGTCGTCCTGCTTAAAAGCGGCCCAAAAAGAGACCTGAAAAGAGAGAAAAAAAGAAAAGAGAGAACCCTGTACCGATTTCTAATGCTCCAATCAAGATGAGCAATGCTCAGAATTATCCATAATGCGGTAATCGAGAATCTGGAGGCTTCCAGGAAGTTCCTAATACTCCAATGGCTCCAAATGCCAAAAATGAAGTTTAGAATTTTAGAAATTTCAGGAATTTTAGAATTATTTGGAATTTTAGAATTTTCTGGAATTTTCTTGAATTTTAGCATTTTTTGGAATTTTAGAATTTTCTGGTATTTTACAACATTCTGGAATTTTCAAATATGTTTATGAAAAATACAATTAAGTTCCCATTTTTTGAAAAATTTTCTTGATAAAAATTTATTTTTAAAAATGGAATTAGGTTAAAATAGGGGAAAAAGTTTGAATTCACGAGAAAGTTCGAAAAAATGATTAGCTCAGGGTTTTATTTTAAATACCGATTAGATTAGGAACAATTAGAAAAAACGAGCAATCAAAAAACATTAAAAATTTAACAAAAAAATTAATTTTCAGAAAAAAATTATTAAATTTCAAAATTTCACATCCAAATTGGTCCATCTGGCAAATCGAAGAGAATCCGCTCATTGGGATCAATAATTGGCCAATTTTCATATTTCCTACTGTAGGGTTTTGGTGCATCTGGAGCCAAATTTGAATTTTCAAGTTCTGAATCCATCTCGGAGGATTCTGGAGCATCTGGAGCCAAAAATTCAGTTTTTTGATCTCGAAATTCCTGATGAGCATTGAATTCTGATTTGAAATCTGAAACAAAAAGTAAATATAAAAAACACATTTTCCATTTTTTATACCTTCTGAAAATCCTGGAGCATCTTCTGGAGCATTTTTGGCATTTGTGCCTTTCCAACATAATTCTGAATCTCCCGGCTGAGCAGTAGAATCCGAATATTGATCGCTTTGACCGTATTGATTTACGTTTCGTTGGACTAATTGGCAACCTTGGGAAACTGGAGAGAATTTCGAATTTTCAGAATTTGAATAGTATTCTGAAGACGTGGAAGTTTCAGAATCCGAATATCGATAACTATTATTGCTTCTATTAATTCTCCTAGCTTCAGGAATTTGAAATTTCACTGGAATTTCCTGGAAGCCTTCTGATCCTCGATTACCGTATTCTGGATAATTTTCAGCATTGCTCATCATGATTGGAGCATTAGAATTCGGTACAGGGTACTGTAGATGTCCATTTTGGGCATATTCTGAAGCTCCTGAAGTCTCTTGAGCATTTGTGAGAGCTCCAAGTTCTCGGAAATCCTCAAAAACTTGATTACTGTATTCTGGAGATTCACAATCATCCGAAAAATCCTGATTTGGACGTTTTGAGCCATTGAAGTGAGCTCTGGAGCATTGAAACTGGCGATTTTGGTAATTCTGAGCCACTGGATGCTCATTTTTCACAATTTTATATAATTTTGGACCATTTTGAGTCACAAATTGGTCTTCTGGAGGGCTGAAGACGTCATATTCTGGATTTGGAGCACCTAGATGCTCCTGATAGTCGTATTCTTCATAATTCTGATCATTGCTCATTTGATTTGAAATTGAAGATTCTTGAAATTCGGAATTATGGTCTTGAGGGAAATTTTCAGAGGCATCTGGATAGTTTTCGTATCCCTGGGAATCTGAAATTCGAGAAAAATGATTTAAAACTCAAAAAATTGAACTTGAAATTTTGGAACTTCCAAATTTCCAGAACTTCAATATTCCAATATTTTTTGAATTTTGGATTTTGGAATTTTTGGAATTTTTTGGAATTTTGGTATTTCAGAATTTTCAAAGTCTGGAGTGTCAGAATTTGGTATTCTGGAATTCCAGTTTCAGAATTTCGAAATCCCAAATTTCCGGAATCTTACAACTCCAGTATCTCAGAATACCAAAATTCCCAAATTATTGAATTCCAAATATCCAGAATCCCAAAATTTGAGAATTCCCGAATTCCTGAATTCCAGAAATCCAGAATCCCAAAATTACAAAATTTCAGAACTCCGGAATCCCAAATTTCTGGAATCCCACAACTCCAGGATTTTGAAATTCCGGAATTCCAGAATTTCCAGAACTTCCAGAAGTTTCAGAAATTTCAAAATTCTAGAAGTTCAAAATTCCAAAATTCCAAAATTTCATAAGCTCGAAACTTCGGAATCCCGAAATTCCAGAATCTCAAAATTCCAGAATCCCGATACTTTAGATTCTCGGAATTCCTGGATTCCAGAATTCCGAAATTCTGGAAATCCAGAATTCCAGAACCCGGAAATTCCAGAAAATTCTAAAATTCCAAAAAGTTCTTACCCGAATATTCTGAATCCACAATTTCCATTTTCACTGGATTATGAGAAATCTGGGATTTCCTGGCTGATCCAAATTTCCAGACACTTGATGGTCTAGAATTTGTCTTGTATCTCTGATTTCCAAAATTTTCTGGAACATGTCCAGGTGCTTTCTCCAGAATTCTCACAAGTCGTGGTCCATTGTTGTGGGGATTTTTCGACACGAATCTCAAATTTCCATTTCCGTGATTTTGAATTCTCTGGCCGTGATGATTTTTCAAAACCACTCGTTTGATTTTCACAATTCTCACTGGAATTCCTTGTGGAATATTTTGAGAATTTTGAATTTCAGGAATTCGAGATTCCTCGTAATTCATTTGTCTGGAATCCTGATTGTGGATCTGCTGAAAATCCGTTTCTGGCTCTTGGAAATTTGTTTGTCTGGAATTCTGATTCTGATTCTGGATTTGCTGGAAATTTTGGCAATTCTCTTGGAGTGGGAGTGGTCTAGAATTCGGAGGAAAATAGGCCGGAGGAGACATTCTTTGGCTGCCTTGTTGGTTCTGAAAAAAAAAGGAAAATTTGTTTTTCTGAACTATTGAAAATAGCGAAGTTTCAAAATTTTGGGGGTTTGCGAATTTTGAGAATTTCATATTTTTGAAAATTTTTGGAATTTTCGGAAATTCTGAATTTTCAGAATTTTGGGGATTTTAGAATTTTTGTTTCATGCAGTTTTGAATATTTATGAGTTTCGAAGTTTCAGAATTTCAGTATTTTTTCATTTCACTTTTTTTTAATTTCAAGAATTCTTGGGGAACTCAGAGTTTTAAAATACTTTTAAAATCTGTTGTATTATGAAAAATAAAAAACTTTTCCGAAATTCGCGAAATTCCAAAAAATCTGAAAAAAAATCAGAAAAAAACCGCGTCACTTCGAAACTGGCACTTTTCGAAACTGTGTGACACTTCGAAACCAGTCGTTTCGAAACCGGTCGTTTCGAAACCAGTCTGTTTGAAAACGCGAAAGAAGTGTCGCGTTTTCGAAATGATCGGTTTTGAAGTGTGGCAGTTCAAAAACGACTGATTTCGAAGTGTCGCGGTTTTGAAATGACTGGTTTCGAAATGACAGGTTTCGAAATGACCGGTTTCGAAGTGTGGCGGTTTCGAACTGACTGGTTTCAAAGTGTCGCGGTTTCGAAGTGTCACTTAGTTTTGAAATGACCGGTTTCGAAATGACCAGTTTCAAACTGACTGGTTTTGAAGTGACGCTGAGCCAAAATTAAAAAAAATCGTGAAAAGTCTAGAAAAAAATACAAAGCTCTAAAATTCTAAAATTCTAAAATTTTGAGATTACGGAATTTGAAAAAGTACCTCCTGATTCCAGGAGTCCTGATACACTTAAATTCTAAAATATCTGAATCTTTCGAAAATTCCTAGAATTCTATGTAAAATTTTTAACAATAGAACTTTTGGGATTTCTGAATTTCCTTTTTTTTTCGAGTTTCGAAAACCTGCTTCTCAGAAACTTCTAGAAGCTCAAAATACCAGCTCACCTCGTTTTGTGCATTTCTAATCTTTTGGTACTTCTCCATAAATGGCTTCTTTGTATCCTCCGGTAACTGATTCCATTGCTCATCCAATTCCTGCACAAACTCCTCTCTCTGAGCTCTCGAAGCCGCAATTCTCGATCTTGGTTGAATTTCTCGACTGCCACAATTCGGATTCTTCTCTCGAAGTCTCTCCTGATTAATTCTCATTTTCTCCAATTCATGTTCTCGTTTCCTTTGCTCACAGAGCCGATTAAACTTCTGCTTCTCTTCGGTCAACATTTTTGCTCTCCAGAAATATTTCATTTTTTGCATTATCTGCGATTCCGTGCAATTTTGATTGTTTTCTCGGAATTTTTGCTCATTGATCTCCACCCACAGGGAGAATCCCGACATGGTGTTGATGGTTCTTTTTGGAAATGTTGCTCCAGAAGCAGCTGGAGGTGATATCGAGAGCATTTTCCTGCAGAAAAGAAACTTGAGAAATTGAGAGAAAATGAAAAAAAAAGAGAAAAGTGAGCCCCAAAAGATAAGAGAAGCAAAAAATTTTTTTTGAAATATTTTCAAAATTTTGATTTCAAAATGTTCAGATCAATTTTATTGAAAAATTAAGACTGATTCGGATTTCTTGTAAAATTTGAATCCAGATGCAAAAAACTAGAAGTTTCTAGCGTTATTTTCACAATGTTTGTCTATTTTTGGCTTACTGTAGCTCCAAAATCACGCTAACACCGAATGTCGAATTTTGGGTTGAAAATTGGGTTCTAGACTAAACCAAAAGTGTTAAACAAGAATTTGAAATTAACAAGCTGTGAAAATGACTATTATGTTTAGAAAACTGTGGATTACTATAGTCCGCAAACACTTTTTCTGGTTTTTGTATTTCAGATTTGGAATTCTTGTAAAATTTGAGTCTAGATGCAGAAAACTAAAAGTGTCTAGCGTTATCTTAGGGGTTTTTGTCTATTTTTGGGTTACTGTAGCTCCAAAAGAACGCAAACGCCGAATGTCGAATTTCGGGTTGAAATTGGGTTCTAGACTATATTGACCGTGGAAAATTCAAATGTGATGTTTACTTTTGAGAAAGGGGCCGGGATTCAAAAATGGGACAAATGGGACAGGGGATGGGACAAAAATGGAATGATCCGTTTTTTTGGAGATTCTCCGTCTGCACCCCATCAGTCATAAACTACCGTAACTATGCCCTAAAAGGGCTGAAGACGGTTTTCTCTAACACTTTCTCCCTTTTTCACACACTCTAACATTTCCAAATGGGTCTACAGATGGGAAAAAGATATAAAATTTCTCCTGGGAATATTGGGGGAAATTTACAATTATGAGAAAATGGAAGGTAAAGGGAGATCTACAGTACTCTGGAAATTTAACATTTTTGGAAAGTGGATTTTGAAAGAAAAAACATAAATAGAGTAGGTTTTTAAGCTCAGCGTTAACATATTCAGATTCTTGAAGTTTCGAGCTTCAAAATCATATTCGAAATTTTTCGAAATTCTGAAAACCTAACTATAGGCCTAAACTCAAAACGGAGTAGCTTCACATGCTCAAAATAAAAATTTTCAGATTTCTAAAGTTTTGAGCTTTGAAGTGAGTCCAACCATGCCTAGAATCGGTCAACTTTCGAATTTGGCGCCTAACAAGCGCCGCACGACCGCGACGCATCCCAAAAATTTTAGGAGAGCGAATCTTGTCGTGTTTCGGCTCATTTTGAAGCTTTCAACGTAAGAAATTCAAAAACATTAGTTCCTCAAAATTTAGTCGAGTTTGAAGCTTCATTTTAGTAGTTTTGGGTCAGAATTCCACAAAAATGTATTACTAGCATACTTTTTTTTCCACGTGCCATATATGGATTCTGACCAAAACACAGTGAACTACAAAAATGAAGGTTTGGTTTTGTTTTGCCTATTCTGAAAATTGCAGAAAGATTCGAAGATTTAGCGGTACATTTAGAGCCAAAAAGTCGAAAATGGAAACAAAATTTAAAGGCTCATATTGATTATTTTTGAATGCGGAGAGAGAGAGACAAACGAAGGACGTCGCAAAAAGGACGTAACTGAAGAGAGTGGGCTAACCAGGGACCATAGTTCTAGAGGTACATTGCCAGGGGGCGGCCCAGGTGGGAAAAATCAATAATCAATAACTATCACTCTTTTTAGGGTCATATTATGGTAAATACATTAGGTTAATTATGACCACATACAACCTTTTAAAACTGTCAATAAATCATCCTAAACGCACTCTTTACGTTCTTAAAGTGATAACTATTCCAAAAAGGAATACAAAAGAAAAAAAAAGTGAAAAACCACAAGAAGGATCGAACAAGTTGGACGAGCACATGATGCATTTCCAATTCATCGAAATTTGAAAAAATTGGACAGAATTTTGAGAAACTTAGAGATGAGCAAGGGGAATAAGGAGATTCGAATGAAGGCAATGGTGTCGAGAGAATCGGTTATTGTTCGAAATATTCGTACAGCTATTGATTTTTATTCTTGCTTTTTTTTGGTTTCTTTCAAAAACATGGTAATATGTACAAATTTTATACTTTTTCAAAATTAAATAAACTTTTTTGAGAAACATCATTTTATATCGTTGGACCGAAATTCCAGATTTTCTAAAATTCTAAATTTGAAAATTGTTTTTTTTTTCTAAAATTCCAAATTTCGATTATTACGAAATTTGATATCTAAAGTGAAATAGTAAGAAATTCTCAGCGACGCAGAGAAACAAGAGAGGCACAATAAGAAAAGTGAGAGAGTGGTTAGAGAAAATGAGCAATTAGAAATTTCAAATGAGAATTTGAATGTCCTAAAAATGTCAAATTTTTCCCCTTTCGGCTCTTTGAGTTTAGAATTCTATGAAGATTCAAATTTCGGAATGAATTCTGAGAATTCTAAAACTTCTGAACCTCCAAAAGAGAAAAATTCAGAGGACCAGATTTGCCAAGTCTGTGGAGATACGGCTAAAATCAAAAATTATGGAGTATTGACCTGCAAAATATGTAAGGTGAGTCTTAAAATTCTGAAAGTCCAAAAAAATTTGAAATTTTTTTTCCAAATTTTCCAATTTTGAAACTTTACACTTTTCAGAAATTCTTCGATCGCATCACTCGCAACAAGACTACAAACTACAAATGCATTTTCAAGGATGATAACTGGATGAAACAAGGATGAAAACATCCGTTGAACCGAAAACACTGCATATTCTGCCGTCTAGTGAAGTGCTACCAAGTGAGAATGTCCAAAATAATGTGAGATAGTTAATTTGGCTCTGTTCGATTATAGCGGGACAATGGCGGATGGGTGGTACAATGGGGAATGAGAGGTCCAATAGCCTAATGGGTGGTACAATGGCCGAATGGTGGTACAATGACTGAACGAGTGGTACAATTGGAGAATGAGTGGTACAATGAAAAAATGAATGGGTACGGGTACGGGCGGGTAGCAGCTACCCGCCCATCATGGGAAGCCTATTTTTCGGAATAATTTTTTTTCTAACCAATTTTTTTCCAAATTGACGAGATTTTGAGATTGAGATATTCGGCTTAGCAATGATTTCCAAAACTCAAAAAATATATATCTGCCTTACCAAAAACTGTGCACATTCCTTGAAATATCGAGGGTCCGGCACCAAAAAGAGCACAATTTGGAGCATTTCATCTCTCAATTGCTCAGTTTCATGCTCTTTTCCATTGAAAAATTGAAAAATCCATGCTTGATTTAGAAAAAATCGAGCCATCCAAGTTTGGAAATTTTTTGGATATTCAGAACTTTTCAATAAATTCTCAAAAACTTGTAAATCGAAATTTTTGGCAATTTTTTGATATGCGGAAAATTTAAAACGCATTGAATGGTCCAAATTTCGAATGACAGAAATTTATTTCTCAGATTTGTTTGAAAAACTGAAAAAGTTATCAAATGTTTGATTTTGGCGCCAAATTGAAGATTCCAAATGGTAGGTTCCCTGAAAGTTGGAAAATGAAATTTTCAACTTCAAAACTAGACTGTTCAAGTCTAGCGCTTTAACATGAGCCTAAACACGACTAAGCTTTGCCAATTTTCATTTTTCAGGCGCATCGCGGTCGTGCGTCGCGTTTCTAAAAGTGACCTGAAAAAAGAGAAAAGACGACAAAACACAGATTTTATAAGATAATTGATTTATTATTTTAAAAAATTAAAAGTTATCAAATATTTGAATTTGGCTCCGAATTGAAGATTCCGAATGGTAGGTTCCCTGAAAGTTGGAAAATGAAATTTTCAACTTCAAAACTAGACTGTCCAAGTCTAGTGCTTCAAAATGAGCCTTAACACGACTAAGCTCCGCCCATTTTGACTTTTCCCTTAGACACGCGACGCACGACCGCGACGCGCCTGAAAAATCAAAATGGACGGAACCTAGTCGTGGTTAGGCTCTTTTTGAAGCTACCATTCGAAGAAACTTAAAAATATGAAGTAAATGTCAATTCAAGTAACGTTGGAAAGGATATGGGTATTTTGTTTCTGACTGAAAAATAAAGAAAATATAGAAACACCAGAGAACAATTTTCCTATGACACTAAAAATTGTTTTTTTGAACTACTCACTTCCTTTTGGGCTCCAGAGAAGAAGGTCCTCGTCTTCATGCCCATTTTCGGCTACAGCCTGGAGCAAGAGCTCCTGTTCCCCAGATTCATTCTTTGGATTCTCGGCTTTTCCTGCAAGCTTATCGGGTTTTTCCACTATTCGGAATCTCAAGTAAAAAAACTAACCTTGAACGTTCTCCAGACCTGATTCTGGAATCTTCTCCGGCTGAGAGAGCGGCTTCGGAGTCGACGAGCGAACTGAAAACATCAGAATCAGAGAAATACTTGGGATCTCTTTCAAAATATCATATTCCCCCTATCGAAACCGTCAACCTTCAGCTCAATTTTTTCAATTCCATCAAAAGATATCAAAACTATGTCAACTGATGAAATGTTGGTAATATTGGGGTACATAACTTATTAGTTTAAAATTTTTCAATATCTTTCACAGGAAAGAAGATAATTAAGCTAAAAAGTTGACTTTTTTCGATTTTTTTGTAAGCTATTTTTAGAGAAATACGGTATATACAGTGCAGTAGCCTCGTTTCAACCGGAGAACTTTACGAGTTGATTCTACTATAATAATAACTTTTGAAAATAAAATACTTACCTTCTTCAGGCTCCAGAGGATCTTCCACTCCATGCCCATTGCCGGTAACATCTTGGAGCGAAGGCTCCAGTTTCTCCGAGCCATTCTTAGGATTCTTGGCTTTTCCTGCAACCTGACGGTATTTTTTCCATATTCGAAAGATTCGAAAAAAAACTTACATTGAGCTGGTTCCAATGGTGGCTGAACGGATTCCGAAGTTTTCTCCGGCTTTGGAGTCGACGAGCGAACTGAAAACATCAGAATCAGAAAAATACTTGTGATCTCTTTCAATATACCGTATTTCCCCATCGAAACAGTCAACTTCCAGCTTAATTAACTCAATTCCTTCAAAAGATATCAAGTGATAAAATGTCACTGATATTTTGATAAACAATTTATCAGTTAACAATTTTTTTATATCTTTCACAGGAATAGAGAGCATGAAGTTGATTGTTTGAGTGAGCTTCTTTTATGCAATACCAGCCCGCTGGCTGCTGCGCCTTCGGCGCATTTCAATTGTTTTCACTGGTTCTTTTCTCCTCTCCTCACTTTTCGATTTTTCTTTCTCAAGGAGAAGAACATCTAATCCTTCCCTCCCCCCTTCTCTATGTGGCCGCATGGCGCAACTGTGTGCGTGCGCAGTCTTCGGGCGCAGGTCGCAGGGTTCAGTTTTGGTGGCGGCCAACCCCTTCTTTAAAAACCCAAAAGTCCACAGACTGACATGACTATTCACCAACAGACGCGTCTACCGTTTCATATATAAGGAAGATACCATGACTTGGTTAATTTTCAAGCTATTTAGTCAGAGTAAGTCTTTATGAGTTTGAAATCTTACGAGCTTCAAAATAAGCCTAAACACGACTAGGCTCCGCCCACTTTTGAGGTGTCAGAGCGCTAGAGAAGCGAGACACACTGTGTCTCTGACCTCAAAACTTAAAATGGGGGGAGCCTAGTCGTGTAGGGGCTCAGTTTGAAGCTCTTTTTATGAAAAATACAAACCTCTCCTTTTCCCAAAATATCTGTCAGAAAAATCGCTCTGGATTTATTCAAAAAAATTCTGGAATCCGGTGAGTAAATTCCAGAAATTTTGCCAGTTTCGTAGATTTGACGACGAGTCGATTCGTGTGTTGGGTCTGTGATAATCTGTAAAAATTCAAATTTGGAGATTTGGCGGAAATTTGAAAATCCCAAAAATCCGACACCAATTTTGGAATTTGACGTGAAATTAGCTTCACAATGAGTATGAACATGACTAGACTCCGCCCATTTTTGGGGTTAGAACGTCAGAGAAGCGAGACACTCTGCGTCTCTAACCTCAAAACTAAAAGTAGGCGGGGCCTAGTCATGTTTAGGCTCACTTGGAAGCTACTTTCACGACAAATTCAAAAATATTAATTTCATCAAGTTTGGTACAGTACCCATTGAGATACAGTAGACTTATGTTTTCCAACTGTTCGAAATTCTGTTCTCGCCACGAAAATTTAAAACTTTCAAAATTGAGCAAAGTGGGTCGTGTTTAGGCTCATTTTGAAGCAAAAATCATGAGAAACATGAATTTTCAGTTTTCACGGAACAAAAATAAACTGAATTACGGCAGTTAAAAACCCGAAAAGCTCGATTTCCAAAAAATTAGAACTGCCGTATCTCGATGACTACTATTATACCATATTCAACGTATATACCATATTCATATTTATACCATATTCAACGAAATTCAAATTTTTAAATTCGTTAAAAAAAGAGCTTCAAAATGAGTATGAGTATGACTAGGCTCCACCTAATTTGAGTTTCGAGGTTGGAAAAGCTGCTTAAATTCAAACATTTTATTTTCCTTGAATATGGTATATTAGGTTGGTGCATAAGTTTCTTTCGATTTTGAACGGTCAACTTTGAAGATTCATATCTGGCCAGTGGGACTATATTTCTCGGTGAATGTTTTTTGTTAGATAAAGTATCTCATGGACTTCCTTTAAAGACTGTGGCTCATTTCTCCTTCTTGTCGTTCGCGAGCATGCCGCTTTCTTTCGTACCTTACCGTCTAAATTTTCCAAACTTCATTTTTTAAAAATTCCTCACTGGTTTAGAAAAAATGATATTTGTAAGAAAGTGAAGGAATTAGATGAAGACGGATCTCTTAATGTCTATACCATCAAGAATTGGACGCATCGATTCGAAGCCAAAAATTAAGAACTGGAAGACGAAGCTCGGTCCGGATTTTGCACTTGGACATATTTAAGAATACTACTGAAACCGAATAGCTTCAAACCACTCGTAAAATATCAAAGGCATTGTCAGTTAGTCAACCAAGTATTATGACCGGATTGAAGTCTTTTGGCAACTTCAAGAACTGGGTCGATTCATAACCTATGCTTTGAAGGACGACGAAATAGATCGCTGTGTAGACTTGATCATGTTTCTCTCATCATTTCTTGACACGTACAGTTGGGTGAATGATTTAATTACTGTCGATGAGAAGTGAGTAAGTAACTCTAACAATATGCGGAAGGGTCACGTGATTGCCTAAGAACGGCTTTCTCTGGACGTCCCGGAACCCAAATTTCCCGTAAAAGTGGGTATGCTATGTGTTTGATGGTCTGTCGAAGGAATGGAGACGGGGAACTTTTAGATGAATGTATCAATGTAATGACCGACATTTATTGTTCATAGTTAGAGAAATTGAATTTGGCAGTCAGACCGAAACAAGGAGAAAAAACCAAGGTTTACTTCCAGCACGACGGTGCTGTCACCAGAGGGATCAGCCAAAAGCTCATGTCGTTTTGCTGGACTATTCTTTTGCACCTATCGTGTTCTCCGGACATTGCCCTTCCGGATGAATAGTTGTTTGGGTCTCTTACCAGACAACTATTGATGCTTATGGACATTACTTTCAATAATCTAGCCCCCTCCGCTTTGAAAAAAATTTGATCAAAAAATTTGCCAAAATCGAAAGAAACTTATGCACCAACCTAATAGTAGCCATTCCATATTTTTCTTCACGAGACCTTAGAATCGATTCCATTGGCGCTGAAATCTCGGAATTTGATTTTTTGAATTATTAACTGTTTTTGTGTATTTAATAAACTTTCAAAAAATACCATTTGTTCATTTTACAGATAAACTTCAAAATGAGCCTAAACACAAACTACACTGCTCCACATAATGATTCGAATTTCGCTGCAGGGCCCATAATTGTCATTTTTAGCAAATTTTCTACACAGTGTAGTTTAAATCAGTAGAAAACTAAAATTTAAATTTTTTCTGTTAATTTTAAAAAGTTCTAATAATATTTTATTGATCCATTTGTTTTTTTGGGAAAAAAACTTACAAATTCAGAAAAATCATTAGTAGAAATCGAGGTCCATAAACACTGGTCCTGGAAAAGTTCAAGTTATTAAAAACATATTTAATTTGACTCACCATAGAATAGAAAATTGAATTCTGAAAAAATCAAGAAACCACTGAGGTCCGGAAAATCAGATTAGGACCATGCAGTGCTGAAAAATGTTTTTTTTTTTAAATTCAGTTGAAGCATTTTCAAACTCACGCTAGATCCAACTCCCCAAGTCGATTTGCTCACACTCCTTAAAAATGAAAATTAATTTTATTTAAAAAATACGTACGCATTTTGGAAAGAAAAATTTCACAAATTGAAAAGGTGGGCAAAATTACAGTTAAACGAAACCAAAAATGTTTTTTTCTGGGGAAGAAGAAAGAAAGAATTATAACGAAAAATAGAGAGAAAGGAGAGCGCAGAGAAAACAAATCTGAATGGTGAACAAAAGAACATAAGAAGAGGGATTTGGAGAGACAGCACCGAAAATCGATACAGTGAGAGGGAGGCAGAGAAAAAGAACACGTGTGTGTTGTGAGTGTGAGTGTATCCGTGAGTTGGATGGAAAAGGAAGGAAGGAGGAACCGCGCGCGTGCAGAAGGGCCTACACTGCCGGCTGTCCTCCATTTAAGCTCACAGTCCTCCGCTACGATTTCACTGTCGCGTTTTTTGTGTGTGTGCATGTCTGTGTCTAACGCGCGCACTCACCAAAACTGACAGGACACTCCGCACAAGTCTGTGAGCGCATTTCTGATTGTAGAGACGCAAGCCATTGCAGGTGCGGGGCAATAGGCTAGTAAATATGAACGAATTGTAGTTTTTATAGGGAATATGGGAAGTAGACGTCAGAAACTGTTCGAAGAAGAAGACGTAGATCGAAAGCAAAAGCTGAAAAGCACGTTACAAAAAATCAATATTTGATTTCAATTGATCAGAAAGAAAGGTAGAAGTTTCAGATCATCGGTGATTTATACCATCAAAAAAGTTTGGAGTTCACACGTGGTCAACCGCGTACGTTTTTTGATAATCAATATGGTTCGCATTGCCTGGATTTCTGTTAATCTTGACATCCGCCAAGTGCTTCAAAAATCAAGCAGAAATTTCAACAGATTTATTCTAAGGATTGCATGGCTGTATGAAGAAAACATTATTCAAAATTGATTTAATTTCTCAGACAATTTATTCTCATAGTTGCAATGGCCCAGCCCGCCTACCACTGTTTGAAATTTTGCGATGAAAAATTGGACTTATCCTTATTATCATTCGTCAATTTTGTGATGTACATACGAAATTTCTTTTGTGACGACTCAAATTTTAAAAATGAAAATACTTACACAATTTTCCAATATTCAAGAATTATGGAATTCCAGAATTTCGAAATTTCGAAATTTCAGACTTTTAGAATTTAAAAATTTCAGAATTTCAGAATTTTAGATTTTCAGTGTTTCAGAATTTCAAAATTTTCAGAATTTTAGACTTTCAGTATTTTAGAATTTCAGAGGTCCAGAATTTGAAAATTTGTTGATTCAGGACTTCTGAATTTCAGAATTTGAGATCTTCAGAATTTCAGAATTTCAGAATTTCAGAATTTCAGAATTTCAGAATTTCAGAATTTCAGAATTTCAGAATTTCAGAATTTCAGAATTTCAGAATTTCAGAATTTCAGAATTTCAGAATTTCAGAATTTCAGAATTTCAGAATTTCGAAATTTCGAAATTTCAAAATTAATGAATTCTTTTGATTTTTTTAAATGATTAACTGTTTTTGTGTATTTAGTAAACTTTGAAAAAATACCAGTCGTTCATTATACAGATAAACTTGTACGATGTTTATATTATAGGACATCGTCCAAAGAATTTCTAGTTTTTTCGGAGAATCTTTAAAAGAAATTATTTTCGCCTTATTCTGAAAACTTCAGTAGACGTCTGGTTTCTTCTGGTTACTTCAGAATACTTATGTAGACTTCTAAAACATCTAGACACTACTAAATATTACAAGATATTTCTGAAGACGTTCGGATATTTCTAGATACTTTTGAATGTTCCAAAAAATGCTGGATATTTCGGAAGACTTTTGATGATTTCGTGAGACTTCTGAACATTGACACTGTCTGAAATATCAGGAAACAATAAAACTGAAGAGCCGAAACAATACTTTTTGAACTTATCCCATATTTATTGAAAACCAGGAAATAAAAATAGCATAAAAAGATCTCGAAATTACAAAATTAGTTATTTTGTGCTTGTGGTTGTTGCGGGTGGCTGGACTTGTAGAGCAATATTCATGCCTTAAATTCCTGGAATCTGTTAACCCAGTTGATGGAGTATCGCATTCAGATCCTGAACCTTTCGAGCAAGAGGTTGTGCCGACTGGTCAACTCTTTCACGTGACTGGTCCAGATTGCGTGCCGGACGGAGGAGACGCTGGACGAATTTCTTCACGTCGAAGAGTCTGTGGTCTTTCTCCGAGAGTGATCTCGTAGTCCAGGTCTTCGATCATCTGAAGTAGTTCCTCAGGATCCCTGGCCACTTGTTCTCTCTCATTCAGACGCTCTGGGAAGTGGTGGAAGTATCCAAGGAAGCAGATTCTGTATGAAGTTGAGATGTTCCTGTTGGAATTGCAGTCTTTGGTTGAGCAATTGCTGCAACCAGGAAAAATTGATAATGTTTTTGATTTTTGGTTTTTTTAATTTTATGATTTTTAGCAGTTAAATTCGGAAAATTCATAATTGGGATGTCATTTTTTTTCTCCTGAAAACTGCCTTTCTACTCTGATCCGGTCTTAGAAATTCTAATTCTGAATAAAATGATTAATAGCCTCTATATATTGATTTTCTGTGAATTTGTGAGTTTTTTGAGCCAAAATTTTGATTTTCAAACAAAAATACTTTCCGATAACAAATTTTTAGAAGTGTTTAAAAAACTTACCAAATTTTTTTTCCAATTTTCAGCAAAAATCAACATTCACTCAAGGCATCTGAAAGACACGACGCCAGTATGGAAATCTGAAAATTTCAATATTAAAAAAAAATTTTTTTTCGAAAATTCAAAAACTCACAAATTTCAAAAAAAAATCAATAGAGGCGGTTCGAAGACACACCGCCAGATAGAGAGAATAGGAATAAGAATGAGAACTTTTCTCTTTTTCGAATTATCTCTAACCACTCTCCTCTTTTTAAATGCTCTCTAAATGTCTCCATTTTTATCGCAAATTTTTAGGAATGTTTAAAAAACTTACCAAAATTTTTTCAAAATTTCAGCAAAAATCAACATTTACTCAAGGCATCTAAAAGACACGACGCCATCATGGGAATCTGAAAATTTTAATTTTGTTTAAAGTTTATTTTTTCTAAATTTCAAAAACTCACAAATTTCTAAAAAAAATCAATAAAGGCGGTTAGAAGACACACCGCCAGATAGAAAGAAAAGGAATAAGAATGAGAACTTTTCTCTGTTTCGAATTATCTCTAACCACTCTCCTCTTTTCAAGTGCTCTCTAAATGTCTCCATAAATTTTTTCTCTGCGTCTCTCCTTTGGTTTCTTATCTCTCTCAACTTTCGCTTAGCAAATAGATGGACGTGTTATGAGAAGGTCATGAAACCTCTCTGCGTCTCTCCACACCACATACTCCTCGGTTTTTGTACTTTAGGGAATCGGGGTTTGTTCCAAATGTTTTGAAAACTACATTTTTTAATTTAAAATTAAAAAGGCTTCAAAATGAGTATAAACAAGCTTAGGTTCAAAAATTTTGGATTTTCGGGCTTTTTAGGCCGAATTTAGGCCGAAATCTGGAAATCTTGAATCTAAACTTGTTTATAATGTGACCTTCAGATTGATAGTTTTCATGAAAAATCCCTGTCAGCTATTCAGACGTTTTTCTGAAAATTAATTCTCAATCTCCAAACCACGGGTTTCAAAATGAGCCTAAACACGGCTTATTTTTGATATTTCCAGATTTCAAATATTCAGATTTTTTCAGAAAATCAATCATAACTTTATTCAAAGTCAATATATTCGATTTTTGTTTAATATTTTGAAAGTTTTAAGTCATGAGCTTCAAAATGAGAATAAACAAGTTTAGATTCAAGATTTCCAGATTTCGGCCTAAATTTGGCCTAAAAAGCCCGAAAATCCAAAATTTTCGAACCCAGGCTTGTTTATACTCATTTTGAAACCTTTTCAATTTCAAATTAGAATATGTCATTTTCAAAACATTTGGAACAAACCCCGATTCCCTAAACTACGAAAACCGAAGAAAACCAAAGTGTATGTGGTGCGGAGAGACGCAGAGAGGTTTCATGACCTTCTCATAACACGTCCATCTGTTTGCTAAGCGAAATTTGAGAGAGATAAAAAGCTAAAGGAGAGACGCAGAGAAAAATTTATGGAGACATTTAGAGAGCACTTGAAAAGAGGAGAGTGGTTAGAGATGATTCGAAACAGAGAAAAGTTCTCATTCTTATTCCTTTTCTTTCTATCTGGCGGTGTGTCTTCTAACCGCCTTTATTGATTTTTTTTAGAAATTTGTGAGTTTTTGAAATTTCGAAAAAATAAACTTTAAACAAAATTAAAATTTTCAGATTCCCATGATGGCGTCGTGTCTTTTAGATGCCTTGAGTAAATGTTGATTTTTGCTGAAATTTTGAAAAAATTTTGGTAAGTTTTTTAAACATTCCTAAAAATTTGCGATAAAAATTTGTGATTTTGGATGGTGGCCTAAATATCATTTTGTGAAATTTGACTTAAAATTATACCCAAGTCAAAATTCACCGATTTGTCAAGTTCTGCATTTTTCCATAAAAATGTATTTCTTTGAACATTTTTCATGATTTCTCAAAAGTTCACGTCATTTTTTAAAGAATTCAGAGTTGCTAACATCATTTTCAGTTGCGAATTTTGATTTAACCAGCAAAAAGTGGTCTGGAAGTCTATTTTTGACACATGACCTAGAAAACCAAATTTTTGAAAAAGTTAGGCCCACCACCTCAAAAACGACTCTGGACCCTTGCAAACTTCAAAAACGCTATAGAAATTTCAAAATTTGAGCTTTTCATTAAAAAATGAGCTTTCAAATCTGTTTTTGAGCGTTTTTCTAGTGGCGGCCTAACTTTTGCAAAACCTCGGCCACGACCCCAAAAATCATCCTGGACCTTCTTTAATGTCAAAAATAACCAAAACATCCTAGAAAAGTACCTGAAGACCAGAAAACCGTGACAAATTGGTCTGGGGCAGTTTTCTAGTGGTGTCCTAACTTTTGCAAAACCTTGGCCACGCCCCCAACAACCACCCTGGACCACTAATTTGACAAAACTGAGCAGAACGAGATGAAAATGAAATTAAACAAAAAGGAAATGACCCGCAAAACCATTTTTGAGCGATTTTCTGAAGATGGCCTCACTTTTGCGAAACCTCAACCACCACCCCAAAAACCACTCTGGACCCCCTAAACCGTCAAAAATTAAATACACTGCTGGACGGTATTTTGGCGCTTGGACACATTTTCTATTATACACTGCTGGACATAATTATAAAGCCACTTCAAATTTCGAGTTTTTTCGAAAACTGTGGAAATTGACTGATCAGCATATGATTGCCATAAATAGTATTTTGAAATGTCAATTAATGAATACCGTTCGATACCGCTATCGTTTCTTGATTTTGGAAATGTCAAAAAAATCGGAAAAACGAACCGAAAAAAGTGGACATAATTATAAAGCCACTTGAAACAATCAAAAATAACTCTAGATAGAGGTATTGGAATGTGAGAAAACTACAAAATTTAGCAATAACAACTTAATATTGTCGTATTAACATAAGAAAATTGGTTGCATCTATACTTACAATTGTGTTTCATCCGTTTTTGGCCAGCTTATACTGAAAGTGAAGTTTTTCGTCCATAACTGTTCTGAAAACCACGAGGACTCCAAGTTTTTGAGTGTTTCAGTATTATTCTTAATTGCATCTCTTATTTAACTATTGAAAACATCATAATTTTTCCCCAACCGCAGAAAAAACCCGCATTTCAACCCATTTTTGTCGCTATGTTCCGAGTGGTACTGTACCTTGCTCAGTAGACACTTGACTGAGCTGATTAGCGTATAAGAAAGATACACTTGTGTTTATACAGGAACATACATAAAACCATGAAAATCTGTATTTGTGTTCATGGAATTACGCAAATTTTTGGACCACAAAAATTTCAAGCATAAAATTGGGTTATGGGAAGGCATGTTCAAAGAGTTGTTTTGTAAGGAAGGAGTCACGAAATCTGAAATTGCTGTCTGTAATCACACTTGCCGGTTCTTGAATTTACATATAAACTAGGGAGATTGTTCAACCATTCCGGTATAGACGAACAATTAACTCTGGAAAAATGCAATTTTTTGAAAAAGATGACCTATTTCCGAGCTCTCAATTTTTGTTTAGAAACCGTTTCCCCTATTTCAAAGTAACTGAACATATTGAACAAGTCTGAATGTATGTTTTTGTAGTTGACGTCTGTTTTCGAAACATTCATTCCGAAGAGATATACAGTACCCTCTGAAGTTAGAAACGTAGATTATTGACTGATTTTGTTTTTGCTTTAATCGTACCTATCAAAATGAAACTTTTTGAACATTTTGTTTGCAACGTTTCCAATATGTCTAGCAACTTTGAGATAGGGGAAACGGTTTCTAAACAAAAATTGAGAGCTCGGAAATAGGTCATGTTTTTCAAAAAATTGCATTTTTCCAGAGTTAATTGTTCGTCTATACCGGAATGGTTGAACAATCTCTCTAATTTATATGTAAATACAGGAACCAACAAGTGTGCTCACAGACAGAAATTTCAGATTTCGTGACTCCTTCCTTACAAAACAACTCTTTGAACATGCCTTCCCATAACCCAATTTTATGCTTGAAATTTTTGTGGTCCAAAAATTTGTGTAATTCCATGAACACAAATACAGATTTTCATGGTTTTATGTATGTTCCTGTATAAACACAAGTGTATCTTTCTTATACGCTAATCAGCTCAGTCAAGTGTCTACTGAGCAAGGTACAGTACCACTCGGAACATAGCGACAAAAATGGGTTGAAATGCGGGTTTTTTTCTGCGGTTGGGGAAAAATTATGATGTTTTCAATAGTTAAATAAGAGATGCAATTAAGAATAATACTGAAACACTCAAAAACTTGGAGTCCTCGTGGTTTTCAGAACAGTTATGGACGAAAAACTTCACTTTCAGTATAAGCTGGCCAAAAACGGATGAAACACAATTGTAAGTATAGATGCAACCAATTTTCTTATGTTAATACGACAATATTAAGTTGTTATTGCTAAATTTTGTAGTTTTCTCACATTCCAATACCTCTATCTAGAGTTATTTTTGATTGTTTCAAGTGGCTTTATAATTATGTCCACTTTTTTCGGTTCGTTTTTCCGATTTTTTTGACATTTCCAAAATCAAGAAACGATAGCGGTATCAAACGGTATTCATTAATTGACATTTCAAAATAGTATTTATGGCAATCATATGCTGATCAGTCAATTTCCACAGTTTTCGAAAAAACTCGAAATTTGAAGTGGCTTTATAATTATGTCCAGCAGTGTATAATAGAAAATGTGTCCAAGCGCCAAAATACCGTCAAAAATTGCTCCAAAGTTGTTTTTTGAAAGTGGCCGAACTTTTCCCAAAACTCTTCCATTGGTACAACTTTCCTATTTTGAAGGATTTGATCTCTCCAAAAAATGTTCTAGATCATTTTTTGTGGTTTTCCTGAATTTTGAACTCAAAACTTTGAAAAATCGATAATAATCCCCGAAATTTTGTAATTGTTTTAATTTTTGCAGTACATCAGCCAAGTGTGCCCACCGAGCTACGATGAGAAGAACGAAAACTGGAATGAGGTTGTTCTGTCGTCGAAGGAGAACTTCAGTGAGACGAAGCTTCCGAAAGAGGTTTTGGTCCTTGCCGCCCGTTCAATTCGAGACTATTTCAATGCACACATCTAGTGAGTTGGTTTTTTGGGAAATTTGTTTTTGAAATTAGGACTGAAATTATAAAACTTGGCTACAAATAAGCATATTTCCCTAAATCACGCCAAAAAAGGCCGATTGATGAAATTCAAATTCAGAGGTCATACTCATGAACATTTTCTTTCTAAACATCAACTGAAATGGCGTGAAAGTTGAAGGAAAATCGTTTTCTTTTTGGAAAATCCTTATATTTTCATGAAATGGGTATACGAATTTCTATCTATGTTTTCAGTCAGTTTAAGCCATTTTTGCTTCTAAAAAAGTTGTACGCTTAATACATTAGTATTTAAAGGGCATTATTAACTAATTTAAAACCAAAAAAATTGCTGTTATTCATCTGGAAAACCATTAAAAAAGACATGAATGGATAGAGCTTGAAATTTTAAGTACTGACACCAAAAATGAGAAGTTTTCATTTGATAGTTTCCAAGAAATTCTAGTTCAAAAACCATTTTCTCTCTCTGCAAGTCGGAAAATGTTTTGAATGAATTTCAATACATTTTCACGCTTCCATTTTCCTTTTGGAAAATAATACAGTTGATTTTTGAAAGGAAAATGGTTTTCCAAGGAAAATTTTCATGAATATGGCCTCAGAAAAAATTCCAAATATACTCTTTCAGCCATACTTGCACAAATCGTCGAAGGCCGGCCCGGCCCGGAAGGCCCGGACAGGAATTTTTTGGTCAAAATTTCTCAAAAAAAAAAAATGTTTTTTCGATACTTTTTTGAGACATTTTCAACAAAAAAATTTGCTTTAAAACTGCAATTTTTCTTCGATCTCAACTTTGGAAAAATTCAGGAAAAAAATTATTTTTCAAAAATTTGTTCAAACATATACAAATTCGAGGTTTACAATTAAGTTTAAAATCAGATGATAAAAACAACTTTTTTCCAAAAAAAAAACACACTTTTTTGCCCAAAAATCGAAGCGGCACTAACTGGCCGGGCCTTCCGGGCCTCCCGGGCCGGGCCTTCCGGGCCTTCCGGCCCGGCCCGTTGCAAGTATGTAGTACCCATAATGCCCATAGTACCCATAGTATCCATAGTACCCATAGTACCCATAGTACCCATAGTATCCATAGTACCCATAGTATCCATAGTATCCATAGTATCCATAGTACCCATAGTACCCATTGTTCCCATAGTAACCATAGTATCTACCAGTCGGTTTGAGCCCCCTACCGGGGGCTCAACCTCCTGGCTTCTGTTTACTGTATCTTACACTTAAATTACTAATTTCTGAATGAAAACAGGAAGTCCAAAACCGGAGATTCAAAATAATTGATATTGATAAAATCATTTGAAAATTATTTTGATCGCCTGTTGACCCAATCTCAATCTTTTGAAAGAATGTGTCTCAATCTTCATTTCTAAATTTTTATATTTCGACATTTTGGAATTCAAAAAATGGATACGGAAATTTTTCAAATTAAGCAGTCAGGAAATTCAAACGTTATAGAATTTCGGAATTCAGTGGTTTCAAAAAACTAAACCTAATAAAATTCCATTTCCCACTTGGAAAATAATTTTTGTTGATTTTTGAAGAGCAAACTCTTTTCCAAGGAAAATGTTTAAAATTTTGGCGTCAGAACATTTCAGAAGCATCTGAAAATAGTGCCTGCAAAATAATCTGCACTGAAACACGCATATGCAGTAAAGCACATGACCGAAATTGAAGTTATTCTCGAAAAAACTGAAATTTCAAAAAGTTTTTATTCTGAATATTTGAGCCCAATTTTTCGTAGGACGCACAGAAATACACCCAAAATACGTTTTGCAAAATATCTTGAAGTTTTAGTGAGTTTGAACATAATTTCGAAAATTTCGATTATTAACCCTGTAGGTTCTCTATAAGCTAGAAGGCTCAGGGCACTATGGGCACGAAGCGCTCGGCAGTCCATGACTACATATTACATACCACTATAGGAGTCCCACGCCCCTTTGAGTTATTCAAGTAAATGTCCGAGACAGACGGACACACACACACACACAGAAAAGTTTCTTTAGCAAGAAGTAGATAGTACCCAAAATTCAGAAATTCAGAAATTCCAAAAGTTTCTCAATTTTGAAAATTCAAAGAATCCAAAAAATCTAAATTTCAAAAATTCCGAAAGTTCCAAATTTTCAGAGAATGCAAATTCTGGAGCAAGCTCAACGAGGTCGACTGATGAGAGAACAAGCCCAGATTTAAAATGGTCATCAAAATGGGTCGCAACAGGTGAGCTGAAAATTTTAAATATTTGAAAAAAAATGTTGCTTCACAAAGCTAGAACAAATGACCCAAAATAAGAAATTTCAGTCGATTTTTCAGAATTTTTGCAAAATTTCTCATTTCTTTACGTTTTCATGAGCTAATAACTGATTTTCCAAGGACCACACAAAAATAAAAAAGGTTTGACCCCAGAAGGAATCGAACTTTACTGTTGTGGACCATAAATTTTAGTGCCAGAACACACTGAGCCATTTGGACCACTTTTTTGAAAATTGTCATTTTTGAGCGTTTTAGACCGTTTTTGATGGGGTTAAAGCAGAAAAAGAGGTTTTCAAACGTATGTTTACCTAGAAACGACGAAAACGGCGGTTTGAGATTAAAAAAAACTATCTGAAATTTCCTGAATCTTCATCAACACCAACAGCAGCGCCCTGCTCATCACCAAAGACCTCAACAAGGTCCACCTGGACCACAAAGACAATCCGGACCACAAGGATCGTCTGGATCACAGACACTCTCCCAAATGGAACAGGCGTATCAGAATGTGAGTTTGAAATTTTACGGAAAGTTTCTTTAAGTCCCAAAATTCCAGAATCTCCATCAACAGCACCAGCAACAACGTGCTCCTCAACAAAGGCCTACTGGACCACAAGGACTACAGGGACCGTCTGGACTACAAGGACCACCTGGACTACAGCCGCGTTCACAAATAGACCAAGTATTCCAGATTGTGAGTTTGACACTTCCAAGGCATTTTTGTCCGGGGAAACACTTCAAAATTATGAAAAATCTGATATTTTTGACTTTTTCGATGCTTTTTTTAATTTAAATTGCATTTTTTACACATTCTAGGCCCAGAAAACACATTTAAAATTGCTAAAACCACCTTGAAAACCTCAAAAACCTCGAAAAATGCATACTTGCAAAAATCGTTGAAGGCCCGGGCCTTGAAAAAATTTTGAAGGCCCGGACAGGAATTTTTTGGTCAAAATTTCTCAAAAAAAAAATTTTTTTCGATAATTTTTTGAGAATTTTTCAACAAAAAAAAACTATTTTTTGAGAAAAAACTGTTATTTTGCTTCAAAAATGCAATTTTTTCTTCGATCTCAACTTTGGAAAAATTCAGAAAAAAAATAAAAATTTGTTTAAACATATACAAATTCGATGTTTACAATTTAGCTTAAAATTAGATGATAAAAATAACTTTTTTCCAAAAAAAAACACACATTTTTGCCCAGAAATCGAAGCTGGCACTAACTGGGCCGGGCCTTGACCAATTTTTTGAAGGCCCGGCCCGGCCCGGCCCGGTACGGCCCGTTGCAAGTATGCTTTCAGCTCCCTGTTCTACGCCGGCGAACGCATCCAGTACCGCAAATTGCTCATTTCGGAGTGCAAACGTCTCGAAATTACCAAAAAGCAAATATATCTTCGAACAATTCCCGATACTCAATTTGGATTCAACAAAAATCGGTACATTTTTCTTCACGAGACCCTCGAATCGATTCCTTTGGCGATGAAATTTTGGAATTAGGATACGTTATTTTTTGATTTGTTAAAATGATTAACTGCTTTTGTGTATTTAATAAACTTTCGAAAAATACCATTCGTTCATTTTACAGATAAACTTGAACGATTTTATATGATATCGTTCAACTGTAACTTTGTGGTTGAAAATCAATCACTCCGAGTTTTGTAAAAAACACGAATTTCGAAAATATCTTTATACATAGGTTTCCCAAAAAATTTCTGGTCATTTCGGAGTAATGACTTTCTGGTCATTTCGAATTTCTGGTCATTTCGAAGTAATGAATTTCTGGTCATTTCGGTGTAATGAGTCGTCTAATTCTGAAGTCTGTAGACGTCTGGTTTCTTCTGGTTACTTCAGAATACTTCTGTATACTACTAAACCATTTAGACACTACTAAATATTACAAGACATTTCTGAAGATATTTGGATATTTCTAGATACTTTTGAATGTTCCAAAAATTGCTGGTTATTTCGGAAGACTATTGATGATTTGTTGAGCCGGCTGAACATTGACATTGTCTGAAACATCTGGAAACAATATCTGATAAAACTGAAAATCCGAAACAACACTATTTGAACCTATCCTATATTTATTGAAAACCAAAAAATAAAAATAGCATGAGAAGATCTCGAAATTACAAAATTAGTTATTTTGTGCTTGTGGTTGTTGCGGTGGCTGGACTTGTAGAGCAATATTCATGCCTTAAATTCCTGGAATCTGTTAACCCAGTTGATGGAGTATCGCATTCAGATCCTGAACCTTTTGAGCCAGAGGTTGTGCCAGCTGGTCAACTCTTTCACGTGACTGGTCCAGATTGCGTGCCGGACGGAGGAGACGCTGGATGAATTTCTTCCCGTCGAAGAGTCTGTGGTCTTTCCTCGAGAGTGATCTCGTAGTCCAGGTCAGGGCTGGGAAAACGCCGGCGATCGCCGGTTTTTCGCCGTCTCACAGCGCAGCCGAAAAACGGCGGCGATTTCAACACACCGCCGCGCCGCGGCGCCGGTTCATGCTGTGCGCGCGAATTAGTTAAACTGTGTTTTCACAAATGACTTATTCGAAATAAGTCAGAACTTGCATTGTTTCGAAAAAATATCGTTCTGAGAAAAAACATATTTCAAATTTGGAAAGTGAATGAACCGAAATTTAGCATTCCGTAAAACCTGTACAAGAAGGGCCCTCCAACTTATAACTTTGAGCCAATTTATATCGGGCCCTGTTAAAGCTATGCAAAAAGTTGTCAATTGATGAATTCTTTATCATAAAATAGTAAACATTTAATTTGTTAATACATTTTTGTAGGGTCGGCAGCGGGGCGCCCCGCTCTGCGCGGGAGCCCCCGGAATCGGGGGCGGGGGCGACGCCGCCCGCCTGTTGAAAAACAAAAGTACGTTTAATGAAAAAGTAACCTACTTTTTGAATTTTTATAACGATTTAGAGTGCCTAAGTAGGCTACCCTGAAATTTTGAAGGAAATTGGTTCATTCAGTTACGCTCAGTAACGCATAGAAGATTTTCCTTGCCCGGCGGGGGCGATCCCCGCAGCCAACCCTACATTTCTGATATCTATTTTAAGAGCCTGGATAATTGAGTTCAAACTTGAGAGTGTGAGAACCCTTTTTTACAGGTCTTACGGTTACAATAAAAAATGAAATTAGGGAGAAATTCGAGATATGGGATAGAAAATTTGAATCTTTAATATTTTCTTGTCTTTTCTCACCGCTGCCATCCGCATAGAGCTTATTAAATTTTATACAAAGTAAAAAATGAGTATAAAAATCGAGAAAAAATTTTTGAAACAAATTTCGTGCTCAACCTTGATTTCTATTTGTTTGAGACAAGATAGCATAATTTCAAGCAGATCGACCATGAAATTATTTCGTTTCCACTTTTTGAAATAAGTCGATTTTTCATTCACTTTTCGAGCTTTAACGATTTCCACTTCTGTACTAATTATTGTCGAAACATAATTTTTTGTTATTTCTTCCATTATTATTGAAAAAAAAGATGCTTTTTTGAGAGAAATGACAAAAACTAGCCAAAAAGAGGATTTAAATATGTATCCGAAATCTTGAAACTACTGTATCTTTTCTGGCTTTTTTTCTCAATTTTGCTAGTTGGTTTTTGAACCTATTTAAAAATATTATAGCTTTGAAATAAGCCTAAACACGTCCAACTTTGTAAAAATTCGAATTTTTCGATTTTTGTGGCGAGACCCGAAAAATTTCAAAATTTCAAAATTTTTCGAATCCAGGCGTGTTTAGGCTTATTTCAAAGCATTTGGCATGTTCATTTCAGATATCAAAAAATCAGACAAAAATATTGAAAAACAACAAGATTACGGTAGTTGGAATTTTTAAACAATACCGAAATCTTGAAATTACTGTATCTTTTTTTGACTTTTTCTCAAGTTTGCTAGTTGGTTTTTTGACCTATTTTGAAATATAATAGCTTAAAAATGAGCCTAAACACGTCCAACTTTGTAAAAATTCGAATTTTTCGATTTTTGTGGCGAGACCCGAAAAATTTCAAAATTTCAAAATTTTTCGAATCCAGGCGTGTTTAGGCTTATTTCAAAGCATTTGGCATGTTCAACTCAGAATTCAAAAAATCAGACAAAAATATTGAAAAACAACAAGATTACGGTAGTTGGAATTTTTAAACAAATCCGAAATCTTGAAACTACTGTATCTTTTTTGACTTTTTCTCAAGTTTGCTAGTTGATTTTTCAATCTGTTTTGAAATATAATAGCTTAAAAATAAGCCTAAACAAGTCCAACTTTGTAAAAATTCGAATTTTTCGATTTTTGTGGCGAGACCCGAAAAATTTCAAAATTTTAAAATTTTTCGAATCCAGGCGTGTTTAGACTTATTTCAAAGCATTTGGCATGTTCAACTCAGAATTCAAAAAATCAGACAAAAATATTGAAAAACAACAAGATTACGGTAGTTGGAATTTTTTAACAAATCCGAAATCTTGAAACTACTGTATCTTTTTTGACTTTTTCTCAAGTTTGCTAGTTGGTTTTTTAACCTATTTTGAAATATAATAGCTTAAAAATGAGCCTTAACACGTCCAACTTTGTAAAAATTCGAATTTTTCGATTTTTGTGGCGAGACCCGAAAAATTTCAAAATTTTAAAATTTTTCGAATCCAGGCGTGTTTAGACTTATTTCAAAGCATTTGGCATGTTCAACTCAGAATTCAAAAAATCAGACAAAAATATTGAAAAACAACAAGATTACGGTAGTTGGAATTTTTTAACAAATCCGAAATCTTGAAACTACTGTATCTTTTTTGACTTTTTCTCAAGTTTGCTAGTTGGTTTTTTAACCTATTTTGAAATATAATAGCTTAAAAATGAGCCTAAACACGTCCAACTTTGTAAAAATTCGAATTTTTCGATTTTTGTGGCGAGACCCGAAAAATTTCAAATTTTTAAAATTTTTCGAATCCAGGCGTGTTTAGACTTATTTCAAAGCATTTGGCATGTTCAACTCAGAATTCAAAAAATCAGACAAAAATATTGAAAAACAACAAGATTACGGTAGTTGGAATTTTTAAACAAATCCGAAATCTTGAAACTACTGTATCTTTTTTGACTTTTTCTCAAATTTGCTAGTTGATTTTTCAATCTATTTCGAAATATAATAGCTTAAAAATAAGCCTAAACACGTCCAACTTTGTAAAAATTCGAATTTTTCGATTTTTGTGGCGAGACCCGAAAAATTTCAAAACTTTAAAATTTTTCGAATCCAGGCGTGTTTAGGCTTATTTCAAAGCATTTGGCATGTTCAACTCAGAATTCAAAAAATCAGAAAAAAATATTGAAAAACAACAAGATTACGGTAGTTGGAATTTTTAAACAAATCCGAAATCTTGAAACTACTGTAACTTTTTTGACTTTTTCTCAAGTTTGCTAGTTGGTTTTTTAACCTGTTTTGAAATATAATCGCTTAAAAATAAGCCTGAACACGTCCAACTTTGTAAAAATTCGAATTTTTCGATTTTTGTGGCGAGACCCAAAAAATTTCAAAATTTCAAAATTTTTCGAATCCAGGCGTGTTTAGGCTTATTTCAAAGCATTTGGCATGTTCAACTCAGAATTCAAAAAATCAGACAAAAATATTGAAAATCAACAAGATTACGGTAGTTTGAATTTTTAAACAAATCCGAAATCTTGAAACTACTGTAACTTTTTTGATTTTTTCTCAAGTTTTCTAGTTGATTTTTTAATCTGTTTTGAAATATAATAGCTTAAAAATGAGCCTTAACACGTCCAACTTTGTAAAAATTCGAATTTTTCGATTTTTGGGGCGAGACCCGAAAAATTTAAAAATTTTAAAATTTTTCGAATCCAGGCGTGTTTAGACTTATTTTAAAGCATTTGGCATGTTCAACTCAGAATTCAAAAAATCAGACAAAAATATTGAAAAACAACAAGATTACGGTAGTTGGAATTTTTAAACAAATCCGAAATCTTGAAACTACTGTATCTTTTTTGACTTTTTCTCAAGTTTGCTAGTTGATTTTTCAATCTGTTTTGAAATATAATAGCTTAAAAATAAGCCTAAACACGTCCAACTTTGTAAAAATTCGAATTTTTCGATTTTTGTGGCGAGACCCGAAAAATTTCAAAATTTTAAAATTTTTCGAATCCAGGCGTGTTTAGACTTATTTCAAAGCATTTGGCATGTTCAACTCAGAATTCAAAAAATCAGACAAAAATATTGAAAAACAACAAGATTACGGTAGTTGGAATTTTTTAACAAATCCGAAATCTTGAAACTACTGTATCTTTTTTGACTTTTTCTCAAATTTGCTAGTTGATTTTTCAATCTATTTCGAAATATAATAGCTTAAAAATAAGCCTAAACACGTCCAACTTTGTAAAAATTCGAATTTTTCGATTTTTGTGGCGAGACCCGAAAAATTTCAAAACTTTAAAATTTTTCGAATCCAGGCGTGTTTAGGCTTATTTCAAAGCATTTGGCATGTTCAACTCAGAATTCAAAAAATCAGACAAAAATATTGAAAAACAACAAGATTACGGTAGTTGGAATTTTTAAACAAATCTGAAATCTTGAAACTACTGTATCTTTTTTGACTTTTTCTCAAGTTTGCTAGTTGGTTTTTCAACCTATTTTGAAATATAATAGCTTAAAAATAAGCATAAACACGTCCAACTTTGTAAAAATTTGAATTTTTCGATTTTTGTGGCGAGACCCGAAAAATTTCAAAATTTTAAAATTTTTCGAATCCAGGCGTGTTTAGGCTTATTTCAAAGCACTGTGAATGCTCAACTCAGAATTCAAAAAATCAGATTAAAATATTGAAAAACAACAAGATTACGGTAGTTGGAATTTTTAAACAAATCTGAAATCTTGAAACTAGTGTATCTTTTTTGACTTTTTCTCAAGTTTTCTAGTTGGTTTTTGACCTATTTTGAAATATAATAGCTTAAAAATAAGCCTAAACACGTCCAACTTTGTAAAAATTCGAATTTTTCGATTTTTGTGGCGAAACCCAAAAAATTTCAAAATTTCAAAATTTTTCGAATCCAGGCGTGTTCAGGCTTATTTCAAAGCACTGTGAATGCTAAACTCAGAATTTAAAAAATCAGACAAAAATATTGAAAAACAACAAGATTACGGTAGTTGGAATTTTTAAACAAATCTGAAATCTTGAAACTACTGTATCTTTTTTGACTTTTTCTCAAGTTTGCTAGTTGGTTTTTTAACCTATTTTGAAATATAATAGCTTAAAAATGAGCCTTAACACGTCCAACTTTGTAAAAATTTGAATTTTTCGATTTTTGTGGCGAGACCCAAAAAATTTCAAAATTTCAAAATTTTTCGAATCCAGGCGTGTTCAGGCTTATTTCAAAGCACTGTGAATGCTAAACTCAGAATTTAAAAAATCAGACAAAAATATTGAAAAACAACAAGATTACGGTAGTTGGAATTTTTAAACAAATCTGAAATCTTGAAACTACTGTATCTTTTTTGACTTTTTCTCAAGTTTGCTAGTTGGTTTTTTAACCTATTTTGAAATACAATAGCTTAAAAATGAGCCTTAACACTTCCAACTTTGTAAAAATTCGAATTTTTCGATTTTTGTGGCGAGACACGAACAATTTCAAAATTTTAAAATTTTTCGAATCCAGGCGTGTTTAAGCTTATTTTAAAGCATTTGGCATGTTCATTTCAGATATCAAAAAATCAGATTAAAATGTTGAAAATCAACAAGATTACGGTAGTTTGAATTTTTAAACAAATCAGAATTCTTGAAACTACTGTATCTTTTTTGACTTTTTCTCAAGTTTGCTAGTTGGGTTTTTGGCCTGTTTTGAAATATAATAGCTTTAAAATAAGCCTAAACACGTCCAACTTTGTAAAAATTCGAATTTTTCGATTTTTGTGGCGAGACCCGACAAATTTGAAAATTTGAAAATTTTTCGATTCCAGGCGTTTTTAAGCTTTTTTCAAAGCACTTGGCATGTTCAACTCAGAATTTAAAAAATCAGACAAAAATATTGTAAATCAACAAGATTACGGTAGTTGGAATTTTTAAACAAATCAGAATTCTTGAAACTAATGTATCTTTTTTGACTTTTTCTCAAGTTTGCTAGTTGGGTTTTTGGCCTGTTTTGAAATATAATAGCTTTAAAATGAGCCTAAACACGTCCAACTTTGTAAAAATTCGAATTTTTCGATTTTTGTGGCGAGACACGAACAATTTCAAAATTTCAAAACTTTTCGAATCCAGGCATGTTTAAGCTTATTTTAAAGCACTTGGTATGTTCAACTCAGAATTTCAAAATTCAGACAAAAATATTGAAAATCAACAAGATTACGGTAGTTTGAATTTTCAAACAAATCAGAAATCTTGAAACTACTGTATCTTTTTTGACTTTTTCTCAAGTTTGCTAGTTGGGTTTTTGGCCTGTTTTGAAATATAATAGCTTTAAAATGAGCCTAAACACGTCCAACTTTGTAAAAATTCGAATTTTTCGATTTTTGTGGCGAGACCCGAAAAATTTCAAAATTTCAAAATTTTTCGAATCCAGGCGTGTTTATGCTCATTTCAAAGCACTTGGCATGTTCAACTCAGAATTCAAAAATTCAGACAAAAATATTGAAAATCAACAAGATTACGGTAGTTGGAATTTTTAACCAAATCCGAAATCTTGAAACTACTGTATCTTTTTTGACTTTTTCTCAAGTTTGCTAGTAGATTTTTTAACTTATTTCAGAATATAATAGTTTAAAAATGAGCCTAAACACGTCCAACTTTGTAAAAATTCGAATTTTTCGATTTTTGTGGCGAGACCCGAAAAATTTCAAAATTTCAAAATTTTTCGAATCCAGGCATGTTTCAGCTTATTTTAAAGCACTTGGCATGTTCAACTCAGAATTTCAAAATTCAGGCAAAAATATTGAAAATCAACAAGATTACGGTAGTTGGAATTTTTAACCAAATCCGAAATCTTGAAACTACTGTGTCTTTTTTGACTTTTTCTCAAGTTTGCTAGTTGGTTTTTTGACCTATTCTGAAATATAATAGCTTTAAAATAAGCCTAAACACGTCCAACTTTGTAAAAATTCGAATTTTTCGATTTTTGTGGCGAGACCCGAAAAATTTCAAAATTTCAAAATTTTTCGAATCCAGGCATGTTTCAGCTTATTTTAAAGCACTTGGCATGTTCAACTCAGAATTTCAAAATTCAGGCAAAAATATTGAAAATCAACAAGATTACGATAGTTTGAATTTTTAACCAAATCCGAAATCTTGAAACTACTGTGTCTTTTTTGACTTTTTCTCAAGTTTGCTAGTTGGTTTTTTGACCTATTCTGAAATATAATAGCTTTAAAATAAGCCTAAACACGTCCAACTTTGTAAAAATTCGAATTTTTCGATTTTTGTGGCGAGACCCGAAAAATTTCAAAATTTCAAAATTTTTCGAATCCAGGCATGTTTCAGCTTATTTTAAAGCACTTGGCATGTTCAACTCAGAATTTCAAAATTCAGGCAAAAATATTGAAAATCAACAAGATTACGGTAGTTGGAATTTTTAACCAAATCCGAAATCTTGAAACTACTGTATCTTTTTTGACTTTTTCTCAAGTTTGCTAGTTGGTTTTTTAACCTATTTTGAAATAAAATAGCTTGAAAATGAGCCTAAACACGTCCAACTTTGTAAAAATTCGAATTTTTCGATTTTTGTGGCGAGACCCGAAAAATTTCAAAATTTCAAAATTTTTCGAATCCAGGCGTGTTTAGGCTTATTTCAAAGCATTTGGCATGTTCAACTCAGAATTCAAAAAATCAGACAAAAATATTGAAAAACAACAAGATTACGGTAGTTGGAATTCTTAAACAAACCCGAAATCTTGAAACTACTGTATCTTTTTTGACTTTTTCTCAAGTTTGCTAGTTGGTTTTTCGACCTATTCTGAAATATAATAGCTTTAAAATAAGCCTAAACACGTCCAACTTTGTAAAAATTCGAATTTTTCGATTTTTGTGGCGAGACCCGAAAAATTTCAAAATTTCAAAATTTTTCGAATCCAGGCGTGTTTAGGCTTATTTCAAAGCATTTGGCATGTTCAACTCAGAATTCAAAAAATCAGACAAAAATATTGAAAAACAACAAGATTACGGTAGTTGGAATTTTTAAACAAACCCGAAATCTTGAAACTACTGTATCTTTTTTGACTTTTTCTCAAGTTTGCTAGTTGGTTTTTTGACCTATTCTGAAATATAATAGCTTTAAAATAAGCCTAAACACGTCCAACTTTGTAAAAATTCGAATTTTTCGATTTTTGTGGCGAGACCCGACAAATTTGAAAATTTGAAAATTTTTCGATTCCAGGCGTGTTTAAGCTTTTTTCAAAGCACTTGGCATGTTCAACTCAGAATTTGAAAAATCAGACAAAAATATTTAATAACAACAAGATTACGGTAGTTTGAATTTTTAAACAAATCAGAAATCTTGAAACTACTGTATCTTTTTTGACTTTTTCTCAAGTTTGCTAGTAGATTTTTTAACTTATTTCCGACTATAATAGTTTTAAAATGAGCCTAAACACGTCCAACTTTGTAAAAATTCGAATTTTTCGATTTTTGTGGCGAGACCCGAAAAATTTCAAAATTTCAAAATTTTTCGAATCCAGGCATGTTTAAGCATATTTTAAAGCACTTGGCATGTTCAACTTAGAATTTCAAAAATCAGACAAAAAGATTGAAAATCAACAAGATTACGGTAGTTTGAATTTTTAACCAAATCCGAAATCTTGAAACTACTGTATCTTTTTTGACTTTTTCTCAAGTTTGCTAGTTGGTTTTTTGACCTATTCTGAAATATAATAGCTTTAAAATAAGCCTAAACACGTCCAACTTTGTAAAAATTCGAATTTTTCGATTTTTGTGGCGAGACCCGACAAATTTGAAAATTTGAAAATTTTTCGATTCCAGGCGTGTTTAAGCTTTTTTCAAAGCACTTGGCATGTTCAACTCAGAATTTAAAAAATCAGACAAAAATATTTAATAACAACAAGATTACGGTAGTTTGAATTTTTAAACAAATCAGAAATCTTGAAACTACTGTATCTTTTTTGACTTTTTCTCAAGTTTGCTAGTAGATTTTTTAACTTATTTCCGACTATAATAGTTTTAAAATGAGCCTAAACACGTCCAACTTTGTAAAAATTCGAATTTTTCGATTTTTGTGGCGAGACCCGACAAATTTCAAAACTTCAAAATTTTTCGAATCCAGGCATGTTTCAGCTTATTTCAAAGCACTTGGCATGTTCAACTCAGAATTTAAAAAATCCGACAAAAATATTGAAAATCAACAAGATTACGGTAGTTGGAATTTTTAAACAAACCCGAAATCTTGAAACTACTGTATCTTTTTTGACTTTTTCTCAAGTTTGCTAGTTGGTTTTTTGACCTATTCTGAAATATAATAGCTTTAAAATAAGCCTAAACACGTCCAACTTTGTAAAAATTCGAATTTTTCGATTTTTGTGGCGAGACCCGAAAAATTTCAAAATTTCAAAATTTTTCGAATCCAGGCGTGTTTAGGCTTATTTCGAAGCATTTGGCATGTCCAACTCAGAATTCAAAAAATCAGACAAAAATATTTAAAAACAACAAGATTACGGTAGTTGGAATTTTTGAACAAACCCGAAATCTTGAAACTACTGTATCTTTTTTGACTTTTTCTCAAGTTTGCTAGTTGGTTTTTTGACCTATTCTGAAATATAATAGCTTTAAAATAAGCCTAAACACGTCCAACTTTGTAAAAATTCGAATTTTTCGATTTTTGTGGCGAGACCCGAAAAATTTCAAAATTTCAAAATTTTTCGAATCCAGGCGTGTTTAAGCTTATTTTAAAGCACTTGGCATGTCCAACTCAGAATTTCAAAAATCAGACAAAAAGATTGAAAATCAACAAGATTACGATAGTTTGAATTTTTAACCAAATCCGAAATCTTGAAACTACTGTGTCTTTTTTGACTTTTTCTCAAGTTTGCTAGTAGATTTTTTAACTTATTTCAGAATATAATAGTTTTAAAATGAGCCTAAACACGTCCAACTTTGTAAAAATTCGAATTTTTCGATTTTTGTGGCGAGACCCGAAAAATTTCAAAATTTCAAAATTTTTCGAATCCAGGCATGTTTCAGCTTATTTTAAAGCACTTGGCATGTTCAACTCAGAATTTCAAAATTCAGGCAAAAATATTGAAAATCAACAAGATTACGGTAGTTGGAATTTTTAACCAAATCCGAAATCTTGAAACTACTGTATCTTTTTTGACTTTTTCTCAAGTTTGCTAGTTGGTTTTTTAACCTATTTTGAAATAAAATAGCTTGAAAATGAGCCTAAACACGTCCAACTTTGTAAAAATTCGAATTTTTCGATTTTTGTGGCGAGACCCGAAAAATTTCAAAATTTCAAAATTTTTCGAATCCAGGCGTGTTTAGGCTTATTTCAAAGCATTTGGCATGTTCAACTCAGAATTCAAAAAATCAGACAAAAATATTGAAAAACAACAAGATTACGGTAGTTGGAATTCTTAAACAAACCCGAAATCTTGAAACTACTGTATCTTTTTTGACTTTTTCTCAAGTTTGCTAGTTGGTTTTTCGACCTATTCTGAAATATAATAGCTTTAAAATAAGCCTAAACACGTTCAACTTTGTAAAAATTCGAATTTTTCGATTTTTGTGGCGAGACCCGAAAAATTTCAAAATTTCAAAATTTTTCGAATCCAGGCGTGTTTAGGCTTATTTCAAAGCATTTGGCATGTTCAACTCAGAATTCAAAAAATCAGACAAAAATATTGAAAAACAACAAGATTACGGTAGTTGGAATTTTTAAACAAACCCGAAATCTTGAAACTACTGTATCTTTTTTGACTTTTTCTCAAGTTTGCTAGTTGGTTTTTCGACCTTATCTGAAATATAATAGCTTTAAAATAAGCCTAAACACGTCCAACTTTGTAAAAATTCGAATTTTTCGATTTTTGTGGCGAGACCCGAAAAATTTCAAAATTTCAAAATTTTTCGAATCCAGGCGTGTTTAGGCTTATTTCAGAGCATTTGGCATGTTCAACTCAGAATTCAAAAAATCAGACAAAAATATTTAATAACAACAAGATTACGGTAGTTTGAATTTTTAAACAAATCAGAAATCTTGAAACTACTGTATCTTTTTTGACTTTTTCTCAAGTTTGCTAGTAGATTTTTTAACTTATTTCCGACTATAATAGTTTTAAAATGAGCCTAAACACGTCCAACTTTGTAAAAATTCGAATTTTTCGATTTTTGTGGCGAGACCCGAAAAATTTCAAAATTTCAAAATTTTTCGAATCCAGGCATGTTTAAGCATATTTTAAAGCACTTGGCATGTTCAACTTAGAATTTCAAAAATCAGACAAAAAGATTGAAAATCAACAAGATTACGGTAGTTTGAATTTTTAACCAAATCCGAAATCTTGAAACTACTGTATCTTTTTTGACTTTTTCTCAAGTTTGCTAGTTGGTTTTTCGACCTATTCTGAAATATAATAGCTTTAAAATAAGCCTAAACACGTCCAACTTTGTAAAAATTCGAATTTTTCGATTTTTGTGGCGAGACCCGACAAATTTGAAAATTTGAAAATTTTTCGATTCCAGGCGTGTTTAAGCTTTTTTCAAAGCACTTGGCATGTTCAACTCAGAATTTAAAAAATCAGACAAAAATATTTAATAACAACAAGATTACGGTAGTTTGAATTTTTAAACAAATCAGAAATCTTGAAACTACTGTATCTTTTTTGACTTTTTCTCAAGTTTGCTAGTAGATTTTTTAACTTATTTCCGACTATAATAGTTTTAAAATGAGCCTAAACACGTCCAACTTTGTAAAAATTCGAATTTTTCGATTTTTGTGGCGAGACCCGAAAAATTTCAAAATTTCAAAATTTTTCGAATCCAGGCATGTTTAAGCATATTTTAAAGCACTTGGCATGTTCAACTTAGAATTTCAAAAATCAGACAAAAAGATTGAAAATCAACAAGATTACGGTAGTTTGAATTTTTAACCAAATCCGAAATCTTGAAACTACTGTATCTTTTTTGACTTTTTCTCAAGTTTGCTAGTTGGTTTTTCGACCTATTCTGAAATATAATAGCTTTAAAATAAGCCTAAACACGTCCAACTTTGTAAAAATTCGAATTTTTCGATTTTTGTGGCGAGACCCGACAAATTTGAAAATTTGAAAATTTTTCGATTCCAGGCGTGTTTAAGCTTTTTTCAAAGCACTTGGCATGTTCAACTCAGAATTTAAAAAATCAGACAAAAATATTTAATAACAACAAGATTACGGTAGTTGGAATTTTTAAACAAACCCGAAATCTTGAAACTACTGTATCTTTTTTGACTTTTTCTCAAGTTTGCTAGTTGGTTTTTTGACCTATTCTGGAATATAATAGCTTTAAAATGAGCCTAAACACGTCCAACTTTGTAAAAATTCGAATTTTTCGATTTTTGTGGCGAGACCCGACAAATTTGAAAATTTGAAAATTTTTCGATTCCAGGCGTGTTTAAGCTTTTTTCAAAGCACTTGGCATGTTCAACTCAGAATTTAAAAAATCAGACAAAAATATTTAATAACAACAAGATTACGGTAGTTTGAATTTTTAAACAAATCAGAAATCTTGAAACTACTGTATCTTTTTTGACTTTTTCTCAAGTTTGCTAGTAGATTTTTTAACTTATTTCCGACTATAATAGTTTTAAAATGAGCCTAAACACGTCCAACTTTGTAAAAATTCGAATTTTTCGATTTTTGTGGCGAGACCCGACAAATTTCAAAACTTCAAAATTTTTCGAATCCAGGCATGTTTCAGCTTATTTCAAAGCACTTGGCATGTTCAACTCAGAATTTAAAAAATCCGACAAAAATATTGAAAATCAACAAGATTACGGTAGTTGGAATTTTTAAACAAACCCGAAATCTTGAAACTACTGTATCTTTTTTGACTTTTTCTCAAGTTTGCTAGTTGGTTTTTTGACCTATTCTGAAATATAATAGCTTTAAAATAAGCCTAAACACGTCCAACTTTGTAAAAATTCGAATTTTTCGATTTTTGTGGCGAGACCCGAAAAATTTCAAAATTTCAAAATTTTTCGAATCCAGGCGTGTTTAGGCTTATTTCGAAGCATTTGGCATGTCCAACTCAGAATTCAAAGAATCAGACAAAAATATTTAAAAACAACAAGATTACGGTAGTTGGAATTTTTAAACAAACCCGAAATCTTGAAACTACTGTATCTTTTTTGACTTTTTCTCAAGTTTGCTAGTTGGTTTTTTGACCTATTCTGGAATATAATAGCTTTAAAATGAGCCTAAACACGTCCAACTTTGTAAAAATTCGAATTTTTCGATTTTTGTGGCGAGACCCGACAAATTTGAAAATTTGAAAATTTTTCGATTCCAGGCGTGTTTAAGCTTTTTTCAAAGCACTTGGCATGTTCAACTCAGAATTTAAAAAATCAGACAAAAATATTGAATAACAACAAGATTACGGTAGTTTGAATTTTTAAACAAATCAGAAATCTTGAAACTACTGTATCTTTTTTGACTTTTTCTCAAGTTTGCTAGTTGGGTTTTTGGCCTACTTTGAAATATAATAGCTTTGAAATGAGCCTAAACACGTCCAACTTTGTAAAAATTCGAATTTTTCGATTTTTGTGGCGAGACCCGAACAATTTCAAAATTTCAAAATTTTTCGAGTCTAGGCATGTTTAAGCTTATTTTAAAGCACTTGGCATGTTCAACTCAGAATTTAAAAAATCAGACAAAAATATTGAATAACAATAAGATTACGGTAGTTTGAATTTTTAAACAAATCAGAAATCTTGAAACTACTGTATCTTTTTTGACTTTTTCTCAAGTTTGCTAGTAGATTTTTTAACTTATTTCAGAATATAATAGTTTTAAAATGAGCCTAAACACGTCCAACTTTGTAAAAATTCAAATTTTTCGATTTTTGTGGCGAGACCCGACAAATTTGAAAATTTGAAAATTTTTCGATTCCAGGCGTGTTTAAGCTTTTTTCAAAGCACTTGGCATGTTCAACTCAGAATTTAAAAAATCAGACAAAAATATTGAATAACAACAAGATTACGGTAGTTTGAATTTTTAAACAAATCAGAAATCTTGAAACTACTGTATCTTTTTTGACTTTTTCTCAAGTTTGCTAGTTGGGTTTTTGGCCTACTTTGAAATATAATAGCTTTAAAATGAGCCTAAACACGTCCAACTCTGTAAAAATTCAAATTTTTCGATTTTTGTGGCGAGACCCGACAAATTTGAAAATTTGAAAATTTTTCGATTCCAGGCGTGTTTAAGCTTTTTTCATAGCACTTGGCATGCTAAACTCAGAATTTAAAAAATCAGACAAAAATATTGAATAACAACAAGATTACGGTAGTTTGAATTTTTAAACAAATCAGAAATCTTGAAACTACTGTATCTTTTTTGACTTTTTCTCAAGTTTGCTAGTTGGGTTTTTGGCCTATTTTGAAATATAATAGCTTTAAAATGAGCCTAAACACTTCCAACTATGTAAAAATTCGAATTTTTCGATTTTTTTGGCGAGACCCGAAAAATTTCAAAATTTCAAAATTTTTCGAATCCAGGCATGTTTCAGCTTATTTTAAAGCACTTGGCATGTTCAACTCAAAATTTCAAAATTCAGACAAAAATATTGAAAATCAACAAGATTACGGTAGTTTGAATTTTTAAACAAATCAGAATTCTTGAAACTACTGTTTCTTTTTTGACTTTTTCTCAAGTTTGCTAGTTGGTTTTTTGACCTATTCTGGAATATAATAACTTAAAAATGAGCCTAAACACTTCCAACTATGTAAAAATTCGAATTTTTCGATTTTTGTGGCGAGACCCGAAAAATTTCAAAATTTCAAAATTTTTCGAATCCAGGCATGTTTCAGCTCATTTTAAAGCACTTGGCATGTTCAACTCAGAACTTAAAAATTCAGATAAAATTATTGAAAATCAACAAGATAACGGTAGTTTGAATTTTTAAAAAAATCAGAATTCTTAAAACTACTGTATCTTTTTTGATTTTTTCTCAAGTTTGCTAGTAGATTTTTTAACTTATTTCAGAATATAATAGTTTTAAAATGAGCCTAAACACGTCCAACTTTGTAAAAATTCGAATTTTTCGATTTTTGTGGCGAGACCCGAAAAATTTCAAAATTTCAAAATTTTTCGAATCCAGGCGTGTTTATGCTCATTTCAAAGCACTTGGCATGCTAAACTCAGAATTTCAAAATTCAGACAAAAATATTGAAAATCAACAAGATTACGGTAGTTTGAATTTTTAAAAAAATCAGAATTCTTGAAACTACTGTATCTTTTTTGACTTTTTCTCAAGTTTGCTAGTAGATTTTTTAACTTATTTCAGAATATAATAGTTTTAAAATGAGCCTAAACACGTCCAACTTTGTAAAAATTCGAATTTTTCGATTTTTGTGGCGAGACCCGAAAAATTTCAAAATTTCAAAATTTTTCGAATCCAGGCGTGTTTATGCTCATTTCAAAGCACTTGGCATGCTAAACTTAGAATTTCAAAATTCAGACAAAAATATTGAAAATCAACAAGATTACGGTAGTTTGAATTTTTAAAAAAATCAGAATTCTTGAAACTACTGTATCTTTTTTGACTTTTTCTCAAGTTTGCTAGTAGATTTTTTAACTTATTTCAGAATATAATAGTTTTAAAATGAGCCTAAACACGTCCAACTTTGTAAAAATTCGAATTTTTCGATTTTTGTGGCGAGACCCGAAAAATTTCAAAATTTCAAAATTTTTCGAATCCAGGCGTGTTTATGCTCATTTCAAAGCACTTGGCATGCTAAACTCAGAATTTCAAAATTCAGACAAAAATATTGAAAATCAACAAGATTACGGTAGTTTGAATTTTTGAACAAATCAGAATTCTTGAAACTACTGTATCTTTTTTGACTTTTTCTCAAGTTTGCTAGTTGGTTTTTTGACCTATTCTGGAATATAATAACTTAAAAATGAGCCTAAACACTTCCAACTATGTAAAAATTCGAATTTTTCGATTTTTTTGGCGAGACCCGAAAAATTTCAAAATTTCAAAATTTTTCGAATCCAGGCGTGTTTAAGCTTATTTTAAAGCACTTGGCATGTTCAACTTAGAATTTCAAAATTCAGACAAAAAGATTGAAAATCAACAAGATTACGGTAGTTGGAATTTTTAACCAAATCCGAAATCTTGAAACTACTGTATCTTTTTTGACTTTTTCTCAAGTTTGCTAGTTGGTTTTTTGACCTATTCTGGAATATAATAACTTAAAAATGAGCCTAAACACTTCCAACTATGTAAAAATTCGAATTTTTCGATTTTTGTGGCGAGACCCGAAAAATTTCAAAATTTCAAAATTTTTCGAATCCAGGCGTGTTTAAGCTTATTTTAAAGCACTTGGCATGTTCAACTTAGAATTTCAAAATTCAGACAAAAAGATTGAAAATCAACAAGATTACGGTAGTTGGAATTTTTAACCAAATCCGAAATCTTGAAACTACTGTATCTTTTTTGACTTTTTCTCAAGTTTGCTAGTAGATTTTTTAACTTATTTCAGAATATAATAATTTTAAAATGAGCCTAAACACGTCCAACTTTGTAAAAATTCAAAATTTTCGATTTTTGTGGCGAGACCCGACAAATTTGAAAATTTGAAAATTTTTCGATTCCAGGCGTGTTTAAGCTTTTTTCAAAGCACTTGGCATGTTCAACTCAGAATTTAAAAAATCAGACAAAAATATTGAAAATCAACAAGATTACGGTAGTTGGAATTTTTAACCAAATCCGAAATCTTGAAACTACTGTATCTTTTTCGACTTTTTCTCAAGTTTGCTAGTTGGTTTTTTGACCTATTCTGAAATATAATAGCTTTAAAATGAGCCTAAACACGTCCAACTTTGTAAAAATTCGAATTTTTCGATTTTTGTGGCGAGACCCGAAAAATTTCAAAATTTCAAAATTTTTCGAATCCAGGCATGTTTCAGCTTATTTTAAAGCACTTGGCATGTTTAACTCAGAATTTCAAATATCAGACAAAAATATTGAAAATCAACAAGATTACGGTAGTTGGAATTTTTAACCAAATCCGAAATCTTGAAACTACTGTATCTTTTTTGACTTTTTCTCAAGTTTGCTAGTTGGTTTTTTGACCTATTCTGAAATATAATAGCTTTAAAATAAGCCTAAACACGTCCAACTTTGTAAAAATTCGAATTTTTCGATTTTTGTGGCGAGACCCGAAAAATTTCAAAATTTCAAAATTTTTCGAATCCAGGCATGTTTCAGCTTATTTTAAAGCACTTGGCATGTTCAACTCAAAATTTCAAAACTCAGACAAAAATATTGAAAATCAACAAGATTACGGTAGTTGGAATTTTTAACCAAATCCGAAATCTTGAAACTACTGTATCTTTTTTGACTTTTTCTCAAGTTTGCTAGTTGGTTTTTTAACCTATTTTGAAATAAAATAGCTTGAAAATGAGCCTAAACACGTCCAACTTTGTAAAAATTCGAATTTTTCGATTTTTGTGGCGAGACCCGAAAAATTTCAAAATTTCAAAATTTTTCGAATCCAGGCGTGTTTAAGCTTATTTTAAAGCACTTGGCATGTTCAACTTAGAATTTCAAAATTCAGACAAAAAGATTGAAAATCAACAAGATTACGGTAGTTTGAATTTTTAACCAAATCCGAAATCTTGAAACTACTGTATCTTTTTTGACTTTTTCTCAAGTTTGCTAGTTGGTTTTTTAACCTATTTTGAAATAAAATAGCTTGAAAATGAGCCTAAACACGTCCAACTTTGTAAAAATTCGAATTTTTCGATTTTTGTGGCGAGACCCGACAAATTTGAAAATTTGAAAATTTTTCGATTCCAGGCGTGTTTAAGCTTTTTTCAAAGCACTTGGCATGTTCAACTCAGAATTTAAAAAATCAGACAAAAATATTGAATAACAACAAGATTACGGTAGTTTGAATTTTTAAACAAATCAGAAATCTTGAAACTACTGTATCTTTTTTGACTTTTTCTCAAGTTTGCTAGTTGGTTTTTTGACCTATTCTGGAATATTATAATTTAAAAATGAGCCTAAACACTTCCAACTTTGCAAAAATTCGAATTTTTCGATTTTTGTGGCGAGACCCGAAAAATTTCAAAATTTCAAAATTTTTCGAATCCAGGCGTGTTTATGCTCATTTCAAAGCACTTGGCATGCTCAACTCAGAATTTTAAAATTCAGACAAAAATATTGAAAATCAACAAGATTACGGTAGTTTGAATTTTTAAAAAAATCAGAATTCTTGAAACTACTGTATCTTTTTTGACTTTTTCTCAAGTTTGCTAGTTGGTTTTTTGACCTATTCTCGAATATAATAGCTTTAAAATGAGCCTAAACACGTCCAACTTTGTAAAAATTCGAATTTTTCGATTTTTGTGGCGAGACCCGAAAAATTTCAAAATTTCAAAATTTTTCGAATCCAGGCGTGCTTAGGCTTATTTTAGAGCACTTGGCATGTTCAACTCAGAATTTCAAAATTCAGACAAAAATATTGAAAATCAACAAGATTACGGTAGTTTGAATTTTTAAACAAATCAGAAATCTTGAAACTACTGTATCTTTTTTGACTTTTTCTCAAGTTTGCTAGTTGGTTTTTTGACCTATTCTCGAATATAATAGCTTTAAAATGAGCCTAAACACGTCCAACTTTGTAAAAATTCGAATTTTTCGATTTTTGTGGCGAGACCCGACAAATTTGAAAATTTGAAAATTTTTCGATTCCAGGCGTGTTTAAGCTTTTTTCAAAGCACTTGGCATGTTCAACTCAGAATTTAAAAAATCAGACAAAAATATTGAATAACAACAAGATTACGGTAGTTTGAATTTTTAAACAAATCAGAAATCTTGAAACTACTGTATCTTTTTTGACTTTTTCTCAAGTTTGCTAGTTGGTTTTTTGACCTATTCTGGAATATAATAACTTAAAAATGAGCCTAAACACTTCCAACTTTGTAAAAATTCGAATTTTTCGATTTTTGTGGCGAGACCCGAAAAATTTCAAAATTTCAAAATTTTTCGAATCCAGGCGTGTTTATGCTCATTTCAAATCACTTGGCATGCTCAACTCAGAATTTTAAAATTCAGACAAAAATATTGAAAATCAACAAGATTACGGTAGTTTGAATTTTTAAAAAAATCAGAATTCTTGAAACTACTGTATCTTTTTTGACTTTTTCTCAAGTTTGCTAGTTGGTTTTTTGACCTATTCTCGAATATAATAGCTTTAAAATGAGCCTAAACACGTCCAACTTTGTAAAAATTCGAATTTTTCGATTTTTGTGGCGAGACCCGAAAAATTTCAAAATTTCAAAATTTTTCGAATCCAGGCGTGCTTAGGCCTATTAAAGAGCACTTGGCATGTTCAACTCAGAATTTCAAAATTCAGACAAAAATATTGAAAATCAACAAGATTACGGTAGTTTGAATTTTTAAACAAATCAGAAATCTTGAAACTACTGTATCTTTTTTGACTTTTTCTCAAGTTTGCTAGTTGGTTTTTTGACCTATTCTCGAATATAATAGCTTTAAAATGAGCCTAAACACGTCCAACTTTGTAAAAATTCGAATTTTTCGATTTTTGTGGCGAGACCCGAAAAATTTCAAAATTTGAAAATTTTTCGAATCCAGGCGTGCTTAGGCTTATTTTAAAGCACTTGGCATGTTCAACTCAGAATTTAAAAAATCAGACAAAAATATTGAATAACAACAAGATTACGGTAGTTTGAATTTTTAAACAAATCCGAAATCTTGAAACTACTGTATCTTTTTTGACTTTTTCTCAAGTTTGCTAGTTGGTTTTTTGACCTATTCTGGAATACAATAACTTAAAAATGAGCCTGAACACGTCCAACTTTGTAAAAATTCGAATTTTTCGATTTTTGTGGCGAGACCCGAAAAATTTCAAAATTTCAAAATTTTTCGAATCCAGGCGTGTTTAAGCTTTTTTCAAAGCACTTGGCATGTTCAACTCAAAATTTAAAAAATCAGACAAAAATATTGAATAACAACAAGATTACGGTAGTTTGAATTTTTGAACAAATCAGAATTCTTGAAACTACTGTATCTTTTTTGACTTTTTCTCAAGTTTGCTAGTTGGTTTTTTGACCTATTCTCGAATATAATAGTTTTAAAATGAGCCTAAACACGTCCAACTTTGTAAAAATTCGAATTTTTCGATTTTTGTGGCGAGACCCGACAAATTTGAAAATTTGAAAATTTTTCGATTCCAGGCGTGTTTAAGCTTTTTTCAAAGCACTTGGCATGTTCAACTCAGAATTTAAAAAATCAGACAAAAATATTGAATAACAACAAGATTACGGTAGTTTGAATTTTTAAACAAATCAGAAATCTTGAAACTACTGTATCTTTTTTGACTTTTTCTCAAGTTTGCTAGTTGGGTTTTTGGCCTATTTTGAAATATAATAGCTTTAAAATGAGCCTAAACACGTCCAACTTTGAAAAATTCGAATTTTTCGATTTTTGTGGCGAGACCCGAAAAATTTCAAAATTTCAAAATTTTTCGAATCCAGGCGTGTTTATGCTCATTTCAAAGCACTTGGCATGCTCAACTCAGAATTTCAAAATTCAGACAAAAATATTGAAAATTAACAAGATTACGGTAGTTTGAATTTTTAAAAAAATCAGAATTCTTGAAACTACTGTATCTTTTTTGACTTTTTCTCAAGTTTGTTAGTTGGTTTTTTGACCTATTCTGGAATATTATAATTTAAAAATGAGCCTAAACACTTCCAACTTTGCAAAAATTCGAATTTTTCGATTTTTGTGGCGAGACCCGAAAAATTTCAAAATTTCAAAATTTTTCGAATCCAGGCGTGTTTATGCTCATTTCAAAGCACTTGGCATGCTCAACTCAGAATTTCAAAATTCAGACAAAAATATTGAAAATCAACAAGATTACGGTAGTTTGAATTTTTAAACAAATCAGAAATCTTGAAACTACTGTATCTTTTTTGACTTTTTCTCAAGTTTGCTAGTTGGTTTTTTGACCTATTCTCGAATATAATAGCTTTAAAATGAGCCTAAACACGTCCAACTTTGTAAAAATTCGAATTTTTCGATTTTTGTGGCGAGACCCGAAAAATTTCAAAATTTCAAAATTTTTCGAATCCAGGCGTGTTTAAGCTTATTTCAAAGCACTTGGCATGTTCAACTCAGAATTTCAAAAATTCAGACAAAAATATTGAATAATCAACAAGATTACGGTAGTTTGAATTTTTAAACAAATCAGAAATCTTGAAACTACTGTATCTTTTTTGACTTTTTCTCAAGTTTGCTAGTTGGGTTTTTGACCTATTTTGAAATATAATAGCTTTAAAATGAACCTAAACACGTCCAACTTTGTAAAAATTCGAATTTTTCGATTTTTGTGGCGAGACCCGAAAAATTTCAAAATTTCAAAATTTTTCGAATCCAGGCTTGTTTATGCTCATTTCAAAGCACTTGGCATGCTCAACTCAGAATTTCAAAATTCAGACAAAAATATTGAAAATCAACAAGATTACGGTAGTTTGAATTTTTAAACAAATCAGAATTCTTGAAACTACTGTATCTTTTTTGACTTTTTCTCAAGTTTGCTAGTTGGTTTTTTGACCTATTCTGAAATATAATAGCTTCAAAATAAGCCTAAACACGTCCAACTTTGTAAAAATTCGAAATTTTCGATTTTTGTGGCGAGACCCGAAAAATTTCAAAATTTCAAAATTTTTCGAATCCAGGCGTGTTTAAGCTTATTTTGAAGCACTTGGCATGCTCAACTCAGAATTTCAAAATTCAGATGAAAATATTGAAAATCAACAAGATTACGGTAGTTGGAATTTTTAAACAAACCCGAAATCTTGAAACTACTGTATCTTTTTTGACTTTTTCTCAAGTTTGCTAGTTGGTTTTTTGACCTATTCTGGAATGTAATAGCTTTAAAATGAGCCTAAACACGTCCAACTTTGTAAAAATTCGAATTTTTCGATTTTTGTGGCGAGACCCGAAAAATTTCAAAATTTGAAAATTTTTCGAATCCAGGCGTGTTTATGCTCATTTCAAAGCACTTGGCATGCTCAACTCAGAATTTTAAAATTCAGACAAAAATATTGAAAATCAACAAGATTACGGTAGTTTGAATTTTTAAACAAATCAGAATTCTTGAAACTACTGTATCTTTTTTGACTTTTTCTCAAGTTTGCTAGTTGGTTTTTTGACCTATTCTGGAATATAATAGTTTTAAAATGAGCCTAAACACGTCCAGCTTTGTAAAAATTCGAATTTTTCGATTTTTGTGGCGAGACCCGAAAAATTTCAAATTTTCAAAATTTTTCGAATCCAGGCGTGTTTATGCTCATTTCAAAGCACTTGGCATGCTAAACTCAGAATTTCAAAATTCAGACAAAAATATTGAAAATCAACAAGATTACAATAGTTTGAATTTTTAAACAAATCAGAAATCTTGAAACTACTGTATCTTTTTTGACTTTTTCTCAAGTTTGCTAGTTGGTTTTTTGACCTATTCTGGAATATAATAGTTTTAAAATGAGCCTAAACACGTCCAACTTTGTAAAAATTCGAATTTTTCGATTTTTGTGGCGAGACCCGAAAAATTTCAAATTTTCAAATTTTTTCGAATCCAGGCGTGTTTATGCTCATTTCAAAGCACTTGGCATGCTCAACTCAGAATTTCAAAATTCAGACAAAAATATTGAAAATCAACAAGATTACGGTAGTTTGAATTTTTAAACAAATCAGAAATCTTGAAACTACTGTATCTTTTTTGACTTTTTCTCAAGTTTGCTAGTTGGGTTTTTGGCCTATTTTGAAATATAATAGCTTTAAAATGAGCCTAAACACGTCCAACTTTGTAAAAATTCGAATTTTTCGATTTTTGTGGCGAGACCCGAAAAATTTCAAAATTTCAAATTTTTCGAATCCAGGCGTGTTTATGCTCATTTCAAAGCACTTGGCATGCTAAACTCAGAATTTCAAAATTCAGACAAAAATATTGAAAATCAACAAGATTACGGTAGTTTGAATTTTTAAACAAATCAGAATTCTTGAAACTACTGTATCTTTTTTGACTTTTTCTCAAGTTTGCTAGTTGGTTTTTTGACCTATTCTGGAATATAATAACTTAAAAATGAGCCTAAACACTTCCAACTTTGTAAAAATTCGAATTTTTCGATTTTTGTGGCGAGACCCGAAAAATTTCAAAATTTCAAAATTTTTCGAATAATGGCATGTTTCAGCTTATTTTAAAGCACTTGGCATGTTCAACTCAGAATTTCAAAATTCAGACAAAAATATTGAAAATCAACAAGATTACGGTAGTTTGAATTTTTAAACAAATCAGAATTCTTGAAACTACTGTATCTTTTTTGACTTTTTCTCAAGTTTGCTAGTTGGTTTTTCGACCTATTCTGGAATATAATAGCTTTAAAATGAGCCTAAACACGTCCAACTTTGTAAAAATTCGAATTTTTCGATTTTTGTGGCGAGACCCGAAAAATTTCAAAATTTCAAAATTTTTCGAATCCAGGCGTGTTTATGCTCATTTCAAAGCACTTGGCATGCTCAACTCAGAATTTTAAAATTCAGACAAAAATATTGAAAATCAACAAGATTACGGTAGTTTGAATTTTTAAACAAATCAGAATTCTTGAAACTACTGTATCTTTTTTGACTTTTTCTCAAGTTTGCTAGTTGGTTTTTCGACCTATTCTGGAATATAATAGCTTTAAAATGAGCCTAAACACGTCCAACTTTGTAAAAATTCGAATTTTTCGATTTTTGTGGCGAGACCCGAAAAATTTCAAAATTTCAAAATTTTTCGAATCCAAGCGTGTTTATGCTCATTTCAAAGCACTTGGCATGCTAAACTCAGAATTTCAAAATTCAGACAAAAATATTGAAAATCAACAAGATTACGGTAGTTTGAATTTTTAAGCAAATCAGAATTCTTGAAACTACTGTATCTTTTTTGACTTTTTCTCAAGTTTGCTAGTTGGTTTTTTGACCTATTCTGGAATATAATAACTTAAAAATGAGCCTAAACACTTCCAACTTTGTAAAAATTCGAATTTTTCAATTTTTGTGGCGAGACCCGAACAATTTCAAAATTTCAAAATTTTTCGAATCCAAGCGTGTTTATGCTCATTTCAAAGCACTTGGCATGCTAAACTCAGAATTTCAAAATTCAGACAAAAATATTGAAAATCAACAAGATTACGGTAGTTTGAATTTTTAAACAAATCAGAATTCTTGAAACTACTGTATCTTTTTTGACTTTTTCTCAAGTTTGCTTGTTGGTTTTTTTGACCTATTTTGAAATATAATAGCTTAAAAATGAGCCTAAACACGTCCAACTTTGTAAAAATTCGAATTTTTCGATTTTTGTGGCGAGACCCGAAAAATTTCAAAATTTCAAAATTTTTCGAATCCAAGCGTGTTTATGCTCATTTCAAAGCACTTGGCATGTTAAACTCAGAATTTCAAAATTCAGACAAAAATATTGAAAATCAACAAGATTACGGTAGTTTGTATTTTTAAGCAAATCAGAATTCTTGAAACTACTGTATCTTTTTTGACTTTTTCTCAAGTTTGATAGTTGGTTTTTTGACCTATTCTGGAATATAATAACTTAAAAATGAGCCTAAACACTTCCAACTTTGTAAAAATTCGAATTTTTCGATTTTTGTGGCGAGACCCGAAAAATTTCAAAATTTCAAAATTTTTCGAATCCAGGCGTGTTTCAGCTTATTTCAAAGCACTTGGCATGTTTAACTCAGAATTTCAAAATTCAGACAAAAATATTGAAAATCAACAAGATTACGGTAGTTTGAATTTTTAAACAAATCAGAATTCTTGAAACTACTGTATCTTTTTTGACTTTTTCTCAAGTTTGCTTATTGGTTTTTTTGACCTATTTTGAAATATAATAGCTTAAAAATGAGCCTAAACACGTCCAACTTTGTAAAAATTCGAATTTTTCGATTTTTGTGGCGAGACCCGAAAAATTTCAAAATTTCAAAATTTTTCGAATCCAGGCGTGTTTCAGCTTATTTCAAAGCACTTGGCATGTTTAACTCAGAATTTCAAAATTCAGACAAAAATATTGAAAATCAACAAGATTACTGTAGTTTGAATTTTTAAACAAATCAGAATTCTTGAAACTACTGTATCTTTTTTGACTTTTTCTCAAGTTTGCTAGTTGGTTTTTTGACCTATTCTGGAATATAATAACTTAAAAATGAGCCTAAACACTTCCAACTTTGTAAAAATTCGAATTTTTCGATTTTTGTGGCGAGACCCGAAAAATTTCAAAATTTCAAAATTTTTCGAATCCAGGCGTGTTTCAGCTTATTTTAAAGCACTTGGCATGTTCAACTCAGAATTTCAAAATTCAGACAAAAATATTGAAAATCAACAAGATTACTGTAGTTTGAATTTTTAAACAAATCAGAATTCTTGAAACTACTGTATCTTTTTTGACTTTTTCTCAAGTTTGCTAGTTGGTTTTTTGACCTATTCTGGAATATAATAGCTTTAAAATGAGCCTAAACACGTCCAACTTTGTAAAAATTCGAATTTTTCGATTTTTGTGGCGAGACCCGAAAAATTTCAAAATTTCAAAATTTTTCGAATCCAAGCGTGTTTATGCTCATTTCAAAGCACTTGGCATGTTAAACTCAGAATTTCAAAATTCAGACAAAAATATTGAAAATCAACAAGATTACGGTAGTTTGAATTTTTAAACAAATCAGAATTCTTGAAACTACTGTATCTTTTTTGACTTTTTCTCAAGTTTGCTAGTTGGTTTTTTGACCTATTCTGGAATATAATAACTTAAAAATGAGCCTAAACACTTCCAACTTTGTAAAAATTCGAATTTTTCGATTTTTGTGGCGAGACCCGAAAAATTTCAAAATTTCAAAATTTTTCGAATCCAAGCGTGTTTATGCTCATTTCAAAGCACTTGGCATGTTAAACTCAGAATTTTAAAATTCAGACAAAAATATTGAGAATCAACAAGATTACGGTAGTTTGAATTTTTAAACAAATCAGAATTCTTGAAACTACTGTATCTTTTTTGACTTTTTCTCAAGTTTGCTAGTTGGTTTTTTGACCTATTCTGGAAGATAATAACTTAAAAATGAGCCTAAACACTTCCAACTTTGCAAAAATTCGAATTTTTCGATTTTTGTGGCGAGACCCGAAAAATTTCAAAATTTCAAAATTTTTCGAATCCAGGCGTGTTTATGCTCATTTCAAAGCACTTGGCATGTTCAACTCAGAATTTCAAAATTCAGACAAAAATATTGAAAATCAACAAGATTACGGTAGTTGGAATTTTTAACCAAATCCGAAATCTTGAAACTACTGTATCTTTTTTGACTTTTTCTCAAGTTTGCTAGTTGGTTTTTTGACCTATTCTGGAATATAATAGCTTTAAAATGAGCCTAAACACGTCCAACTTTGTAAAAATTCGAATTTTTCGATTTTTGTGGCGAGACCCGACAAATTTCGAAAATTTCAAAATTTTTCGAATCCAGGCGTGTTTAAGCTTATTTCAAAGCACTTGGCATGTTCAACTCAGAATTTCAAAAATTCAGACAAAAATATTGAATAATCAACAAGATTACGGTAGTTTGAATTTTTAAACAAATCAGAAATCTTGAAACTACTGTATCTTTTTTGACTTTTTCTCAAGTTTGCTAGTTGGTTTTTTGACCTATTCTGGAATATAATAACTTAAAAATGAGCCTAAACACTTCCAACTTTGTAAAAATTCGAATTTTTCGATTTTTGTGGCGAGACCCGAAAAATTTCAAAATTTCAAAATTTTTCGAATCCAAGCGTGTTTATGCTCATTTCAAAGCACTTGGCATGTTAAACTCAGAATTTCAAAATTCAGACAAAAATATTGAAAATCAACAAGATTACGGTAGTTTGAATTTTTAAACAAATCAGAATTCTTGAAACTACTGTATCTTTTTTGACTTTTTCTCAAGTTTGCTAGTTGGTTTTTTTGACCTATTTTGAAATATAATAGCTTAAAAATGAGCCTAAACACGTCCAACTTTGTAAAAATTCGAATTTTTCGATTTTTGTGGCGAGACCCGAAAAATTTCAAAATTTCAAAATTTTTCGAATCCAAGCGTGTTTATGCTCATTTCAAAGCACTTGGCATGTTCAACTCAGAATTTCAAAATTCAGACAAAAATATTGAAAATCAACAAGATTACGGTAGTTTGAATTTTTAAACAAATCAGAATTCTTGAAACTACTGTATCTTTTTTGACTTTTTCTCAAGTTTGCTAGTTGGTTTTTTGACCTATTCTGGAATATAATAACTTAAAAATGAGCCTAAACACGTCCAACTTTGTAAAAATTCGAATTTTTCGATTTTTGTGGCGAGACCCGAAAAATTTCAAAATTTCAAAATTTTTCGAATCCAGGCGTGTTTCAGCTTATTTCAAAGCACTTGGCATGTTTAACTCAGAATTTCAAAATTCAGACAAAAATATTGAAAATCAACAAGATTACGGTAGTTTGAATTTTTAAACAAATCAGAATTCTTGAAACTACTGTATCTTTTTTGACTTTTTCTCAAGTTTGCTAGTTGGTTTTTTGACCTATTCTGGAATATAATAACTTAAAAATGAGCCTAAACACTTCCAACTTTGTAAAAATTCGAATTTTTCGATTTTTGTGGCGAGACCCGAAAAATTTCAAAATTTCAAAATTTTTCGAATCCAGGGGTGTTTATGCTCATTTCAAAGCACTTGGCATGCTCAACTCAGAATTTTAAAATTCAGACAAAAATATTGAAAATCAACAAGATTACGGTAGTTTGAATTTTAAAAAAAAAATCAGAATTCTTGAAACTACTGTATCTTTTTTGACTTTTTCTCAAGTTTGCTAGTTGGTTTTTTGACCTATTCTGGAATATAATAACTTAAAAATGAGCCTAAACACTTCCAACTTTGTAAAAATTCGAATTTTTCGATTTTTGTGGCGAGACCCGAAAAATTTCAAAATTTCAAAATTTTTCGAATCCAGGCGTGTTTATGCTCATTTCAAAGCACTTGGCATGTTCAACTCAGAATTTCAAAATTCAGACAAAAATATTGAAAATCAACAAGATTACGGTAGTTTGAATTTTTAAACAAATCAGAAATCTTGAAACTACTGTATCTTTTTTGACTTTTTCTCAAGTTTGCTAGTTGGTTTTTTGACCTATTCTCGAATATAATAGCTTTAAAATGAGCCTAAACACGTCCAACTTTGTAAAAATTCGAATTTTTCGATTTTTGTGGCGAGACCCGACAAATTTCAAAATTTCAAAATTTTTCGAATCCAGGCGTGTTTATGCTCATTTCAAAGCACTTGGCATGTTCAACTCAGAATTTCAAAAATTCAGACAAAAATATTGAATAATCAACAAGATTACGGTAGTTTGAATTTTTAAACAAATCAGAAATCTTGAAACTACTGTATCTTTTTTGACTTTTTCTCAAGTTTGCTAGTTGGTTTTTTGACCTATTTTGAAATATAATAGCTTTAAAATGAGCCTAAACACGTCCAACTTTGTAAAAATTCGAATTTTTCGATTTTTGTGGCGAGACCCGAAAAATTTCAAAATTTCAAAATTTTTCGAATCCAGGCGTGTTTAGGCTTATTTCAAAGCACTTGGCATGTTCAACTCAGAATTTCAAAATTCAGACAAAAATATTGAAAATCAACAAGATTACTGTAGTTTGAATTTTTAAACAAATCAGAATTCTTGAAACTACTGTATCTTTTTTGACTTTTTCTCAAGTTTGCTAGTTGGTTTTTTGACCTATTCTGGAATATAATAGCTTTAAAATGAGCCTAAACACGTCCAACTTTGTAAAAATTCGAATTTTTCGATTTTTGTGGCGAGACCCGAACAATTTCAAAATTTCAAAATTTTTCGAATCCAAGCGTGTTTATGCTCATTTCAAAGCACTTGGCATGTTAAACTCAGAATTTCAAAATTCAGACAAAAATATTGAAAATCAACAAGATTACGGTAGTTTGAATTTTTAAACAAATCAGAATTCTTGAAACTACTGTATCTTTTTTGACTTTTTCTCAAGTTTGCTAGTTGGTTTTTTGACCTATTCTGGAATATAATAACTTAAAAATGAGCCTAAACACTTCCAACTTTGTAAAAATTCGAATTTTTCGATTTTTGTGGCGAGACCCGAAAAATTTCAAAATTTCAAAATTTTTCGAATCCAAGCGTGTTTAGGCTCATTTCAAAGCACTTGGCATGTTAAACTCAGAATTTTAAAATTCAGACAAAAATATTGAGAATCAACAAGATTACGGTAGTTTGAATTTTTAAACAAATCAGAATTCTTGAAACTACTGTATCTTTTTTGACTTTTTCTCAAGTTTTCTAGTTGGTTTTTTGACCTATTCTGGAATATAATAACTTAAAAATGAGCCTAAACACTTCCAACTTTGCAAAAATTCGAATTTTTCGATTTTTGTGGCGAGACCCGAAAAATTTCAAAATTTCAAAATTTTTCGAATCCAGGCGTGTTTATGCTCACTTCAAAGCACTTGGCATGTTCAACTCAGAATTTCAAAATTCAGACAAAAATATTGAAAATCAACAAGATTACGGTAGTTGGAATTTTTAACCAAATCAGAATTCTTGAAACTACTGTATCTTTTTTGACTTTTTCTCAAGTTTGCTAGTTGGTTTTTTGACCTATTCTGAAATATAATAGCTTTAAAATAAGCCTAAACACGTCCAACTTTGTAAAAATTCGAATTTTTCGATTTTTGTGGCGAGACCCGACAAATTTGAAAATTTGAAAATTTTTCGATTCCAGGCGTGTTTAAGCTTTTTTCAAAGCACTTGGCATGTTCAACTCAGAATTTAAAAAATCAGACAAAAATATTGAATAACAACAAGATTACGGTAGTTGGAATTTTTAACCAAATCCGAAATCTTGAAACTACTGTATCTTTTTTGACTTTTTCTCAAGTTTGCTAGTTGGTTTTTTGACCTATTCTGAAATATAATAGCTTAAAAATGAGCCTAAACACGTCCAACTTTGTAAAAATTCGAATTTTTCGATTTTTGTGGCGCGACCCGAAAAATTTCAAAATTTCAAAATTTTTCGAATCCAGGCGTGTTTATGCTCATTTCAAAGCACTTGGCATGCTCAACTCAGAATTTCAAAATTCAGACAAAAATATTGAAAATCAACAAGATTACGGTAGTTTGAATTTTTTAAAAAATCAGAATTCTTGAAACTACTGTATCTTTTTTGACTTTTTCTCAAGTTTGCTAGTTGGTTTTTTGACCTATTCTGGAATATAATAACTTAAAAATGAGCCTAAACACTTCCAACTTTGTAAAAATTCGAATTTTTCGATTTTTGTGGCGAGACCCGAAAAATTTCAAAATTTCAAAATTTTTCGAATCCAGGCATGTTTCAGCTTATTTTAAAGCACTTGGCATGTTCAACTCAGAATTTCAAAATTCAGACAAAAATATTGAAAATCAACAAGATTACGGTAGTTTGAATTTTTAAACAAATCAGAATTCTTGAAACTACTGTATCTTTTTTGACTTTTTCTCAAGTTTGCTAGTTGGTTTTTTGACCTATTCTGGAATATAATAACTTAAAAATGAGCCTAAACACTTCCAACTTTGTAAAAATTCGAATTTTTCGATTTTTGTGGCGAGACCCGAAAAATTTCAAAATTTCAAAATTTTTCGAATCCAAGCGTGTTTATGCTCATTTTAAAGCACTTGGCATGTTAAACTCAGAATTTTAAAATTCAGACAAAAATATTGAAAATCAACAAGATTACGGTAGTTTGAATTTTTAAACAAATCAGAATTCTTGAAACTACTGTATCTTTTTTGACTTTTTCTCAAGTTTGCTAGTTGGTTTTTTGACCTATTCTGGAATATATTAATTTAAAAATGAGCCTAAACACTTCCAACTTTGTAAAAATTCGAATTTTTCGATTTTTGTGGCGAGACCCGAAAAATTTCAAAATTTCAAAATTTTTCGAATCCAGGCATGTTTCAGCTTATTTTAAAGCACTTGGCATGCTCAACTCAGAATTTCAAAATTCAGACAAAAATATTGAAAATCAACAAGATTACGGTAGTTTGAATTTTTAAACAAATCAGAATTCTTGAAACTACTGTATCTTTTTTGACTTTTTCTCAAGTTTGCTAGTTGGTTTTTTGACCTATTCTGGAATATAATAACTTAAAAATGAGCCTAAACACTTCCAACTTTGTAAAAATTCGAATTTTTCGATTTTTGTGGCGAGACCCGAAAAATTTCAAAATTTCAAAATTTTTCGAATCCAGGCGTGTTTATGCTCATTTCAAAGCACTTGGCATGCTCAACTCAGAATTTTAAAATTCAGACAAAAATATTGAAAATCAACAAGATTACGGTAGTTTGAATTTTTAAAAAAATCAGAATTCTTGAAACTACTGTATCTTTTTTGACTTTTTCTCAAGTTTGCTAGTTGGTTTTTTGACCTATTCTGGAATATTATAATTCAAAAATGAGCCTTAACACTTCCAACTTTGCAAAAATTCGAATTTTTCGATTTTTGTGGCGAGACCCGAAAAATTTCAAAATTTCAAAATTTTTCGAATCCAGGCGTGTTTATGCTCATTTCAAAGCACTTGGCATGTTCAACTCAGAATTTCAAAATTCAGACAAAAATATTGAAAATCAACAAGATTACGGTAGTTGGAATTTTTAACCAAATCCGAAATCTTGAAACTACTGTATCTTTTTTGACTTTTTCTCAAGTTTGCTAGTTGGTTTTTTGACCTATTCTGGAATATAATAGCTTTAAAATGAGCCTAAACACGTCCAACTTTGTAAAAATTCGAATTTTTCGATTTTTGTGGCGAGACCCGACAAATTTGAAAATTTGAAAATTTTTCGATTCCAGGCGTGTTTAAGCTTTTTTCAAAGCACTTGGCATGTTCAACTCAGAATTTAAAAAATCAGACAAAAATATTGAATAACAACAAGATTACGGTAGTTTGAATTTTTAAACAAATCAGAAATCTTGAAACTACTGTATCTTTTTTGACTTTTTCTCAAGTTTGCTAGTTGGGTTTTTGGCCTATTTTGAAATATAATAGTTTTAAAATGAGCCTAAACACGTCCAGCTTTGTAAAAATTCGAATTTTTCGATTTTTGTGGCGAGACCCGAAAAATTTCAAATTTTCAAAATTTTTCGAATCCAGGCGTGTTTATGCTCATTTCAAAGCACTTGGCATGCTAAACTCAGAATTTCAAAATTCAGACAAAAATATTGAAAATCAACAAGATTACGGTAGTTTGAATTTTTAAACAAATCAGAATTCTTGAAACTACTGTATCTTTTTTGACTTTTTCTCAAGTTTGCTAGTTGGTTTTTTGACCTATTCTGGAATATTATAATTCAAAAATGAGCCTTAACACTTCCAACTTTGCAAAAATTCGAATTTTTCGATTTTTGTGGCGAGACCCGAAAAATTTCAAAATTTCAAAATTTTTCGAATCCAGGCATGTTTCAGCCTATTTTAAAGCACTTGGCATGTTCAACTCAGAATTTCAAAATTCAGACAAAAATATTGAAAATCAACAAGATTACGGTAGTTGGAATTTTTAACCAAATCCGAAATCTTGAAACTACTGTATCTTTTTTGACTTTTTCTCAAGTTTGCTAGTTGGGTTTTTGGCCTATTTTGAAATATAATAGCTTTAAAATGAGCCTAAACACGTCCAACTTTGTAAAAATTCGAATTTTTCGATTTTTGTGGCGAGACCCGAAAAATTTCAAAATTTGAAAATTTTTCGAATCCAGGCGTGTTTAAGCTTTTTTCAAAGCACTTGGCATGTTCAACTCAGAATTTAAAAAATCAGACAAAAATATTGAATAACAACAAGATTACGGTAGTTTGAATTTTTAAACAAATCAGAAATCTTGAAACTACTGTATCTTTTTTGACTTTTTCTCAAGTTTGCTAGTTGGGTTTTTGGCCTATTTTGAAATATAATAGCTTTAAAATGAGCCTAAACACGTCCAACTTTGTAAAAATTCGAATTTTTCGATTTTTGTGGCGAGACCCGAAAAATTTCAAAATCTCAAAATTTGAAAATTTTTCGAATCCAGGCGTGCTTAGGCTTATTTTAGAGCACTTGGCATGTTCAACTCAGAATTTCAAAATTCAGACAAAAATATTGAAAATCAACAAGATTACGGTAGTTTGAATTTTTAAACAAATCAGAATTCTTGAAACTACTGTATCTTTTTTGACTTTTTCTCAAGTTTGCTAGTTGGGTTTTTGGCCTATTTTGAAATATATAAGCTTTAAAATGAGCCTAAACACGTCCAACTTTGTAAAAATTCGAATTTTTCGATTTTTGTGGCGAGACCCGAAAAATTTCAAAATTTCAAAATTTTTCGAATCCAGGCGTGTTTATGCTCATTTCAAAGCACTTGGCATGCTAAACTCAGAATTTCAAAATTCAGACAAAAATATTGGAAATCAACAAGATTACGGTAGTTTGAATTTTTAAAAAATCAGAATTCTTGAAACTACTGTATCTTTTTTGACTTTTTCTCAAGTTTGCTAGTAGATTTTTTAACTTATTTCAGAATATAATAGTTTCAAAATGAGCCTAAACACGTCCAACTTTGTAAAAATTCGAATTTTTCGATTTTTGTGGCGAGACCCGAAAAATTTCAAAATTTCAAAATTTTTCGAATCCAGGCTTGTTTATGCTCATTTCAAAGCACTTGGCATGCTTAACTCAGAATTTCAAAATTCAGACAAAAATATTGAAAATCAACAAGATTACGGTAGTTTGAATTTTTAAAAAAATCAGAATTCTTGAAACTACTGTATCTTTTTTGACTTTTTCTCAAGTTTGCTAGTTGGTTTTTTGACTTATTCTCAGAATATAATAGTTTTAAAATGAGCCTAAACACGTCCAGCTTTGTAAAAATTCGAATTTTTCGATTTTTGTGGCGAGACCCGAAAAATTTCAAATTTTCAAAATTTTTCGAATCCAGGCGTGTTTATGCTCATTTCAAAGCACTTGGCATGCTAAACTCAGAATTTCAAAATTCAGACAAAAATATTGAAAATCAACAAGATTACGGTAGTTTGAATTTTTAAACAAATCAGAAATCTTGAAACTACTGTATCTTTTTTGACTTTTTCTCAAGTTTGCTAGTTGGGTTTTTGGCCTGTTCTGAAATATAATAGCTTTGAAATGAGCCTAAACACGTCCAACTTTGTAAAAATTCGAATTTTTCGATTTTTGTGGCGAGACCCGAAAAATTTCAAATTTTCAAAGTTTTTCGAATCCAGGCGTGTTTATGCTCATTTCAAAGCACTTGGCATGCTCAACTCAGAATTTCAAAATTCAGACAAAAATATTGAAAATCAACAAGATTACGGTAGTTTGAATTTTTAAAAAAATCAGAATTCTTGAAACTACTGTATCTTTTTTGACTTTTTCTCAAGTTTGCTAGTTGGTTTTTTGACCTATTCTGGAATATAATAACTTTAAAAATGAGCCTAAACACGTCCAACTTTGTAAAAATTCGAATTTTTCGATTTTTGTGGCGAGACCCGAAAAATTTCAAAATTTCAAAATTTTTCGAATCCAGGCGTGTTTATGCTCATTTCAAAGCACTTGGCATGTTCAACTCAGAATTTCGAAATTCAGACAAAAATATTGAAAATCAACAAGATTACGGTAGTTGGAATTTTTAAACAAATCCGAAATCTTGAAACTACTGTATCTTTTTTGACTTTTTCTCAAGTTTGCTAGTTGGTTTTTTGACCTATTCTGAAATATAATAGCTTTAAAATAAGCCTAAACACGTCCAACTTTGTAAAAATTCGAATTTTTCGATTTTTGTGGCGAGACCCGAAAAATTTCAAAATTTCAAAATTTTTCGAATCCAGGCGTGTTTAAGCTTATTTTAAAGCACTTGGCATGTTCAACTCAGAACTTAAAAATTCAGACAAAAATATTGAAAATCAACAAGATTACGGTAGTTGGAATTTTTAAACAAATCAGAAATCTTGAAACTACTGTATCTTTTTTGACTTTTTCTCAAGTTTGCTAGTTGGGTTTTTGGCCTGTTCTGAAATATAATAGCTTTGAAATGAGCCTAAACACGTCCAACTTTGTAAAAATTCGAATTTTTCGATTTTTGTGGCGAGACCCGAAAAATTTCAAATTTTCAAAGTTTTTCGAATCCAGGCGTGTTTATGCTCATTTCAAAGCACTTGGCATGCTCAACTCAGAATTTAAAAATTCAGACAAAAATATTGAAAATCAACAAGATTACGGTAGTTTGAATTTTTAAACAAATCAGAAATCTTGAAACTACTGTATCTTTTTTGACTTTTTCTCAAGTTTGCTAGTTGGGTTTTTGGCCTATTTTGAAATATAATAGCTTTAAAATGAGCCTTAACACGTCCAACTTTGTAAAAATTCGAATTTTTCGATTTTTGTGGCGAGACCCGACAAATTTGAAAATTTGAAAATTTTTCGATTCCAGGCGTGTTTAAGCTTTTTTCAAAGCACTTGGCATGCTCAACTCAGAAATTAAAAAATCAGACAAAAATAATGAATAACAACAAGATTACGGTAGTTTGAATTTTTAAACAAATCAGAAATCTTGAAACTACTGTATCTTTTTTGACTTTTTCTCAAGTTTGCTAGTTGGGTTTTTGGCCTATTTTGAAATATAATAGCTTTAAAATGAGCCTAAACACGTCCAACTTTGTAAAAATTCGAATTTTTCGATTTTTGTGGCGAGACCCGAAAAATTTCAAAATTTCAAAATTTTTCGAATCCAGGCATGTTTAAGCTTATTTTAAAGCACTTGGCATGTTCAACTCAGAACTTAAAAATTCAGACAAAAATATTGAAAATCAACAAGATTACGGTAGTTTGAATTTTTAAACAAATCAGAAATCTTGAAACTACTGTATCTTTTTTGACTTTTTCTCAAGTTTGCTAGTTGGGTTTTTGACCTATTCTGAAATATAATAGCTTTAAAATGAGCCTAAACACGTCCAACTTTGTAAAAATTCGAATTTTTCGATTTTTGTGGCGAGACCCGAAAAATTTCAAAATTTCAAAATTTTTCGAATCCAGGCTTGTTTATGCTTATTTCAAAGCACTTGGCATGCTAAACTCAGAATTTCAAAATTCAGACAAAAATATTGAAAATCAACAAGATTACGGTAGTTTGAATTTTTAAACAAATCAGAAATCTTGAAACTACTGTATCTTTTTTGACTTTTTCTCAAGTTTGCTAGTTGGTTTTTTGACCTATTCTGAAATATAATAGCTTTAAAATGAGCCTAAACACGTCCAACTTTGTAAAAATTCGAATTTTTCGATTTTTGTGGCGAGACCCGACAAATTTGAAAATTTGAAAATTTTTCGATTCCAGGCGTGTTTAAGCTTTTTTCAAAGCACTTGGCATGTTCAACTCAGAAATTAAAAAATCAGACAAAAATATTGAATAACAACAAGATTACGGTAGTTTGAATTTTTAAACAAATCAGAAATCTTGAAACTACTGTATCTTTTTTGACTTTTTCTCAAGTTTGCTAGTTGGGTTTTTGGCCTATTTTGAAATATAATAGCTTTAAAATGAGCCTAAACACGTCCAACTTTGTAAAAATTCGAATTTTTCGATTTTTGTGGCGAGACCCGAAAAATTTCAAAATTTCAAAATTTTTCGAATCCAGGCGTGTTTATGCTCATTTCAAAGCACTTGGCATGCTCAACTCAGAATTTCAAAATTCAGACAAAAATATTGAAAATCAACAAGATTACGGTAGTTTGAATTTTTAAACAAATCAGAAATCTTGAAACTACTGTATCTTTTTTGACTTTTTCTCAAGTTTGCTAGTTGGTTCTTTGACCTATTCTCGAATATAATAGCTTTAAAATGAGCCTAAACACGTCCAACTTTGTAAAAATTCGAATTTTTCGATTTTTGTGGCGAGACCCGACAAATTTGAAAATTTGAAAATTTTTCGAATCCAGGCGTGTTTAAGCTTATTTCAAAGCACTTGGCATGTTCAACTCAGAATTTAAAAAATCAGACAAAAATATTGAATAATCAACAAGATTACGGTAGTTTGAATTTTTAAACAAATCAGAAATCTTGAAACTACTGTATCTTTTTTGACTTTTTCTCAAGTTTGCTAGTTGGTTTTTTGACCTATTTTGAAATATAATAGCTTTAAAATGAGCCTAAACACGTCCAACTTTGTAAAAATTCGAATTTTTCGATTTTTGTGGCGAGACCCGAAAAATTTCAAAATTTCAAAATTTTTCGAATCCAGGCGTGTTTATGCTCATTTCAAAGCACTTGGCATGTTCAACTCAGAATTTCAAAATTCAGACAAAAATATTGAAAATCAACAAGATTACGGTAGTTTGAATTTTTAAAAAAATCAGAATTCTTGAAACTACTGTATCTTTTTTGACTTTTTCTCAAGTTTGCTAGTTGGTTTTTTGACCTATTCTGGAATATAATAACTTAAAAATGAGCCTAAACACTTCCAACTTTGTAAAAATTCGAATTTTTCGATTTTTGTGGCGAGACCCGAAAAATTTCAAAATTTCAAAATTTTTCGAATCCAGGCGTGTTTCATGCTTATTTCAAAGCACTTGGCATGTTAAACTCAGAATTTCAAAATTCAGACAAAAATATTGAAAATCAACAAGATTACGGTAGTTTGAATTTTTAAACAAATCAGAATTCTTGAAACTGCTGTATCTTTTTTGACTTTTTCTCAAGTTTGCTAGTTGGTTTTTTTGACCTATTTTGAAATATAATAGCTTAAAAATGAGCCTAAACACGTCCAACTTTGTAAAAATTCGAATTTTTCGATTTTTGTGGCGAGACCCGAAAAATTTCAAAATTTCAAAATTTTTCGAATCCAGGCGTGTTTCAGCTTATTTTGAAGCACTTGGCATGTTCAACTCAGAATTTCAAAATTCAGACAAAAATATTGAAAATCAACAAGATTACGGTAGTTTGAATTTTTAAACAAATCAGAATTCTTGAAACTACTGTATCTTTTTTGACTTTTTCTCAAGTTTGCTAGTTGGTTTTTTGACCTATTCTGGAATATTATAATTCAAAAATGAGCCTTAACACTTCCAACTTTGCAAAAATTCGAATTTTTCGATTTTTGTGGCGAGACCCGAAAAATTTCAAAATTTCAAAATTTTTCGAATCCAGGCATGTTTCAGCCTATTTTAAAGCACTTGGCATGTTAAACTCAGAATTTCAAAATTCAGACAAAAATATTGAAAATCAACAAGATTACAATAGTTTGAATTTTTAAACAAATCAGAAATCTTGAAAGTACTGTATCTTCTTTGACTTTTTCTCAAGTTTGCTAGTAGATTTTTAAACTTATTACAGAATATAATAGTTTTAAAATGAGCCTAAACACGTCCAGCTTTGTAAAAATTCGAATTTTTCGATTTTTGTGGCGAGACCCGAAAAATTTCAAATTTTCAAAATTTTTCGAATCCAGGCGTGTTTATGCTCATTTCAAAGCACTTGGCATGCTAAACTCAGAATTTCAAAATTCAGACAAAAATATTGAAAATCAACAAGATTACGGTAGTTTGAATTTTTAAACAAATCAGAAATCTTGAAAGTACTGTATCTTTTTTGACTTTTTCTCAAGTTTGCTAGTTGGTTTTTTGACCTATTCTGGAATATAATAGCTTTAAAATGAGCCTTAACACGTCCAACTTTGTAAAAATTCGAATTTTTCGATTTTTGTGGCGAGACCCGACAAATTTCAAAATTTCAAAATTTTTCGAATCCAGGCGTGTTTAAGCTTATTTCAAAGCACTTGGCATGTTCAACTCAGAATTTCAAAATTCAGACAAAAATATTGAAAATCAACAAGATTACGGTAGTTTGAATTTTTAAACAAATCAGAAATCTTGAAACTACTGTATCTTTTTTGACTTTTTCTCAAGTTTGCTAGTTGGGTTTTTGGCCTATTTTGAAATATAATAGCTTTAAAATGAGCCTAAACACGTCCAACTTTGTAAAAATTCGAATTTTTCGATTTTTGTGGCGAGACCCGAAAAATTTCAAAATTTCAAAATTTTTCGAATCCAGGCGTGTTTATGCTCATTTCAAAGCACTTGGCATGTTCAACTCAGAATTTCAAAATTCAGACAAAAATATTGAAAATCAACAAGATTACGGTAGTTTGAATTTTTAAACAAATCAGAATTCTTGAAACTACTGTATCTTTTTTGACTTTTTCTCAAGTTTGCTAGTTGGTTTTTTGACCTATTCTGGAATATAATAGCTTTAAAATGAGCCTAAACACGTCCAACTTTGTAAAAATTCGAATTTTTCGATTTTTGTGGCGAGACCCGAAAAATTTCAAAATTTCAAAATTTTTCGAATCCAGGCGTGTTTCAGCTTATTTCAAAGCACTTGGCATGTTCAACTCAGAATTTCAAAATTCAGACAAAAATATTGAAAATCAACAAGATTACTGTAGTTTGAATTTTTAAACAAATCAGAATTCTTGAAACTACTGTATCTTTTTTGACTTTTTCTCAAGTTTGCTAGTTGGTTTTTTGACCTATTCTGGAATATAATAGCTTTAAAATGAGCCTAAACACGTTCAACTTTGTAAAAATTCGAATTTTTCGATTTTTGTGGCGAGACCCGAAAAATTTCAAAATTTCAAAATTTTTCGAATCCAGGCGTGTTTATGCTCATTTCAAAGCACTTGGCATGTTAAACTCAGAATTTCAAAATTCAGACAAAAATATTGAAAATCAACAAGATTACGGTAGTTTGAATTTTTAAACAAATCAGAATTCTTGAAACTACTGTATCTTTTTTGACTTTTTCTCAAGTTTGCTAGTTGGTTTTTTGACCTATTCTGGAATATAATAGCTTAAAAATGAGCCTAAACACGTCCAACTTTGTAAAAATTCGAATTTTTCGATTTTTGTGGCGAGACCCGAAAAATTTCAAAATTTCAAAATTTTTCGAATCCAGGCGTGTTTCATGCTTATTTCAAAGCACTTGGCATGTTCAACTCAGAATTTCAAAATTCAGACAAAAATATTGAAAATCAACAAGATTACGGTAGTTTGAATTTTTAAACAAATCAGAATTCTTGAAACTACTGTATCTTTTTTGACTTTTTCTCAAGTTTGCTAGTTGGTTTTTTGACCTATTCTGGAATATAATAACTTAAAAATGAGCCTAAACACTTCCAACTTTGTAAAAATTCGAATTTTTCGATTTTTGTGGCGAGACCCGAAAAATTTCAAAATTTCAAAATTTTTCGAATCCAGGCGTGTTTCATGCTCATTTCAAAGCACTTGGCATGTTAAACTCAGAATTTCAAAATTCAGACAAAAATATTGAAAATCAACAAGATTACGGTAGTTTGAATTTTTAAACAAATCAGAATTCTTGAAACTACTGTATCTTTTTTGACTTTTTCTCAAGTTTGCTAGTTGGGTTTTTTGACCTATTTTGAAATATAATAGCTTAAAAATGAGCCTAAACACGTCCAACTTTGTAAAAATTCGAATTTTTCGATTTTTGTGGCGAGACCCGAAAAATTTCAAAATTTCAAAATTTTTCGAATCCAGGCGTGTTTCAGCTTATTTCAAAGCACTTGGCATGTTCAACTCAGAATTTCAAAATTCAGACAAAAATATTGAAAATCAACAAGATTACGGTAGTTTGAATTTTTAAGCAAATCAGAATTCTTGAAACTACTGTATCTTTTTTGACTTTTTCTCAAGTTTGCTAGTTGGTTTTTTTGACCTATTTTGAAATATAATAGCTTAAAAATGAGCCTAAACACGTCCAACTTTGTAAAAATTCGAATTTTTCGATTTTTGTGGCGAGACCCGAAAAATTTCAAAATTTCAAAATTTTTCGAATCCAGGCGTGTTTCAGCTTATTTCAAAGCACTTGGCATGTTTAACTCAGAATTTCAAAATTCAGACAAAAATATTGAAAATCAACAAGATTACGGTAGTTTGAATTTTTAAACAAATCAGAATTCTTGAAACTACTGTATCTTTTTTGACTTTTTCTCAAGTTTGCTAGTTGGGTTTTTGGCCTATTTTGAAATATATAAGCTTTAAAATGAGCCTAAACACGTCCAACTTTGTAAAAATTCGAATTTTTCGATTTTTGTGGCGAGACCCGAAAAATTTCAAAATTTCAAAATTTTTCGAATCCAGGCGTGTTTATGCTCATTTCAAAGCACTTGGCATGCTAAACTCAGAATTTCAAAATTCAGACAAAAATATTAAAAATCAACAAGATTACGGTAGTTTGAATTTTTAAACAAATCAGAAATCTTGAAAGTACTGTATCTTTTTTGACTTTTTCTCAAGTTTGCTAGTTGGTTTTTTGACCTATTCTGGAATATAATAACTTTAAAATGAGCCTTAACACGTCCAACTTTGTAAAAATTCGAATTTTTCGATTTTTGTGGCGAGACCCGACAAATTTCAAAATTTCAAAATTTTTCGAATCCAGGCGTGTTT